>CM043701.1:28199816-28799816 GCA_023935145.1 Bretschneidera sinensis | reverse complement strand
ACCTTTGCCTCTTGCCATTGCAAAAAGTGACCAAACTAGGAACAAAATCTACTTAAAGAAGAGATAATAGAATGATTTGTATTTATTGGAACTTTATGGCTGAGATTTAACAATTTAGGCCGTCAAAATAACCAAGTTTTAGGTGAAAATTCGTTTTGTCAAAATAACCAAGCTTTGGAGGTTTTAAAATCTCTTCCTGATTGAAATATATGGTATGAAAATATTGATTATTAAAGACTAATGCTAATCCTACAGTGGTTACAGCCTTTTCTGATTCATCATGACTAGATATATAGAATAAGGAATTTCTTAAAAATTGTGCCACGTATCTATCCCTTTGAGATGAGAACGAAGGCAAGTTTTTCATTTTTGTTATGAGTAGGCTATGTAAGTGTATCCAAATGTTTACTATACAATTAGCTGTCAAAAAAAAATACTACCATTCTTGGTGTTACTTGACTTGTTTAAGACATGCAATAATTTCAAGATGGCAGCACTATTTTTCTTGAGTCTTTCTGGTGATTCTCTGCAGTGTTTCTACTATAGTTTTTGTACCTTGTTTGACATTAATAAAATCTTTAGCATGGGCAACAATGACTTGGGTATTTAAAAGTAGACATTTCTAGTCTATACTTGTTGGTATTTGTCTAAGGTTTAAACATGGTTAAGGTTTAAACAAGAGATTGAAGAATGAAATTCAGCAAGTTAAAGGAGTGCACACAAGTGTGCGCCTCACTTTGGGTGTGTGCACACCTCTCATTTCAGCAAGACAAAGAAGTGTGCACAACTGTGAAGGGTCCAGCTTCAATGTACGCCACAGTCCTGCTCCTCCCAAGCCGCAGTGCCCAGGAAGGGAGGATCTGGAGGAAGGCCAAGGCCGCGGCGCCCCTTCCCCAAGGCTGTGGCACCCAGAAAGTGGTGAAAAGGGGTTTTCCCCAAGGCCGCAGCGCGCCCTGTTTAGTGCATAAACGCTAGGCACACTGATGCACACATGATTAACTTGATTCAGCCTTTTGTTAAGTGCATGGGTGCAAGTCCAAAATGCACACATCACTTAGGATTGATGGAGGGCCATGGTTGATTGGTCATCAAGATCTAAGGGTGGAGAATGACACTCAAGATTGAACAAGAAATTGGTGCACTATATAAAGGGTCACCTAGGTTCAATCTCAAGAAGAATGAAATGTGAAAGAAATTGTGACAAGACACAAGAGTGTGTGTGAATGAGAGAATTGTGCGAGAGTGCAAAGACACAGATATACAAGAGGGACTCATTAGAGAGGCTGGTTGTAAAGAGAGAGATTAGTATAGAAAGTGATTAGGTCTTTCTTGTTCTCTTCTTTGTTCTTTCAAGAACTTGAGCTTCTTGAAGAGGGTTGCTATAACTTATAATAACCATTGAGATTTAGCGCAGAGAGTTCAGAGGAACTCACGGGGACATAGGCTATTTACGAACCTCGATAACAAATTGCTTGTCTTCTTTTCTTTCTTGCTTTCGTTTGTTGTTTCATTTCATTACAAGTCATTCTAGACTTAGGCGTTTGGAAGATCACCACCTGGGCATCTTGTCAAGGTCACTTAGTAAATCTTTTTGGAGCTCATAATGGAAATTTCAACACACCTTGTATTGATCCTATGGATGATTTTTATATAGACATTACAAATCTATCTAAGGAATTGTGCAGCTAAGGAAATAACATTTACATCAGTTACTGATTTTATTTACTAAAATACAACAAATGCATCAGTTACAAAGCATAATTCTCGGCTTGATGGTTCCTGCAGATTTCTTGTTGAATTTGAATTTTATTCTTGCCTTGAGTCACCTTCCTTAATAGAGTTTCCCCTGTTGTTGTTCGACAATACCACCACAAGCATCCCGGAGTCAACTGCACGATTTTTTCATGCCCAACCGAACCATGATACCACTTGTTAGGCATAATATGACCTAAGTTTCCAAGTTTGGAGGGTCCACTAAGTGAAGGCCCGATATATGTAATAGTAGAGACCATATGAACCCTAAAACTTAAAGTCAATGGATTCTTGTTCCACTACCATATATATATATATACATATATATTATTCACTATTTTGTAAGATAGAGAAGATGAACGAGAGTATGGCAGAGGATAGATCGAGGTCCCTCTCTAGAGTTAACTAGTGAAGTTGACTTGAGGCAGCTACACATGTGCATTGGCCGTGTGTTCGAATAAGGTGGAGTCATGATCATTTGTTAATTTGGGTTGTGTATAGCTGGTGGACTTTAGGGCTAATTTTTTCTGTTTGTGGCATTGACAGACATGTGAAGGTACAACTAATCTTCAAGGTGGCAAGAATATTTGTCAAAGTGGAAATTTTTTGGTATATGAATCACATTCTTGATGTGGGACCCTAGAAGCTTGATGGGAAAGATACTTGAATGAAAGTCTTTTTTGACTTGGAGACTAAGTATCTTGGTAGGCAAAGCAAGATACTTGACTGAGAAGTCTTTTTTGACTTCGAGACTAAGTATCTTTGGGGGGGGGGGAAAGATTTTAGGTGGCTATATATATATATATATATGTACATTAGGAATATGAGGGTAACACACAAGACACAAGGGTAGAAAGTCTTTGGGTTAAGAGAGGGTGTACAAGGGTTGTTGGGATTGGGTTTAATTGGGGTAAAAAACTCAGTGATATTTTTTTTGTATTTCTCTCATGAAAAAGAATGAGTTTATTGTCTTCGTGGATATAGGCAAGCTTGTGCTGAACCACGTAAATCTTGTATGTTAACTTGCTTTACTTCATTTTTTTTCATTAAATTCATGTGTGTGCGTGGTTCAATTAAATCTTGATATCAAATCTCTTCCACGTATTGGTGTTTTTTTGCAACATTCACCATCTCTTCATAACAGCATCCACAATGTCCAAAACATTAATTGCAGGTTATTTGCTTTAGAATTTTACAACCTAAACCAAAATTAAAGTTTGAATGGGACAACATTTACTTACCCCATAACTGGAACAACCCCTAAACCTCCTTCTAGGGTTGGATTCAGTCCACGACGTTCGCAAGGTGCCTTGACTTGATGACATGGTGGCTATTTGATCTTCATTCACTCAAGTAAATTTGAGTTGAATAACCACTAAGTCAAGGGTTATTGTTAGGGTTTGATCGTATCTATTTATTCTTAAGGTCTGGTGATAAAGTTAGAAGAAGAATAGACCCCCAAAGAAGCAAAAGCAGATACTGCACGCGCTAAAATAACAGAAAATATCAAATGAACAATTTGCTATCAATGACAATTTTCAAACATAGAACGTACAAATCAAAATAATAGAAAATGTCAATTGATCAATTAATTTAAGATTTAGAATTACACATCACACAAGTATAAAAAATATGGATGGGATTTTGCAATCTCATGGAGCAAAATAGGAGAAAGGATTTGATGATTCAATTTCTACGGTTTTAAACCTTATATTTATATTTCTAATCTGTCGCTAATGCTGACTAGAAATTAAACTAATGTTTACTAATGTCCTCATTAGTGAAAATACCACTTCCTCTCACAATCCAATAAACCTACCCTAACCCAAAAATTTTCCTTTGTTTTTGATCTTTCCTTCTTCTCCTCCACGCAATTCCCTGGCTGGTATCTCCGTTTCCGGCCTTGCACTGTTGGCAAACCATTCGGTAAATTCTCCATTCCCATCTCCTCTTTCCCTCTCTGTTTTCTCACTCTAATGTTGCTGCAGCCTTCCATGACACTGTCAGCAATGCAACTTAGTCCAGCTAGCTCCGGGAACCATCAACTGCCGCCCGACCTCTCCAAAGCCTCGGTAAACCTTTCCCCTCCCTTTGAACAGAATCAACTCTTCATTCCGCCACACCTATAAACATGAAATTGATAAATTAAACATACTAGATTCTGATTATTGGGGATTGCTAACTTACTCCACCGAGGTGTAAGTTAGCATTGTGCCCAACTTTTCGATATAATTTCCGATATAGTCGTAAGATGATATTTGATGCTTTAAAATCTGTTTGTCATATATAGTTGGTAATGGAACCACTTTTGTAGCAAGGCGTTTAGGAGCTGTTTGTTTTTTTCTAGGACAGAAAGTTTCCTAGGAAAGTTAAACGATTCTTCACATTCCGACAACTAGGACGGATAAAATGCGTCCACATCATTTTCTTTTCCAAAACGATCATGCAGGCACAACATCAATCATAGATTTTCTTTTTAATTTGTTTTTGTTTAATGATTTGTTCTTCTATTTTTGTTAGAACATTGCTTCTTGCAGATCACACTTGAAATTAATTTGAATCATCTTCTAATATATATACTAAGAATAGAAGTTGTTTAATACAGTTTCTTTATCTTCTAATTATTAGAAAATAATATATATATATACTAAGAATACAAGTATATATACTCAGAAATAAGCTTTAATAATATAGTAGATAAGTTAACAACACCCAAATAGAAACAAAAGAATCAAAATTAATTTTACTGCTTTGTTAATTATATATTAAATTATTTTTATGGTAATAATTATATGAAAATAAGCCCTATCTTCATATACAACAATCACGGTATATTGCTTTTACTATTGTTCTTGATAATAGAGAATATATCCTAAGTAACTCTTATATCAAGATCCAAGAAATTTGAAGATTTATATTTTAAAAACATCACTGTAGTTTCAAATTGAAATTAAACAAATACATAAACAAACAATATGCCTCTTATTTTGTAATGATCATCCTAACCACAAGTAATACTCCCCTTCTTAATATAGAAACCAAACATTTGTAGCCAACCTCCAAACCCAAGGCATCATATATATATTGAAGAGAATGAATAAGGTCAAACTCCCAAGATAAGCACAAGAAATCAGCCTACCAGAAACATAAAACCAACACTTAAACCAGTAAGAAACTAAAAGATACTTATTCTGCTAGGACTCTCATCAGTTACCACGAAACAAACCATACCGACATATTGAAACATGCCTTCAACTTCTAGGACTCCTCTCCCTAGAACACACAAGCACCCATACTTTCGATCACCACCAAAATGGTTAGGATCTGCAATTTTATAGAGATAGCCAACCTAAACCCCCTATCTAAAAACACTCATCACCCCTTCAAATGGATTGTATTTGACTGAATTACAACACTCCTCAAACAGAGACTTGGACCAACCAAAAAACACCTATATTATACCGTATATTGAACTAGGTAGGTCTCAACCATCTGCTTGACTATGAATTTTTTCCTCTCATCACCGCTACTACTAATCTGCTTCAAGCAATAAAATATCAGACGAATAATATTGCACAAACCGTTATCATTTTCAGCAAATGCCATCAAGACTTCTATCTACCCCCCATGTTACCTTACATACATAAATATGGACTAAGTCAATCACATAGATTTACTTCATTCGAACTCCCTCCTCTTATTGTTTGTCAGGCTATATGGGTTACATTCTTTATCATGCAACCAGGCTTCCATGTCCATAGATCTTCCTACAGCCATTTTAGCGAAAGCATCAGCCATATTGTTTGCTTCTCAAAGAGTATGGTGTAAGCTCATCTTTTCTAATCCCTCCATATTTTTTGTATTTTGTTAAACACTGAATTGTATTTCCATTGTCGAGAGTCGTCGCCATAGATCAAGGAAACCACTGTTTTATAATCACTCTCAATAGCCAATTTCACTTCCCTTCTCTACCACACCTCACAGAAATACTTCAATGCTTCCTTAATTTCCATCACTTCAGCTAAATTGGAGTCTGCCATTCCAATGTTCTTTGAGAATAGCATGAGAACTTGGCGTGAGTCCAATTTCAGCACCCCCAACCTCGCTGGACCTGGTTTTCCTTTCGAGGAACCATTTTACAATAAATTTCACCACCCCTAAGATTGGGTAAACCATGAAATATTCCGTCTTTTTATTTTGTCTGACTTTTGAAATTCAGTTCCCCAATGTTTGAAATGACCTCATTAATTCCAACTCCAACATCCTCCCATTTTTCGTTAATCCTCTATCCCATTCTAACCTTGATTAGATCGACTAATTCTGTCACCGAGAGATCTTTGATCTGAAATATTATCTCATTCCTTTTAAGCCAGATAGACCACAATATTGCATATAGAATCACATCCCAAATCTTTTATACCTTGCTTTTTGGGTACAAAACTTTCCATTGTAGAAAAGCCTCATTGACCCCTTTAGGTTGGATCCATATTATTCCTCACCAACTTAAGCAAATAAACCACACATGCCAGCTCTAAAGGCAATCGATAAGCAGGTGATTGATAGACTCTATCTCCCCTCAGCAAAGCACATATAGCCTTTCATTCACTTCTAAGCATTTCCTTCTAATCAATTCCGCTTTCATTGGAAGGCTATTTTTTAATGCTTGCTAGCAGAAAACTTCCACTTTTGGTGGAGTTATTCCTTTCCACACCAGAATTTCAACAGGTTTTTACTCTCCCTTTATTATTCTCAACCTACGGGATGAAAGATTTTGCACTATACATTCCATTTGGCGAAAATCTCTATAACATTTTATCTTTTTTTTTTTGGTCCTTTTGCATAACACCACCCCCTTGATTTGCCTCAACAAATCCTCCCATTGTTTATTCTCCGATGAAAATAACCTTCTTCTTAGCTTAATGTCCCAACACCGATTCTGATTCTGCCAACAACCATAATCTAGAACCTTCGCATCCTTCTTCAACGCCTGGCAAAGATTCCTTGAAATTCAACTTCCAGGATCCGATTGTTTACCTACCTATCAGTCCAAAAATTCACCCTTCTTCCATTACCCACTCCACAACAAAAAACCTTGTGGAATATCCCTTCAAATTCAGATTTATTTCGAACATATAGGATTCATTCCACACCTTAAAGTATCTTCCAAACTTCTTCCAATCAGTTATAATTCTTGAACTATTGACCCGTATTTCCTTTCAACTACTATTAATAAATCAAGCTGTACTGTGTATAATAAAAAAAAAAAAATAAAGCCTAATAGAACTCGGCCAAAATCTAGGATTATCATATCCAAGACTAGTATTATTAAATCCCGAGGCACCATATTTTATTGTACCCATTCAGATTTGTGTCAAAGAGAAGACCCTCTTCCGTACTAGAACTCCCTGCAAAAAGCTGTGAAGAAGTTGACTTATGAATAAGAAGCTTATGTGCTTGGTTTGCTACATTCATCTTTAACTCTTTTAGAGAAGCCTTCAATTGGTTAAGTTGTGACAAACTGAGTTCCTCTACAGGTTCCTCCCACAAATACTGACTTCGTCTTTCCTTTCTCATTTTGCAAAGCTCTTTGCCACACTTTGTTTTAGCTTCTAATTGGTTGAGGACCTAATCCATAACTACTTTGGTTAGTTGATCAATAATTTGAAAAGCTTTTAATTAATTATTTTAAAAGCTAAGAAGGAAATTAAAATAAAAAGAGAGATGTATAATACTTTCTAGAAAAATCTACTTGTATGCTTAACCAATGAGTTGCATGTTGAGCTCATGAACTCTTTCATTACAGTGGGCCTTAATCAATTCTATAGTTCCTAAAATTCGTGTAGGATTACGAGTGATCAACCACCATTTCAAAATAAGTATGGTCAAATGGGAATACTTTATTTTCGAGAGAGAAGATAATAATAGAAATTTTAGAACTACAAAGAGTGCAAAGTTCACTGGCCTTTTTGAAGGTCCTATATCGACATTTTGAGAAGGTTACGTGTAGATTGGTTTCTTTTCTCATCTTCACCAACTCAACCTTTTGGCGACCCTTGCCTTTCCTCACCATGGGTAAACATAATCGAACAAGGAACCAAATCTAAATAAGAAAGAGAGAATTGAATAATCTTAGGGTTGGAACTGAATGGAATGATTGCATGACCCATTTTCCTCTATGGAATTCTCGAGAGGAAGTTAGGTGTTGAGGATTCCATCTTCACTACAAAAAAAATGTTATTCACCAACAGAAAAAATTTGTCAGTAAAAGCCCAACAACCTTTGGTATAGACCTGCTTTGGCTATACCAATAGTTGTAGAAAAAAGCATAGCTAAACGCCTACACCAACGGATTTAATATCGTCGGTATGGGTGAAAGGGTATTACCGACATAAATTGTCATTATAGGCCCAAATAGGGTTTGATGTTCCATCAGTACAGCTTTATATTGATGGTTAATCCATTGGTATATCCTATATATGGCAGTTACGATTATTTGCTTTAGTGAAAGATTTAATGACCTATAAGGGTATAAACCATTTTGCTTTTTTCCTCCCCAAATTTAATGCTTAATGCATAATAAATCATAATATCAACAAAATATCAAATTAGATAACTGAGTACACACACACACACACACACACATATATATATATATATATATATATATATATATATTAAGAAATCATTTCATTCATCCAAAAACAAATATATACATTTGAAAAGATAAAATCTTACATAATATCTTAACATATATAAAAACATCTTTTGGGTTGAACAACAAAATCTCATTCTATCTTAAATGTTTGCTTTTGAGAACCTAATTCCTTGGAAAGCATGGAATGGATTCCAGCAAAAACATCTTCAAACAAGTAGAAGGTCCCAGAAAATTAGTGTATTTAAAACGGTAAGACAATATTATTTATAAATCAAGCTTTCATACTTCACAACATGAAACTACACACTTCGTAATCGGAAAATTACTTTAATTCTCAAATTCAGTTCGATTTCATTGTTAAGATTCACAAGTTATTTAGCAAACATTAAGCCATACATCTTTGTAAATTAGAGGAGTTTACTACTAGAGTTAGGTTAAGAACTTTGAGTGTATTGGGATTTTGGGTTGTCAAGTAAACATAGTACTCACAACTAGAGCCAGGTTGAGTGTTTTGGGTGTATTGGGGCTTTTAGGTTGTGATGTAATGAGAGTTTAGCAACTTTTCACTTCCTAAAGTTATAATTGAAGATTAAAAAAGTGGTGCGTTTATTAATGGACGTAGACAAAGAGGTTGTCGAACCAAACTAATTTTTGGTGTTCTTACTCTTTATTTTATTTGCCTATTTAATTGTTGTGTTTAAGTTTTTCACCTAAAATTTGAGTAGGTGGATTTTAGTGATAAAATCCCAGTAAGTGGTATCAGAGTTGTGGTTGCAATAGTAAAAACACTAAATAAAGATAGGTAAAATTAGTATTGAGTTATTTGATGGGGAGAATGACTTCTCTCTTTGGAAAAGTTCCGTTAAAGATATGTTGATGCGACAAGAGCTCCACAGGATGATTGAAGACTCCAAGCCACTAGAGATAATGGAAAAAATTTGGGAAGATATATTGATGAGGACATTGAGCACAATTCGTTTGGTGTTGGCTCTCGAAATACTGTATAGCGTGTTGTTCGAGAAATCTTTGAAAGTGATGTGGGATAAGCTTGAGAAGACCTACAAAGAGACTAGAGGTGGCAATCGAGTGGGTTGGGTTTGAATTGGGTCCAAGTCATTTCAGGCTCTGGTCATTCGGGTTATGGATCGTTCCGGGTACGAGTCATTTCAAGCTGGGGTGGTTTCGTGTTATGAGTCATCTTGGGTTTTGGGTCTCGGGTCTCGAGTCGTTCGGGTTGCAGGTAATCTCGGGTTTCGGGTTGACCCATCAGATTGGACCATATTTTTTGAATTTGGGTTGACCCGATAAGTGAGCTAATTTTTATCTTTTCTAAATTTCAATGTAATTACTAATTAAGTTAATGTTAGCAATAATAAATGTAGAGAAACTTTGTTCTTAGTTTTTTTTTCCCTCTTTGTTAATAACATAATATATTAAACTCTAAGTTTAAGTCGTGATAAAATTCAATGCATATCTGAATTCGTCGATATTCAGATCATAATCGGATAATCGAATTATGTAACGTATATATTTTAGAAAAAATTATATTATAAAACTCTCGGGTGAATCTTGATCTCATCGGCGAAGCTCGGGATAAGGCCCAAATCTAATTAGCCACCTATCAGCAGAGGGCCGCCAAGTACTACAACTCTCGGGTCTGAAGTAGAAGCTTTAGGTTGCATGACCTCGTCCTATGAAAGAATGAAGTATCCTGCCCACAAGAAATGGGAAAGCTGGTCCCAAACTGGGAAAGCCTGTGAGGTTGTGCCGATCCGACACCTTCAAGCTTGACTAAGTGGAAAACCCGTTCCCCTCACTTGGAACTTCGAAAACCTCCGATGATTCTACCAATAGCTTGTGTCTCGAGTGTTGCTCACAAGGCGACTAGGTTAATTGAAGTTGTAATAACGAAAGCACGATTGCAATAAATGACAACAAGTTAAAAGGAAAAACCAAAAATTTCATTAAGTTGCAAAAGCTAAGTTTACAAAGGCACTATCGGCCTTGAAATACAAAAAGAAAAGAAAAACTAAACCTATTGGTGAAGCCTCAAGGGGTAGTATCCCTCACAGCCATCTCCTCCTCGTCCTCAGCTCCTTTGTTGTCCTCGATACCGTGCAGGTTTAGCTTCAAGAAGTCAACCTTGGGGAAGAAGGCTTTAGCCTTCTTCTTAGCCTCGAAAAGCTGTCAAAGAATTGCTGACTAGTCTCCTCCACAAGGGCCTCCCGATAAGAGGTAATATGTCTAAAGGTGGCCAAAGCATCCTCCACGGCCTTTCTTGTGGCCTCGGCAACCTCCTCTTCGACTCGTTGCTCCTAGGTAACTGCAACATCTTTTTCCATCTGAAGGAGGTCCTCCTCTTGCGCCACCTCTGTCTTGACCCGCTCGGCCCTCTCCAGGGAAGCCTATAATTGCCGAACGAGCTCGCCACTCTTGTCCAACCTTTATTGACACCGATTGAGCTCTCGATCATGTCTAAACTTCGGCGCGTTAGGACCCCAAGTAGCACACTAGACTGAAACAAAAAGAGAGGATCATATATTAAACTAGAAATAAAAAGGATTTGGAAAGTAAGCATCAGCTTTTACTTGGGAGGTCAAGGTCTCGGCTGCTGAGCAGAGCCCCTTGATGGTCTTCTGAGACAGCTCGAGCATATTTCGGGGTGGAATCCCCAAAACTAGATGCTCCCGAGCCACCTGAGGATGGGTGAAAATGGAGTCATCAACCTTCAGAGCCTATTTGGGCGTAAAAACGGAAGAAACAGAAGAGCTGCCCTAAGACGAAGACGGAGCTCGGGCTGGCTCATAGGGCAAGACCGGATCAACCCTAGGCTATGGGAAGTGCTAAGAAGGGCTCTCCACCTCGATGGGAACTAGAAAATGCGTCCACAACCTTTTCCTCAAAGGCTGGACTGACACCGGTTGCTTTTCTCAGGCCGCCCGTTTCTTCCCCTGGGCAATCTCCCTGGCCCGCTCCCTAGCCATAGTAGCCAACTCCATCTTTTCTTAGAAAAAGAAGCTAAGTGTAAATAATAGGTAAAATACAAAGAATGTAAAGCAAAGTACGAAGCGAAAAGAAAAGAGCTAAGAAAGACGAATGCCAACTTTTACCACGCTCAACGTTTTCCTCTGGGCAGCTAGGACAAAGCCCATACCTAGCCAATTCTTCGTTATCATACAGGATCTCACATCCATAGGTACAGCCACCATGGCCTTCAGTGTCTCCTACTCACAGTGCAGGAGGTGCAACTTTTTACACTTGCTCGTATGATCCAAACTCCAGCTAAGGGAGACTTGGAAACTCCTCTCGCTCTGGACAAAGAAAAAGAACTTCTCCTATCTTTTGATTGAGGCGGGCTTCTTCTTCAGTGGTCCTCTCTTTGCCCTCAAGCTTATGACCACCCATTCGGTTTGTCCGTGCTTACTGATTTGAAAGAGCGCCTTAAAGACATCAATATTGATTAAACCCCCCACCTTGATGCAAACGTAGATGAAAGCCATAATGAGGCACACTGAATTGGGCACCAGCTGGCACAATGCTATGTTGAAATACCTAAGCACTGCGCAGAGAAAAGAATGGAGAGGAAACCTGAGCCTGGCCTTCATCTACTCATACACTCACAGCTCATAAGGCGCACAGCTCGAGAGAGTATCAGAGGCCTTCTCCCCAACCCAAGCTGGCCTGAGGGTGTACTCCCCTAGAATACGATAAACCTTCCCTATGACTTCAAGGTCCTCCTCCCCCATCATACTAGGAATAAAGTTGGCCGCGAATGATCATTGAACTATTTTCTTCAGAAACATATCACCCCTCAGCTCGGTGAGGGTCCTATCCACCTCATCCTCCCCTTAGAAGAGGAATCTTCTTCCTCTTCTCCCTCCTCCTCTCGAGGCATATAAGGGACCATGGCTCGTGGCCCTTTTTGAGTGGCCACCTCCTTGGCCGACTCACCCTCACTAGAAAACAAACGCATAGCTTTCTTTAATTCCCTAGACATGTTCCTACTATCATCACTACCACAACTTAAAGACATGGTAAATAGAGGTAGGAGGACTCACCAATAAGGATTGTGTACTTGCACCGATTTTGATCAAAGAGATCCCTCCCTCAGCCTACGTCTCGATCTCCCTCCAACAAAACATGTCCGCAAAACTTCCAAATACTCCTACCCACTCTCAAACTTTTTTTTTTTTCAAATCCTCAAAACTCACGCTTACTCCCCTCTCATTGAACTCCAACTCTGAGCACTCTCAAGCTTTTGGAAGAGGCCGTAGGCTCTCAATCTTTCTCTCTGAAATTTGCAAATGAGTTGAAGTGAGGAAACATTAAGAAATAGAACCCTTATAGAAGAAGAGGGGCATTACAAATGAGGAGAAAATTAAAAACCTATAGTTGGAAGAATGCGATGCTTGAAATATCGGAGGTTGCTTTTACGCTCTCCAAGGGAGCCCAGTCATAACGATTCGATGTTTTGACGGCTCAAGGTGTCGTTCTGTTTCCCAAGGTAGCCAAACAATGATGAACGCTGCCACTTTTACTTTGAGTAGCTGCACACCTTAAATGCCTAAACACCCCACGTGTATAGAAGGAAGTGGAAAGTAGCCCAAAGATCGAAGATGATTATCTAAAGCCCAATAAATCTTTTTTGGGCCTAGAACACAAGAAGCCCAAAAGAAACCATCAGAAACTCTTTTTTGGGCACAAGAAATAAGAATCTCAATAAATTCTTTTTGGGCCCCAAAGACAAGAAGCCAAAAAGTCCACCAGAAACTCCAAAAGAAGATCTCCAAGGCCGAACATATTGACTGCTGCTTATATTCTTGGCCCAAAGTCTCCAAGGTCGAGCATGTTGACTGCTACTCACATGCTCGGACCAACGTCTCCAAAGCTGAGGGTATTGACTGCTGCTCATATGCTCGGCCTAAAGTCTCCAAGGTTGAGCATATTGATTGCTACTCACATGCTCGGACAAATGTCTCCAAGACCGAGCATGTTGACTGCTACTCATATGCTCGGACCAATATATCCAAGGTCGAGCGTATTGACTACTGCTTATATGCTCGGCCCAAAGTCTCCAAGGTCAAGCATGTTGATTGCTGCTCACATACTTGGACCAAGGTCTCCAAGGCTGAGCATATTGACTACTGCTCATATGCTCATCACAATGTCTCCAAGGTCGAGTGTGTTGACTGCTGCTCATATACTAGGCCTAATGTCTCTAAGGTCGAGCGTGTTGACTATTGCTCATATGCTCAGCCTAATGTCTCCAAGGCCGAGCATGTTGACTGTTGCTCATATGCTCGGCCCAATGTCTCCAAGGCTGAGCATGTTGACTACTGCTCACATGTTCGAACCAACGTCTCCAAGGTCGAGCATGTTGACTGCTGCTCATATGTTCGGTCCAACGTCTCCAAGACCAAGCATGTTGATTGCTGCTCATATGTTGGGTCCAACGTCTTCAAGATCGAGTATGTTGACTGCTACTCACATGCTCGGACCACTATCTCCAAGGCCGAGCATGTCGACTGCTGCTCGTATATTTGGCCCAGCGTCTCTAAGGTCGAGCATATTGACTACTACTCATATGCTCGGTCCAAAGTCTCCACGACCGAGCATAGTGATTACTACTCATATGTTGGGACCATCACCTTCGAGGCTGAGCCTTGACATACTTCCTTAAAGTATATAAATGTGCTTAAAGGAAATGGGTGGCCTTTGATACACCCAATAGCTAGATGACACGTGGACGGCCCTAGGACCAACATCAAAACGATACGTGGACGGCCCTAGGACTAACAACAAGATAACATGTGGACAACCGAAGGTCTAACAATAAGATAACACGTGGACATTCCCATGTCCAATAGTGAGACGACACGTGGACAACCGTAGGTCTAATAGAGAGACGACGTGTGGACAACTCCAGGTCCAACAGCGAGATGACATGTGGACATTCCCCTATCCAATGGCAAGATGGCATATAGACATGCTATTGATGAACACACTACCGTTCCCGGACACCCCCACACAGACCTGCAAGCGTGATTCCTGGGATCACGATCCTTCTTGGGCACCCGGCTATACCTATTGACAGAGGAACGAGATCTCCGGGATTGCTCTATCTTAACTACGTGGATAACCCCTCATTCAGAACACTATAAAAGAATTAAGGTATGCAAACACAAACCAAGCTTCATCTTTCTAAAAACCTATTAGACTGAAAACACTAGGCATCCTTATCCTTTCCATTCCTCTAAAAAATTTATACTGACAAGAGTGTCGGAGTGTCCTCGGAGGCATCACCATCCCTCTACTCCAGTGACCCTCTAGTTTACCCATACTTCCTTGTGCAGGCCAGTGAAGCACCAACCTCCAGCTCAGCGATATATTTTTGGCATTAACATCTTTAATCCTTAACTATTTTCCTAAATGTCTCAGCCATAATATTGTTCACAGGGGTAATAAATCCTTTTGACATTATTCCTTGGGAGCATTTCTACTAAGATCACAGTCAAAGAAGCCTCAAATTCAATCATGATAAGTTATGAAGCAACATTGTATTTATAGCTATCTGATGTCAGATACAGTAGTCTGATAATTAGATCTTACAGATAGAAGGGGTTGCTACAGCTATAAAGCGTAAATAACTTCTGTTTAGACCAAATTGAATAGAACTCCTTCCATAAACAATGCTTTTATCTGGATTTAACAATTTTCTCTATGCTTGTAAGATCATCTTGTTTGCAAGGTAAAACTGTTCAGACTCAATGTTGGAAACATTTTCCATTAAGGTCATACCAAAAAAACCTGGAAACCAAACATGATAGTTAGTAGTTACAAAGCTACACCTTGAGAAGTTTTTTTTCTCCTTTCATCTTTCTTTGATATGATTTGAAATTAAGCTAAACTAAGCCCTAAACAAAACCATAGACAAATAGATCCATAGAACTAAGACTACAATCAGGTTTTAGGTGTGTTATTTATATTAAGTTAATACTAATGACAAAGTTGATGGTTTAAATGCGTAAGTGATATACTTCTTATGGAATATTTCTCATGTATAAAATTTCCATGTATCATGATTTTCTAGGGGTAGTAACTTCCAAGTTGATATGCTTTTTAAGGGTCAATGTCCGAAAGAATTATAGTACCTAATTTTAAAAAAAAAAAAAAAACAATAAAGCCTTGGTTTAGTGTTAAAAATCTTGGGTTTGTGGAATATATATCATCAAAGACAGTAGTGGAGACAATGGTAAACTTATTTGTTTTGAATAAGTTATCGAAGTTCGTGCTCATTTGATAACAAATTGTTTGTATTGATGTTTGTGTGCAAATTTTTGGTAGTCAACTGCCCTTGTTGTACTGTAAGTGTCCATTTGGTTCATAGACAGGATTACAATGGGATAAGATTAGAGGGGATTAAAATAGAGCTAACTAAGTTCTATGTTTAGTTCATGAGATTACTAGATTGAGACTAAAGTGAGATAACAAATATAAAGACCAAAATATTCTTCTTATATTTTATATGTATTTATATTTATATTATAAAACTTATATATATATATATATTTATAAACCATAAACAGAAAGAGGGGGGACAAAGAGATTTTTTTTTCTTTCTTTCTTGGCTTCTTGAAATCGTATCATGAAACAGAAAAAAAGGGGAAAGATGAGAGGATGAGGAGGGAGAAAGAGGGGAGGAGGCATGGGGAGGGGGAAGGAGTAGAGGAGGTGCGGGGAGGAAGGGGAAAGGAAGGAGAGATAAAGGGGGAGGAGGAGGGAAGCCGCGATATGGGGAGAAAGGTGGAGGGAGGCTGCGATCTGGTGAAGAAGGAGGAGGAGAAGGAATAAGGGAGGAAGAAGAGGAGGGGGGAGAGGCAACGTGTGGCTTGAGACGTGATCTGGGCAAGAAAGATGAGGAGAAAGAAGGAGAGAGGAATAAGGAAAAGGAAGGAGAGAGGAAGATTGTGTGATCTACTAAGGAGGAGGAGAGAGGAAATGAAGAAGGAGGGGGAGAGAGGAGAGGAAGGAGGAAGAAAAGGGAGGTGCTAGGTCAGAGACCAGGGGGAGGAGATGAGAGGGGAGGTGGCACTACAAGATAATTGACATTTGTCGGCGCTTTATTTCCGGCGCTTCATAAAAACGCCGCAATATAATAGCCGTCGGTGCTTCTTTTGTGGCGCTTTCTTGAAGTGCCGCAATATACAAAAAAAATATAACGGCACTTCAAAGCACCGTTACATATAGCAATATATCGGGGCTTAAAAGCACCGATAATGCTCCTCTGCATATACCGGTGCTTCAAAGCGCCAAAATATGAAATGGGTTTCGAGCATATTCCGGTGCTTCAAAGCGCTGAAATATGCTCCTCTGCATATACTAGCGCTTCAAAGTGCCAGAATATGAAATAGGTTTCGAGCATATTCCGGCGCTTTAAAGCACCGGTATTTTTCGGCGCTTTAAAACGCAGGAATATGCTCCTCTGCATATACCGGCGCTTCAAAGCGTCGAAATATGCTCCTCTACATATACCATATTCCGGTGCTTTAAAGTGCCGATATTTTTTGATGCTTTAAAACACCGGAATATGCTCCTCTGCATATACCGGCGCTTCAAAGTGCTGGAATATGAAATGGGTTTCGAGCATATACCGGCGCTTTAAAGCGCCGAAATATGAAATGGGCATATTCCAGCCCTTTGAAGCACCGGTATATGCTAAAAATTTCACATATAAATTAGAGCGATTTTTTTTCCCCCAAAATTTTTTTGCCGCTCGATTCCTTAGCTCCACCGCGCCGTTTCCCCCAAAATTTCGGTCTTACGAACTCCCCCGCCATACTCTTCTTGCTGCTTCGCTTCTTCTCTTTATTGGTCCACTGATACTTCCTAATCCTCTACCATGACCTTAATCGTGCACGACATTAAACCCCAACACAAGGATACTGTAAGCCTTTTCCAATTCTTCTGTTTTGTTATTCCCTTCATTGATTTCTGTTTTCTTATATACTTGTTGGTTTGGTTGATTTTTGGGTTGTATTTTTGAGTTATCATAAATTTTTTTGATTTCGTTAATTTGAGAATTTCATGTCTGTTTTATTTTTACCCGGTGTTTACTTTTCCTGGAGTTTCTTTTCGTGAACACATTCTTTGTTGATTTTTTTGGTACTAGCATTTGAAGATTGGGTTGCTCGGCCAGGTGCAATATAGGTTATCTTGGATCCTTCGATATTGACTAAAGATCAAAAGCACTATTATTATCCCATTTAAGGATTGTGACTAAAAAAAGAGTATGGTGTACTATGATGAAAGAACAGGAGTCCTTCCCTGCTAGGCATTCCATCTCAGTTCTAAACGTGAAATTATATGATTTTGGCATCTATATTGCTATTAGGTTTTACTTACTATTTGTTACCTTCAGAAATTGGTAGTTGTCACTTGGTATCATCTGTCAGTTACCTTCCTGGAAGGTTGTATGCAGTTACAATTTTCCTTTCCCATTTCTCTTTCCTTTTAAGTTTTTGTCCGTTTTATTTAGCTCCAAATAGAGTAAATTGAATTACTTAATCAGGTAGTTTATCCAAAGATATGTCATTGATGTTATGAGGTGCTGTTGATATAATAGTGATAAACATCATGTGTTGTTGGACTAAAAAATCATCTGGAAATGGCACTATGTTTTCTAAAGAATATAACAGTGATATCAATTCTGGTTTTCTTGTGCTAAGTGTGAAGTATAAATACTTCATTTAATGCTTTAATAGCCCAATTAATGGCTGAGTTTGAGAAACTAGTTATGTTTTGATAGTCATCGGTGGCTTTAATGTGTTTTTAGTTTTCAATAATTGATGTCATGGACACTGTGAATCAGGTGGTTCAAACAGATGGAGGAGTTTCACTGACTAAAGAACAGCACAAAGAAGTAGATGAAGTGGCCAAACAACTGCAGAAATATTGTGTAAATGAACCAGTGAAATGCCCTCTTATCTTCGGAGGTAAAATAAAATTTATACCATCGAATCCGAGAACTTCATGTTTGCTGATTTAGATTACTCTCTTTGCATTGTCAATGTTAACTTCACTTGATATTAAGCTGATAAAGAAGTACTAAAATGATAGTAGCAATTAACTTCCAGAGACCTCTTCTTTTTCCCTCATTTTCTTTATTTTTGTCGTTCACGAGTCATGTCTAATAAAATGTGTATAGTCTTGATATGGAGATATGTGAAAATTCTTTTTTCTCTGTTAAATATTGTTTTTCTTCATTAAATCTTTGCTAACCAACCAAGTGCTATTAAGAGTGGGACGTGGTATATTGTTCAAGGCCAACATCACCTGGGGGTGGTTACAGAAGTGCATTGGGCCGTCTTGTCTTCACAACAAAGGAAATGGTTCAGATTGTTGAAGCTCCAGACACCGTGAAAAACAAGGTCTCCTTTTCTGCTCTGGGGTTCCTTGATGGAGAGGTCTCTTTGAAAGGTAAGCCAAATTGATGATTTTATTGAAAGAATGGAAGACCAAAGTCATATATTATTGCAGAATTTTTCTTTTTGATGAGTAATGTTATAGCTTTAACAAGACTGCATTGGATCCAACATTCTATAGTTAGTTATTCTATAGTGACCCAACATTTGATCTATGGGTGAATTGGACAATTAGGCTATTGGATCATGCTTTTGAGTTGATGATCAGGCTGGGATACCATTAGAATATTGTGGATTAGATTGCTCACCCAGTCTTCTTTGTAACCTGAAACTTTTTTGGCATGTACTAAGTTATTAATTTACATTTTCAGCCCTGCTCAAATTATGTTTCTGTTGATTTTGTTCACATCTTGGTTCAAATGTGCTTGTACAGGAAAACTGAAAGCTTTGGACAATGAATGGATTCAAGTTATATTTGAGGCACCTGAACTTAAGGTTGGAGGAATGGAGTTCAAATATGGCGGTGAGAGTGAGGTTAAGTTGCTTATCACATATGTTGATGAGAACATCAGGTTGGGAAAGGGAATTTTATATGTTAACTATGATTGTTTTTTTGTGTAAATGAGATGACTTTTGTATTGAGTAAATGAATTTTTATAGATATTTGATGGTACATTTTATATATTGAAGAACATTTGAAAATTTATGGATTTGATGGTACATTTTATTTATTGAAGGGCATTAGCAACATATTTAAGCCAAAATAATGTAAAAACACAATTAAAATCACTTTTAGCGGCGCTTAAAAGTGCTGCAAAATAATGTAAAAACACAATTAAAATTACTTTTACTATATTTCGGCGTTTAAAAGGGCCGGTATATAGCGACACTTCTAAGCACCCGTATATTTCAGCGCTTCTAAGCACCGGTATATTGCGGCGCTTAGAAGCTCCGAAAAATATGCATATTGCGCCGCTTTCTTTAAGCGCCAGTATTTGCACTTCGACACCACACATACCGGCGCTAGCAATAAGTGCCGGTAATGCATATTGCGGCACTTTAAAGCGCTGAAATATGCAAAAAAAAGCGCCGGCGTTGGTCTTCGAAAAAAAATTAATCCCACAGATCTATGATTGATTCTGCCTAAGAAGGTGCTGGGATAAGTTTTCAAGGATGAAACTAAATTAGTCCCAACTTAATCCCAAATGAACAGTTAGTCCCTCTCATGTGGGATTAAGTTAGTCAATCCCAACTTAATACCCCATACCAAACTGCCCCTAACTGTTAATGTGGGATTAAGTTAATCCTATCTCATCCTAATTCCATGTACCAAACTAGCCCTTACAGTACTCCACCAAAAAATGAAATAACAAACTAAAAGTTATCAAGCACATTCTATT
Organism: Bretschneidera sinensis; assembly: GCA_023935145.1. Lineage (NCBI taxonomy): Eukaryota > Viridiplantae > Streptophyta > Magnoliopsida > Brassicales > Akaniaceae > Bretschneidera > Bretschneidera sinensis. Next base: position 28,779,588 of record CM043701.1, on the reverse strand, counting down.
CTATTTACACAATGAATATAATAAAATTAACAAATTTTGATCTTTTGTTTGAGTTTTGAATAATAAATTCTTAAAAAAATAAGAGATAAGTAAAACTAACTTTTGTAATTGTTTAAAACAATGACATATATGTGTCAATACATTTAGCTCGCAATAAATAACAGCCTACTGCAACCCAAGTCAGCATGATATAAACCATGTTTGGTTTCTTATTTAATGTTGACTTAAATATGAAACCAAACATGACCATACAAAACTCAACTTTTATGCTTGAGAGAAGAAAGATCCCATATGTTAAAGCTAAATGACAGTAAGAAGACATGTTCCTTGATATAATTAAATTGATCACTATGTAACAAGAAACATTCAAGAGGCCAATATGGCAATTGCATTTTCAGCCAATATCTATAATTTACACATCAATTGTCATTACATATTTAAAAAAAAAAATAATGAGAAGAAAATAGCAATGTATCGTATGCATCCGGTTCTTATGCTCTAGATGACTTTAAATTATAAAGAATGGAAAATCAAATTGGGTTTCAATTATTTTTTAAAATTTATTCTCAAATAAAAGGGGTTCAATTACCTTAAGTGGTCTTGTTTGTTAATTTAAAAAAAATAGTAATTTTTTACATCTCTTTTTCATTGTTAGAACCTTAAATAGAGAGAGAATGAATATGAAAAAAAAGAAAAAGAAAAAAGAAATATTTTCCATTGAAAAGATTTAAACCATATATAATAAGTAGTTTCATTTACTTTAAATGATCATATTGATTTGATATAATATGACAATTAAATTTAATAAAATGATTAAAATACATCAAATTGTTCCTACAATTTTGTCTTCGGAAGTCTAATGCGACCCGACGATTTATATTTGTTTTGAATAAGTTATCGAAGTTCGTGCTCATTTGATAACTGATTGTTGGTATTGAATTGATGTTTGTGCGCAAGTTTTTGGTAGTCAACTGCAGGTGTTGTACTGTAAGATCAGTTCTGTCTATGATGCACGAAGCAGTTCTATTAACACACGAAATGGTCATTTAAATCTATGTAAACCCAAAATTTAATTCGTATTTAAAAATCTGGATTTGATGGAGTCATCAGTGGACCAATCTATCAGACTGACAAAATATTTCTTAAATTGAATAAAACGGAAAATATTACAGGTTATAAAAATTTTGGCTTAAGAAGGAAGAATTTGTTCTTGACAGAATTGAAAAATTAGCAGAAGAAAATAATATGTAAGCAGTTTGCACTGTAAAAAGAGCATACAAGAAATAAGACAATATTTACGTGGTTCGGTTTATAAAGAATACTTCACGGGAGTAGTAGAGAAATTCTTTACTATAAGAAAATATTACACTAATTGTATTTCTAAACAACTATTTCTCTCTCTCTCTCTCTCTCTCTCTCTCTCTCTCTATATATATATATATATATATTGCTTTCTCTTTTTATTTTCTCTCTTGAATGAAATGCGTATGTGTTTCTTATCTCTGTTGATCTATCTTTAAATGAAAAACTCAAGGAGTATTTATAGGATTCTTCTCGAATTGCGATGCACTCACGCTCTTTACTAATATTTATTACCATTCAGTATTACACATTACTTATTATTCACTGTTTTTGTTTCTGTGTTTATGTTATTCATTGATTACTCTACTTTTTTTCTTATGTCTGTACTTGTTATGAAAATTTTGTCAGTTATTTATGAAAAAAAGTCTATTACTAATTTGTATTTACAAAAAAGTCTTTAAAATTTTATGTTATCTCTTGAGTTGCTAAAATGGGTGGACAACTTTAGGGTTCGAGTATCAATATTGGTAATGAATGTAAGCAGTTTGTAAAATGCCTAAAAGACACTGTGATATTTAAAGCAACTCATAAGTACATCAGCTAATAAATGCATATGAAGAGTTATGATCAATGTTGTTAATTTTGTTCTGTTTTGATTAAAATAATTGAAACGTTTCGGTTTCAGCACTAAATAGAAATGAAACACTTATAAATTTCGTTTCGCTTTTTGTTTGGACCAATTTCGATTTTTTTAGTCCGTTTCGATCTGTTTTGATCCGTTTCAGCTTAAATATGAATATGACATTTTTTTTAATATTGTCTTGATCTAGTGGGCGATCTCGGGCCCATCATGTTCGAGTGGGAGATGTTGAAAATTCGGGTCGAGTTGGGCGTCCATGATGGAAAGTCTGATCCTCCCAAAGAAGAATTTGAATTAGAGAAAGGGAGGAATGGTTTCCTTCTCTCCCCACATTTCTCCACATGTTGATTCAACTGCAAACTTAAGAAATTTTTTGAAGTTGTGTCTGATGAGTATAAAAAGGGTCAGAAACTCTCTAAGGGCTACACATGAATTTTAGTGAGAGAAAGGAGCATCTAGTGAGAGAAAACACACTATTCCTCCGATAGAGAGACAATGGCTCTTGGGTGGTAAAATTTTGTACACTTTCAGATTTTGTGATCATATACACTACCTAAGGCAAGATCCAAGACAAGAAGACGTGAAAAAGAGTCCAAAATACAAGATGTTTCGTGTCAAAAGAGGTAAGAACCAAATCTACTGCATTATCTCAGTTTATATTGGTATCATAGGAGATTCCAGGTTGAGATTTAACACTTTGAACTGTGTTAAACAACTAAATTTTAGGTGGAAATTCTATTTGGGTTTTGCATGACTTTAATAAGTTACTAGCTTGGGAGGTTTTAAAATCTTCTCCGGATTGAAATATATGGCATCAACATCATGATTATTAAAGTCTAATGCTAATCTTATAGTAGCTATAGCATTTTTTCTAATTCATGATGACTAAATATGATGAGAATGATTTTTGGAAATTCCCATATTAATCCCTTTAATCGATCTCCCTAAGATTAGAATGAAAGCAACTTTGTTATATGCACGTGTTATGAGTTGGCAGTATAGGTGTGACATGTTAAAGAAGCATTCTTTGAAAGGCAAACATCTTTAGTTGAACGCTTGAATTTAATGATTATCATTTCCATTTATTCTCACAATGCGAAAAAATAGAAGCAATGCTGATGATCATAATATAGCAATCTTAAATATCTAAACGCAAATGGTTTAACTCGAGTAAATAAATAAATAAATAAATAAATATATATATATATATATATATATATACACACACACACACACATATACACACACACACACACTTGAACGAAAAATGGTCGAAGTTTTTTTTTCCTATTGCATATTTTTTCCCTAATTAACAGTTCATCAAAAGATTGTCTTATGTCTTTTGAAAAAACCAGCAAAGTACTCTTTATTATCATTTTGATGACGAATTTTCTGAACTTCAAAAATTTAGAGTTTTTTGAACTAGAGATGCAGATTATAAGGTTTAACATAATTTTAGGAATGGAAGAAGATCATAGTTAGTGACTCAAAATGTGTTAGATAATTAATTTTGCTGATGTGGGAATTACACTTAAAACTTTGAAGCATTTAGGTTTAGAAACTAGCAGAGATGTTGGATATAGCGTTATAAAATAACGTCCAACATTAGGTTCTATACCATTTTAAAGAAAATTTATAGTTGTTTAAGCACATCATTAGTTTCCTACTCTAACTGTCTACTTGTTCAATATAGTATTCAAGTTTATGTAACACTCTTAATTAGATTTCATGAACCTGGTTGTGCACGTTGTTGCTAGGGCTCTTGATGATATTAGCGATAGAATATAAGTACTAGAACTAATATTACGTTCAAGAAATAAGAAGAATATTATTTTAAGATGTCAATGTAGTTTCAAATTGAAATTATATAAATAAAAAATATACATCATTTAACAAAAATTAATAATCTCCTATATACACATAGCAACCAAATAAAAGCAAAAGCCAGTCGACCAATCCTAAGACATCATATGTAAAAACAATTAATAAAACAAACAACACTGCAAAATAAGAAGAAAAAAAAGAACTAAGCCTAGTAGAACCTGCGCCCAAATCAAAGATTATCGTAGCCTTGATTATTATACTCAGTACTAGGATTCTTTAATCCACAAGGCATTTCATTTTGTTTGAACCTAGTCAGCTTTGTGTCAAAGGGAAGAGTCCCACCCATACTTGAACTTCCCACAAAAATTCCCTACAAAAAACTGTGCAGGAGTCAGATTTGAGTTAAAGGGAAGAACCCCTCCAGTACTAGAACTCCCCACAAAATATGTGGGGGAGTTGTAAAGTGAATAATAAGCTTTTGAGATTGTGTTGCCACATTCGTATTCAACTCCTCTAGAGAATCCTTCAACTGATCAAGTTGTGGCAAGCTGAGTTCCTCCACAGGAGCCTCCCACCAACACTGACTTTGGCTTACCTTTCTAATCTCGTTAAGCTCTTCGTCATGATTATTTTCAGCTTTGAGTTGGTGTAGGACCTAATCCATATATAATTTTTTTAACTCATTAATAATTTGAAAAGCTTTAATATAATGCTTTTGCTTCTAAAAAGGAATGTAATGCTTTGAAAAGCAAAGAAGAAATTTAAAACGGAAAAAAATATAACTACATACTAGCTAGTATTATTAACCAAACCTGAGTGAGATGCATGTTTAGCTTCGAGATGGTAGCAAAGCGATATGCCTCAATTAGTTGGATGGTGTCTTAATTTTGTGGAGGAATACCACTCAGGAAACGATCAACCATCGTTTCAACAGAAGGATAGCCACAAGAGAACACCTTTTTAACAGGTGAGAATATGACAATAGCAATCTCTGCACCACAAAGAGTGCAAAGTTCACTGTACTTCTTGAAAATGCCATATTTATGTTTAGAGAATGTAACTTGAAGATTGCTTTGTCTGCTCATTTTTTCAATCGCAACCTTTCAGCGACCTTTGCCTCTTGCCCTGGCAAAAATTGACCAAACTAGGAACAAAATCTACTTAAAGAAGAGATAATAGAATGATTTGGATTGGAATTGGATGGAAAGAGGGGAAATGAGTAAGTATTTATAGGAGCTTCAAGGCTGAGATTTAACAATTTAGGCGGTCAAAATAACCAAGTTTTGGGTGGAAATTCATTTTTTGATTTGCTGACTTTATGTCCTTACTAGCTTTAGAGATTTTAAAATCTCTTCCTGATTGAAATATATGGTATGAAGATAATTATAGACATTAGCTAATCCTACAATGGTTACAGCCTTTTTTGATTCATCATGACTAGATATATAGAATGAGGAAATTTCTTCAAAATTGTGCCATGTATAGCCCTTTGAGATAAGAATGAAGGCAATATTTTCTGTAGCAACAACCATTTGGTTTAGGTGTAGGTGTATACGCCAATTCCAAAGGTGAAGTCACCATCAAAGGCAAGAATATAACTCAAGTAGAGGTGTAGACATTAACAAGAGCATGGTGCTAACTCATTCCAACAGAAGTACTAGTCAATCCAATTCATTATAATCCTATTTTGATTAATAATTTTTTCTGTAAAATTTTTATTAAGTTATGCACATTCTGGCATGGATTAAAACAATAGTTAAATTTCTAAATAATTGTGCACTTATACATGGAATGAATTTATGCAAATTAAAATATGCTCTAAAAAACAGATTCTACACTTTGTGTTGTGTTATTTGACGCACTCTGTGATGTTGACACCAGGCAGAATAGCGATTATTCTGCAGGCTAGTTTTCAACAGATAATTCACAGGGAAGAAAATAACACAAGAGAAAAACCCTAAAAAAACAGAAGAACTCTGAATTTTATTCAAAATTATGCAACTCAATAATAAGGTTTACTAAACCCTAAAACCTTATTTATAAGGTCAAGCTAAAATAGGAAAATTAAATTAAGACTGAATTTGAAGTAATTGCAAATAAAAATAAAAAGTTTTCTAAAAACTGAAAATAATTGCAAATAAAAATAAAAGTTTCCTAAAAACTGAAAACTGTCAAATTGAGGGCTTAAACGTCGTTTTTTGGCTTAAAAATGACGATGCTCAAAAACCTGAGTTTTGCTCGGAAGTCTGTTTCCAATCAGATTAGGGTCTTCTGGGGCCCGATCTGAGCTCGTGGCCAGTTCTAGGTAGTCCACCTGCCAGTTTTGCGCTGATCTACCAACTCTAGGTACCTCAGTGCCAATAACGTGTTATCTGACAACTCAACATCATTTGACTCGGATCCTCATGCATCAGTCTCCCCAGATTAGAAAGAATAATAGCCTCAACAGAATCCCCAAAACAAGGACTTAGGTGTTTCACATTAAAGACATCAAAAGTTCTCAAATGACTGGGTAGGCATAGTCTGTAGGTGTTATCATTGATCTTTTGCAGGATCTCATAGGGTCCAATCTTCCGCTCCTTAAGCTTATTATACTCTCCCATGGGAAAACGATCGCGAGTTAATACTGCCCAAACAAAATCACCAACATCAAAAAGTACTTGACAATGATGATTGTCGCTCTGAGCCTTGCACTTGGCATTACTCTCGAGAATGGCCAACTTCACTTGCTCATGGATACCCCGAAGATGTTCTGCCATCTCATCTGCCTTGTGATTCAAATGACCCACACGTGGAATAGGGGCTAAGTTAAGCACCCCGGATGGATTCTGACCATAGATAATCTCAAATGGGCTCATTCCCGTGGTTCTGTTTTTCGACCTGTTATAGGCAAATTCTGCTTGAGGTAACGCAAATCCCACTGCTTCGGTTTAGTTCTTGCCAAGCTCCTCAAAAGGTTTCCCAAACTTCAGTTCACCACCTCAGTCTGACCATCTGTCTGAGGATGGTAGGCGCTGCTAAAATTCAACTTCGTCCCCAGCTTCTCCCATAAAGTATTCCAGAACTAACTCATAAACTTGGTATCACGATCTGAAATGATGGATCGGGGAACACCATATAAACGCACAATCTCCCTAAAGTAAAGATGAGTGATCAGGGTAGCATCCATTGTCTTCCTACAAGGTATAAAATGGCCCATCTTGGAAAATCTGTCAACCACCACCAAAATAGAACCCAAGCCCCGTTGGGTGCGGGGTAAGCCCAATACAAAGTCCATACTGACATCAAACCAAGGGGCTTCAGGTACAGGTAAAGGTGTGTACAGGCCCGCATTAGTGAGAACTCCCTTGGACCGCTGACACATATAACAACGCTCCACATGATAAGCCACGTCACTAGTCAATTTGGGCTAATAATAGTTACAAGAGATCAAAACCAACGTCTTATCCCGCCCAAAGTGTCCCTCGTTATGAAGTTTACTAATAATTTGCTGTCTTAGTGAACCATCTGGAACGCACAACTGTAATCCACGAAACAGATAACCATTATGCAAAATAAAATCATGTCGTTGACCATCAGTTACCTCATGAATTATCCTCCCGAAGGAAGGATCGGCAGCATACACATCAGGGAAAACCGCAAATCCAACGATTCTAGTGCTCATGGTGGTGAGGAGTAATGTACGACGGCTTAGTGCATTTGCAACACAGTTCAGATTTCCTGCTTGGTGCCTTAGTGCAAATGTGAACTCCTGCAAGTATGCCACCCATTTGGCATGCCGCATACTCAGCTTGTGTTGGCCATTGATGTACTTCAGGGCCTCATGATCAGTGATAAGAATGAACTCCCTCTGCACTAGGTAGTGACGCCAATGCTTCAGGGACTGAACTATGGCATAAAACTCTAGATCATAGGTGGAATAATTCTTCTTAGATCCTGATAGCTTCTCACTAAAAAAAGCTATTAGGCACCCCTCCTGACTCAGAACACCACCAATGCTAACCCCATATGCATCATAGTTTACCTCAAACACCTTTTCAAAATCAAGAAGTGCCAAAACTGGTGCCTCTGTCATCTTCTGCTTGACCAGTTGGAAACTGGTTTCTGCCTTCCCGGACCACTGAAAATCACGTCCCTTCAGGCATTCTGTGATAGGAGTAATCAGAGTGCTGAAATTTTTGATGAACCGCCTGTAAAAGGATGCCAACCCATGAAAACTTCTGACATCGTGCAAGGTTTTCGGTTTAGGCCACTCCAAGACCGCATTTATCTTCGACTGATCGGCATGAACACCATCAGTAGATACAACAAACCCCAGAAAAGTTACAGTGGTGGTGAAGAAAGAACATTTCTTCTGATTGATGAACAGACGCTCCATCCTCAACTTATCAAAAACAACACAGAGGTGATCAAAGTGTGACGCCCACGTCGGGCTATAAATGAGGATGTTGTCGAAGTAAACTACTACAAATTTCCCCATGAATGGCCATAAAACCTGATGCATAAATCTCATAAATATGCTGGGCGCATTGGACAGCCCAAAAGGCATGACCATCCACTCATACAACCCCTGCTGTGTTTTAAATGCTGTCTTCCACTCATCTCTAGGCTTTATTCTAATATGGTGGTATCCCCTTTTAAGGTCAATTTTTGAGAAAACCTTAGAACCAGATAGCTAGTCTAACATATCATCCAGGCGGGGAATTGGAAACCTATATTTTACTGTAATTCTGTTGATTGCTCTGCTGTCAACACACATACGCCAAGCGCCATCATTTTTTGGCACTAGCAGGGCAGGAACTAAGCATGGACTCATGCTCTCACGGACATAACCCCTTTTCAATAACTCTACCACCTGTCCCTACAGCTCTTCATATTCATTGGGACTAAGGCGATAAGCCGGTCGATTAAGCAAACTGGATCCTGGAACAAGGTCAATCTGATGCTGAATATCCTTCATAGGAGACAACCCAGGGGGAAGATCCTCTAGCATCAGGTCAGAAAACTCTACTAACAACTGCTGCACCTCTGATGGTAATTCTGGATTCATGTCTGCCGCACTATCCCCACAAGGCAGCAAAGTATAGACCACATCTCAATGCTCAATCTCAGCTAAAAACCTGGACATCGAAAGTAGATTAGTATTATTGGCTACCAGGGTAAGAGTGGTTCCTTCCCAACGAGGTGCCAACACAATCTTCTTCCCTTTGATGCTAAAGGAATAGGTATTTTTCCACCCATCATAGATAACACTACGATCATACTGCCAAGGTCTGCCTAACAATACATGACAAGCATCTATAGACACAACATCACACTAAGCATTATCAAAATATTTCCTACCAATCGAAAAAGATACTAGGAATCGCCTATCTACTGTTACCTCACTGTCTTTATTTAACCACGACAATTTATATGGCTTGGGATGACAATCTGTCTTCAACTGCAATTTCTAGACAGCCTCTTCAGACACTACATTCTCACAACTACCACTGTCAATGATCATCTTGCAGACTTTATCTGCAACTGTGCAGGTCATGTGAAAAATGTTGGTCCTCAACCAATCATCCCCTGTATCGCCCTTGGGGGTCAATAAACTCTTACGAACAACCAAGGTCTCATGGCCATCTCCATACAACACATCTCCATCTTTATCATCGTCATACATAGGCTCTCCAATCTCCTCAGTTTCGTTTACCCTGTCGTCCTCAATCAAGAGATTTTTGCCTTTATGACTAGTAGGCTTCTTGCACTCAATCTATTTAAGTCATTGTTCACCACATCTGAAACATCTAATATTTAAGCTAGAGTTATCTTGGGGTGGCTGCTGGGCAGGACGAAATTCTTGAGGGAGAACTGGCCAACTGCTTTGATCGCTGCTGCGGTTCATTGGCCTCTTGTTTTGTTATTTTTCCACCGTAAGTGCACGCTGGTATGCTTCAGAAATGGTCCACAGCGAGTGAAGGCTTAAGACATCCTATAGGGGCTGCCATAACCCCCCCAAATACCGTGCCACCATCTACTCCTCTGTCTCGGATAAATCATTTCGGGCTATTAATTGATAGAACTCCTCCGTGTAATCATCCACCGATCTCGTGCTCTGCCTCAACGAATGAAGTCGCTGAAATAACGTTTGAGTGTAGCTGAAAGGAAGGAAGTGACCCTTCATCTTCTTCTTCATCTTCTCCCAATCTGTGATCTTGGCCTTGCCCTGTCGATCGCGTGAGTGCCTCAATTGCTCCCACCACGCAGATGCTCTACCTTTGAGTTTGATGGCGACCAGTTTTACTTTGACACGATCTGGGACTTTCTTATACTCGAAAATATACTCTACTTTATTCAACCAATTGACGAATCCTTCGGCCGGTAACATACCAAAAAACTTGGGCAGATCCACTCTAAATCCGAGGTCTCTATAACGATCCTCCCAACCATGGTGCTCCCTGAATCGACTAGGACTGTGATACGGATTTTCGAAACTGGAATCGAAATCGTGATCTTCCATCTCACGATCACTGAAATTCCGCGCCGCTAGACGCTGGGTTAACTCTGCGACGTGCCTCTGTAAATCCTCAATCATCGCATCCTGAACGTTACGATCACGGTGTGGGGCTTCCTCATTCGGAACCTGCCCGCGACGACCACGACCACGACCACGACCACGACCACGACCACGACCACGACCACGACCACGACCACCAGCCATGGAAACTGATGAAATCTCAACCCAGGAAAATGCTGAAGCTCTGATACCAACTGATGCCGAGCAGAATAACGATTATTCTGCAGGTTAGTTTTCAACAGATAATTCACAAGGAAGAAAATAACACAAGAGAAAAACCCTAAAAAAAACAGAGGAACTCTGAATTTTATTCAAAATTACACAACTCAATAATAATGTTTACGAAACTCTAAAACCTTATTTATAAGGTCAAGCTAAAATAGGAAAATTAAATTAAGGCCGAATTTGAAGTAATTGTAAATAAAAATAAAAAGTTTCCTAAAAACTAAAAGTAATTGCAAATAAAAATAAAAAGTTTTCTAAAAACTGAAAACTGCCAAATTGAGGGCTAAAACGTCGTTTTTTGTCTTAAAAATGACGACACTCAGGACTAAAACCTGAATTTTGCTCGGAAGCCCGTTTCTAATTAGACTAGGGTCTTCCGGGGCCCGATCTGAGCTCATGGCCCATTCTAGGTAGTCCATCTACCAATTTTGCGCTGATCTGCCAACTCTAGGTACCTCAGTGCCAACAACGTGCTATCTGACAACTCAACATCATCTAACTCGGATCCTCCTACGCACTATTTGATTCATTTTTGAATATTAAGTTTGTAATTCCTCAAAACAGATTTGTTGTTTGTTCTTAATTATCACTGTTTTAGTTTGACATGGAGAAAGAAAGTGTTAGTACAATTTTGCATTGATTGAACTTCATTGCTTACCCAGATCACAATTTTACATTGGTTTGATTGAACTTTGTGGAACAAGGCTAAATTTGTCATTTAATAAGACTAAAGTTGTAAACTTCGTTGAACAAGTCGATTTTGCATTGCCTTCGAAGTTACATAGCACTAAAGCTGTGCTAACATTTTGCATTGCCTAGCTATTACAGGAGCATAACTACGACTAATTACAGAACCAAGAAAACATTAAAGCAGCCAAACACTTTTGAATACTATCTTTCCGTTGGTATGCATCCATTTCTTTGACCATAAACATCTCTTAATTTTTGTATACTTTTGGTCTATTTTCCAGAAAATTCATTATTAGGCATAATATGACCCATGTTTGAGAGAAACTTAGGCTTGGAGAATCCACCAAGCAAAGGCCCAATATATATAATGTTAAAGACCTTATGAACCCCAAAAATTAAGAAAATGTCTTTCGCTAATCTAATTTATTTTTCATATGGGATTGGTCTTCCACATCTTCTCACTCTAACGCGAATATTCCCAACAATCTTTCCCTCACTCACACATGAATATTCTCAATAATTTTTTCCTCTCGTGTGAGTTTCCTTTGTCCCCTTCGCCATCATGTCTACACCACCCCAAACACGCGCCATAGTCCAACGTGCACAACTATAGAGTCACTCATTATCTTATCTTGGATCAAAGAACCACAATCTGATTTTCTAACAATGAGCTTTATAGGCTCCACCTTGCAAACCACGCAGACTTCACCATGTAATTATTACCACTTGCCACATAAGTCACCTTGGTCATGCCACACAAGTCCCTCAAGTTCCTTTTGTTATTTGACTATACAACCACAAACATCCCGAAGTCAACCGCACAATTTTTTCATGCCCAACCGAACTATCAGCCTTGATACCACTTGTTAGGCATAATACAACCCAAGTTTCCAAGTTTGGAGAGTCCACTAAATGAAGGCCCAATATATATAATATTAGAGACCATATGAACCCTCAAACTTAAGCCAATGGGTTCTTGCTCCACCACGATATATATGTCATTCACTAATTTATAAGATAGAGAAAGTGAACGAGAGTATGGGAGATGACAAATCGAGGTCCCTTTGTGGAGTTAACTAGTGAAGTTGACTCGGGGCAGCTACACATTTGCATTGTCCTCGTGTTCGAATCAGGTGGAGTCATGATCGTTTGTTGATTCGAGCTGTGTGAGCTGGTGGACTTGAAGGCCAATGGTTTCTATTTGTGACATTGCAGACACGAGAAGGTAAAACTAATCTTTAAGGTGGCAAGAATATTTATCAAAGTGGAGATTTGTTGGTATATGAATCACATTCTTGATGTGAGACCCTAGAAGCTTGATGGGCAAGATACTTGAATAAGAAGTCTTTTTTTACATGGAGACTAAGTATCTTGGTGGGCAAAGCAAGATACTTGAATGGGAAGTCCTTTTTTACTTCAAGACAAAGTATCTTGGGTGGAATTTTTTGGGTGGCTATAGATATATGTACATTAGGAATACGAGGGTAACACACAAGACACAAAGGTAGAAAGTCTTTGGGTTAAGAGAGGGTTTACAAGGGTTGCTGGGATTGGGTTTGATTGGGGTAAAAAACTCATTGTAATTTTTTGTATTTCTCTTATAATAAAGAATGAGTTTATTCTCTTCGTGGACGTAGGCAAGATTGTGTTGAACCACATAAATCTTGTGTGTTAACTTGCATTACTTTATCTTTGTTTATTTTTTTCATTAAATTCGTGTGTGCGAATGGTTTGTGTGTCCACCCCTATCTAAAAATACTCATCACCCCTTCAAATGGATTGTATTTAACTAAATTACAATACCCACCAAACAGAGACTTGGACCAACAAACAAAAACCAACACCTACTTTATACAGTATATTGAACTAAGCAGGTCTCAACCATCCGCTTGACTATGAGTTTTTTCCTCTTATCATCGCTACTTCTGATCTTCTTCAAGAATTAAAACATCAGACGAATAATATTGCACAAACCGTTATGGTTTTCGGTAAACACCATCAAGACTTCTATCTACCCCACACGTTACATTGCATACACAAATACAGACCGAGTCAATCCCGTAGATTTACTTCATTCGAACTCCCTCATCTTATTGTTTTTTAGGCTATATGGGTTACATACTTTATTATGTAACCAAGCTTCCCTGTCTATAGATCTTTATACAACTATTTTAGCGAAAGCATCAGCCATATTTTTTTTCTTCTCAAAGAGTATGGTGTAAGCTCATCTATTCTAATCCCTCCATATTGTTTTGAATTTCGTTAAACACCCAGTTATATTTCCATGGTCTAGAGTCATCACCATAGATCAAGGAAACCACTGTTTTGTAATCACTCTTAATAGCCAGTTTCACCTCCCTTCTCTACTACACCTCACAGAAACTCTTCAATGCTTCCTTAATTGCCATTAGTTCAGCTAAATTGGAGTCTACCACTCCAATATTCTTTGAGAATAGAATCAGAACTTGGCCTGACATCCTTCTCAGCACTCCCCACCTTCGCTGAACCTGGTTTTCCTTTAGAAGAATCTTCCACATTAAATTTCACCACCCCCAAGATGGGGTAAACCATGAAATATTCCCTCTTTTTTACTTTGTCTGACTTTTGAAATTCAATTTCCCCCATGTTTGAAATGACCTCATTAATTCCAACTCAAGTGCCCTCTTATTTTTCTTTAATCAACTATCCCATTCTAACCTTGATTAGATCGATTAATTCTATCACAGAGAGATATTTGCTCTGAAATATTATCTCATTCCTTTTAAACCAATAGACCACGATGTTGCATATAGAATCATATCACAAATCTTTTCTACCTTGGTTTTTGTGCATAAGACTTTCAATTGTAGAAAAGCCTCCTTGACCCTTTAGGTTGGACCCATATTACTCCTCACCAACTTAAGCAAATACACCACACATACCAGCTCTAAACCCAATCAATAAGTTGGTGATGGATAGACTCTATCTCCCCTCGGCAAAGCACATATAAACTTTCATTCACTTCTAAGCATTTCCTTTTAATCAATTCTGCTTTCACTAGAAGGCTATTTTTTAATGATTGCCAACAGAAAATTTCCACTTTTGGTGGAGATATTCCTTTCCACATCAAACTTTCAATAGGTTTTAATCTCCTTTGATTATTCTCAACCTACGCACAAAAAGCTTTTGCACTATACATCCCATTTGACAAAAATCTCCATAACATTCTATCTTTTTTATTTTTTTTTCCTTTTGCATAATAACACCCCCTTAATTTGCCTCCTCAAATCCTCTCATTGTTGATTATGCCATGAAAATAACCTTCTTCTTAGCTTAGTGTCCCAGAACCAATTCTGATTCAACAAACAACCATAATCTACAACCTTCCCAACCTTCTTCAGCACCTGTACAAAAATTCTTTGAAATTAAACTTTCAGGATTCGATAGTTTACCCGTCTATCAGTCCAACAATTAACCCTCTTTCCATTACCCACACCACAACCAAAAACCAGGTGGAATATCTCTTAAAATTCAGATTTATTTCGAACATATGGGATTCCATGACTTCTTCCAATCAATTATAATTCTTGAACTGTTGACCCATATTTCCTTTCAACTACTACTAAAAAATCAAGCTGCACTGTGTATAATAAAACAAAAAATAAAACCTAGTAGAATTCGACCAAAATCTAGGATTATCATATCCAAGACTAGTATTATTAAATCTCCAAGGTACCATATTTGATTTTACCCATTCGGATTTGCATCAAAGGGAAGACCCTCTTCCATACTAAAACTCCCTTAAAAAAGCAATGGTGAAGTTGACTTATGAATAAGAAGCTTATGTGCTTGGTTTGCTACATTCTTCTTTGACTCCTCTAGAAAAGCCTTCAATTGGGTATGTGACAAACTGAGTTCCTCCATAGGTGCCTCCCACCAACACTGACTTTAGCTTTCTTTTCTCATTTTGCTAAGCTCTTAGCCACACTTTTTTAACTTCTAATGGGTTGAGGACCTAATCCATAAATACTTTTGTTAATTGATCAATAATTTGAAAAGCTTTTAATTAATTATTTTAAAAACCAAGAAGAAAATTAAAATAAAAAGAGAGACATATAGTACTCTGTAGAAAAATTTACTAGTACCCTTAACTAAACCTGGCTGAGTTGCATGTTGAGCTCATGAACGCTTTCATTATGGTGGGCCTCAATCAATTCTATAATTCTTGAAGTTTGTGGAGGATTACAAGTGATCAACCACTGTTCAAAATAAGGATGGTCAAGAGGGAATACCTTATTTTCAAGAGAGAAGACGATAATAGAAATCTTAGCATTACAAATAGTGCAAAGTTCACTGGCATTTTTAAAGAGGCTGTATCGATATTTTTTAGAAGGTTACTTAGAGATTGGTTTCTTGGCTTATCTTCACCATCTCATCCTTTTGGTGACCCTTTCCTTTCCTTGCCATT
Source organism: Bretschneidera sinensis (assembly GCA_023935145.1). Lineage (NCBI taxonomy): Eukaryota > Viridiplantae > Streptophyta > Magnoliopsida > Brassicales > Akaniaceae > Bretschneidera > Bretschneidera sinensis. The sequence continues at coordinate 28,763,898 of CM043701.1, read as the reverse complement.
GCTAAAAGTAATCGAACAAGGAACCAAATTTAAATAAGAAAGAGAGAATGGAATGATCTTGGGGTTCGAACTGAATGGAATGGTTGCATGATCCATTTACCTTTATGGAATTCTCGATAGGAAGTTTGGTGTAGAGGATTCTCTCTACACTACAAAAAAATATCATTCACCAACCAATAAAATTTGTTAGTAAAAGCCCAACAACCTTTGGTATAGACAGGTTTTGGCTATACCGACCGTTGTAGAAAAAAGCATAGCTAAAGGCCTACACCGACGGATTTAATATCGTCGGTATAGGTGAAAGGGCTTCACCAACATAAATCGTCGGTATAAGCCCAAGTATGGTTTGAAGTTCCATTAGTACGACTTTATGTTGATGGTTTATCCATTGGTATATCCTATATATGGCAACTACAATTATTTGCTTTAGTGAAAGATTTAAGACCTATAACGGTATAAACCATTTTGCTTTTTTCCTCCCCAAATTGAATTCTTAAAGCATAATAAATCATAATATCAACAAAAAATCAAATGAGATAATTGAGTACACAAACAAAAAATCAGGAGGCTGTTGTGGAGTTGGTTAATTGGTAACTCCAGATGAGTTTGGATCCTGAAGCTTTCTGCACAATGGTTCAGGTTTTTGAACTCTTAGACAAAGGTAGAGATTGTTGTTATTTATCTAAGTTTCAAACATACCCAAACATGGTCTAAGTTTGGTTAATGTCCAAACCAATTGTAGGATATCAAAGTTCAGCAAGTTGTAAGGTTGCACACATGTGTGTGTTTCAATTTTGAGCATAGGAAGGTCAGGCACACTGCTGTGGAAGTTTCTGCCCACAGGCAGGAGGTGTGCGCACAGCATCAGGAGGCTGCAGCATCAGGTCACGCCGCAGCACACAGCACCACACCAAAACATACAACATCACTTGGAGAGTGATGTAGGGCTGAGATTAAAGGAAGAACATGATCAAAGGGAGGATAATGACTCACAAGAATGTCCAAGAATTAAGAGGCTATAAAAGGGGTTCTCAAGGCCTCATTTCATAAGATAATACAAGATACAAAAATACACATACAAGAGAGTTTTGTGACATTGTGAGATCATTGTAAACACAAGAGAGAATTGTGTGAGATATATAAACACAAGAGGGACTCTTGTAGTGAGGCTTGTTGTAATAAGATAGAGAGAGTCTAGATTAGATTAGAGAACATTGTTGAGTTCTCATTTTCTTCATTCTCTTCTTGTTTCTTCAAGAACTTGGATTCTTGAAGAGGATTGCTGTAACTTTGTAAGAACCATTGAGATAGTGCAGAGAGTTCGGAGGAACTCACGGGGACATAGGCACATTGCCGAACCTCGACAACAAATTACTTATCTTCTTTCTTTCTTTGATTTTCTGTTCTTGAGTTCGATTGCTGAAATTCTTTCTACAAGTCATTCAAGACTTGGGTGTTTGGAAGATCACCACCTAGGCATCTTGTCAAGGTGATTTCTAACAGTGGTATCAGAGCTTTGGTCAGTGGTATCAGAGCACAACAGCTGGTTATCGGAACAAGAAGTAGAAGGTACGGAGCCAAGACTCTAAGAATCAAAGATCAAACTTCTTGGGTGATTCAAGAACGGTGTAAAGATCAAGATCTGGTCGTGTTCTTGAAGGTTGATTCAAGAACGGTGTTAAAGTTCCATCTTCGATCTATGTTCTTGAGGTTGAAGAAAGTAGTTGTGGTTAGTGCACAAATCTGGGATCTTGTCCGCAAAAGATGGCTTCAAATTTCTGTGTGGAGAAGTTTGATGGAAAGGGGGACTTTGCCCTATGGAAGCGGAAGATCAAGGCAGTTCTAATGCAGCAGAAAGTGGACTTGGCTATTGGAGAAGATGATACTTTTTCAGCAAGTGTCACGGAGGACCAGCAGATCGAGATGAAGAAGATGGCTTACAGCACCATTTTCTTGCACATGTCGGATAGCGTCACAAGGGAGTGCGGAGACTCGGAGGATCCGGCTGTCATATGGAAGAAACTAGATGAGTTGTTTCTTACCAAAACTCTCCCTAAAAAAATTTATCTTCTTAAAAGAATATTCGCTTTTAAAATGGACCCTAGTAAGGAGTTGCAAGATAATCTTGATGTCTTTAACAAGCTAGTTCAAGATTTGAATAGTTGTAGCATTACTTTTCGGGATGAACAATTGGCTGTCATTTTATTAAATTCACTTCCAGATTGCTTTGATAATTTGATTAATGCAATTGAGTATGGAAGAGATTCTTTGACAAAGGAGATTGTGATCAATGCCATAAGGGCACATGATTTCAAAGCCAAGATGAAGGAGACGTCAAGTGGTGAAGGGCTATTCATAAGAGGAAGGCCAGCAGCTCAGAATGGTAGTAACAATGGCTACTACCGGGACAATGGTAGAGGAGAAAGCTATAGGAGAGCACACTCTAAACCAAGGGTTGGAGGAAGGAGGTGCTTCTACTGTAACAAGGAGGGTCATTTCAAGAAAGATTGCAAGAAGAGGATGTGGGATGAGAGGAGAAGCCATACCAACAATGGAGAGGCTTCGGTTGCCAAAACAGAACAGCAAGATGGTGATATTCTTGTTGTGTGCTCAGATGTGAGCAAGGGGCAAGAAGGCAGCGGGAAATGGATCTTGGACTCCGGGTGCACTCACCATATGTGCCCTCACAAAGAATGGTTCAAGAATTTCAAGGAGATCAATGATGAAAGGGTCTTCTTGGGGAATGATAATTCTTGCCAAGTGAGAGGGATTGGAGACATCCAATTGAGGATGTTTGATGGAGTCACAAGGCTGCTGGAAAATGTGAGGTATGTTCCAGATTTGAAGAGGAACTTGATCTCGTTGGGGCAGCTGGATTCCATGGGCTATACATGCAAGATAGAGGGAGGAAAGATCAAGGTGGCCAAGGGATCTTTGGTAGTGATCAAGGCAGCAAGAAACGATGGACTCAATGAGATGATCGGAGAAACAGAAACCAATGATCAAGCAGCAAGCTTGATGGCTGAGCTGGACAAGGCAACCCTTTGGCACACTCGCTTGGGACACATGAGCGAAAAGGGCCTGCAAGTGCTTAGCAAGGAAGGTCTACTTGGCAGCAACATCGGGTCAGCTTCAACACCGGAGTGCACAAGTCTAAGGGCATTCTTGACTACATTCATGCGGACCTTTGGGGACCAGCAAGGACACCAACACAGGGAGGTAACATTTACTTTCTGTCTTTAATTGATGATTATTCAAGAAAATTATGGGTTTATTTGGTTAAGAATAAATTAGATGCCTTGAATAAATTAGTGGTGTGGAAAGGGCTGGTTGAGACTCAAATGGGTAGAGTAGTTAAGGGGATAAGAACCAATAATGGCTTAGAAATTTTTAACCAAGAACTTGATCAATTCTGTAGGTTAAATGGCATTCTAAGACATAGGACGGTTGTGGAAACCCCTCAGCAAAGTGGAGTTGCTGAGTGGATGAATAAGACCCTTATGGAAAAGGGTAGGTGCATGTTAGATGGATCCGGGTTACCAAAATATTTTTGGGGAGAAGCTGTAGCTACAGCTGCATATTTGATTAATAGATCACCCTCTAGGATTATGTTCCAAAAGACTCCCATGGAGATGTAGAGTGGAAAACCCCCTGAGTTGGACAACCTTAGGACTTTTGGGTGTGCTGTGTATGCACTCCAAAAGGAGGACAAGCTTAGCCCAAGATCTAAAAAATATGTGTTTCTAGGATATGGGGAAGGGGCTAAGGGGTACAGGTTGTGGTCCTTAGAAAAAGAAGGATTTAAACTCATAATAAGTAGGGATGTTGTCTTTAATGAATTATTATTTCCCTACTTGGAGAAAACTAACCCTGCAGGGGCTAGTGAGCAAACCAATTCAGAAATTGTTGAGCATAGCATCAAGGGAGATTTTGTTCAGGTAGAGCAAAGGAGGCAAGAGGGTTCAGACCAGGTAGAACCCTTGGATGATTGCCAAGCTCAAGAAACTCAAGAAAAGGCTGAACAAGAAGAGGATGCTGCAGCAAGTCAGAAGGACTTTCAGCTCATAAGAGACCAGGAAAGAAGGCTGGTCGGACCACCTTCAAGATGTGGGTTTACGGATGCTGCAGATGCAGCAGCTCTTTGGACAGAAGGAGAGATGAGTGAACAAGAAACTTACACGGTGGCCATGGAGTGTAAGGATTCGTCAAAGTGGCAGCTAGCTATGGAGGAAGAAATGGATTCTTTGAGGAAGAACAACTTCTGGGAATTGGTGAAAATTCCAGGAAATCAGAAAGTTGTGGAATGTAAGTGCACTTACAAGATCAAATAAGGGTGCCCTCCAAGAGATGAAGTCCAGAACAAGGCTAGGCTGGTGGCGAATGGGTTCACAAGAAGAGGAGACATAGGTTTCACAGAAACTTTCTCACCTAGAAACAAGGTGGAGAAGATGGTGAGTATCCTCACCTATGTCATTGATGGGTTATTAGTTTGGAACAGCAGAAAGAGGATGGAAAGGTTTACATCTCAACTCAGTGAGGAGTTCGAGAGGAAGGATCTCAGCCTTGCACAAAAGATCCTTGGGATGAGAATCATCCAAGAAAAGGAGAGAAGTCGGTTGAGGGTTTCTTGGGCAATGGGTGTTCTCAGCAAAATTGTAAGTAATCCCGAAAAAGAGCATTGGCTTGGGATGAAGTGGTTGCTGAGGTACATGGAGGCTCAGTGGCAGCCAGTGGTAGCACTCATAACAACCAGGGCAGAATGCATAGCGGCTACGGAAGCCATAAAGGAGGCTATGGGGTGCAAAGGGTTGTTGGATGAGTGGGAGGTCCTAAAAGAGCAGGTGGTGGTAACTTTGGATAACCAAAGTACGGGGCACTTTTGGAGGAATCCGGTTTTCCATGAAGGGACAAAGCATATGGATGTTTGGTATCATTACATTCTGGAAAATGGTACGAAAGGATGCATTCATGTTGATAAGAAGACCACGGAGAAAAGTCCTGTAGATTTAGGCACCAAGGTTCTACCTCTAAGAAGGTCCAATCATTACCTTGGACTTCTTAGGATTAGAGTTGGTTAATTGGTAACTCCAGATGAGTTTGGATCCCGAAGCTTTCTGCACAATGGTTCAGGTTTTTGAACTCTTAGACAAAGGTAGAGATTGTTGTTATTTGTCTAAGTTTCAAACATATCCAAACATGGTCTAAGATTAGTTAATGTCCAAACCAATTGTGGGATATCAAAGTTCAGCAAGTTATAAGGTTGCACACATGTGTGTGCTTCAATTTTGAGCATGGGAAGGTCAAGCACACTGCTGTGGAAGTTTCTGCCCATAGGCAGGAGGTATGCGCACAGCATCAGGAGGCTGCAGCATCAGGTCACGCTGCAGCACACAGCACCACACCAAAACACACAGCATCACTTGGAGAGTGATGTAGGGCTGAGATTAAAGGAAGAACATGATCAAAGGGAGGATAATGACTCACAAGAATGTCCAAGAATTAAGAGGCTATAAAAGAGGTTCTCAAGGCCTCATTTCATAAGATAATACAAGATACAAAAACACACATACAAGAGAGTTTTGTGACATTGTGAGATCATTGTAAACACAAGAGAGAATTGTGTGAGAGATATAAACACAAGAGGGACTCTTGTAGTGAGGCTGGTTGTAATAAGATAGAGAGAGTCTAGATTAGATTAGAGAACATTGTTGAGTTCTCATCTTCTTCCTTCTCTTCTTGTTTCTTCAAGAACTTGGATTCTTGAAGGGGATTGCTGTAACTTTGTAAGAACCATTGAGATAGTGCAGAGAGTTCGGAGGAACTCACGGGGACGTAGGCACATTGCCGAACCTCGACAACAAATTACTTGTCTTCTTTCTTTCTTTGATTTTCTACTCTTGAGTTCGATTGCTGAAATTCTTTCTACAAGTCATTCAAAACTTGGGTGTTTGGAAGATCACCACCTGGGCATCTTGTCAAGGTGATTTCCAACATATATATATATATATATATATATATATATATATATATATATATCATTTCATTCATCTAAAGACAAGTATGTACAATTGAAAAAATAAAATTTTACATAATTTCTTCACATATACAAAAACATCTTTTGGGTTAAACAACAAAATTCCATTCTATCTTAAATGTTTGCTTTTGAGAACCTAATTCCATGAAAAGAATGGAGTGGATTCCTGCAACAACATCTCCAAATAGGTAGAAGGTCCTTGAAAATTAGAGGATTTAAAACAATTCGAAAATATTATTTACCCATCAAGCTTTGCTACTTCACGACATGAAACTACACACTTCGTAATAGGAAAATTACTTTAATTCTCAAAATTCAGTTCGATTTCATTGTGAAGATTCACCAAGTTATTTAGCAAACATTAAGCCATACATCATTGTAAATTAGAGGGGTTTACTACTAGAGTTAGGTTGAGAGCTTTGAGTATATTGGGATATTGGGTTGTCAAGTAAACAGAGTACTTACAATTAGAGCCAGGTTGAGTGTTATGGGTGTATTGGGGCTTTTGGGTTGTGAGGTAATGAGAGTTTAGCAACTTTGCACTTCTTAAAGTTGTAATTAAAGATTAATAAAGTATTGCATTTGTAAGTTGATGTAGACAAAGAGGTTGTTGAACTACAATAATTCTTGGTGTTCTTATTCTTTATTTTATTTGAGTATTTAATTGTTGTGGTTATATTTTTTTCCTAAAATTTGAGTAGGTGGATTTTAGTTATAAAATCCCAACAAGTTGTATCAAAGCTGTGGTTGTGATAGCAAAAACACTAAAGATAGGTAAAGTTAATTTTTGAGTTATTTGATGGGGAGAATTACTTCTTTCTTTGCAAAGTTCTGTAAGATATATATTGACATGACAAGAGCTCCACAAGACGATTGAAGACTCCATGCCACTAGAGATGATGGAAATTTTGGGAAGATACGCTGATGAGGATGGTGAGCACAATTCGTTTGGCCTTAACTCTCGAAATTTTGTATAAAATTTTGTTTCAAAAATCTTCGAAAATGATGTGGGATAAGCTTGAGAGGACCTACAAAGGGACTAGAGTTGGCAATCGAGCGGGTCGGGTTTAGGTCGGTCTTGGTCGATCTAAACTTGGGTTATTTCGGGCTTTGGTCATTCAGATTACAGATCGTTTCAGGTTCCGGTCGTTTCAAGGGGGAGTGGTTTCGGGTTACAAGTCATCTCAAGTCTTGGGTCTTGGGACGTTCGGGTTGCGGGTCATCTCTGTTCGGGTCATCTCAGGTTTCGGGCAGGTTTTCGGTTGACCCATCGGGTTGGACCATTTTTTTGAATTCGGGTTGACCCACTAAGTTAGCTTATTTTTATATTTAATAAATTTCAATACAATTACTAATTAAGTTTATGTTAGCAATAATAAATGTAGAGAAACTATGTTCTTAGTTTTTTTTTTCTCTTTGTTAGTAACATAATATATTAAACTCTAAGTTAAAGTCATGATAAAATTCAATGCATATTTGAATCTGTTGATATTCAGATCATAATCGGATAATTGAATTATTTAACATATATATTTAAAAAATTATAATGCAAAACTGTACTTCTTATTAAGGGACAATTTTACCATTTTTTCTTTAAAAAATACAGTAAAATAAATTAAAAATTATTTATTTTTTAAATCATTCATTTAACCTACTTGAAGAGTACTAACTTATAAAAAAAAAATATGCTTTAGGAAAGTTATATGACTCGTCCATCTCACGAGTCATATAAAAAATATGTGCTTTAGGAAAGTTATATTTAAGTTCCATTTCATGGTTTCAAAAGTCGAATACTTTTTTAGAGCTAACATGGGTTGTAAATGTTATATGTAATTATCTTTTTTTCCCTCTCAAGTATATGTCTCTTGAATAAGTTATTAAAAGAGAATAGTATTCCATAAATGAAATGGAAAAAGTAAACTTGATAACCATCTTCCTCGATCAAAAAGATATATTTAGGAATAGTAACACATAGGAAGAAGAAAATTTTCTTCAAGACATCTACCAAGATCCGTTTATTAGAATTTAATTAAATCATGTAAATGTAATGTAATGTAAAAATAAATTCAATAAGATAAGCTTATATTTTATCTACCAATATTATTTTTGTTCATTAAGATTTGTCTTAGGTGTATTAAAATGTGATTTTAAAAAGTAGAAAAAATGATCCCTTAAAAAACTAAAATAAAAAAAAAGAAATAACATCCGGTTCAGACTAGCTTTACCCATTTACCCTAAACCACAACCCATTTGAAACCCTAGAGGTATTTATCATCAATATTATATTCCTTAAATTTTTTCAAGAGCTTATAGTTATTGCCTACATAGAACTACCAAAAGTTAAGATGTGAATGTTGTCATTATTCTCCTTCTCTATTAGGTCTTGAAAAGCTTTCTTGAAAATCTAGATATCATTTCTCAAATTGAAGTGATACAATCATGTAAGCAAATATATATTTGAATTTGACCATAAATAGCTATAAACACCAAAGTAGTAAGAATGAACTTAAACACCTCATTGGGAAAGCTGATTTTTGTCCATCTTGGTTTTTATCCTATTATAGCATTATAACAATTCAAGTCAATGAAAACGTCAAAATTCATAATAAAGGTAAGTTAATAACTTAACAAGTATCCCATGAATTCTCAAACTTAGTGTTATTGAATTCTCCAATATTTTTTTTTAAATTTTTTTTTCTTATCCCTTGAATTCTCAAACTTAGTTTTATTGAATTTAATTAGACTAGTATTGTACTTCAAAGCGTAGAAATATCAAACATGATTTTTTATTTATCAAATCGATAGCCAAACAATAATACTATAAAAGTAAAAGGAATAACTTATAGAGTAATGGTATGTTAGTACCATGTTTCTTATAAGAAAATTTCAAATAAAGTTAATTCGAGTTTCTAAGTCGGATTGTTTTGGGTTTTGGGTCAAGTAGGGTTCGGGTTCTCTCGGGTTTCAGGTCGTTTAGGTTTGAATCATTTTACGTTTTAGGTTGTTTTGGGCGCGAGTTATTTTGAGTTTTGGGTGTGTCGGGTTCGGGTCGAGTCGAGTTTGGTTCACTTTATTTTAATATGTTTTCGGGTTTTGGATGGGTCATGTTTCGGACGGGTCAGATTTCAGGTTAATCAAGTCGGGTCAGATTTTGCCACCTCTAAAAGAGATATATCTAATCAATTGTCTAGACTTGAAGGATAAAGATATTTATGAATTGAATATGAAAGAAGTTTGAATGGATGGGGAGGTTCTCGTGGCACCTCTAGAAAAAGATAAGTTGAAGAGGCTAAGTGTATTTAAGGATGAAGAATTGTTCATAGAAATATCAAGAGATGAGCCAGACAAAGAGAGGATGACTGATTTAAAAATTAAGTGGAGGAGATTGGAAGACTTAAAGGAAAGATCATACAAACCAAAGAAAAAAAAATCAAATTTGATGATGAGGTGGAGAATTTGAGCCAAGGTAGAGATTGTTGGGATTTTGGCTCAAATCCCCACAACGAGGACTTATAATTAGTTTAGGAAAAGTTTTAGTTCCTATTTTATAGTTGTTTGTTCTAACAGTAGTAGTAGTAGTTTCGTATTGGATTATTGCTTATTCTAGTAGTAGTAGTTATCTATATTGTTGTTATTTTCCTACTAGTATTAGGAAAATATTCTTTGTATAATGAGGGTACTAGAGAAGGTTTGAGGCACACTCATAATTCCAATATACATTGTAAATCAAATGGGTTTAATACTAGAAAAAGGTTGAGAGCTTTAGGTGTATCGGGTTTTTGGGTTGTGAGGTGGTGAGAATTTAGCAACTTTGCTCTTCCTAAAGTTGTAATTGAAGATTAATAAAGTAGTAAGTTTGTTAGGTGGATATAAGAAAAGAGGTTGTCGAACCACATTAATTTTGTTGTTGTTCTTACTCTTTATTTTATTTGCCTATTTAATTATCGTGATTGTATTGTTTGTCTAAAATTTGAGAAGTTGAATTTTAGAGGCAAAATCCTAACAAGAAAAAGGGAAATACCTAATCCAATAAGTAATAAAGCTAAGCTAGATGTCTAAAAGAACCATTTGAGTTTCCTTTAAGCCAAATAAAGTAGACTATAAGTAGCATCACAAATCAACATACAACACAACTTTATGAAAGGAAATAAAAAGGATAAAAAATCATCTTATTATAAGCTAGTTAAAAATCGATTCATTAGGGACACTACAAACAATATTACCTCACATATAGAGAATTGAAATCTAATACCCTCATTCATCATAAATTTTAGAACCTCGGATATTTTCAATACCCGACCTTTGTACTATAGAGTGAATAATTAATAATTATTCAATATTAATGATTGACCCTTACATGTCTAAGAAGCCACTTTAAAAGGGGTAGTAAACATATTTTTCATAACCGAATGCAAATCCCCAAAGAGCAAAGATTAAAATAAAAGATGCCAAAATCAAATAAAGTATTCAGTATCAAAACCAACTTATATATATACATATATATTCAAAATCATTTTATATTACATGTATGTGAAGACACCTAAAAAAGAGAATACTTTTCCTTTTTTATTCTAAAAGTTAGTCACAGCCACAATTCAAGGAAACTAATTTAACTTCAACAGAATAATCGAAATCCCACCTAAGTTAGTACCAATCCCAAACTTCAAGAAATTGTAGAACACCTATTAGACAAAGTAATGTTGGTAAACATACTAAACATTTCAGTCCAATTTGAGGATTCTTGTATGATAGACAAAATTTTCAAAATCTTATAAGAACATCACTAATCCACTTTTCCTTTAATTTTGAACCAATTTGAAGGCCTACACTACCATTCTACAAGTATAACCCACATTTTCCCAAAGGTTTACTGCAATCTTACTGTTAAGAAAATCCACGGAAACCTATCTAGCTACCTCAAGTACAAAGATCTCACAATAGAACACTATAGGTCTTTTAAATAAAACTTCAATCAAACTAGGAGTTTCAACATTTGATGATTAAACCAAATCTACACTAGAATGGCCAATTCATCCAGAAAATAAGCTTTCAGTTTCTAACAATTTCAGGAACAACGAAAAAATAAGCATTTAACCACAATCTGATTTGAAGTTGCTTTAATGCTGCAAGATCAGGATTGTTTGAGTATCTTCAGCCATAATTAAAATTCTGTAAGCACACATATTTTCATAAAGAGATTTCTCAAAATAGGAAAATGATAGATTAGGTTGGAGATAAACCTGAAAGGAGAAGCTCGTCAAGAATTCTTGAATCTCCCCTTGCTTTGTTGATTTCAGGTCTAGAATCAACCCACAAAGATCAAGATATTTTAATAAAAAAATTTCAGCACGAAAATCTTTGAAAAGAACAAAAAAACAGCACAAAATATCACAAACACAAGATCAAAGTACACAGAAAATTCAAAGAGAAAATATGATTCGTCATTATTGGTGTCCCACAGTATCCAAAGATTCGCCATTGACTGCCAGAAACTCAAAAACCCATGCACAATCACAGATTTAGGTTAGAGACTCAAATAATAAATATAGATAGAAAACGAAAATGATAATAGAAATGGGTTTGAGCTATATCAATTGGGTCATGGGTTAGTAGGAGGTAGTGACTACAGCAGTGGTAAGGGCTCTGGTTCAACAGCATTGGCGGTTCTAAGGTGGGCCTCACGAGCTTTTCATTGCTTAGGGTTCTTTACGGGATTTTCACGGCACATGGGTTCTTCACGGCTTGGGCTTGGAGTTCTTAAAGAACACTGAGTTGGGGTTTGAGAAAGAGAAATAGAAGAGATGAGTTGGGGTTTGAGAGAGAGAGAGAGGAGATCGAGTTGATGTTTGAGAGAGAGAGGAGATGGAATTGGGGCTTGAGAGAGTCATGTGTGTGAGAGAGAGGAGTGATGGGATTTGAGAGAGAGAGAGAGAGGAGAGTAGGGGTTTCAGACTTAATTTCCTTTTTTAATAAGACAACTTAATTTTAAAACTTGGCGGCGCAGTAGCTTTAGCACCTTTTTTTTGTCTATATTGATGTATATCAAATTCCATTGCTATATATCAGGTTTATACTGACTGATTTTGTATCCATCAATATATACTTGGCCTATACTGATAGATTATTTTATTTGTTGGTGTATACTAATGGATTTCAAATCGGTTTTTGGCATAGGTAATCTATACTAACAGATATAACATCCGTTGGTATATCACATTTTTTTAATGTTGTCTTCATCTAGTGGGCAATCTTGGGCTCATCATGTACGAGTGTGAGATGTTAGAAATTCGGATCGGGTTGGGCGCCCATGATGGGCAGTCTAATCCACCCAAATAAGAATTTGAATTAGAGAAAGGGAGAAATGGTTTCATTCTCTCCCCACATTTCTCCACATGTTGATTCAACGGCAAACTTGAGAAAATTTTTGAAGTTGTGCTTGATGAGTAGAAAAAAGGGCCAGAAACTCTCAAGGGGCCTACGCATGATTTTTAGTGAGAGAAAGGAGTGTCTAGTGAGAGAAAAACACACTATTCCTCCTGTAGAGAGACAATGGCTCTTGGGTGGTAAAATTTTGTATAATTTCAGACTCTGTGATCATATAGACGACCTAAGACGAGATCGAAGATGAGAAGACATGAAAAAAGTTCAAAATACAAGATGTTTCGTGTCAAATAGGTAAGAACATAATCCGCTGCATTATCTCAGTTTATATAAGTATCATAGGAGTTCCAGGTTGAGATTTAACACTTTGAACTGTGTTAAACAACTAAATTTTAGGTGGAAATTCTGTTTGTGTTTTGGCTGACTTTAATAATTACTAGCTGGGAGGTTTTAAAATCTTCTCCGGATTGAAATATATGGTATCAACTTCATGATTATTAAAGTCTAGTGCTAATCTTATAGTAGCTATAGCATTTTCTAAGTCATGGTGACTAGATATGATGAGAATGATTTTTGGAAATTCCCATACTAATCCCTTTAATCTATCTCCCTGTTATTAGAATGAAAGCAATGTTGTTATATGCATGTGTTAAGAGTAGGCAATATAGTTGTAACAAGTGAAAGAAGCAATCTTTGAAAGGCAAATATCTTTAGTTGAACACTTGAATTTAATGATTATCATTTCCATTTGCTCTCACAATGCAAAAAAAAAGGTAGCAATGATGATGATCATAATGTAGCAATCTTAAATACTTAAACGCAAAAGGTTTAACTAGAGTATATATATATATGTCTTCCTATATATGATATATACACACTTAAAGGAAAAATGGTCGAAGTTTTTCTTCTTATTTGATTCTTTTTCCCTAACTAACAGTTCTCCAAAGATTGTCTTATGTCTTTTGTAATACTGGCAAAGTACTCTTTATTATCATTTTGATGACAAATTTGCTTAATTTTTAAAATTTTAGAGCTTGTGAACTAGAGATGCAGATAATAACTTTTAGTATAATTTTAGGAATTGAAGAATATCATAGTTAGTTACTCAAAATAAGTTAGATCATTAAATTTGATGATGTGGGAATTACACTTAAAACTTTGAAGCAATTAGGTTTAGGAACTAGCAGAGATGTTGGATTTAGTGTTATAAAATAACGTGCAACATTAGGTTCTATAACAATTTAAGGAAAATTTATAGTTGTTTAAGCAGATCATTAGTTTCCTACTTTAATCATCTACTTGTTTAGTATATATTCAAGTTTATGTAACACCCTTAATTAGATTTCATGAATTTGGATGTGCACGTTGTTGCTAGGGCTCTTGATGATATTGGCGATAGAAGATAAGTACCAAAACTAATATTACATTCAAGAAATAAGAATAATATTATTTTAAGACATCAATGTAGTTTCAAATTGAAATTATACAAATAAAAAATATACGTCATTTGACAAAAATTAAAAATCTCCTACATACACATAGCAACCAAACAAAAGCAAAATCCAATTGACCAATCGTAAGACATCATATGTGAAAATAATTAATAAAATAAACAACACTGCATAATAAGAAAAAAAAGAACTAAGCCTAGTAGAACCCGCGCCCAAATCCAAGATTATCATAGCCTAGATTATTATACTTCGTACTAGGATTCTTTAATCTACAAGGCGTTTCATTTTGATTGAACCAAGTCGGCTTTGGGTTAAAGGGAAGAGTCCCTCCCATACTAGAACTTCCCTCAAAAGACGGTGAAGGAGTTTACTTAGGATTCCCTCCTCCAGTACTAAAACTCCCTAAAAGAACTGTGTAGGAGTCAGATTTGGGTTAAAGGGGAGACCCTTTCCAGTACTAGAACTCCCCACAAAAAAATTGTATATATATTCAAAACCATTTTATATTGCATATATGTGAAGACACCTAAAAAAGAGAATACTTTTCCGTTTTTATTCTAAAAGTTAGTCACAGCCAAAATTCAAGGAAACTAATTTAACTTCAACAGAATAATTGAAATCCCACCTAATTTAGTATCAAATTTCGTTCCTATATATCAGGTTTATACTGACTGATTTTGTATCCATCAATATATATTTGGCCTGTGCTGATAGATTATTTTCTTTGTTGGTGTATACTAACGGATTTCAAATCGGTCGGCATAGGTAATCTATACTAATGGATATAACATCCGTTGGTATATCACATTTTTTTAATGTTGTCTTCATCTAATGGGCGACCTCGGGCTCATCACGTGCAAGTGCGAGATGTTAGAAATTCAGTTCGGGTTGGGCGCCCATGATGGGCAATGTGATCCACCCAAATAAGAATTTGAATTAGAGAAAGGGAAGAGTGGTTTCATTTTCTCCCCACATTTCTCCACATATTGATTCAATTGCAAACTTGAGAAAATTTTTGAAATTGCGTCTGATGAGTAGAAAAAAGGGTCAGAAACTCTCGAAGGGGCTACGTATGGCTTTTAGTGAGAGAAAAGAGCGTCTGGTGAGAGAAAAACACACTATTCCTCCTATAGAGAGACAATGGCTCTTGGGTGGTAAAATTTTGTATAATTTCAGACTCTGTGATCATATACACGACCTAAGGCGAAATCGAAGACAAGAAGACATGAAAAAGAGTCCAAAATACAAGTTGTTTTGTGTCAAATAAGTAAGAACAGAATCCACTGCATTATCTCAGTTTATATTAGTATTATAGGAGTTCCAGGTTGAGATTTAATACTTTGAACTGTTTTAAACAACTAAATTTTAGGTGGAAATTCTTTTTGTGTTTTGGCTGACTTTAATAAGTTACTAGCTTGGGAAGTTTTAAAATCTTCTCCTGATTGAAATATATGGTATCAACTTCATGATTATTAAAGTCTAATATGCTAGATGAAGTATTTAAAAAATATACACATTTTAATTTATTTTTTAACAAAAAAGGTAAAATCGTGGACCAGACTTGTGCCAAGTTTTAATGCTATTCTCAAAGAATCAATTTAGCTGAACTGGTGGCAATTAAGGAAGCATTGAAGTGTTTCTGTGAGGTGTAGTGGAGAAGGAAGGTGAAATTTGCTACTGAGAGTGATTATATAATAGTGGCTTCCTAGATATATGGTGTCGACTCTTGACCATGGAAATACAATTGGGTGTTTAACGAAATACAAAACAATATTGAGGGATTAGAATAGATGAGCTTACACCACACTCTTTGAGAAGCAAACAATATGGTGATGCTTTTCCTAAAATGACTGCAGGAAGATCTATGGACATGGAAGCCTAGTTACATGATAAAGAATGTAACCCATATAGCCTGACAAACAATAAGAGGAGGGAGTTCGAATGAAGTAAATCTATGAGATTGACTTAGTCTGAAATTGCCTATGTAAGGTAACATGTGGGGTAGATAGAAGCCTTGATGGTGTTTTCTGAAAATCATAATGGTTTGTGAAATATTATTCATCTGATGTTTTAATGCTTGAAGCAGATCAGAAGTAGCGATGATGAGAGGAAAAAATTCATAGTCAATCAGATGGTTGAAACCTGCATAGTTCAATATACTGTATAAAGTAGATGTTTTTTTTTTGTTTGTTGGTCCAAGTCTCTGTTTGGTGGGTGTTATTATTTATTAAAATATAATCCATTTGAAGGGGTGATGAGTCTTATTAGATAAGGGGTGTAGGTTGCTATCTATATAAAATTGCATATCCTAACTGTTTTGGCGGTGATCGTGAGTATGGGTGCTTGTTTGTTCTAGGGAAAGGAGTCCTAGTAGCTGAAGGCATGTTTTAATATGTTGGTATGGTTTGTCTCATGGTGACTGATGAGAGTCCTAGCAGAATAAGTATCTTTTAGTTTCCTACTGGTTTGAGTTTTGGTTTTATATTTCTGGTGGGCTGTTTTGTTGTGCTTATCTTGGGAGTTTGATCTTTTTTTGTTTATACCTTATTCATTCTTTTCGAAGAAAAAAAATATATGATGCCTTGTGTTTGGGGTTTGGCTACATATGTTCGGTTTCTATATTAAGAAGGGAAGTATTAATTGTGGTTAGGATGATCATTACAAAATAAAAGGCATGCTGTGTAGAGACCGTTCTCTTATTTTAATGTTTTTGCTTGAATTATTTTTTTTAATTAAGAATATTTAAATACTTGGTGTTGGTTGTAAGAAATATATATATATATATATATATATATATATATATATATATGAGATTAAATGGTTTCTTTAGGAAA
The DNA here is from genome assembly GCA_023935145.1 of Bretschneidera sinensis. NCBI lineage: Eukaryota > Viridiplantae > Streptophyta > Magnoliopsida > Brassicales > Akaniaceae > Bretschneidera > Bretschneidera sinensis. The sequence continues at coordinate 28,747,198 of CM043701.1, read as the reverse complement.
GTTTGGAGAGAAATTGGATTTATTGGGTTATTGTGGAATTTATGTTAAAATGAGGGAGTTTTGGTGTCATGGTAATAAAACTTATACGGAAGGGTTAAAGGAGTCTTTTCTATGCCTAGTATAAATAAATGAAATCAGAGACTAACTCCCAGTCTGTCTCTCTTTTATTCTACAAAATCCTAAACATTTTCTCTGTTTTACTTCCTTTCTTGAACAAGTGATAGAATTTTTTGAGAAGAAATTCGAAGTATGGTTTTCTTTCCTTTATCTTTTCTGTTCTTGAAAGCTTATAGATATGAAATTGGGTGCTTTAATGCAATGATTTTAGGTTTCTTATGGAAAATTTAAAGAAATGCGTATTTAGGTTTCAAAATGGTTTTGTGTTGATTTTGGAGGTTTAGGAGTGTTAACTTGAGATTTTGGCTTTGGGTAATGTAAAACCTTGATTTAGAAACTTAGGAAATTGGTGTTTTGAAAGTGTTTAAGATTTTAAGATGACTCACAGTGATTTGAAGGCAATAACGGTGCATATTTGTGGGTTTTTCTAGGTTCTGACCTTAGGACAGTCGACTCTGCAAGTCGACTATGCAAAGGACAAAGACCAAAAGTATCTAACACAGTCGATTGTCAATTTTAATTGTGAACAGTTGACTGTGTAATTTAGACAGTGGATTGTGCAGCCCTGTTTTTAGGTTGTTACAATTTGATTTCCCTTTTTTCTTCGAAGTTCTAATTCTTTGAGGGTAACCAAATTAGATTATTTAATAATTATGAATTCTTAATTGGTTTAGTTGAAGTCTAATTGTTTGTGTTTGGGTTATTGTTGTTAATCGACAAATTCTTAATTATAATTGAAGAACGTGCTAACAAGGCTAAAGGATTAACGTATGCAAATTAAGGGGCTTGAATGTGTGACATTCAGCGCTTATCACACCCCCAAACTTACATATTGCTAGTCCCTTAGCAATACAAAACTTAAAATAAAATAGCTACCTACTTCCATCTTTCGTGAGGTGTACGATTGCATTTAGCATATGCAATAAGCCTTTTAAACCCCTAGGCATCCCTAGAGGACGAGTGAAGTCTCGTGAGGGTTTAACAGAAATGCTACCTACAAACATTTATGTCACAATCATGTTATCAAGAAGAATACATAATCACATCAACAATGTTTTTCATTCATTAACAAGCTTAAATTGACAAACTCCACTTTCAAGACGTCAAAAAGAATTCAAAGTCCAATCACTCACAGCTGACTAGAAGAGACTTTACAAGATCAACTAGTGTAAAGTGAATTATCACATAATCTTGGAGTTTCAACTCAATCCTAATATGCATATATCATTATCTCAAAATTCAGTGGAATCTCCATCAAATAAATGACCAAGGCAATATCACAGTAGATATGATGACTTCATTTCTCTTTTTTTAATTAATTAATTTATTATTTAAATGTAGGCTGTGCAATGCTTAGGTCCCTTAAGCTTTCTAATTGACCCATGTATCGAGTGTTATGCCAGTGACTCCCAAACCAGATGGCTTTAGGGCACTAGGTGTAAAGTACCCTTAAGACTTACTAACTTGAGCCAAAAAGGATACAAAGCTAAACTAGCCACATCATTAACCAATCCAAACCGTTCACCTTTTGCCGCGAACACTTATTGCTTGGTGGCAAGAGGCCCGGTTACTCAGCAAACAACTTAGAAAAGTCATTATTCATCATTGTTCATCATGCCATTATTCATTGTCAATAAATCATGCCAAGGCCATTCATCTAATAAAGCATCAGACCGAACTCAAGATTTTGAAAACAGGCATCATTAGTTCTTCATTTCATACTCCACAGATCATGTTCTAATGTGTTCATGGTGAAATCAAGATGAAACATGTGAAGTATCCTAAGCCAAAAGTAAGTAACTAGACTCAGATTTTCTATTGAATTGATCATGTGTTCAAAAATTTAAGCTCGCCAATAAAATCAAATCACAGCTTCAATTTAACTAAATTCTTACAGATAACACTATTTGGGCAATCAAATAGGTGCAACATGCTCACATAAGGACATACAATTGCTTTCCTACACACTGAAACTTAAATCACACATTGTCTCCGATGTGTAGTAAGAGATACAATACCGACAGGAGAAAGAAAAGTGGTGAAGAGTAAAGCTCCCCAGAAAACACCTGTCCTAAAAAATTGAAGTTAAAAAAAAAAAAACTAGCATAAACGTGCACTAAATGGCGAGAAACAAAAACAAAACATAGAAAGAGATTTTTTTTTTAATTAAGAAGGATGAATCTGAAACAAAAACAATCAAGAACTCGCAAATTAGGCTACCTCCCAAGTAATGTTAAGTTTATAGTCTTCAGCTAGACTGTGTGACTCTCATGCCATGTACTGGATGGATTTGCGTGTGATAAGTGCTTATCCCGGAAACGGAACCATGTGATAAGCACTGAATGTCACACATTCAAGCCCCTTAATTTGCATATGTTTATCCTTTAGCCTTGTTACAAGTTGATCTTTTGTAGTGTTTAACATGCTTTCAGGTTTCCTAAGAGGAGTGCAACAAAACCCATCATTTCTAGACTGTTAAAGATAAATTGAGCATTTTGCTAAGTCATGTTGTCACTAGCAAAGGGTAAAAAGGAGCTTCACTAAATTGCCAAAATTTCCCGTACAGTTTAGTCATTTTTGCGGATTAAACTGTATTGATTTAGGAAGAACTAGGAGATAAGCCATATATGCTTGGAAAGATCTGGATGTCCATTTTCTAGAGAATTTGATGACTCGTAAATATAATTTTGTTAGAGAAAGTTATGGTAGTTTTAGTAGACAAAGGTCGGGCTATGTGTTATTTCAACGTGGAAGACAATAAGGAGCTATTAAATTCTGATTTTTTTTTTTGGGGATTTGCACTGTTGGAAAAGGAAGTTGAATGCCCAAATAAGTCTAGGGAAAAATAAAAAAAACAAAAATAGGCACACATTCAATTACTATGGTTTTGTTTAGGGTTCTATAAATACATATTTAAGAGACCAAAAAGAGAACAAGGTTTTTTTTTAATATATTTTCTTCTACGGTGGCCATCTTCACGCATGGAAGCTCTGGTTCTATGAGAATCATCATCATAGAGGAGTTGTCTTTTCTTTCTTTTATCTATTTTTTTTTTATGATGAGGGTATTTTTCGTTAGAATTATGTGTAACTAAATAATTTAGTTAGGGCTCGATTGAAGCCCTAGTCATGTCTTCTTAAGGATTTCGATTTGCTTTGTTACAATTTTTTTTTTTTTGGTGATGCTTAATTGATTCATTCCTGGTTTTATTTCATTCTTCATACAGTTTATGTGTTATGCTTGATCATCATATAAATGCGTTGTATGGAGATTGTCATCTAGGTAAATTTAGATGACCAAGTCTTATGCCTACATTATGGGTTCCTTCGTCACTTAGTGTAGGCACAAGACTCGGTCATCTAAATTTACCTAGATGACAATCTCCACACAACCCATTTATATGATATAAAGCATAACACATAAACTGTATGAAGAATGAAATAAAACCAGGAATGAATCAATTATGCATCACAAAAAAATAATTTGTAACAAAACAAATAGAAATCCTTAAGAAGACATGACTATGGCTTCAATCGAGCCCTAACTAAAATATTTAGTTACACATAATTCTAATGAAAAATATCCTCATCATAAAAAATAGATAAAAGAAAAAAAAAAGAAAACTCCTCTATGATTATAATCCTCAAAGAACAAGAGCCCCCATGCATGAAGACGACCACCGTAGAAGAAAATGTAGTAAAAAAAAACCTCATCTCTTTTTGGTCTCTTAAACATGTATTTATAGAACCCTAAACAAAACCATAGCAATTGAACATGTGCCTATTTTCATTTTTCTGATTTTTCCCTAGACTTATTTAAGCACTCAACTTCCTTTTCCAGCCATGCAAATCCCAAAAAAATTGGAATTTAATAGCTCATTCACAGCCTGACCTTTGTCTACTAAAACTGCATAACTTTTTCTAGAAAAATTATATTTACAAGCCATAAATTCTCCAAAATATAGACATCCGGATCTTTCCAAGCATATATGTCTCATTTCCTGGTTCTTCCTGAATCAATACAGTTTAATCCACAAAAATTACTGATCTGTACGAGAAATTCTGGAAATTAGTGAAGCTCCTTTGAACCCTTTGCTAGTGACAACATGACTTAGCAAAATGCTCTATTTATCTTTAACAGTCTAGAAATGATGAATTTTGTTGCACTCCTCTTGAGAAATCTAAAAGAATGTAAAACACTACAAAAGATCAAATTGTCACAAGGCTAAAGGATTAACGTATGCAAATTAAGGGGCTTGAATGTGTGACATTCAGCGCTTATCACACCCCCAAACTTACATATTGCTAGTCTCTTAGCAATACAGAACTTAAAATAAAATAACTACCTACTTCCATCTTTCGTGAGGTGTACAATTGCATTTAGTGTATGCAATAAGCCTTTTAAACCCTATACATCCCTAGAGGACGAGTGAAGTCTCGTGAGGGTTTAACGGAAATGCTACCCACAAACATTTATGTCACAATCATGTTATCAAGAAGAATACGAAATTACATCAACAATGTTTTTCATTCATTAACAAGCTTAAATTGACAAACTCCATTTTCCAGACGTCCAAAAGAATTCAAAGTCCAATCACTCACAGCTAGCTAGCAAAGACTTTACAAGATCAACTAGCGTAAAGTGAATTATCACATAATCCTAGAGTTTCAACTCAATCCTAATATGCATATATCATTATCCCAAAATTGAATGGAATCTCTATCAAATAAATGACCAAGGAAATATCATAGGAGATATGATGACTTCTTTTTTTTTTTTTCTTTAATTTTTAATTTATTTTTATTTAAATGCTGGCTGTGTAATGCTTAGGTCCCTTAAGCTTTCTAATTGACCCATGTATCGAGTGTTAGGTGATTGATTCCCAAACCAGACGGCTTTAGGGCACTAAGTGTAAAGTACCCTTAAGACTTACTAACTTGAGCAAAAAAGGCTACAAAGCTAAACTAGCCATGTCATTAACCAATCCAAATTTTTCACCTTTTGACGCGAACACTCATTGCATGGTGGCAAGAGGCCAGATTACTTAGCAAACAACTTAGAAAAGTCATTATTCATCATTGTTCATCATGCCATTATTCATTGCCAATAAATCATGCCAAGGTCATTTATTTAATAAAGCATCAGACCGAACTCAAGATTTTGAAAACAGGCATCATTAGTTCTTCGTTTCATACCCCACAGATCATGTGCTAATGTGTTCGTGGTGAAATCAAAATGAAACATGTGAAGTGTCCTAAGCCAAAAGTAAGTAACCAGACTCAGATTATCTATTGAATTGATCATTTGTTCAAAAATTTAAGCTCGCCAATGAAATCAAATCAAAGTTTCAATTTAACCAAATTCTTACATATAACATTATTTGGATGAGCAAATAGGTGCACAATGCTCACATAAGGACATACAATTATTTTCCAACACCCCCAAACTTAAATCACACATTGTCAACAATGTGTAGTAAGAGATATAGTACTGGGAGGAAAAAGAAAAGTGGTGAAGGGTAAAGCTCCCTAGAAAACACCTATCCTGAAAAATCAAAGCTAAAAAAAAAAAACCTAGCATAAATGTGCACTAGATGGCAAGAAATAAAAACAAAAATGAAAACAAAAGAGATTTTTTTTTTTTAATTAAGAAGTATGGAGTCTAAAATAAAAACAATCAAAAACATGTAAATTGGGCTACCTCCCAAGTAGTGCTAAGTTTATAGCCTTCAGCCAGACCGTGTGACTCTCATGCCATGTACTGGATGGATTGGAGAATCACATCCTCATCTCTAGGCTCAAAGTTCATCTCAATGTAAGGCTTCGCTCTATGTGCATTCACCTTGAATATTTGATTTTTCTCTGTGCTATGAACCTCCAAAGCTCCATGAGGGAAAATGTTGGTGACAACAGAAGGACCATACCACCTAGACTTGAGCTTACTGGGAAAGAGTCTTAATTTTGAATTGTAGATCAAAACCTTCTGTCCCACATGAAACTCCTTCCTGACAAGCTGCTTATCATGATATGCCTTGGTTCTTTCCTTGTATAGCTTGGCATTCTCATATGCATCATGCCTAAACTCCTCAAGTTCATTCAACTGTAGCTTTCTCTTGTCACTTGCTTGTTTCATATCAAAATTGAATTTCTTGATGGCCTAGTAAGCTTTATGGTCCAAATCCACTGGTAGGTGACACACCTTCCCAAAAACTAACCAATATGGGGACATGCCAATAGGAGTTTTTTATGTAGTCCTATAGGCCCACAATGCATCATTTAAGTGCAAATACCAATCATTCCTACTAGTATTCATTGTCTTTTCTAGGATTCTTTTGATCTCTCTGTTGCTTATCTCCACTTGACCACTGGTTTGGGGATGATATGGGGTGCTAACCTTATGTGTGATCCCATATTTTTTTATCAAAGAAGCAAAAGGCTGGTTGTTGAAGTGGCTACCTCCATCTCTGATTATCGCCTTTAGTGTCCCAAACCTAGTAAAGATGTTATCTTGCAAGAACTTCACAATAACTTTGTGATCATTAGTTTTTGAGGGGACAGCCTCGGCCCATTTAGACATATAATCCACACCCATAAGAATACATAAATAACCAAATGAGTTAGAAAATGGACCCATGAAGTCAATACCCCACACATCAAAGAGCTCTACCGCTTTAATATTTTGCAATGGCATCTGATTTCTGTAAGAGATGTTACCTGTCATCTGGCATCTATCACAATATCTAAAAAAACAAAAAGAATCTTTAAACACATTAGGCCAATAGAAACTAGATTGTAATACTTTAAGTGTTGTCCTCTTGGCTTCAAAGTGCCCTCCACATGCAAGCTGATGACAATGTTGTAAAATGCTCATGTGCTCCTCCTCTGGAACACACTGTCGGATGATCTGATCAGGAAAAAATTTGAATAGGTATGGCTCGTCCCAATGGTATTTCCTAGACATAGACATCAACCGCTTTATTTCCTGACTAGACATACTTGGAAGAAAAGCCTTAGTAGTTATGTAATTAACAATATTTGCATACCAAGGAAGTTGGACATCTATTGCAAAAAACTGCTCATCTGGAAAGTTTTAATTCAAGGGAAGCTCATTTCCTTCTTCATCATGAAGTAACCCGGATAAGTGATCCGCAACCACATTCTCACTACCTTTTTTGTCCTTAATCTTAAGATCAAATTCTTGTAATAATAGTACTCATCTGATCAATCTAGGCTTAGTATCTTTCTTAGCAAACAAATATCTCAAAGTAGCATGGTCAGTGAATACAATAACTTTAGAACCAATCAAGTATGACCTAAACTTCTTTAAAGCAAATATGACAACTAATCGGTGCAGATGTAAGTAATGTTTTTAATTTGTTGAAGGAAGTCATGCACTCTTCTGTCCATACAAACTTAACATCCTTAGTCAACAACACACAAAGAGGTCTAGAAATCTTTAAGAAGTCTTTTATGAATCTTCTGTAGAACCCTGCAGGCCCTAAAAAACTTCTCACACCCTTAACTGATGTAGGAGGAGGTAATTTAGAGGTGATATCGATTTTTGCATTGTCCACCTCAATGTCCCTGCTGGAAATGACATGATCCAAAACGATACCTTGTTGTAGGCTATTACTGAACCTCGATAACAATTGATGTGTCCTGTCCTTTCTTGGATTTCTGTTTCTGTTTCCAATTCATCTTTACAAGTCATTCTAGACTTAGGTGTTTAGAAGATCACCACCTGGGCATCTCCAAGGTGATTTCCAACAGTGGTATCAGAGCTTGCAGAGCGGGTATCAGAGCTGGAACAGAAGGTGATAGAGTCAAGACTCCAAGAATCAAAGATTAACTTCTTAGGTGATTCAAGAACGGAGTTAAGATCTAGATCAGATCGTGTTCTTGAGAGTGATTCAAGAACAGTATTGAGATCAATCTTCGATCATGTTCTTGGGGTTTAGAAGAAGTTGGAAAACAATTTTGGGTGCTGCATAAATCTGGGATTTTCTCTGCAAAATGGCTTCAAATTTCATTGTTGAGAAGTTTGATGGAAAGAGATACTTTGCCCTTGGGAAGCGGAAGATCAAGGCTGTTCTTATGCAACAGAAGGTGGACTTGGCTATTGGAGAAGATGATGCTTTTCTAGCAAGTATCACGGAGGACTAGCGGATTGAGATGAAGAAGATGGCATACAACACCATTTTCTTGCACATATCAGATAGTGTCACAAGGGAGTGCGGAGACTCAGAAAATCCTGCTGTCATATGGAAGAAACTAGATGAGTTGTTTCTTACCAAAACTCTCCCTAATAAAATTTATCTTCTTAAAAGAATCTTCACTTTTAAAATGGATCACAATAAAGAGTTGCAAGATAATCTTGATGTGTTTAACAAACTAGTTCAAGATTTGGCTAGTTTTAGTATAAAGTTCCCAAATGAACAATCAACTGTTATTTTGTTGAATTCTCTTCCTGATTGTTTTGATAATTTGATTAATGCAATTGAATATGGAAGAGATACTTTAACCAAGGAGATTGTGATCAATGCCATAAGGGCTTATGATTTCAAAGCCAAGATGAGGGAAGCATCAAGTGGAGAAGGGCTGTTCGTTAGAGGAAGGCCAACAACTCAGAATAGCAGTAGCATTCATGGAAACTACTGGGAGAAATCAAGAGGTAGAGGGCATAGCCATGGGAGATCTCATTCCAAACCGAGATTTAGAGGAAAGAGATGCTTCTACTGCAACAAGGAGGGACATTTAAGGAAAGAATGCAAGAAGAAGATGCGGGATGAGAGAGGAAGAAGCCATACCAACAATGGAGAGGTTTCAGTTTCCAATGGAGAACAGCAAGATGATATTCTTGTTGTGTGCTCAAATATGAGCAGGAGGCAAGGCAGTGAGAAATAGATCTTGTATATCGGATGCACTTATCACATGTGCCCTCACCAAGATTGGTTCAAGAATTTCAAGAAAATCAATGATAGAAGGGTTTTCTTGGGGAACGACACTTCTTGCCAAGTGAGGGGGATAGGAGACATCCAGTTGAGGATGTTTGATGGAGTCACAAGGCTGTTGCAGAATGTGAGGTATCTTCTAGATTTGAACAGGAATTTGATCTTATTGGGGCAGCTAGATTCCATGGGGTATTTATACAAAGCAGAGGGAGGAAAGATCAAGGTGACCAAGGGATCTTTGATATTGATCAAAGCAGCAATAAAAGATGGACTCTATGAGATGATCGGAAAGGCAGAAATCAAGGATCAGGCAGCAAGCTTGATGGCTGAGATGGATAAGGTAGCCTTTTGGCACACTCACTTGGGACATATGAGTGCAAAGGGCCTGCAAGTTCTCAGCAAGAATGGTCTACTTGGTGGTGACAAAGTAGAGAAATTGGATTTCTGCGAGTGTTGCGTTCTTAGGAAGCAACACCAGGTCAGCTTCAACACCGGAGTGCACAAGTCTAAAAGCATTCTTGACTACATTCATTAAGACCTTTGGGGACCAACAAGAACACCAACACAGGGAGGTAACTTTTACTTTTTGTTAGTAATTGATTATTATTCAAGAAATGTTTGGGTTTATTTGCTTAAAAATAAATAAGATGCTTTGAATAAATTTGTGGTGTAGAAAAAGTTGCTGGAGACTCAAACGGATACGGTAGTTAAGGCTTTACGAACCAATAATGGCTTAGAATTTTGCAATAAGGATTTTCGTAAATTCTGTGAGTTAAATGGCATTCTAAGACATAGAATGGTTGTAAAAACACCTCAGCAATGGAGTTGCTGAGAGGATGAATAAAGCCTTTATGGAAAAGGTTAGGCGCATGTTAATTAGGTCCGGTTTGCCAAAATATTTTTGGGGGAAAGCTTTGTCTACTGCTGCATACTTGGTAAATAGATCACCCTCTAGAGCTTTAGAGCTCAAGACTCCCATGGAGATGTGGAGTGGGAAACCCCCTGAGTTTAGTAACCTTAGGACTTTTGGGTGTGCTTCATTTGAACATCAAAAGGATGATAAACTTAACTCAAGGTCTAGAAAATGTCTATTTCTAGGGCATGATGATGAGGTTAAGGGGTATAGGTTGTGGTCCTTAGAACCAAAAGGAATGAAACTCATAATAAGCGGGGATGTTATTTTTAATGACTTGTTATTTCCATATTTGGAGAAAACTAACCCTGCAGGGCTAGTGAGCAAACCAGTCCAAAATTTGTGGAGCATCACATCAAGGAAAATTCAGTTCAGGTAGAGCAAGGAAAGCAAGAGGGTTCAGACCAGGTAGAGGCCATTAATGAAGGCCATGCTTAGGATACTCAAGAGGAGGCTGAACTGGAAGAGGTTGATGTAGCAAGTCAGAATAACTACAAGCTCATAAGGGACCGGGAAAAGAGGGTGGTCAGACCAGCTTTGAGATATGAGTTTGCGGATGCTAATATAGCAGCTCCATGGACAAAAGGATAGGTTGAACCAAAAACATACATGGGTGCCATGGAATGTAAGGAGTCACCAAAGTGGTAGCTAGTTATGGAGGAAGAAACGAATTCTTTGAGGAAGAACAACTCTTGGGAATTGGTGCCCAAACCAGAAAAATAGAGAGTTGTTGATTGTAGGTGGATCTACAAGATCAAAGAAGGAAACACTCCAGGTGATGAAGTCCGGTATAAAGCTAGGCTGGTGGCAAATGGGTTCACACAAAGAGAAGGCATAGATTTCATCGAAATATTGTCACCAGTTGTGAAATACAAGACGATACAGATAGTATTGGCTATGGTGGTCCAATTTGATTAGGGATCGAGCAAATGGATGTGACGACATTGTTCTTGCATGGAGAGCTTAATGAGACCATCTACATGAGGCGACCCAAAGGCTATGACGAAGGAAGGCAGGGAGAGTTGGTGTGCAAATTGAAGAAATCTCTTTATAGCCTGAAGCAATCACCTGGGCAATGGAATAAAAGGTTCAATTCTTTTGTAACCAGCCTAGGTTTCATGAGGAGCTACTATGATTCATACTTGTATTACAAGGGGTGCAAGGTGGAGGAAGTGGTGATCATCCTCATATATGTCGATGATATGTTGCTGGTTGGGAGCAGTATGGAGAGGATAGAAGAATTGAAGTCTCAACTCAGTGAGGAGTTTGAGATGAAGAATCTTGGCCATGCACAGAAGACCCTTGGGATGAATATAATCCGAGAAAGGGAGAGAAACAGATTGAAGATTTCTCAGACTTCCTATATAGAGAAGATGATATCTAAGTTCTCTATGGAAGATATCATTTCAAGTTCTCCAGCGATCAATGTCTGAGATTAGAGGCGGAGAAGAAGGAAATGAAAAAGGTCCCTTACTCTAGTGCGGTTGGTTTAGTTAAGTTCACCATGGTAAGCACTAGACCTGATATTGCTCATGCAATAAGTGTCCTCAGTAGGTTTATGAGTAATCCTGGAAATGAGCATTGGCTTGGGATGAAGTGGTTGCTGAGGTACTTGAAAGGAAGCCCAGAAGTAGGGCTGGTTTATGAGAAGATGGGTAAGTCCATCTGTCTTGAGGGTTATGCGGATTCGGACTATGGAGAAGACTGAGATAAAAGAAGATCGATTACCTCTTACTTCTTCAGCTTAAACGGATGCTGTGTAAGTTGGAAGGCTTAGTTGCAGCCGGTAGTAGCACTCTCAATAACTGAGGCTGAGTACATAGTGGCAACGGAAGCTGTAAAGGAGGTTATGTGGTGCAAATGGTTGTTGGAGGAGTTGAAGGTCCTGAAAGAGCAGGTGGTGGTGTATTCGGATAGCTATAGTGCATTGCATTTGTGTAAGAATCCGGTGTTCGATGAGAGGACAAAACACATGGATGTTTGGTATCATTTCATTCATGAAAATTTTACAGAATGATGCATTCATGTGGACAAAGTAGCCACGAAGGAAAATCCTGTAGATTTAGGCACCAAAGTTCTACCTCTAAGTAAGTTCAATCATTGCCTTGGAATTCTTAGGATTAGAATCGGTTGAATAGTGACTCAAGTTGAGTTTGGATACTGAGTTCTCTGCATAATGGGTTTGGGTTTAAACGCTTGGACAAAGTAGAGATTGTTGGTATTTTGTCCAAAGTTTAAACATGTAAAATCAGCATCAGGTCCACTAGTGTGCACCGCGGCCTCCAGCAGCTTAGATGTCTTCCTCCTTCAGGCCACGCCGAGGCCCAAATGCCCCATGCCGCGGCGCCCAAAAAGGCATGAAGTTCCACCACTTGCAAGCCGTGGCCTGTCCTGTTTTGGGCCGCGGCTTGAAGGCACACTGATGCACATTGGTTTAGCCTTTTGAAAGGGTGCGTGAGGCATGTTCAAAATGCACAAGATCACTTAGGATTGATGAGAGGCTATGGTCGATTGGTCCTCAAGATCTAAGGGTGGAGATTGACTCTCAAGAGTGGTCAAGAAGTTAGTGCACTATATAAAAGGTCACCTAGCTTCAATCTCCATAAGTGTGAGGAATAACTTGTGATTGAAAGTGAGATCAATTGTAAGAGTGCAAAGACATAAAACAAGAGAGACTCACTGTAAAGGCTGGTTATTTAGAAAGAGAGAGTAGAATAGAAAGGGGATTCAAAGGCTTGTAAGGGGAATTTTCTTGGGAAAATTCCAGGGTTAGTTCTTATCACTTTCTTTTACTTCTTCTTCTTTGGTTCTTCAAGAACTTGAGTTTCTTGGAGAGGGTTACTGTATTTGTAAAGAACCATTTATTTAGTGCAGAGAATTTAGAGGAACTGATGGTGACGTAGGCTATTACTGAACCTCAATAACAATTGTTGTATCCTTTCCTTTATTTGATTTCTGTTTCTGTTTCCGATTCATCTTTACAAGTCATTCTAGACTTGGGTGTTGGGAAGATCACCACCTGGGCATCTCCAAGGTGATTTCAAACATTTTCTTTCTTCTTGGGTGTTGTTAACTTACCTACTATATTATCAAAGCTTATTTCTGAGTATATATACTTGTATTCTTAGTATCTATATTATTTTCTAATAATTAAAAGATGAAGAAACTATATTAAACAACTTCTATTCTTAGTGTGTGTGTGTGTGTGTGTGTGTGTGTGTGTGTGTGTGTGTGTGTGTGTGTATATATATATTAGAAGATGATTCAAACTAATTTCAAGTGTGATCTGCAAGAAGCAAGGTTCTAACAAAAATAGAAGAAGAAACCATTAAACATAAACAAATTAAAAAGAAAATCGATGATTGATGTGGTGCCTGTAAGTTTTGTTTGAGCCTCCATTTAAAATCAGTTTGGAAAAGAAATTATTGTGCACAGATTTTATCCGTCCTAGTTGTCGGAATGTTAAGAATCGTTTAACTTTCCATGGAAATTTTCTGTCCTAGAAAAAATTGAACAGCCCCTAAACACCTTACTACAAAAAATGGTTCCATTACCAACTATATTTGACGAACAGGTTTTAAAGCATCAATTATCATCTTACGACTATATCGAAAATTATTGAAAGGTTGGGCACAATACTAACTTACACCTCTGTGGAGTAAGTTAGCAATCCTCGATAATCAGATTTTTGCTTTCCAACTTCTTCTAAACCTCAAGAACACGATCGTAGATTGATCTCAATACCGTTCTTGAATCACCTCAAGAACACGATCTGATCTTGATCTTTACTCCGTTCTTGAATCACCCAATAAGTTGATCTTTGATTCTTGGAGTCTTGACTCCGTCACCTTCTGTTCCAGCTCTGATACCACTGTTGGAAATCACCTTGGAGATGCCTAGGTGGTGATCTTCCAAACACCCAAGTCTAGAATGACTTGTAAAGATGAATCAGAAACAGAAACAGAAATCAAAGAAAAGAAAAGATACAACAATTGTTATCGAGGTTCGGCAATAGCCTACATCTCCATGAGTTCCTCTGAACTCTCTGCACTAAATCAATGGTTCTTTACAAATATAGCAACCCTCTCCAAGAAACTCAAGTTCTTGGAGAACCAAAGAAGAAGAAGTAAAAGAAAGTGATAAGAACTAACCCTGGAATTTTCCCAAGAAAATTCCCCTTACAAGCCCTTGAATCCCCTTTCTATTCTACTCTCTCATTCTAAACAACCAGTCTTTACAATAAGTCTCTCTTGTTTTGTGTCTTTGCGCTCTTACAATTGATCTCACTTTCAATCACAAGTTATTCCTCACACTTATGGAGATTGAAGCTAGGTGACCCTTTATATAGTGCATCAACTTCTTGACTACTCTTGAGAGTCAATCTCCACCCTTAGATCTTGAGAACCAATCAATTATAGCCCCTCATCAATCCTAAGTGATCCTGTGTGTTTTGAACATGTCTTACGCACCCTTTCTAAAGGCTGAACCAATTTTCATCAGTGTGCCTTCAAGCCGCGGCCCAAAACAGGGCAGGCCGTGGCTTTCAAGTGGTGGAACTTCATGCCTTTCTGGGTGCCGCGACATGGGGAGTCTGGGCCATAGCGCGTCCTAGAGGAGGAAGACATCCAAGCTGCTGGAGGCTGCAGCGTAAAAGTCTGGGCCACATCGCACATTGGTGGACTTGATGATGATTTTACATGTTCAAACTTTGGACAAAATACCAAAACAAATCAATATTCATATGGCCAAGTCTTCTATGCCATAGCCATGGGTTTTCACTAAAGGCAGGAAAACTTTTTTCATTTTTCGAATGCAAAGATTTTAAATCAACTATATAGACATTTTCGTGTCTATGGCCAACAAACTTGATCTTGTTACTTTTGATGTCTATAAGTAGACAATGAGAGGTTTAAAATATGACTTTGTTGCCTTTGTCACATAGTTGACTAATACTAAGAAAATTTGGCTTAAGGCCTTGCACATATAATACATGATCAATGGTTGAGAAATGATCTTTGTCTTTGTGTTATCTCCAATGGTGACATGTCCACCACCCCTTACAGTTAGCTCTTTAAACATACTTTGATCACCAGTTATGTGCTTTGAGCATCCACTATCAAGGTACCAATAGTTACATTTTTCCTTTGTGTGGAGACATATCCACATTACACAAGGATACACAATTTCACTCTTAAGTACCCAAAATTTCTTGGGTCCATTGGGGTTAGTTCTAGAAAATACAGTTCCTTTAGAGACCCATACCTTCTTAAGATTATAAAGTGCTCTATAATTATAGATATGTTAATGATGCATAATCCTAGGATAATAGTTATTAAAATTTCTAGGATTTCTTAATTGTGCATGTCTATAGTTCCTTAGATAAGAATTCATAGGATACATGTTTTGATTAAAGTTATGAACACGCATGTTACTACTAGGAAATGTATGATGGTAGCTCCTAAGATGAGCACTTGTAGTTTGCAAGTTATAAGTATACATAGTATCTCTAGGATGCATATGATGGTTACTCCTAGGATGTGTATTTCTAGTATACGCATTTCTTGAATGATCATTCCTAGCATTTTCATTTCTTGAGTAAGCATACATATATGCATTAGTATTTCTAGGATGCTTAATTCTAGTATATGCATTAGAATTTAAATTTGTATTCTTAGACCTACTAGTATATATTGAAGGAGTACTTTTAATTTTGCTAGAAGTCTTGGAAGTGGAGGCTTCATTCAAACATGTTGTTTTCATGAACAAAATCTCTTTTGACTTTTGCTTATCCAATGGAGAATAACTGATTACGCTCAAACTAATACGTGGTTATTGTGTATAGTTGAGGTGTCGATCCCATGAGGAAAAGATAACAGCAAGGAAAAGTGTAAACTTTAATACGAAACGATAAAATCCAAATAAGAAAATCTGAGTTTTTATAATAAAGTAATGTGAGAAAATTGTGTAAATATAATGAAGAATATAAATGGGAAACAACAAGGTTCTGAGAATCCTCCCTAGGTTCGTCACCTTATTCCACTCTCGATTCAGTTCTTTTTATCTCGATTGCTAGTTTCACATCCCAAACAAGCAATCGATGTATATTCAATCAAAGCACATGAAAACCCTAATGTAATTGCTATGAAGTACTCTTTGATTTTGATTCAAGCACACATGACCTATCCTATAGATTTATCAAGAAACAACAATATATCTTAATGACAATATCGCAGTAATGGACAAACCTAAAAGATAAGTCTATCGGACTCAATCACATCCAAACAACTTAACATAAGAAGAGCTTGACTAGACTTGTATGGAGAAGAAGCATGCAATCACCGGATTAAGAAAATCTAAGATAAGAAGAACATGAAGTGCAGCTGTCACATGAACCTAAATTCTTCTTGTTTAATCAAAGAATAACTCATAAACAATGTTTTAACAATAAATCCTTATAACTGAATCAAGAATGAAAATAAGAAAAACTACACCTAGGGATTCATCCCTTTGCCTTGCTTGGAGATTAGTTGGCCATGGGGCTCATGCTTGAACATTGAAATGTTGAGCTCTCTCCTCAATTTCCAGCCTTATGGATGTCCCTTTATCAAACCCTAAGTGATCTATTTATAATACAAAGGTCAAAGGGTGTTTTGGGTCTAAACAATCAACTAAAACCCTAATTAGGAAAACAGGGGTTCGTGTGCGCGCCGCGGCTCTCATTTACTCACGTCGTAGCTCTGTCTGGTCTTTGGTTAAGTGAGCTTCTAGGTACCATGACCCAGCCTAGTCCAGGCCATAGCGCACACTGGTGGAGACTCTGGGCACCGTAGCTTACCCCGGTCCAGGCCGCGACGCACACTGATGGCTTCCTTGCTCTTTTGGGCTTGGTTCTGGAGGCCGAGGCTTAGACTTCTTCAAGCCGCAACGCCCATACTTAAGACTTGGTTTCTCTTCATTTTGTCCTTCCAAAACCATGCCCTCACTCGAATGTGCATCGAAGCATCGTGCTTGAAGCTATGATAGCTTTCCATCTCTTTTGAACTCGAAGTGCCGGAAAATTCATTTTCATTTTTCAGAAAATCTTGTGAAGAATTATAAAGCATGGAAGACAATTTTTCTTTTTCTTCCTTTAAGCCTTCCATCTCTTTGGAAAGAGATGAGACTTCCTTCTTGAGAGCCAAATTTCTATAATTGAATTTCTTCAATTCTTCATTCATCTCATTTATAACTTCAAATAACTCTTCACTACTACTAACAATGTTATTACTAGAAAAGGAAGAAGTTGATACCTCATTCTCATCGTCGATTGCCATCAAGCATAGGTTGACAATCTCCTTGTATCCAACTTCATTGTTTGAAGTTTCTTCCTCTTCATCATCACTCTATGTGGTTGTAATCATGGCATTCTTTTTGAAGCTCTTAGAAGGTTTACTTGTAGTTAGACAATCGGCCTTGATGTGACTGGGCTTTTTGCAATCGTAACACACAAGAGGTTGCCTTTTTGGAGTGGAATCCCTTGTGTAAGGTTTCTTGCTCTTTTTTAAGAACTTATGAAACCTTTTGGTGATTAAAGCTATATCACCATCTTCTTCATTGCACTCATCCTCTTCTTCTTTCTCTTCCTCTTTGTTGCTTGTAGAAGCCTTGAGAGCAATCATCTTTTTCTTCTTTTCATCATCATTGACAACAGGATTCATTTCCTCCATCTCGTATGTCAATAGTGATACAAGAAGTGTTTTGACATCAAGTTTGTCGAGATCTTTAGACTCCGTGATGGCCGTCCTCTTTACTTTCCAAGTGGATAGTGATAAGTGCTTAAATAGTTATATTTAAGCCCCTTAATTTACGCTTGTTAGGTTTTTTATTTATCTATTTCAGTAGATTCTACTTCATTTTCGTGTTTTATGTGTTTTTCACAGGACTTGGACAAAAAGGTGATAATTTGGAGCTTTTAGGAGCAAAAGTCAAGTTCTGCCATCCAGCAAGGGGAGCTCGAGCGCACCTCACTTGTGATCGAGCACACAAGCACACGAGTGCACTTGAAGAAGGCTCGAGCGCACACATACACTCGAGCGCATCCCACATACGATCGAGCACAATCACTCTAGAGGTGACAGAGCCAGATATGGAAAGAAGTCTCCAGATTCCAAATAGGAAATTAGGGTTTCGGGACACCAAGAGGACCCTATAAATTGCCCTGTAAAACACATAAACCGTACCTTTTGTTTTAGTTTCGAAGTAGCAAGCTCAGGAGAGGAATTGACAACTCGTCTCCCGAGTCTTCTTCAGTTTTATTTTTCTGTTTTATTTCATTATGTTTGGAATGTTTAGTTTAACTAGCATGTGTAACTAAACTCTTATAGGGCTCGATTGAAGCCCTAATTATGTTTTTCCACATGTTTATTCATTGATTATCTTTGCTATAGCCTTGTTAGAATGGTTAACTTGATTAATGCCTATTTGTATTTAAATTTTTCATATGTGCATGTCTGATCAACGTGTATACATGTGGTATGGATAAGTTAGTCGAATCAATTTGGATGACCGAGTCCTAGGTACATCATTAGTAACAAGAGATATCCACACTGGATTCTCGGGTTAATCAACATGGGAAACCGGGAGTGGACCAAGCCCTAGGTCCCATGTGGTTACCGATCTCCACAGCCCTCATGCTCTCTTAAGGAACAACTCAGTATAGACCCATGTTGAATCCCTTAAGAGAGAAAAGAGTTAGGGTATACACCATGCCTAACTCGTTGCATAGGGAGATCAATAGCCTAAGGTGTGGGCCAAGCCCTTAGGTTGGCAACCATTAAATATTCATGATAAGGCTAGAGCATTGACACCTTACTTAGTGGGAAAGTATAATTAGTGGTGGATATCGTAGTCCTATATTCTCATTATTATTATTCACTGACAATCAACAATTATTTCTCTTTTTACTTTGAAGAAACTAATTCTAAAACGAAATTCACCAATCCATGTGGAAATGATCTCGCACTTGCACACTATGCTACCATTGACCTTGTGCACTTGTAAATAACACTAGTATGGTTATTTGCATATTTACTTAGGTAGATAATCGTCACAACAAGTTTTTGGCGCCGTTGCCAAGGATTGTGCTAAATTTCTTTTTGGAATTATTTTCGTTAATTCTTTTATTCTATTTTATTTTATTCTGTTCCGTTTTATTTTTATTTTTTTCAGATTTATTCCTTCTTTTCGTTTTCTGTTCAGGTGTGCAGCAGAGGAGTTTCTATCCTCATTGCGATCGAGTGCACTCCTTGGTGTGATCAAGCACAAGCCCAGTGCGATAGAGCACTGCTCTTGGTTTGCTCGAGCGCAAAAGCTCCAGAGAGTACCTGAGTAGCAGTACTGAAACTGATACACTGAAGCTTTTCAACTAATTCATTCAAGGGAGAAGCACCAATAGCGGAAGCTAGTTATGCTTATCTACTTGCTATGGAGAGAAAGCTAGATATGCTTATAAAAGCCATGACTGCTCAAAACATCTCACCTAGTCCACGAGCTAAACAACTCCAGGTATGTGCTATATGTTCTTGTTTTGATCACACTACTGACAATTGCCCTTTGTATTCATCTGCAGATCAAGAGCAAGAAAATTATGTGGGACCGAACAACTACAACATATATGCAAATACCTATAATCCTGGATGGAGGAACCACACCAACTTCTCATGGAGCAATGATCAAAATGCCTTGAACTTTCAAGGGCAACAAAGGAACTCTCAACAAGCAACCCACTTAGTTCTCGAATCCAAGAAAAGCGACCTAGAGAATCTTGTGATGCAGTTGGCAACTCAGCAACAACAATTGATGACCTCACAAGATCAGTTTATGGCAGAGGAAAGGCAATTTCGGACTAAGATAAGACAAACCACTGCACAGCATGAACAAGCCATTCAAAGATTGGAAGTACAAGTGGGGCAATTAGCTAAGGAGCTAAGTGAACAAAAGCAAGGTGTTGTTGAACAAGTTTTTCATGACCATCATGTTGATCCATTAGAGACCACCCTCACCCATTATTTCAAAGGATCAGATATTGAGCCAAAATCTGAAGATGTTACTGATGATATCATTGAAACTGTGCACCTCCTAGAGGCCTTTCCAACTTATCCAAGTAAGTACATCGATCCATTTGAACCTCATGTGCCTACTAATACTATTTTTTTTCCTTTCTATTGTCCAGGCACCATACTTGGAATTCAAGCAGTTGCCAGAGCACTTAACTTATGATTATATGGGAGAGAATAAGACATTACCTGTGCTAGTTACTGCCAATCTTAGTTTTGGGGAAAAATAAGGCTTGGTCCGGCTGAAGACGTTAAACTTAGTGCTCATGGGAGGCACCCCAGACATATCCTTTTCATTTTAGTACTTTTCTTTTGTTTATATTTATATTTACATGTCTATTATTTATATTCTTGTTTTCCGGAACAACATTTATTTTTCTTTGTCAGGTATTTAGTACGTGCATTCAGTTCAAGTTTGGGGCATGTTACAAGCAAAGAGGGCAACCTAGTTCTCCATCTCCCAGGTCAGATCTTTCCATGCCACACACACATTAGGGACAATGTGTATTTTAAGTTTAGGGTGGTGGGAGATACTGTTACGCACACACTTGAAACACATGCACACACTAGGTCCCAGTTTTTTTTTTAGAAAAAATAAATACATGTTCATTTGGTAACAAAATTTTTGGTTAATTTAAAAATATGATAAAACTTCATTAGTAAGCTTAAAAGCTAGAACACATAGTCTTATAATAGGAATTTTACAAAGTTTAGTTACCTACCTCAAGGCACCTAAGAATTCACGAGTTTGATCCAAATTTGCACGAGCACATTTAGCACGCATTTGAGTAGGGTATGACATATAATTCTTTTATATTTCCATAACCCAACTATAATAGGATAACTTGTTAAAAAGAACACTTTGGCATAAGAAAAATAAAGAAAAATGTTTATCATACAAAAAGAAAATCAAAAGCTTCAAATGATCATTAAAAACTTTCTGCTGAGTAACTGGGCCTCTTGCCTCAGTAAGCATTAAGTGTTCACGTCAAAAGGTGAGAATTTCATTTAGAAGCATTAAAACCTGTTAGTTCCGTAGCCTTTTTGACTCAAGTTAGTAAGTCCTTAGGGGTATCTTTACACCTAATGCCCTAAAACCATCTGGTTTGGGAGTCATTAGCCAAACACTCGATACAAGGGTCAATTAGAAAGCTCGATTGAATTCACTAATGCAAAGATCGCATGATAAAAAAAAAAAGAAGAAAAAGAAGCAAGCATTATGCCATTTTTGTTCTCTTTGATATGGAATTCGATAAAGGTTGGGCATCGAAACACTATACACTAAAATTATGTGGAAGCCCCATCTTATGTGTGCTAATTCATCACACACAAATCAAACTTGCGATGCCTTAAGCAAACCTTAGGTAAGTAACATGAGCTTTTGAAAATCCTTTTTCAATACAAAAATGTGTTTTTATTATAAGCTCACTCATGAATGGTTATCATAATTTTATGCACAACCCAAATCTTTGAGTATCATGGAAATAAATTTATCTTTAAATTTGTTTTAACATAGTCTTTAGTTTAGTATTGCTAAGGGACTAGCAATATATAAGTTTGGGAGTGTGATAAGTGCTTAAATAGTCATATTTAAGCCCCTTAATTTACACTTATTAGGTTCTTTATTTATCTATTTCAGTAGATTCTACTTCATTTTCGTGTTTTATGTGTCTTTCACAGGACTTGGACAAAAAGATGATAATTTGGAGCTTTTAGGAGCAAAAGTCAAGTTTTGCCATCCAGCAAGGGGCGTTCGAGCACACTTCCCTTGTGATCGAGTGCACAAGCACCCGAGCGCACTTGAAGAAGGCTCGAGCGCACACATGCGCTCGAGCGCACACATGCGCTCGAGCGCACACATGCGCTCGAGCGCACACATGCGCTCGAGCGCACACATGCGCTCGAGCACATCCCGCATACGATCGAGTGCAATCACTCCAGAGGCGGCAGAGCCAGATATGGAAAGAAGTCTCCAGATTTCAAATAGGAAATTAAGGTTTCGGGACACTAAGAGGACCCTATAAATAGCCCTGTAAAAATACATAAACCATACCTTTTGTTTTAGTTTCGAAGTAGCAAGCTTAGGAGAGGAATTGACGACTCGTCTCCCGAGTCTTCTTCGGTTTTATTTCATTATGTTTAGAATATTTAGTTTAACTAGCATGTGTAACTAAACTCTTATATTGAAGCTCTAGTTATGCTTTTCCACATGTTTATTTATTAATTATCTTTGCTATAGCCTTGTTAGAATGTTTAACTTGATTAATGCCTGTTTGTATTTAAATTCCTCATATATGTGTGTCTGATCAACGTATGTATGTGGTATGGATAAGTTAGTCGAATCAATTTGGATGACTGAATCTTGGGTTCGACATTAGTAACAAGAGATATCCACACCGGATTCTCGGGTTAATCAACATGGGAAACCGGGAGCGGACCAAGCTCTAGGTCCCATGTGGTTGCCGATCTCCACAGCTCTGATGCTCTCTTAAAGAACAACTCAGTATACATCCATGCTGAATCCCTTAAGAGAGAAAACAGTTAGAGTATACACCATGCCTAACTCGTTGCATAGGGAGATCCATAGCCTAAGGTGTGGGCCAAGCCCTAAGGTTGGCAACCATTAAATATTCATGATAAGGCTATAGAGCATTGACACCTTACTTAGTGGGAAAGTATAATTAGTGGTGGATATCATAGTCCTATGTTCTCATTATTATTATTCACTCACAATCAACAGCTATTTCTCTTTTTACTTTGAAGAAACTAATTCTAAAACGAAATTCAGCAATCCCTGTGGAAATGATCTCGCACTTGCACACTATGCTACCATTGACCTTGTGCACTTGCAAGTAAAACTAGTACGGTTATTTGCATATTTACTTAGGTAGATAATCGTCACAATAGATGGTAAAGACCTTGATCTTTCTTGTTAGTTCAAAATCAATGTTCCTACCAAGAAGCTTTAAGCTGTTAACAATAGTGGTTAAACATGAGTGCATTTGAGAATTTTTTTTGTTAGGAGACATTTTGAAAGATTCATACTCGAACACTAGCTTATAGATTTTTGATTTTTTGACTTCGCTAGTGCCCTCATATGTAACTTGCAGTTTGTCCCAAATCTCCTTAGTCGAAATACATGAAGAAACTTTATTATACTCAGAAATATCTAAAGCATAATGTAAAATACTAGTGGCTCTACTATTTAGAGACATCATTCTACAATCCTCTTCATTGAACTCAGTTTTGAGTTTAGGCATTGTATGATTGATTTCTCCATTAGTTATTTCCTTGGTAGGAATTCTAAGTCATTCCTCAACGACTCTCCATAGATTGTAATCTTGTCCTTCGAAAAAGATTTTCATTATATTTTTCCAGTAGTTATAATTGGAGCCAATGAACAAATGAGACCTAGTGTAGGAATGCCCTTCGCTATAGCTATTTGATGCCATCAGATTAACTCAAGGATTTTAAGCTTGAAATTGAGTACGAGGCTTTGATACCAATTGTAAACTAAGCTTCAAACCCAAGAGGGGGTGAATTGGGTTTTACAAACTTTTGCTAATTACTTTGCAAGTTTTTAAACAGTTAAATGCACAAAGCATACAAACAAATGATATGCTTGAAAGTAAAAGCTTTTTGAGAAATAATGAGCTATCTTGTGAATTGAATGTATTCTCATCTATTTTTTTTAAAAAATTCTCATTGAAGTGAGTTTATATAGACTTGAATCAATATGGCCATTTGACACTGACTTGGTAGGTTTGAGGCATGAAATGCTCAAGTTCCGTATCTCAAACGGTCATATTTTTAAATTACCAGTCGACTGAGTCCTTGTACCAGTCGACTAGGTCAAGTGAAGATTTTTCACTTTTTAGGCTAAGTGCGAGTGCCAGTGGACTGGGTGAAGTTACCAGTCGAGTGGGAACTTTCTGTTCCATATCCCAGTCGACTGGTATAGGAATCTAATTAACTAGGTTATCCTTTAACCTAGTTTTCCTTTTAAAAAACAGTTTTTGACTTAGAAACTTTTTATGTTTTTAGTTTTGTCAAAGTCTTTTGTAAATTGAGTTACAGATCAAGCTATGTAATTGAACATAAGAGATTTACAATTGTTTCAATTACCTTAATGCCTATTCTAGATCTTCTGTCTTATTTTGGTGTCTGAATCGCATTGAGTTCTTGCATCCTGTTTCTGTACTGAATGCTTTTACCGCTTGAACAGTTTGATAAAACTGTTAGTGCAATTAGAGTAGTGTTTTGTCATTATTAAAATCAAATACGGGTCAACAACATATATATTGGGCCTTCGTTTGGTGGATTCTCTAAGCCCATATTTCTCTCAAACTTGGGTCATATTATGCCTAATAATGAATTTGCTAGAAGATAGATTGGAAGTACACAAAAATTTAGAGATGCTTATTGTAAGAGAAATGGATGCATACCAACAGAAAGATAGAATTCAAAAGTGTTTGATTGTTGATCTTGTGGTTACTTTAACGTTTTCTTGGTTCTCTAATTAGCGGTAGTTTTGTTCCTGTAATTTGGCATTAGACTCTGTTTCTATCTTATATCAATGAAGTTCAATCAAAGTCAAGTTATTGTTAGATGTTGTTGAGTGAAAAAAATTTGCTAACTTGATTGTGAAATGGGTAGGTGCCTTGTTCAATAAAGTTTAAGCCTTGTTCAATGAAGTTCAATCAACGCAAAAATGTGATCTAGCTAGGAAATGCAAAATGTGAGAAGAGCTTTAGTGTTATGTAACTTTGTACGCAATGCACAATCACCTTGTTCAATGAAGTTCACAACTTTATTCTTGTTCAATGACAACTTTAGCCTTGTTAAATGAATTTCAATCAAAGCAATACAAAATTGTGATCTGGGTAGGCATTGAAGTTCAATTAGTGCAAAATTGTACTAACACTGTCTTTCTCCATGTCAAACTTAAACAGTGATAATTGAGAACAAACAGTAAATCTGTTTTGAGGAAATACAAACTTAACATTAAAAAATGAATCAAATAGCAAGTGCAACACAAAGTGCATCAAGTAGCACGTATATTCCAAAGTGCATCAAATAACACAACACAAAGTGTAGAATCCGTTTTTAGAGCATATTTTAATTTGCATAAATTCATTACATGTATAAGTGCACAATTATTAAGAAATTTAACTATTGTTTCAATCCATGTCAGAATGGGCATAACTTATTAAAAATTTTACATAACAATATTAATCACAATAGGATTATATGAAATTGGATAGACATGTACTTTAGTTGGAAGGAATTCACACCATTCTCTTGTTAATGTCTACACCTCTACTTGAAGTTCTATTCTTGTCCTCAATGGTGACTTCACCTTTGGAATTGGTGTCTATTAGAGTTGGCGCATACTTCACGGGTTCAAAATCATAGACCTCCCGACAACCACCGATCTCACTCCCCATTCAGTGTCTACACCTACACCTAAACCAAATGGTTGTTGCTACAGAAATGTTTCCATTACCAACTATTGACAAAAAGATTCTAAAGCGCAACTAAACTCTATGGGATATATAGGTAAAAAAAATATATGTAGGATACAGGTATGTTATAGACTAGAAATGTCCACTTTTAATTACCCAAGTCATTGCTTCCCAATTTATTTATTTTTTGAACAGTAAAGATTTTATTAATGACAAGCAAGGTACAAAAACTACAGCAGAAACACTGCAGAGAACCACCAGAAAGACTGCAAAATGGTAGTATTTTTTGACAGCAAATTGTATAGTAAACATTTGGATACACCTACGTAGCTTACTCATAACACAAATGAAAATATTGCCTTCGTTCTCATCTCAAAGGAATAGATACATGGCACAATTTTGAATAAATTTCCTCATTCTATATATCTAGTTATGATGAATCAGAAAAGGCTGTAACCACTGTAGGATTAGCATTGGTCTTTACTAATAAGGATTTTGATACCACAGATTTCAATCAAGAAGAAGTTTTAAAACCTCCAAAGCTAGTAAGGACATAAACTCAGCAAATAAAAAAACGAATTTCCACCTAAAACTTGGTTATTTTGACAGTCTAAATTGTTAAATCTCAGCCTGGAAACTCCTATAAATGCTTGCTCACTTCCCATATTTCCATGCAATTCCAATCCAAATCATTCTATTATCTCCTCTTTAAGTTGATTTTGTTCCTAATTTGGTCACTGTTTGCCATGGCAGGAGGCCAATGTCACTGAAAGGTTGAGATTGAAAAAAGAGAAAACAAAGAAATCTTCAAGTTACATTCTATAAACGTAAATATGACATTTTCAAGAAGGCCAGTGAACTCTTCACTCTTTGTGGTGCAGAGATTGATTTTGTCATGTTCTGACCTGTAAAAAAAAAATGTGCTCTCTTTTGGCCATCCTTTTGTTGAAACGGTGGTTGATCATTTCCTGAGTGGTATTCCTCCACAACATTCAGACACTATCCCATGCTACCATCTTGGAGCTAAACATGCATCTCGCTCAGGTTTGGTTAATAATACTAGCTAGTATATAGTTATCCTTTTTCCATTTTAAATTTCTTCTTTGCTTTTAAATGCATTACAATCCTTTTTAGAAGCAAAAGCATTTTATTAAAGCTTTTCAAATTATTAGTGAGTTAAACAAATTATATATGGATTAGGTACGACACCAACTCGAAGCTGAAAAGAAGCATGGCAAAGAGCTTAACGAGATTAGAAAGGTAAGCCAAAGTCAGTGTTGGTGGGAGGCTCCTGTGGAGGAACTCAGCTTGCCAACACTTAATCAGTTGAAGGATTCTCTAGAGGAGTTGAAGAAGAATGTGGTAACGCAAGCTCAAAAGCTTACTATTCAACATACAGCTCCTCCACAATTTATTGTGGGGAGTTCTAATACTGGAGGGGTCTTCCCAATAACCCAAATCTGACTCTGCACAGTTTTTTGTATGGAGTTTTAGTTCTGGAGGGGGGAATCCAAAGTCAGCTCCTTCACCATCTTTTGTGGGAAATTCTAGTATGGGTGGGACTCTTCCTATTGAACCAAATCCGACTGGGTTCAATCTAAATGAAATACCTTGTGGATTACATAATCCTAGTACTGAGTATAATAATAAAGGCTATAATAATCAACTGATGTATATTTTTTCTTTGTATAATTTCCGTTTGAAACTACATTGATGTCTTAAAATAATATCCTTCTTATTTCTTGAATGTAATATTAGTTCTAGTAGTTATATTATATCGCCAATATCATAAAGAGCCCTAGCAACAACATGCACAGCCAGATTCATGAAATCTAATTGAAGGTGCCACATAAACTTGAATACTATATTAAACAAGTAGACGGTTAAAGTAGGAAACTAATGATATGCTTAAACCCATCCTTGCACATTATTTTATAACACTAAATCCAACATCTCTACTAGTTCCTAAACCTAAATGCTTCAAACTTTTAATCGTAATTCCCATGTCAGCAAATTTAATTGTTTAACTTATTTTGAGTCGCTAACCATGATCTTCTTCTATTCCTAAAATTATATTAAAATTTATTATCTGCATCTCTAGTTCACAAACTCTAAAATTAAGCAAATTCTTCATCAAAATGATAATAAAGAGTACTTTGTCGGTATTACAAAAGACATAAGACAATCTTTAGATGAACTGTTAATCAGCGAAAAAGAATGAAATATGAAAAAAAAAACTTCGACCATTTTTCCTTTAAGTGTGTATATATCATATATAGGAAGGCATATATATATATACTCGAGTTAAACCTTTTGCATTTAAGTATTTATGATTGCTACATTATGATCATCAGCATTGCTACCATTTTTTCGTATTGTGAGAGCGAATGGAAATGATAATCATTAAATTCAAGTGTTCAACTAAAGATATTTTCTTTTCAAAGAATGCTTCTTTCACTTACTACGCCTATATTGCCTACTAATAACACATGCGTACAACAACATTGCTTTCATTCAAATCTCGGGGAGATCGATTAAAGGGATTAATATGGTAATTTCAAAAAATAATTCTCATCATATCTAGTCACCATGAATTAGAAAATGCTACAGCTACTATAAGAGTATCATTTGAATTTAATAATCATGAAGTTGATACCCCATATTTCAATCCGGAGAAGATTTTAAAACCTCCCAAGCTAGTAACTTATTAAAGTCGGGCAAAACACAAACAGAATTTTCACCTAAAATTTAGTTGTTTAACACAGTTCAAAGTGTTAAATCTCATCCTGGAACTCCTATGATACCAATATAAACTGAGATAATGCAGCAGATTCAGTTCTTATCTATTTGCCACCAAAAATCTTGTATTTTGGACTCTTTTTCATGTCTTCTTGTTTTTTTATCTCACCTTAGGTCATGTATATGATCATAGAGTCCGAAAGTATACAAAATTTTACTACCCAAGAGCCATTGTCTCTCTATAGGAGGAATAGTGTGTTTTTCTCTCACTAGACACTCCTTTCTCTCACTAAAAATCATGCATAGCCCCTTAGAGAGTTTCTGACCGTTTTTTCTACTCATCAGAGAAAACTTCAAAAATTTTCTTAATATTGCAGTTGAATCAACATGTGGAGAAATGTGGGGAGAGAAGGGAACCATTCCTCCCTTTCTCTAACTTAAATTCTTATTTGGGCGGATGAGACTGTCCATCATGGGTGGCCAATCCAACCCAAATTTCCAACATCTCCCACTCGCACATGATGGGCCCGAGATCGCCCACTAGATCAAGACAAACATTAAAAATATGCCATATACCAACGGATGTTATATCCGTTAGTATAGATTACCTATGCCAACAGATTTGGAATCCCTTAGTATACACCAAGTGTATATACTGAAGGACAAAATAATCGGTCAATATAGGCCAAGTATTTATTGACGGATACAAAATCCATCGATTAAACCTGATATATAGAAACAGATTTTGATATCCATCAATGTAGACAAAAAAAAGGTGCTAAGGCTACTCCGTCGTCAAGTTTGAAAATTAAGTTGTTTTATTAAAAAAAAGAACTTAAGTCTCAAACCCCTACTCTCTTCTCTCATTCTCTCTCAATTCAAATCACTCCCCTCTCTCTCACACATTTCTCGAACACCAACTCAATCTCCTCTCTCTCTCAAACCCCAACTCATCTCTTCTCTTTCTCAAACCCAAACTCAGTATTTGTTAAGAACTCCAAGCCCAAACCATGAAGAACCCCTCTGCCGGGAAAATTCCGCAAAGAACCCTAAGCAATGAAAAGCTTGTGAGGCTCACCGTAGCACCGTGAACGCTATTGAACCAGAGCCCTTGCCACCGCTATAGTCGCTACCTCCTCAAAACTCACGATCCATTTGATATAGCTCAAGCCCATTTCTATTATCATTTTTGTTTTCCATCTAAATTTATTATTGGAGTCCCTAACCTAAATCTGTGATTGTGCATGGGTTTTTGAGTTTCTGGTAATCAATGGCAGCTCTTTTGATATTGTGGGAAACCAATAATGATGAATCGTATTTTCTCTTTTGAATTTTTTGTGCATTTTGATCTTGTGTTTGTGATATATTGTGCTGTTTTTCTCGTTCTTTTCAAATATTTTCATGTTGAATTTTTTGTTTAAAAATATCTTGATCTTTGTGTGTTGATTCTAGACCTAAAATCAACAAAGCAAAAGGAGATTCAAGAATTCTTGACGAGCTTCTCCGTTCAGGTGAATCTCCAACCTAATCTATCACATTACAATTTTGAGAAATCTCTTTATGAAAATATGTGTGCTTAGAGAATTTTAATTATGGTTGAAGATACTCAAAAAATCATGATCTTGCAGCATTAAAGCAGCTTCAAATCAGATTGTGGTTAAATGCTTATTTTTTCGTTGTTTCAGAAATTGCTAGAAACTGAAAGCTTACTTTTTGGATGAATTGTCCATTCTAGTGTAGATTTGGTTTAATCATCAAATGTTGAAACTCCTAGTTTGAATGAAGTTTTATTTAAAAGACCTATAGTGTTCTATTGTGAGATCTTTGTACTTGAGGTAGCTAGGTTTCCGTGGATTTGCTTAATAGTAAGATTGCAGGAAATATTTGGGAAAATGTGGGTTATACTTGTAGAATGGTAGTGTAGGCCTTGAATTTGGTTCAAAATTAAAGGAAAAGTGGATTAGTGATGTTCTTATAAGATTGTGAAAATTTTGCCTATCATACAAGAATCCTCATATTGGACTGAAATGTCTGGTATGTTTAACAACTTTACTTTGCTTAATAGGTGTTTTACAAATTCTTGAAGTTTGGGATTGGTACTAACTTTGTTGGGATTTCAATTATTCTGTTGAAGTTAAATTAGTTTCCTTGAATTGTGGCTGTGACAAACTTTTAGAATAAAAAAGGAAAAATATTCTCTTTTTTAGGTTTCTTCATATACATGTACTATAAGATGATTTTGAATATATATATATATATATATATATGAAAGATGGTTTTGATACTGAATACTTGATTTGATTTTGGCATCTTTTATGTTATTCTTTGCTCTTTGGGGAGTTGCATTCGGTTACGAGAAATCTGTTTACTCCCCTTTTTAAAGTCTTCTTAGACATGTAATGGTCAATCATTAATATTGAATAATTATTAATTATTCACTCTATAGTACAAGGGTCGGGTATTAAAAATATGTGAGGTTCTAAAATTTGTGACAAATGAGGGTATTAGATTTCAATTCTCTATATGTGAGGTAATATTGTATGTAGAGTTCGTTATGAATTATAGATTTTTAATTAGCTTATAATATGCTGATTTTTTTATCCTTTTTATTTCCTTGTTGTAGTAGGTATTTCTCTTTTTTTCTGTTAGGATTTTACCCCTAAAATTCAAATCCTCAAATTTTAGGCAAAAAATATCAGTGTTTTCAGAAGCCAGGGCGTTGGGCAAGGCATAAGCCCCAAGGCGTTGGGGCGTAAGCCTTTTGAAACGTTGGGACGTTTTGAATAAAATAATATTAATTAAATTATAAAAAATTAAAAAATTAAAATAATATAAATAAATTAATTATCAATAAACTTTACTAACTTAAGACCTATGAATGAATATTTATCAAAATATTTTTACACAAATATCAAACAATTTGATGAAAATTATAGAAGTAGAGAAAAATGAATTGGGTTAGAAACCAACCCTGACTTGGGTTAGAAGTGAGTCACTGCAAATAACTAATTAAGAAAATAAAGTGACCAAAACCAGTTAAGAAATTGGGTTTCACACTTTCACGTGGGACCAAAACCAGTTAAGTTAGAACAATTGCTTGCTTTTGTCTCAAATATCAACTAAAATAGAAAAGGCTGTAGATATTGGACCAAAACCAACCAGGCTTCTAGCCCAATTAAAACTTAAAAGGACTGCAGCCCATAATAGTTAAAAAAAAATATGCCAAAATATATATTTAGTTATTTACAATTTTACATTTTACAGAAGGCATCCGCAGATTCTAGAAATTTCGAGAGAGCGAGAGAAAGAGAGGAGGACAGAAAGAGAGGGCAGAGAAATATTTTTCTCAGGTTTCCATCCAACAAACACTCAATCCCTTCTTTTCCCCAAGAAAAAAGCAAGAAACAGAGAGAGCACTTTCCTCAGACGATGAAGAGACCGAGAAATCCTCAAAACGACACAAGCAGATCTACCTCTCTTGTCAGCACCTATTCCGAAATCCAGAGACTAAACTGGCTGTGGTTGGACGAAAGCAGTGGGCCGACGAGGAGGACGACCCTCCAGAGGAGCCGACCGCATATTTGGAATCCAAGGAGTTAATTTCTTATTTTTGGTTGATTTGTGTTTTTTTTAGTGTATGCTTAGGTTATTAAATCCATCTATCTTCTGCATCGTTTTGATTTTTTGAAAATTTTTCCAGATCTATCTCTCTTGTCTGAAGTTTCCTCTAAATAATTCAGATTTTGTCTTGGTTTCATGGTGCTTTTTGTGAGATTTAGACTCTTGCAGGTCGTAAAGAAGAGCAAGCAAGCTGTAATATTGGGTGTACGCCCAGACACCCGGGGCGTCAAAGGCGTATGCCTCGGGTCTGGGCGAACGCCCCAACCCGAAAAACATGCGCCCAGTGATACTTTCTCCCTAGGATTCATGCCCTGGGGCGTTTTAGTCCGAAAACGCCTCAGGACGCGCCCCAAAAACGCCTTTGAAAACGCTAAAAAATACAACCACAACAATTAAATAGGTAAATAAAATAAAAAGTAAGAACAACAAGAAATTAATGTGGTTCGACAACCTCTTTGCCTATATCCACCTAACAAACTCACTAATTTATTAATCTTCAATTACAACTTTTGGAAAGGCAAAGTTACTAAACTCTCACTACCTCACAGCCCAAAACTCACAAGACAGCTAAAGCTTTCAACCTATTTCTAGTAGTAAACCCCTCTAATTTACAATGTATATTGGAATTATGAGTGTGCCTCAAACATTCTCTAGTACCCTCTTTATATAAAGTATATTTTTCTAATACTAGTAGGAAAATAATAACAACATAAAACTACTGCTACTTCTAGAATAAGCAACAATCCAATAGGAAACTAGTACTACTCCTACTAGAATAAGCAAATATAAAATAGGAACTTAAAATTTTTCCAAACTAATTATAAGTCCTCCTTGTGGGGATTTGAGCCAAAATCCCAACAATCTCCACCTTGGCTCAAATTCTCCACCTCATCATCAAATTTGAGTTTTTTCTTTGGTTTGCTTGATCCTTCTTTTTGGTCTTCCCATCTCCTTCACCTAATTTTTAAATCAATCATCCTCTCGTTGTTTGGCTCATCTATTGATATATTCATGAACAATTCTTCATCTTTGAATTCACTTTGCCTCTTCAACTTATCATTCTCTAGAGGTGCTACAAGAACCTCCCCATCAATCCAAAATTCTTTCATATTCAATTCATCAATATCTTCGCCCTTCAAGTCTAGACAATTGATTAGAAACGTCTCTTTTAGAGGTGGAAAATTCTGACCTGATCCGTCCGAAACTCAAAAACATATTAAAATAAAGTGAACCAAACTCGACTCGACCCAAACCCGAGGCACCCGAAACTTAAAATGACTCGTGCCCAAAACAACCTGAAACTCGAGAGAACCCGAACCCGAACTCTACTTGACCCGAAACCCGAAACAACCTGACTCAAAAACCCGAATTAACTTTTTTTTAACAAAAATATTTTTTTTTGTTAAACTAATGGTGGTAAAGTAGATATTGGTATTTCATTATCTCATATATAGTCAAATGAAATGGAGGTAAAATGAGTTGAATTTGAAATTTTCTTATAATAAACACGATACTAACATACCATAACTCTATAACTTATTCCTTTTACATTTATAGTATTATTGTTTGGCTATCAATTTGACAAATAGAAAATTATATTTGATATTTCTATGCTTTGAAGTACAATACTAGTCCAATTAAATTAAGTAACACTAGGTTTTAGAATTAAGAAAAATGTTGATACTTCTTAAGTTATTAACTTACCCTTGTTATGATTTTTGACCTTTTCATTGACTTGAATCGATACAAGGCTACAATGGGATAAAAACCAAGATGGACAAAAATCAGCTTTCCTAATGAGGTGTTTGAGTTCATTCTTACTACTATAGAGTTTATAACTATTTATGGTCAATTTCAAATATATCTTTCCTTACATGATTGCATCACTTCCATTTGAGAAATAATATCTAGATTTTCAAGAAGGCATTTCAAGACCTAATAAGGAAGGAGAATAATGACAACATACACATCTTAACTTTTGTTAGTTCTATGCAGGCAATAAATATAAACTCAAAATTTAAGGAATAGAATATTGATGATAAATACCTCTAGGGTTTCAAATGGGTTATGGTTTGGGGTAAACATGTCAAGCTAACCTGACTCTGATGGTTTTTATTTATTTTTACTTAATTTTTAAGGGATGACTTTGTCTACATTTTAATACACCTAAAGTAAATCTTAATGAGCAAAAATAATACTGGTAGATAAAATATAAGCTTGTCTTATTGAATTTCTTTTTACATTACAATATTGCATGTTGGAAATCACCTTGACAAGATGCCCAGGTGGTGATCTTCCAAACACCCAAGTCTTGAATGACTTGTAGAAAGAATTTCAGCAATCGAACACAAGAACAGAAAATCAAAGAAAGAAAGAAGACAAGTAATTTGTTGTTAAGGTTCGGCAATGTGCCTACGTCCCCGTGAGTTCCTCCGAACTCTCTGCACTATCTCAATGGTTCTTACAAAGTTACAGCAATCCCCTTCAAGAATCGAAGTTCTTGAAGAACCAAGAAGAGAACGAGAAAGTGATAGACCTATTACAATGCTTTCTATCAATTCTCTACTAACCTCTCTTCTTTACAACCAGCCTCACTACAAGAGTCCCTCTTGTGTTTATGTCTCTCACACAATTCTCTCTTGTGTTTACAATGATCTCACAATGTCACAACCTGTGTGGTTCTCTCACACACCTTTTTCACCACTTGAAATGAGGCTAAGAAACCCTTTTTATAGCCTCTTAATTCTTGGACAATCTTGTGAATCATTCTTGACCCTTTGATCATGTTCTTCCTTTAATCTCAGCCCTTCATCACTCTCCAAGTGATGTTGTGCATTTTGGTGTGGTGCTGTGTGCTGCGGCGTGACCTGATGCTACAACCTCCTGATGCTGTGCGCACACCTCCTGCCTGTGGGCAGAAACTTCCACAGCAGTGTGCCTAACCTTCCCATGCTCAAAATTGAAGCACACATATGTGTGCAACCTTATAACTTTCTGAACTTTCATACTCCACATTTGGTTTGGATTTTAACCATCCTTGAATCATGTTTGGACCTGTTCAAACCTTGACCATGTTTGAACCATGTTTAAACCTTAGACAAAAAACCAACAATCTCTACCTTTGTCTAAGTGTTTAAACCTGAACCATTTGTGCAGAGACCTTCAGGATCCAAACTCATCTTGAGTCATCAATCAACTGACTCCAATCCTAAGTAATTCAATTCAATGATTGAACTTACTTAGAGGTAGAAACTTGGTGCCTAAATCTGCAGGACTTTTCTCTGTGGTCTTCTTGTCAACATGAATGCTTCCTTTCGTACCATTTTCCAGAATGTAATGATACCAAACATCCATATGCTCTGTCCCCTCATGGAACACCAGATTCCTCCAAAAGTGCCCCGCACTTTGGTTATCCAAAGTTACCACCACGTGCTCTTTTAGGACCTCCCACTCGTCCAACAACCCTTTGCACCCCATAGCCTCCTTTATGGCTTCCGTAGCCGCTATGCATTCTGCCCTGGTTGTTATGAGTGCTACCACTGGCTGCCACTGAGCCTCCATGTACCTCAGCAACCACTTCATCCCAAGCCAATGCTTTTTTCTGGGATTACTCACACATTTGCTGAAAACATCCATTGCCCAAGAAACACTTGACCTGTTTCTCTTCCTTTCCCGGATGATTCTCGTCATCCTAAGGATCTTTTGTGCAAGTCTGAGATCCTTCCTCTCGAACTCCTCACTGAGTTGAGATGTAAACGTTTCCATCCTCTTCCTGCTGTTCCAAACTAACAGCCCATCAATGACATAGGTGAGGATACTCACCATCTTCTCCACCTTGTGTCCAGGTGAGAAAGTTTCTGTGAAACCTATGTCTCCTCTTCTTGTGAACCCATTCGCCACCAGCCTAGCCTTGTTCCGGACTTCATCTCTTGGAGGGCATCCTTCTTTGATCTTGTAAGTGCACTTACATTCCACAACTTTCTGTTTTCCTGGAATTTTCACCAATTCCCAAAAGTTGTTCTCCTTCAAAGAATCCATTTCTTCCTCCATAGCTAGCTGCCACTTTGACGAATCCTTACACTCCATGGCCACCGTGTAAGTTTCTTGTTCACTCATCTCTCCTTCTGTCCAAGGAGCTGCTGCATCCGCAGCATCCGCAAACCCACATCTTGAAGGTGGTCCGACCAACCTTCTTTCCCTGTCTCTTGTGAGCTGAAAGTCCTTCCGACTTGCTGCAGTATCCTTTTCTTGTTCAGCTTCTTCTTGAGCTTGGCAATCATCCAAGGGCTATACCTGGACCGAACCCTCTTGCCTCCTTTGCTCTACCTGAACAGAATCTCCCTTGATGCTATGCTCAACAATTTCTGAATTGGTTTGCTCACTAGCCCCTGCAGGGTTAGTTTTCTCCAAGCAGGGAAATAACAATTCATTAAAATTAACATCCCTACTTATTATGAGTTTTAATCCTTCTTTTTCTAAGGACCACAACCTATATCCCTTAGCCCCTTCCCCATATCCTAGAAACACACATTTTCTAGATCCTGGGCTAAGTCCATCATCCTTTTGTTGTGCATACGCAGCACACCCAAAAGTCCTAAGGTTGTCCAATTCAGGGGGTTTTCCACTCCACATCTCCATGGGAGTCTTTTGGAACACAATCCTAGAGGGTGATCTATTAATCAAATATGCAGCTGTAGCTACAGCTTCTCCCCAAAAATATTTTGGTAACCCGGATCCATCTAACATGCACTTAACCTTTTCCATAAGGGTCTTATTCATCAACTCAGCAACTCCATTTTGCTGAGGAGTTTCCACAACCGTCCTATGTCTTAGAATTCCATTTAACCTACAGAATTGATCAAGTTCTTGGTTAAAAATTTCTAAGCCATTATTTGTTCTTATCCCCTTAACTACTCTACCCATTTGAGTCTCAACCAACCCTTTCCACACCACTAATTTATTCAAGGCATCTAATTTATTATTAACCAAATAAACCCATACGTTTCTTGAATAATCATCAATTAAAGATAAAAAGTAAATGTTACCTCCCTGTGTTGGTGTCCTTGCTGGTCCCCAAAGGTCCGCATGAATATAGTCAAGAATGCCCTTAGACTTGTGCACTCCGGTGTTGAAGCTGACCCGATGTTGCTGCCCAAGAACACAGCTTTCACAAAAATCCAGTTTTTCTACTTCATCACCACCAAGTAGACCTTCCTTGCTAAGCACTTACAGGCCATTTTCGCTCATGTGTCCCAAGCGAGTGTGCCAAAGGGCTGCCTTGTCCAGCTCAGCCATCAAGCTTGCTGCTTGATCATTGGTTTCTGTTTCTCCGATCATCTCATAGAGTCCATCGTTTCTTGCTGCCTTGATCACTACCAAAGATCCCTTGGCCACCTTGATCTTTCCTCCCTCTATCTTGCATGTATAGCCCATGGAATCCAACTGCCCCAATGAGATCAAGTTCCTCTTCAAATCTGGAACATACCTCACATTTTCCAGCAGCCTTGTGACTCCATCAAACATCGTCGATTGGATGTCTCCAATCCCTCTCACTTGGCAAGAATTATCATTCCCCAAGAAGACCCTTTCATCATTGATCTCCTTGAAATTCTTGAACCATTATTTGTGAGGGCACATATGGTGAGTGCACCCAGAGTCCAAGATCCATTTCCCGCTGCCTTCTTGCCCCTTGCTCACATCCGAGCACACAACAAGAACATCACCATCTTGCTGTTCTGTTTTGGCAACCGAAGCCTCTCCATTGTTGGTATGGCTTCTCCTCTCATCCCACATCCTCTTCTTGCAATCTTTCTTAAAATGGCCCTCCTTGTTGCAGTAGAAGCACCTCCTTCCTCCAACCCTTGGTTTAGAGTGTGCTCTCCTATAGCTTTCTCCTCTACCATTGTCCCGGTAGTAGCCATTGTTACTGCCATTCCGAGCTGCTGGCCTTCCTCTTATGAACAGTCCTTCACCACTTGATGTCTCCTTCATCTTGGCTTTGAAGTCATGTGCCCTTATGGAATTGATCACAATCTCCTTTGTCAAAGAATCCCTTCCATACTCAATTGCATTAATCAAATTATCAAAGCAATCTGGAAGTAAATTTAATAAAATAACAGCCAATTGTTCATCCGGAAAAGAAATGCTACAGCTATTCAAATCTTGAACTAGCTTGTTAAAGACATCAAGATTATCTTGCAACTCCTTACTAGGGTCCATTTTAAAAGCAAAGATTCTTTTAAGAAGATAAATTTTGTTAGGAAGAGTTTTGGTAAGAAACAACTTATCTAGTTTCTTCCATATGACAGCCGGATCCTCCGAGTCTCCGCACTCCCTTGTGATACTATCCGACATGTGCAAGAAAATGGTACTGTAGGCCATCTTCTTCATCTCGGTCCGCTAGTCCTCCGTGACACTTGCTGGAAAAGCATCATCTTCTCCAATAGCCAAGTCCACTTTCTGCTGCATTAGAACCGCCTTGATCTTCCGCTTCCATAAGGTAAAGTCCCCCTTTCCATCAAACTTCTCCACACAGAAATTTGAAGGCATCTTTTGCGGACAAGATCCCAGATTTGTGCACTAACCACAACTACTTTCTTTAACCTCAAGAACACAGATCGAAGATGGATCTTTAACACCGTTCTTGAATCAACCTTCAAGAACACGACCGGATCTTGATCTTTAACCGTTCTTGATTCACCCAAGAAGTTTGATCTTTGATTCTTGGAGTCTTGGCTCCGTACCTTCTACTTCTTGTTTCGATAACCAGCTGTTGTGCTCTGATACCACTGTTGGAAATCACCTTGACAAGATGCCCAGGTGGTGATCTTCCAAACACCCAAGTCTTGAATGACTTGTAGAAAGAATTTCAGCAATCGAACACAAGAACAGAAAATCAAAGAAAGAAAGAAGACAAGTAATTTGTTGTTGAGGTTCGGCAATGTGCCTACGTCCCCGTGAGTTCCTCCGAACTCTCTGCACTATCTCAATGGTTCTTACAAAGTTATAGCAATCCCCTTCAAGAATCCAAGTTCTTGAAGAACCAAGAAGAGAACGAGAAAGTGATAGACCTATTACAATGCTTTCTATCAATTCTCTACTAACCTCTCTTCTTTACAACCAGCCTCACTACAAGAGTCCCTCTTGTGTTTATGTCTCTCACACAATTCTCTCTTTTGTTTACAATGATCTCACAATGTCACAACCTGTGTGGTTCTCTCACACACCTTTTTCACCACTTGAAATGAGGCTAAGAAACCCTTTTTATAGCCTCTTAATTCTTGGACAATCTTGTGAATCATTCTTGACCCTTTGATCATGTTCTTCCTTTAATCTCAGCCCTTCATCACTCTCCAAGTGATGCTGTGCATTTTGGTGTGGTACTGTGTGCTGCGGCGTGACCTGATGCTACAACCTCCTGATGCTGTGCGCACACCTCCTGCCTGTGGGCAGAAACTTCCACAGCAGTGTGCCTAACCTTCCCATGCTCAAAATTGAAGCACACACATGTGTGCAACCTTATAACTTGCTGAACTTTCATACTCCACATTTGGTTTGGATTTTAACCATCCTTGAACCATGTTTGGACCTGTTCAAACCTTGACCATGTTTGAACCATGTTTAAACCTTAGACAAAAAACCAACATTGCATTTAAATGATTTAATTAAATTCTAATAAATGGATCTTGGTAGATGTCTCGAAGAAAATTTTCTTCCTCCTATGTATTACTCTTCCTAAACACGTTTTTTTGATCGATGAAGATGATTATCGAAATTATTTTTCCCATTTCATCTATGGAGTACTAGTCTCTTTTTTTAACTTATTCAAGAAACACACATTTGAGAGGGAAAATAAGACAATTACATATAAGATTACCTACACATGTTAGCTCTAAAAAAGTATTTGACTTTTGAAACCATGAAATGAAACTTAAATATAACTTTCCTAAAGCACATAATTTTTTATGACTCCTGAGATGGACGAGTCATATAACTTAAATGTAACTTTCCTAAAGGATATAATTTTTTTATAAGTTAGTACTCTTCAACTAGGCTATATGAATTATTTAAAAAATATATATTTTTAATTTATTTTAATGTACTTTTTAACGAAAAAAGGTAAAATCGTCCCTTAATAAAAAGTACTGTTTTATAATATAATTTTTTTAAAAAAATATATACGTTATATATTTCGATTATCCGATTATGATCTGAATATCGACGAATTCGGATATGCATTGAATTTTATCATGACTTAAACTTAGAGTTTAATATATTATGTTATTAACAAAGAGAAAAAAAAAAACTAAGAACAAAGTTTCTCTACATTTATTATTGCTAACATGAACTTAATTAGTAATTACATTGAAATTTAGAAAAGATAAGAATTACTAACTTATCGGGTCAATCCAAATTCAAAAAAATATGGTGCAATCTGATGGGTCAACCCGAAACCAGAGATGACCTACAACCCGAATGACTCGAGACCCGTGACCTAAGACCCGAGATGACCTGTAACTCAAAACCACCCCAGCTTGAAATGACCCATACCCAAAACGATCATTAACCCGAACGACCCGGACCCAATTTGAACCCGACCCACTTGATTGCCACCTCTAGTCTCTTTGTAGGTCTTCTCAAGCTTATCGCACACCATTTTCAAAGATTGTACTCAATGTCCTCATCAAAATATATTCCCAAAATTTTTCCATTATCTCTAGTGGGTTGGAGTCTTCAATCATCCTATGGAGCTCTTGTCGCATCAACATATCTTTGACGGAATTTTTCCAAAGAGAGAAGTCATTCTCCCCATCAAATAACTCAATATTAATTTTACCTATCTTTATTTAGTGTTTTTGCTATCGTAACCACAACTCTGATACCACTTGTTGGGATTTTATCACTAAAATCCACCTACTCAAATTTTAGGTAAAAAACTTAAACACAACAATTAAATAGGCAAATAAAATAAAGAGTAATGACACCAAAAATTAGTGTGGTTCGGCAACATCTTTGTCTACGTCCACTAATAAACGCACTACTTTTTTAATCTTCAGTTATAACTTTAGGAAGGGAAAAGTTGCTAAACTCTCATTACCTCATAACCCAAAAGCCCAAATACACTCAAAACACTCAACTTGGCTCTAGTTGTGAGTACTTTGTTTACTTGACAACCCAAAATTCCAATACACTCAAAGCTTTCAACCTAACTCCAGTAGTAAACCCCTATGATTTACAATGATGTATGGCTTAATGTTTGCTAAATAACTTGTGAATCTTAACAATGAAATCTAACTGAATTTGAGAATTAAAGTAATTTTCCGATTACGAAGTGTGTAGTTTCAGGTTGTGAAGTATGAAAGCTTGATTTATAAATAATATTGTCTTACTGTTTTAAATACACTTATTTTCTTGGACCTTCTGCTTGTTTGGAGATGTTTTTGCTGGAATCCATTCCATGCTTTCCAAGGAATTAGGTTCTCAAAAGAAAACATTTAAGATAGAATGAGATTTTTTTGTTCAACCCAAAAGATGTTTTTATATATGTTAAGATATTATGCAAGATTTTATCTTTTCAAATGTATATACTTGTTTTTGGATGAATAAAATTATTTCTTAATATATATATATATATATATATATATATATATATATATGTTTGTGTACTCAATTATCTAATTTGATATTTTGTTTATATTATGATTTATTATGCATTAAGCATTAAATTTGGGGAGGAAAAAA
Organism: Bretschneidera sinensis; assembly: GCA_023935145.1. Classification (NCBI taxonomy): domain Eukaryota; kingdom Viridiplantae; phylum Streptophyta; class Magnoliopsida; order Brassicales; family Akaniaceae; genus Bretschneidera; species Bretschneidera sinensis. The sequence goes on along the minus strand of CM043701.1, from coordinate 28,705,558 downwards.
GCAAAAAATGGTTTATACCCATATAGGTAATTAAATCTTTTGCTAAAGCAAATAATTGTAACTGTCATATATAGGATATACCAATGGATAAACAGTCAATATAAAGCTGTACTGATGGAACTTCAAACCGTATTTGGGCCTATACCGACGATTTATGTTGGTAATGCCCTTTCACCCATACCAACGATATTAAATCCGTTGGTGTAGGCATTTAGCTACGCTTTTTCCCACAACTGCTGGTATAGCCAAAACAGGTCTATACCAAAGGTTGTTGGGCTTTTACTGACAGATTTTTTCTGTTGGTGAATAACATTTTGTTTTGTAGTGAAGATGGAATCCTCAACACCAAACTTCCTCTCAAGAATTCCATAGAGGAAAATGGGTCATTCAATCATTCCATTCAGTTCCAACCCCAAGATTGTTCCATTCTCTCTTTCTTATTTAGATTTGGTTCCTTGTTCGATTACTTTTACCTATGGCGAGGAAAGGCAAGGCTCACCAAAAGGTTGAGTTGGTGAAGATGATAAAAGAAACCAATCTACACGTAACCTTCTGCCCATTTTTTTTAACGGTAAAGATTTATTAATGTCAAGCAAAGTACAAAAACTACAGCAGAAACACTGCAGAGAATCACCAGAAAGGCTCAAGAAAAACAGTGCTGCCATCTTGAAATTATTGCATGTCTTAAACAAGTCAAGTAACACCAAGAATGGTAGTATTTTTTTTGATAGCTAATTGTACAGTAAACATTTGGATACATCTACGTAGCCTACTCATAACAAAAATGAAAAACTTGCCTGCATTGTCATCTCAAAGGGATAGATACATGGCACAATTTTAAAGAAATTTCCTTATTCTATATATCTAGTCATGATGAATCAGAAAAGGCTTTAACCCTGTAGGATTAGCATTAGTCTTTAATAATCAATATTTTCATACCATATATTTCAATCAGGAAGAGATTTTAAAACCTCAAAAGCTTGGTTATTTTGACTTAGAAAACGAATTTTCACCTAAAACTTGGTTATTTTGACAGCATAAATTGTTAAATCTCAGCCTTGAAGCTCCTATAAATACAAATCATTCTATTATCTCTTCAAGTAGATTTTGTTCCTAGTTTTTCACTGTTTGCAATGGCAAGATGCAAAGGTTGTCAAAAGGTTGCAATTGAAAAAATGAGCAATCAAAGCAATTTCAAGTTACATTCTCTAAACGTAAATATGGCCTTGTCAAGAAGGCCAGCGAACTCTGCACTCTTTGCGGTGCAGAGATTGCTATTGTCATGTTCTCACCTGTAAAAAAAGGTGTTCTCTTTTGGCCATAGTTTTGTTCAAACAGTGGTTGATCGATTCTTGAGTGATATTCTTCCACAACATTCTGACACTATCCAACTATTTGAGGCACATCGCAATGCTACCAACTCGGAGCTAAACATGCATCTCACTCAGGTTTGGTTAATAATACTAGCTAGTATATAGTTATCTTTTTTCCATTTGAAATTTTTTCTTTGCTTTTAAAAGCATTACTTTCCTTTTTTGAAGCAAAAGCATTATATTAATGCTTTTCAAATTATTAATGAGTTAAAAAAATTATATATGGATTAGGTCCTACCCCAATTCAAAGCTAAAAAGAAGCGGGACGAAGAGCTTATCAAGATTAGAAAGGTAAGACAAAGTCAGTGTTGGTGGGAGACTCTTGTGGAGGAACTTAGCTTGCCACAACTTGATCAATTGAAAGATTCTCTAGAGGAGTTGAATAAGAATGTGGCAATGCAAGTTCAAAAGCTTATTATTCAACGTACAACTCCTCCACAATTTTTTGGGGGGAGTTCTAGTACTGGAGGGGGTCTCCCCTTTAACCCAAATCTGACTCCTACACAGTTTTTTTACGGAGTTTTAGTACTGGAGGAGGGAATACAAAGTAAACTCCTTCACCATCTTTTGAGGGAAGTCCTAGTATGGGAGGGACTCTTCCCTTTAACCCAAAGCCGTTCAATCAAAATGAAATGCCTTGTAGATTAAAAAATCCTAGTACTGAGTATAATAATCAAGGCTATGATAATCTTGGATTTGGGCGCGGGTTCTACTAGGCTAAGTTCTTTTTTTTTCTTCTTATTGTGCGATGTTGTTTGTTTTATTAATTATTTTCACATATGATGTCTTATGATTGGTCGAATGGCTTTTGCTTTTGTTTGGTTGCTATGTGTATGTAGGAGATTATTAATTTTTGTCAAATGAAGTATATTTTTTATTTGTATAATTTCAATTTGAAACTACATTGATGTCTTAAAATAATATTATTCTTATTTCTTGAATGTAATATTAGTTTTGATACTTATATTCTATCGCCAATATCATCAAGAGCCCTAGCAACAACGTGCACATCCAGATTCATGAAATCCGATTAAGGGTGTTACATAAACTTGAATACTATACTAAACAAGTAGACGATTAAAGTAGGAAACTAATGATGTGCTTAAACAACTATAAATTTTCTTTAAAATGGTATTGAACCTAATGTTGCACGTTATTTTATAACACTAAATCCAACATCTCTGCTAGTTCCTAAACCTAAATGTTTCAAAGTTTTAAGTGTAATTCCCACATCAGCACATTTAATGATCTAACTTATTTTGAGTAACTAACTATGATTTTCTTCCATTCCTAAAATTATATTAAAACTTATTATCTGCTTCTCTAGTTCACAAGCTCTAAAATTTTAAAAATTAAGCAAATTTATCATCAAAATGATAATAAAGAGTACTTTGCCAGTATTACAAAAGACATAAGACAATCTTTGGATGAACTGATAGTTAGGGAAAAAGAATGAAATAGGAAAAAAAACTTCAACCATTTTTCCTTTAAGTGTGTATATATCATATATAGGAAGGCACACACACACACACACACACACACACACACACACACATATATATATATATATATATATATATATATATATATATACATACATACTCGAGTTAAACCTTTTGCGTTTAAGTATTTAAGAGTGCTACATTATGATCATCATCATTGCTACCTTTTTTTTCGCATTGTGAGAGCAAATGGAAATGATAATCATTAAATTCAAGTGTTCAACTAAAGATATTTGCCTTTCAAAGAATGCTTCTTTCACTTGTTACAACTATATTGCCTACTCATAACACATACATATAACAACATTGCTTTCATTCTAATAGCAGGGAGATAGATTAAAGGGATTAGTATGGGAATTTCAAAAAATCTTTCTCATCATATCTTGTCGCCATGAATTAGAAAATGCTATAGCTACTATAAGAGTAGCATGCCTACTTGAAGAGTACTAACTTATAAAAAAAAAAAAGTATGCTTTAGGAAAGTTATATTTAAGTTATATGACTCGTCCATCTCACAAGTCATATTAAAAATATGTGCTTTAGAAATGTTATATTTAAGTTTCATTTCATGGTTTCAAAAGTCAAATATTTTTTTGAGCTAACAAATACTTTCAATCTTATATGTAATTATCTTATTTTCCCTCTCAAGTGTGTGTTTCTTCAATAACTTATTAAAAGAGAATAGTACTATATAAATTAAATGGGAAGAATAATCTCGATAATCATCTTCCTCAATCTAAAAAATGTGTTTAGGAAGAGTAACACATAGAAGGATGAAAATTTTCTTCAAGACATATGCCAAGATCCATTTATTAGAATTTAATTAAAAGATGTAAATGTAATGTAATGTAAAAAAAAATTCAATACGATAAGCTCATATTTTTTCTTCCAATATTATATTTGTTCATTAAGATTTATCTTAGGTGTATTAAAATGTGATTTTAAAAAGTAGACAAAGTCATACCTTAAAAAACTAAAGTAAAATAAAATAAATACCATCCGGGTTTAGCTAGCTTGACCCGTTTACCCTAAATCACAACCCATTTGAAACCCTAGAGGTATTTATCATCAATATCCTATTCCATAAATTTTGTAAAGAGCCAATATTTATTGCTTGCATAGAACTAACAAAAGTTAAGATGTGTATGTTGTCATTATTCTCATTCCCTATTAGGCCTTGAAATGCCTTCTTAAAAATCTAGATATCATTTATTAAATTGATGTAATACAATCATGTAAGGAAAGATATATTTGAATTTGACAATAAATAGCAATAAACTCCAAAGTAGTAAGAATGAACTCAAACACCTCATTGGGAAAGCTGATTTTTGTGCATGTTGGTTTTTATTGCATTGTAGCCTTGTATCAACTCAAGTCAATGAAAACATTAAAAGTCATAACAAGGGTAAGTTAATAACTTAACAACTTAACAAGTATCAACATTTTAAAAAAAATTTCTTTACCATTGAATTCTCAAACAAAGTGTTATTGAATTTAATTGAACTAGTATTGTACATCAAAGCATAGAAATATCAAACATGGTTTTTATTTGTCAAATCGATAGCCAAACAGTAATACTATAAAAGTAAAAGGAATAACTTATATAGTTATAGTATGTTAGTATCGTGTTTCTTATAAGAAAATTTCAAATTCAACTCATTTTACCTCCATTTCATTTGACTGTATAAGAGATAATGAGATACCAATTTCCACTTTACCACTATTATTTTAACAAAAAAAAATTATTAAAAAAATTCAAGTTTATTAGAGTTTTTGAGTCGGGTTGTTTCAGTTTTCGGGTCAAGTAAGGTTCGGGTTCGGGTTCTCTTGGGTTTCAGGTCGTTCAAGTTCAAGTCATTTTAGGTTTCATGTTGTTTTGGGCATGAGTCATTCCGAGCTTCGGGTGTCTCTAGTTAGAGTCGAGTCGATTTTGGTTCACTTTATTTTAATATGTTTTCGGGTTTTAAACAGATGGATGGATTTCGAGTTAATCAAGTCGGGTTTTTCAGGTCGAGTCAGATTTTGCCACCTCTAAAAGAGACATATCTAATAAATTGTTTAGACTTGAAGGATTGAGATATCGACGAATTGAATATGAAAGAAGTTTGGATGGATGGTGAGGTTCCCATGCCACCTCTAGAGAAAGATAAGTTGAAGAGGCTAAGTGTATTCAAAGATGAAGAATTATTCATGAATATATCAAGAGATGAGCCAAACGAAGATAGGATGACTGATTTAAAAATTACGTGGAGGGAATGGGAAGACCGAAAGAAAGAATCACACAAACCAAAGAAAAAAGTCAAATTTGATGATGAGGTGGAGAATTTGAGCCAAGGTGGAGATTGTTGGGATTTTGGCTCAAATCCCCACAAGGAGGACTTATAATTAGTTTGGGAAAAGTTTAAGTTCGTATTTTATATTTGCTTGTTCGAGTAGGAGTAGTAGTAGTTTTCTATTAGATTGTTGCTTATTCTAGTAGTAGTAGTTATTATTTTCTTACTAGTATTAGGAAAATATCCTTTATATCAAAAGGGTACTAGAGAAGGTTTGAGGCACACTCATAATTCCAATATGCATTGTAAATCAGAGGGGTTTACTACTAGAAATAGGTTGAGAGCGTTAGGTGTATTGGCGGTTTTCGGTTGTGAGAGTCTAGCATCTTTGTTTTGTAATGATCATCCTAAAGACAATTAATACTTCCCTTCTTAATATAGAAACTAAGCATATACAGCCAAACCCCAAATCTAAAGCATCATATATATATATATATATATATATATATATTATTTTGAGGAGAATGAATAGCCAATTTGTTTTATAATCACTTTCAATAGCCAATTTCACTTCCCTTCTCTACTACACCTCACAGAAATACTTCAATACTCCCTTTATTTCCATCAGTTCAGCTAAATTGGAGTCTACCATTCCAATGTTCTTTGAGAATAGCATGAGAACTTGGCCTGAGTCAAATTTCAGCACCCCCAACCTCGCTGGACCTGGTTTCCCTTTCGAGGAACCATTTTATATTAAATTTCACCACCCCTAAGATTGGGTAACCCATGAATATTCCCTCTTTTTACTTTGTCTGACTTTTGAAATTCAGTTCCCCAATGTTTGAAATGACCTTACTAATTCCATCTCCAACGTCCTCCCATTTTTCTTTAATCCACTATCCCATTCTAACCTTGATTAGATCGATTAATTCTGTCACCCAGAGATCTTTCCTCTAAAATATTATCTCATTCCATTTACGGTTGATAGACGCCAATATTGCATATAGAATCATATCCTAATCTTTTTTACCTTGCTTTTTGGGCACAAAACTTTCAATTGTAGAAAAGCCTTCTTAACACCTTTAGGTTGGACCCATATTACTCATCAACAAGTTAAGCAAACACACCACGCATGCCAGTTCTAAGTGCAATCAATAAGCAAGTGTTTGATAGACTCTATCTCCCCTCTGCAAAGCACATAAAACCTTTCATTAACTTCTAGGCATTTCCTTTGTTGGTATTTGTCTAAGGTGTAAACATAGTTCAAACATGGTTAAGGTTTGAATAGGTCCAAGTATGGTTCAAAGATGGTTAAATTCTAAACCAAAGGTGGAGGATCAAATTTCAGCAAGTTAGAAGGCTGCACACATGTGTGTGCTTCATTTTGGAGCAAGGGAAGGCCATGCGCACTAGTGTGCGCACTTCTGCACACAAGCATAAGGGTGTTGTGTGAAGGGGATAGCAACACGAAGCAATAGCATGGAGCTGCAGCACTGGAACCTGGCAAGAATAGCACAAGGGACAGAAACTTGAAGCTGCAGCGCTGCAGCGCTGGCCGGCACACATGGACAGCATGTTTTAGCCTTCTCTTAGGTGCGTGAATGCAAGGCCAAAATGCACAGCACAACTTAGGATTGATGGAGGGCCATGGTTAAGTGGTCATCAAGATCTAAGGGTGGAGAATGACACACAAAATTGGACAAGAAGTTGGTGCACTATATAAAGGGTCACCTAGGTTCAATCTCAACACCACAAACATAAGGTTATGACACAAGATGTAATGTAACTTGTGAGACATGTGTGTGGAGAATTGTGTGAGAGTGCAAAGACACAAAACACAAGAGGGACTCATTGTAGAGAGGCTGGTTGTAAAGAAGAGAGGGTAGTAGAGAATTGATAGTAAGCATTGTAATAGGTCTATCACTTTCTCGTTCTCTTCTTGGTTTCTTCAAGAACATTGTGGTTTCTTGAAGGGGGTTGCTGTAACTTTGTAAGAACCATTGATTTAGTGCAGAGAGTTTGGAGGAACTCACGGGGACGTAGGCACATTGCCGAACCTCGACAACAAATTGCTTGTCTTCTTTCTTTCTTTGATTTTCTGTTCTTGTGTTCGATTGCTGTTTTCTTTTCTACAAGTCATTCAAGACTTGGGTGTTTGGAAGATCACCACCTGGGCATCTTGTCAAGGTGATTTCCAACAGTGGTATCAGAGCTAAACAGCTGGTTATCGGAGCAAGAAGTAGAAGGAACGGAGCCAAGACTCCAAGAATCAAAGATCAAACTTCTTGGGTGAATCAAGAACGGTGTAAAGATCAAGATCCGGTCGTGTTCTTGACAGTTGATTCAAGAACGGTGTTAAGATCCATCTTCGATCTGTGTTCTTGAGGTTGAAGAAAGCATTTGTGGGTATTGCATAAATCTGGGATCTTGTCCGCAAGATGGGTTCAAATTTCGGTATTGAGAAGTTTGATGGAAAATGAGTTTTTTCCTTGTGGAAGTGGAAGATCAAGGAGGTTCTTGTGCAACAAAAAGTGGACTTGGCACTTGGAGAAGATGATGCTTTTCCAGCAAAAGACTCCCATGGAGATGTGGAGTGGAAAACCCCCTGAGTTGGACAACCTTAGGACTTTTGGGTGTGCTGCATATGCACAACAAAAGAATGATGAGCTTAGCCCAGGATCTAGAAAGCGTGTGTTTCTAGGATATGGGGAAGGGGCTAAGGGGTATAGGTTGTGGTCTTTAGAGAAAAAAGGATTGAAACTCATTATAAGTAGGGATGTTAATTTTAATGAATTGTTATTTCCCTACTTGGAGAAAACTAACCCTGCAAGGGCTAGTGAGCAAACCAGTTTGGTTCTTATGGAGCATAGCATCAAGGAAGATTCAATTCAGGTAGAGCAAGGAAGGTAAGAGGGTTCGGACCAGGTAGAGCCCTTGGATGAAGGCCATGCTCAGGGCACTCAAGAGGAGGCTGAACTAGAAGAGGTTGATGCAGCAAGTTAGAAGGACTATCAGCTCACAAGAGACCGGGAAGGAAGGCTAGTCGGACCACCTTCAAGATATGGGTTTGCGGATACAACAACTCCTCGGATGAAAGCAGGGATGAGTGAACAAGGGACTTACATGGGATGTAAGGATTCGCCAAGATCGAAGCTAGCTATGGAGAAAGAAATGAATTCTTTGAGGAAGAACAACTTCTGGGAATTGGTGCACATTCCAGGAAATCAGAGAGTTGTGGATTGTAAATGGACTTACAAGATCAAAGAAGGGTACCCTCTAGGAGATGAAGTTCGGAACAAGGCTAGGCTAGTAGCGAATAGGTTCACAAGAAGAGAAGACATAGGTTTCACAGAAATTTTCTCACCTGGACACAAGGTGGAGAAGATGGTGAGTATCCTCACCTATGTCACTAATGGGCTGTTGGTTTGGAACAGCAGGAAGAGGATGGAAAGGTTTACATCTCAACTCAGTGAGGAGTTTGAGAGGAAGGATCTCAGCCTTACACAAAAGATCTTTGGGATGTGTATAATCTAAGAAAAGGAGAGAAACCGGTTGAGGGTTTCTTGGGCAATGGGTATTCTCAGCAAAATTGTGAGTAATCCCGGAAAGAAGCATTGGCTTGGGATGAAGAGGTTGCTGAGGTATTTGAAGGCTCAGTGGCAGCCAATGGTAGCACTTATAACAACCGGGGCAGAATACATAGCAGCTATGGAAGCCATAAAGGAGGCTATGGGGTGCAAAGGGTTGTTGGACGAGTGAAAGGTCCTAAAAGAGCAGGTTGTGGTGTCTTTAGATAGCCAAAGTGCGGGGCACTTGTGGAGGAATCCGGTGTTCCATGAGGGGATGAAGCATATGAATGTTCAGTATCATTACATTCCGGAAAATGGTACGAATGGATGCATTCATATTGACAAGAAGACCACGGAGGAAAGTCCTGCAGATTTAGGCACCAAGGTTCTACCTCTAAGAAGGTCCAATCATTTCCTTGGACTTCTTAGGATTGGAGTCGATTGATTGATGACTCAAGATGAGTTTGGATCCCGAAGCTCTCTGCAAACAATGGTTCGGGTTTAGACACTTAGACAAAGGTAGAGATTGTTGGTATTTGTCTAAGGTTTAAACATGGTTCAAGCATGGTTAAGGTTTGAACAGGTCTAAGTATGGTTCAAAGATGGTTAAAGTCTAAACCAAAGGTGGAGGATCAAAGTTCAGCAAGTTAGGAGGCTGCACACATGTGTGTGCTTCATTTTGGAGCAAGGGAAGGCCATGCGCACTAGTGTGCGCACTTCTGCACACAAGCAGAAGGGTGTTGTATGAAGGGGACAACAACTCAAAGCTGCAGCGCTGGAACCTGGCAGGAATAACACAAGGGACAGAAACTTGAAGCTGCAGCGTTGGTTCCTCAGCGCTGCAACGCTGGCGGCACACATGGACAGCATGTTTTAGCCTTCTCTTAGGTGCGTGAATGCAAGGCCAAAATGCACAGCACAACTTAGGATTGATGGAGGGCCATGGTTAAGTGGTCATCAAGATCTAAGGGTGGAGAATGACACACAAGATTGGACAAGAAGTTGGTGCACTATATAAAGGGTCACCTAGGTTCAATCTCAACACCACAAACATAAGGTTGTGACACAAGATGTAATGTAACTTGTGAGACATGTGTGTGGATGAGAGAATTGTGTGAGAGTGCAAAGACACAAAACACAAGAGGGACTCATTGTAGAGAGGCTGGTTGTAAAGAAGAGAGGGTAGTAGAGAATTGATAGGAAGCATTGTAATAGGTCTATCACTTTCTCGTTCTCTTCTTGGTTTCTTCAAGAACATTGTGGTTTCTTGAAGGGGGTTGCTGTAACTTTGTAAGAACCATTGATTTAGTGCAGAGAGTTTGGAGGAACTCACGGGGACGTAGACACATTGCCGAACCTCGACAACAAATTGCTTGTCTTCTTTCTTTCTTTGATTTTCTATTCTTGTGTTTGATTGCTGTTTTCTTTTCTACAAGTCATTCAAGACTTGGGTGTTTGGAAGATCACCACCTGGGCATCTTGTCAAGGTGATTTCCAACATCCTTCTAGTCAATTCTTCTTTCACTGGAAGGCTATACTAACAGATATAACATTCATTGGTATATAGCATTTTTTAAATGTTGTCTTGATCTAGTGAGTGATCTTGTGCCCATCATGTTCGAGTTGGAGATGTTGGAAATTCGGGTCGAGTTGGGCTTCTATGATGGATAGTTTGATCCTCCCAAATAAGAATTTGAATTAGAGAAAGGGAGGAATGGTTTCTTTCTTTCCCCATATTTCTTCACATGTTGATATAATTGAAAACTTAAGAAAATTTTCGAAGTTGTGACTGATGGGTAGAAAAAACAGTCAGAAACTTTCTAGGGGGCTACGCATGATTTTTAGTGAGAGAAAGGAGCATCTAGAGAGAGAAAAACACGTTTTTCCTCCTGTAGAAGGACAATGGCTCTTGTGTGGAAAGAGTTTGTATACTTTCGGCCTCTCTGATCATATACTCGAACTAAAGTGAGATCGAAGACAATAAGACTTGAAAAATAGTCCAAAATACAAGATGTTTTGTGTCAAAAAGGTAAGAACGGAATCCGCCGCGTTATCTCAATTTATATTGGTATCATAAGAGATTCAAGATTGAGATTTAACACTTTGAACTGTGTTAAACAACTAAATTTTAGGTGGAAATTCTATTTTTATTTTGTCTGACTTTAATAAGTTACTAGCTTGGGAGGTTTTAGAATCTTCTCCGGATTGAAATACATGGTATCAACTTCATGATTATTAAAGTCTAATGCTACTCTTATAGTAGCTATAGCATTTTCCAATTCATGGTGATTAGGTATGATGAGACTGATTTTTGGAAATTCCCATATTAATCCCTGTAATCGATCTCCCTAAGATTAGAATGAAAGCAATGTTGTTATATGCATGTGTTATGAGTAGGAAATATAGGTGTAACAAGTGAAAGAAGCATTCTTTAAAAAGAAAATATCTTTAGTTGAACACTTGAATTTAGTGATTATCATTTCCATTTGCTCTCACAATGTGAAAAAATGGTAGCAATGCTGATGATCATAATGTTGCAATCTTAAATACTTACACACTAAAGGTTTAACTCAAGTGTATATATATATATATATATATATATATATATATATATATATATATATATATATGCCTTCCTATATATGATATATACACACTTAAAGGAAAAATAGTCGAAGTTTTTTTTCCTATTTCGTTGATTAACAGTTCATTAAAAGATTGTGTTATGCCTTTTGTAATACAGACAAAGTACTCTTTATAATCATTTTGATGACGAATTTGCTTAAGTTTAAAAATTTTAGAGCTTGTGAACTAGAGATGTAGAAAATAAGTTTTAACATAAGTTTAGGAATGGAAGAAGATCATAGATAGTGACTCAAAATAAGTTAGACAATTAAATTTGTTGATGTGGGAATTACGCTTAAATCTTTGAAGCATTTAGGTTTAGGAACTAGCAGAGATGTTTGATTTAGTGTTATAAAATAACATGCAACATTAGGTTCTATACCAATTTAAAGAAAATTTATAGTTATTTTACAAAATAACGTGCAACGTTTGGTTCTATACCATTTAAAAAAAATTATAGTTGTTTAAGCACATCACCAGTTTCTTACTTTAACCATCTACTTGTTTAATATAATATTCAAGTTTATGTAACGCCCTTAATCAGATTTGTTGAATCTGGTTGTGCACGTTGTTGCTAGGGCCCTTGATGAAGTTGGCAATAGTATATAAGTACTAGAAATAATATTACATTCAAGAAATAAGAAGAAAATTATTTTAAGACATCAATATAGTTTCAAATTGAAATTATACAAATAAAAAATATACCTCTTTTAACCAAAATTAATAATCTTCTAAATACCTATAGCAACCAAACAAAAGCAAAAGCCAATCAACTAGTCCTAAGACATAATATGTGAAAATAATTAATAAAACAAGCAGCATTTCACAATAAGAAAAAAAAGAACTAAGCCTAGTAGAACCTACGCCCAAATTCAAGATTATCATAGCCTTTATTATTATACTCAGTACTAGGATTATTTAATCCACAAGGCATTTCATTCTGATTGAACCCAGTCGGATTTGGCTCAAAGGGAAGAGTCCTACCCATACTAGAACTTCCCATAAAATATGGTAAAGGAGTTGAATTTGGATTCCCCTCCCCAATACTAAAACTCCCTACAAAAAACTGTGCAGGAGTTAGATTTGGGCTAAAGGGAAGACCTCCTTCAGTACTAGAACTCCCCACTAAAAATTGTGGAGGAGTTGTACTTTGAATAGTAAGCTTTTGAGCTTGCGTTGCCACATTCTTCTTCAGCTCCTCTAGAGAATCCTTCAACTGATCAAGTTGTGGCAAGCTGAGTTCCTCCACAAGAGCCTCCCACCAACATTCACTTTAGCTTACCTTTCTAATCTCGTTAAGCTCTTCGCCACGATTCTTTTCAGTTTCGAGTTGGTGTAGGATCTAATCCATATATAATTTTTTTAACTCATTAATAATTTGAAAAGCTTTAATATAATACTTTTGCTTCTAAAAAGGAATTTAATGCTCTTAAAACCAAAGAAGAAATTTAAAATGGAAGAAAGAATAATACTACATAGTATTATTAACCAAACCTGAGTGAGATGCATGTTTAACTCCAAGATTGTAGCATTGCGATATGCCTCAATTAGTTGGATAGTGTCTGAATTTTGTGGAGGAATAGCACTAAGGAAACGATCAACCACCGTTTCAGCAAAAGGATGGCCAAAAGAGAACATCTTTTTTGCTGGTGAGAACATGACAATAGCAATCTCTGAACCACAAATAGTGCAGAGTTCACTAGCCTTCTTGAAAATGCCATATTTACGTTTAGAGAATGTAACTTGGAGATTACTTTGTTTGCTGATTTTTTCAATCACAACCTTTCGGCGACCTTTGCCTCTTGCCATGGCAAAAAGTGACCAAACTAGGAACAAAATCTACTTGAAGAAGAGATAATAGAATGATTTGGATTGGCATTGCATGGAAAGAGGGGAAATGAACAAGTATTTATAGGAGCTTCAAGGCAGAGATTTAACAATTTAGGCTGTCAAAATTACCAAGTTTTAGGTGGAAATTCGTTTTTTGATTTTCTGACTTTATGTTCTTTTTAGCTTTGAAGGTTTTAAAATCTCTTCCTGAATGAAATATATGGTATCAAAATCCTGATTAGTAAAGACGAATGGTAATCCTATAGTGGTTACAGCCTTTTCTGATTCATCATGACTAGAAATATGGAATGAGGAAATTTCTTCAAAATTGTGCCATGTATCTATCCCTTTGCGATGAGAATGAAGGCAATATTTTCATTTGTATTACGAGTAGGCTACATAGGTGAATCCAAATGTTTACTACACAATTAGCTGTCAAAAAATACTTCCATTCTTGGTGTTACTTAACTTGTTTAAGTCATGCAATAATTTCAAGATGGTAGCACTGTTTATCTTGAGTCTTTTTGGTGGTTCTATACAGTGTTTCTGCTGTAGTTTTTGTACCTTGCTTGTCATTAATAAAAGCTTTACTGTTCAAAAAAAAATGGGCAGCATAGGCAGCAGTGACTTGGGTAATTAAAAGTGGACATTTCTAGTCTATACCATACATGTATCCTACATATATTTTTTTCCCTATATATCCTATAGAGTTTAGTTTCCTTTTAAAATCTTTTTCTCAATAGTTGGAAATGGAACCATTTTTGTAGCAAAAACGATTTGGTTTAGGTGTAGGTGTAAATACTTAATGGGGAGCGGGATCGATGTTTGTCGGAAAGTCTACGGTTCTGGACCTGTGAAGTATGCGCCAGCCCTAATAGACACCAATTCCAAAGGTGAAGTCACCATTAAGGGCAAGAATAGAACTTTAAGTAGAGGTGTAGACATTAACAAGAGAATAGTGTGAATTCCTTCCAACTGAAGTACATATCTGTCCAATTTCATATAATCCTATTGTGATTAACATTTTTTCTGTAAACTTTTTAGTAAGTTATGCCCATTCTGACATGGATTAAAACAATAGTTAAATTTCTAAATAATTGTGCGCTTATACACGGAATGAATTTATTAAACTTAGAATATGCTCTAAAAAAGGGTTCTACACTTTGTGTTGTGTTATTTGATGCACTTTGGAATATACATGCTACTTGATGTGGTTTGTGTTATACGTGCTATTTGATTCATTTTTGAATGTTTAGTTTGAAATTCTACAAAACAGATTTATTGTTGGTTCTTAATTATCACCGTTTAAGTTTGACATGGAGAAAGAGAGTGTTAGTACAATTTTGCATTGATTGAACTTCAACGCCTACCCAAATCACAATTTTGCATTAATTTGATTGAAATTCATTGAACAGGGCTAATGTTGTCATTGAACAAGACTAAAGTTGTGAACTTCACTTAACAAGGCGATTTTGCATTGCCTACAAAGTTACATAACACTAAAGCTATGCTCACATTTTGCATTTCCTAGTTAGATCACAACTTTGCATTGAATGAACTTCATTGAAAAAGGCACCTACCCATTTCACAATTTCATATCTAGCAAATGTTTTCACACAACAACATCTAACAATAACTTGACTTTAATTGAACTTCATTGAAATAAGATAGAAACAGAGTCTAATGCCAAATTACAGGAACAAAACTATCGCTGATTAGAGAACCCAGAAAACATTAAAGTAGCCACAAGACCAACTATCAAAGACTTTTGAATTCTATCCTTCCTTTGGTATGCATCCATTTCTCTTACCATAAGCATCTCTAAATTTTTGTATACTTCCAATCTATTTTCTAGCCAATTCATTATTAGGCATAATATGACCTAAATTTGAGAGAAACATGGGCTTGGAGAATCCACCAAATGAAGGCCCAATATATATAATGTTAAAGACCTTATGAATACCAAAACTTAAGCCAATGTGTTTTAGTTCCACCATCATATATATGTCCTTCACTAATCCAATTTATTTTTCATGTGGGATTGGTCTTACATAGCTCTTTACTCACATGTGAATATTCCCAACAATCTTTCCCTCACTCATACGTGAATATTCCCAACAATCTTTCCCTCATTTGTGAGTTTCCATTGCTCCCCTACGCCATCATGCCTACAACACCACCAACCTCGCACAATAGTCCAACATGCACACCTGGAAAGTCACTCATTCTCTTATCTTGGGTTAGAGAACCACAATTTGATTTTCCAACAATGATATAGACTCCACCTTGCGAGCCATGCAGACTTCATCATGCAATCATCACAGCTTACCACAAAAGTCACCTTGGTCGCTCCACACGAGTCCCTCAAGCTCCCTCTATTGTTCAACTATACCACAACGAGCATCACAAAGTCAACCGCGCGATTTTTTCATGCCCAACCGAACCATCAGCTTTGATACCACTTGTTACGCATAATATGACCCAAGTTTCTAGGTTTGGAGAGTCCACTAAGCGAAAGCCCAATATATATAATATTAGAGACCATATGAACCCGAAAAATTAAGCCAATGGGTTCTTGTTCCACCACCATATATATGTCATTCACTAATTTGTAAGATAGAGAAGGTGAACAAGAGTATGGGAGAGGACAGATCGAGGTCCCTCTCTAGAGTTAACTAGTGAAGTTGATTCAGGGCAGCTACACATGTGCATTGGTTGTGTTTTTGAATCAGGTGGAGTCATGATCGTATGTTGATTCAAGTTGTGTGTAGCTGGTGGACTTAAAGGCCAATGGATTCTGTTTGTGGCATTGACATACATGTTGAGGTACAACTAATCTTCAAGGTGGCAGGAATATTTGTCAAATTAAGTGGAGATTTGTTGGTATATGAATCACATTCTTGATATGGGACCCTAGAAGCTTGATGGGCAAGATACTTGAATGAGAAGTCTTTTTTAACTTGCAGACTAAGAATCTTGGTGGACAAAGCAAGATACTTGAATTGGAAGTCTTTTTTGACTTCGAGACTAAGTATCTTGGGGGAAAAGTTTTTGGGTTGCTATATATATATATGTACATTAGGAATATGAGGGTAACACATAAGACACAAGGGTAGAAAGTCTTTGGGTTAAGAAAGGGTGTACAAGGGTTGTTCGGATTGGGTTTAATTGGGGACAAAAACTCAATGTAAATTTTTTTTTTATTTCTCTCATGATAAAGAACGGGTTTATTCTCTCTGTGGACGTAGTCAAGATTGTGTTGAACCACGTAAATCTTATGTGTTAACTTGCTTTACTTTATCTTTGTTTATTTTTTTCATTAAATTCATATATGCACATGATTCAATTAAATCTCGGTATCAAGTCGCTTCCATTTATTCGTGTTTTTTCCCAACATTCCCCATCTCTTCATAACAATATCCATAATGTCCAGGTGTCTGCAAAAATTAATTTCAGGTTATTTGCTTTGAAATTTTACAACTCAAATCAAAATTTAAGTTTGCATATGACAACATTTACTTACCCCATAACTAAAACAACCCCAAAACCTCATTCCAGGATTGGATTCTGTCCACGACGATTGCAAGGTGCCTTAACATGATGATGTTGGAAAATCATCTTCATGCGATATCCCAGGTTGTGATCTTTCCAAACACCCAGGTCTAGAATGACTTGTAATAAATAGCAATCAAACTATCAAAGAAAGAACACAAGTAATTGTTATCGAGGTTCAGCAATATGCCTACGTCCCCGGGAGCTCCTCTGAGCTCTCTGCACTAAATCAATGGAGTACAATTACAGCAACACCTCTTCAAGAACCCTCTTGTTCTTGAAGAAGAATGAAAAAAGAGAAAAAGAAAGTGATAAGGACTAAGTGTTTACCTGAAATTTTCCCCAAGAAAATTCCAATTACAAAGCCCTTGAATCCCCAATCTATACTACTCTCTCTCTAAACAACTAGCCTCTCTTGAATGAGTCTCTCTTGTGTTTAGTGTCTTTGCACTCTCACACACCATGTGTTCTATTTCACACACATTCACATGTCATGTGTTCTATTTCACACACTCACTTTTTTTTGCTCCTAGATGATCCTTTATATAGTGAAAACACTTATTGAACCAATCTTGAAGACAATCTCAAT
This sequence comes from Bretschneidera sinensis, assembly GCA_023935145.1. Taxonomy (NCBI): domain Eukaryota; kingdom Viridiplantae; phylum Streptophyta; class Magnoliopsida; order Brassicales; family Akaniaceae; genus Bretschneidera; species Bretschneidera sinensis. Next base: position 28,688,245 of record CM043701.1, on the reverse strand, counting down.
CCTTAGATCTTGAGAACCAATCAATCATAGCCCTTCAACAAGTCTAAGTGATCCTATGCATTTTAACCAAGTCTCACGCACCATCTCAAAGTGCTGAAAAATTGGTGTCAGGTGTGCTTCGTGCTGAGGCTCAGAACAGGGCGTGCTGAGGCTCAGAACCAGGGAAACTTGCTGCCTTGCTGGAGGCCGCGGCACAACTGGTCTATGCCACGGCGTGCACCTGAAAGAGGACTTCCTTCACTTGCTGGAGGCCACGGCGCACAATTTGTGCCGCGACGCACAACTTGGACCTGATGCTGAACTTTTCATCCATTTAATTCTTTGACAAATCCTAACAATCTCTACCTTTGTCTAAGCAATTAAACCCGAACCCATTGTGCAGAGAACTCAGGATCCAAAATCAACTTGAGTCACCATATCAACCAACTCCAATCCTAAGAAGTCCAAGGCAATGATTGAACTTTCTTAGAGGTAGAACTTTAGTATCTAAATCTGCAGGATTTTCTTCCATTGCGACTTTGTCCACATGAATGCATCCTTCCGTAACATTTTCCCGAATGAAATGATACCGAACATCCAAATGCTTAGTCCTCTCGTGGAATACTGGCTTCCTACACAAGTGCAACGCACTTTGGCTATCCGAATACACCACCACCTGCTTTTTTAGGACCTTCAACTCTTCCAACAGCCCTTTGCACCACATAGCCTCTTTTATGGCTTTCGTTGCCTCTATGTACTCAGCCTCGGTTGTTGAGAGTGCTACCATCGGCTACAACTAAGCCTTCAAATACCTCAGCAACCACTTCATCCCAAGCCAAAGCTCTTTTCTAGGATTACTCAAAAATCTACTAAGAACACTAATTGCCTGAGAAATGTCGGGTCTAGTGCTTACCATCATGAACATGACTGATCCAACCGCACTAGAGTAAGGGACCTTTTCCATTTCCTTTTTCTTCTCATGCGTTCCAGGACATTGCTCACTGGAGAACTTGAAATGACCAGCAAGGGGAATCTTTACTGGTTTACCATCTTCCATAGAAAACTTATACAACATCTTTTCTATGTACGAAGACTGAGAAACCTTCAACCTGTTTCTCTCCCTTTCTTGGATTATTCTCATCCCAAGGATCTTTTGTGCAAGGCCAGGATCCTTTCTCTCGAACTCTGAATAGAGTTGAGACTTCAACCTTTCTATCCTCTCCCCGCTGTTCCCAACCAACAGCATATCATCGACATAGATGAGGATAATCACCATTTCCTCCACCTTGTGTCCAAGTGAGAAAGTTTCTGTGAAATCTATGCCTTCTCTTTGCGTGAACCCCTTCACCACAAGCCTAGCCTTGTATCGAACTTCATCTCCTGGAGGGTTCCATTCTTTGATCTTTTAAATCCACTTACAATCCACAACTATCTGTTTTCCTTGAATGTGCACCAATTCCCAAGAGTTGTTCTTCCTCAAAGAATATATTTCTTCCTCCATAGCTAGCTTCCATCTTGACAAATCCTTACATCCCATGGCATCAATGTAAGTTTCTAGTTCACTTATCCCTCCTTCTGAATAAAGAGCTGCTACAATAGCATCTGCAAAACCATATCTCAAAGGTGGTCTGACCAACCTTCTTTCCCGGTCCCTTGTGAGCTGATAGTCATTCTGACTTGCTGCATCATCCCCTTCTAGTTCAGCCTCCTCATGAGTGTCTTTAGCTTGGCCTTCATCAATGGGCTCTACCAGGTCTGAACCCTCTTGCCTTCTTTGCTCTACTTGAACTGAATTTTCCTTGATGCTATGCTCCACAAATACCGAACTGGTTTGCCCACTATCCCCTGCAAGGTTAGTTTTCTCCAAATAGGGAAATAAATACTCATTAAAAATGACATCCTTTATATAGTGCAACCAATTCTTGATGGCTAAGTGATCTTGTGCATTTTAACCAAGTCAACCACTTCTTGATGGCTAAGTGGAAATAAATACACACTCACTTTTTTATTGCTCCTAGATGATCCTTTATATAGTGCAACCACTTCTTGAACCAATCTTGAAGACAATCTCAACCCTTAGATCTTGAGGACCAATCAATCATAGCCCTTCAACAAGTCTAAGTGATCCTATGCATTTTAACCAAGTCCCACGCACCGTCTGAAAGTGCTGAAAAATTTGTGTCAGATGTGCTTCGTGCTGTGGCTCAGAACAGGGCATGCTGAAGCTCAGAAGAGGGGAAACTTGCTGCCTTCCCGATGGCCGGGGAGCGTCTGGTCCATGCCGTAGCGTGCACCTGAAGGAGGACTTCGTCCACTTACTGGAGGTCACAACGCACAACCTGGACCTGAAGCTGAACTTTTCATCTATTTAATTCTTTGACAAATCCCAACAGATGACATAGTGGCTATTTGATCTTCATGCACTCAAGTAAATTTGAGAGGAGTAACTGTTGAGTCAAGGGTCATTTTTAAGGTTTGATTATATCTATTTATTCTTAAGGTCTGGTGATAAAGTTAGAAGAAGAATACACCCCAAAGTAGCAAAAGCAGATACTATACACACTAAAAATAACAGATAATGTCAAATGATCAATTTGTTATCAACAACAATTTCCGAATGTAGAACATACAAATAAAATAACATAAAATGTCAAATGATCAATTAATTAAAGATTTAGAATTAAACATCACACAAACATAGAAAATATGGAGGGGATTTTGCAATCTGATGGAGCAAAATAGGAAAAAGGATTTGATGATTCAATTTCTACGGTTTTAAACCTTCTATTGCTAATCCTGACTAGACCATAAACTAATGTTTACTAATGCCCTCATTAGTGAATATGCCACTTCCTCTCAGCATCCAATACACAAATCCTAACCCAAAAATTTTCCTTTCATTTTGCTTTTTCCTTCTCCTTCCATTTTATCTTGTTTTCTTCTTTCTCTTTCTCCTCGACGAAATTCCCCATTTGGTATCTTTGTTTCCAGCTTTGCACTGCTGGAAAACCATTAGGTAAACTTTCCACTCGCATCTCCTCTTTCCCTCTCTATTCTCTTTTCTAATGCTGATGCAGCCTTCCTTGGCACTATCAGCAATGCAACTTAGTCCAGCTAGCTCTGAGAACCATCAACTGCTGCCAGACAACTCCAAAGCCTCGGTAAACCCTTCCCCTCCCCTTGAACGAAATTGACTCTTCATTCCTACACATATATAAACATAAAATTGGTAAATTAAACATACTAGAATCTAATTATTGGGGATTGCTAACTTAGTTCACAGAGGTGTAAGTTAGCATTGTGCCCAACCTTTCGATATAATTTTCGATATAGTCGTAAGATGATAATCGATGCTTTAAAATATGTTTTTCAAATTGGTAATGGAACTGTTTTTGTAGGAAGGTGTTTACAGGCTGTTCATTTTTTTCTAGGACAGAAAGTTTCCTAGGAAAGTTAAATGATTCTTAACATTCTGACAACTAGGACGGATAAAATCCATGCACATTATTTTCTTTTCCAAAATGATTTTAAATGGAGGCTCATATAAAACTTACAGGCACCATATCAATAATAGATTTTCTTTTTAATTTGTTTATGTTTAATGATTTCTTCTTCTATTTTTGTTAGAACCTTACTTCTTGCAAATCACACTTGAAATTAATTTGAATCATCTTCTAATTATTAGAAAATAATATTGATACTAAGAATGGAAGTATATATACTCAGAAGTAAGCCTTGATAATATAGTAGGTAAGTTAACAGCACCCAAGAAGAAAAAAAAAGAATCAAAATTAATTTTACTGCTCTACCTTCATCCACAACAACCACAGTATATTGTTGTTACTGTTCTTCTTATTTATAGAAAATATATCATAAGTAACACTTATATCAAGATCCAAGAAATATGAAGATTTATATTCATCAATGTAGTTTCAAATTGAAATTAAACAAATACATAAACAAACAATATGTAAAGACTCATCCCAAGTGAGCCTAATCGGGACAGTATCCAATACTTTTCAGAACTGAGCACGTGGACAATTTTATGTAACAATAATTTATCCTAATAAACTTTATTATATATACAAACACTTAAATATTTATGCCAATTTCTAAAAGCTAGCCTTAACTTTTACAAAAGATGTCTCAAGGGATACAACCCAAATTGGTACTATTAAACATTTATGTTAGGAAATCACCTTAAGATGTCTAGGTGGTGATCTTCCAAACACCTAAGTCTAGAATGACTTGTAATGATCAGAAATAGAAACAAAAATCAAAGAAAAGAAAGAACACAACAATTGTTTTCGAGGTTCGGCAATAGTCTATGTCCCCGTGAGTTCCTCTGAACTCTCTACACTAATTCATTGAGTTCTTTACAGATATAGCAACATCTCTTCAAGAATCTCAAGTTCTTGAAGAACGAAAGAAGAGAAAACAGAAAGTTATAAGGAACTATTACAAAGCCCTTCTCCCCAATCTATACTACTCTCTCCCTAAACAACCTGCCTCTCTTTGAGATTTATTCTAGTGCCTCTCCTGTGTTTTTGTGTCTTTGCACTCTCACTCTCACACTTGCACTTGAATTCTCTTGTATGATGATCTTGTGTTTACAACTTGTCTCACACTTGTGTTGAGATTGAAGCTAGATGACTCATTATATAGTGCACCACTTCTTGAGCCAATCTTTGAAGTCAATCTCCACCCTTAGATCTTGAGGACCAATCAATCATAGCCCTCCAACAATCCTTAATGATCCTGTGCATTTTGATCATACCCCAAGCACCTTTCAAGAGTGCTAGAAAAGTAGGCATGAGTGTGCCTGGCACTGCGGCCTAGAACAGAGCTGGCCGCGGCCAAGACCAGGGCTGACCTCCTCCAGGTGCTGCTGGACTTGCTGTTGGCCGTGGTGCACACCTCCAGACCTGATGCTGAACATGCTGAACCGTTCAACCGGTTTAATCCTTGGACAAATAATAATAATCTCTACCTTTGTCTAAGCGATTAAACCCGAACCCATTGTGCAGAGAACTTAGGATCAAAACTTAACTTGAGTCACCATATCAACAAACTCTAATCCTAAGAAGTCCAAGGTAATGATTGAACTTACTTAGAGGTAGAACTTTGGTGCCTAAATCTGCAGGATTTTCTTCTATGGCTACTTTGTCCACATGAATGCATCATTTCGTAACATTTTCTCGAATGAAATGATACCGAACATCCATATGCTTTGTCCTCTCATGGAACACCAGATTCTTACACAAGTGCAATGCACTTTGGCTATCTGAATACACCACCACCAGCTCTTTCAGGACCTTTAACTCTTCCAACAATCCTTTGCACTACTTAGCCTCATTTATGGCTTCCGTAGCCGCTATGTACTCAGCCTCGATTGTTGATAGTGCTATGATGAGAGCCATAAAATGCATCTCAACAGTACTTAATTGTTAGCATTTTAGGGTTGATCTTGGTCTTAATTACACTTTTATACATTAATAACTCTAAAATGGTATTTTTGGATTAGTGACCTAGTTTAGTGCATTTTCAGGTACTTTAAGTTCAAAAGAAATAGAAAAGCTATCGAGGCTTAAAGCACCAAGATCCCATGCATAACAGAGTGTCGGAGTGGTTGTGAAGAAGCAAAAAGTGAAGAAAAGTCAAGTCTTCAGTGTGTGTCGCGGCAACGGAGTGTCGGAGTGGTTGTAAAGAAGCAAAAAGTGAAGAAAAGTCAAATCTTTAGTGTGTGCCGCTGCCTGGAAGAGCTGGGCCATGGCCTACAGCACCACCACCACTTTGAACCATCCTTGGCGCCGCGACTGGGATCAAGGGGTGCCGCGGCCCCCAGAAGCACATAATTTTCCATCAAGCCTAGCACCGCGGCCTGAAAGAAAGGGCACCACAGCCCCCAGAAGCACCTCATTCTCGGACCAAAGCTAGTGTCGCGGCCTGGACAAGTGTGAGCCATGACGCGCACACGAGATTTTGTCTCCGAGTTATGACCCAAATAGGAATTTAATGATTATCTAAACACTAGAACACCCTTTAACCTTTTGTATTATAAATAAATCACTTAGGGTTTGAGAAGAGACATTTATTGAAGGCTGGAAAACTCAAGGGAGGCTGCCACACTCTCCCCCATGGCCAACTAATCTCCAAGCAAGGCGAAGGGATGAATCCCTAGGTGTAGTTGTTCTTATTTTCCGTTATTGATTCAGTTATAGTTTGGATTTATTATCAAAATATTGTATAAGTTACTCTTTAATTTAATTAGAAGATTTTTCTCTTAATCCGGTGATTGTATCTTTCTTCTCCATATAAGTCTAGTCATGCTTTTCTTATGTGACGTTGTTTGGGTATGATTGAGTCCAGTAGATTTATCTTTTAGGTTTGTCCATTACTGCAATATTGTCATTAAAGATATATTGTCGTTTCTTGATAAATCTATAGGATAGTTCATGGGTGCTTAACTCAGAAGCAAAGAGTAATTCATATCAATCACATTAGGGTCTATATATGTGCTTTAATCGAATATTTGCTGATTTCTTGTTTGGGATGTGAAACTTGCAATCGAGATAAAAACAATTGAATCAAGATTGGAATAAGGCAACTAACCTAGGGAGGATTGTTGTTCTTCATTATATTCACACAATTTTATTATCAAACTCAAATTTACTCATTGATCTTTATCATTTCAAATTAAAGTTTACATATTCTCTTATAGTTTGCTTATCTCCCTGTGGAATCGACACCCCAAAGCTGTGCTACAACTACCGCGTTATACTTTGGGCATAATCATGCTACCACCGGCTACAATGCCTTCCAACTTATACAACATTCATTTAAGTTGAAGAAGTAGGAGTTAATTGATCTTTTTTTATCCCGGTCTGCTCCATAGTCTGAATCAGCACAACCCTTAATACAGATGGACTTACCCCTCTTCTTATAAACCAGCCCCACATCTGGGCTTCCCTTCAAGTACCTCAGCAACCACTTCATCCGAAGCCAATGTTCCTTTCCAGGATTACTCATAAACCTATTGAGAACACTAATTGCATAAGCAATGTCAGGTCTAATGCTTACCATGGTGAACATAACTGATCCAACCGCACTAGAGTAAGGGCCCTTCTCTATTTCCTTCTTCTCTGCCTTTGATCTCGGACATTGATCGCTGGAGAACTTGAAATGACCCGCAAGTGGAACCTTTACTGGTTTGCTATATTCCATAGAAAACTTAGATATCATATTTTCTATGTAGGAAGATTGAGAAACCTTCAATCTGTTTCTCTCACTTTCCTGGATTATACTCATCCCAAAGATCTTCTATGCATGGCCAAGATCCTTCATCTCAAACTCCTCACTGAGTTAGGACTTCAATTTTCCTATCCTCTCCATGCTGCTCCCAACGAGTAGCATATCATCAACATAGATGAGGAAGATCACCACTTCCTCCACCTTGTGCCCCTTATAGTACAAGCACGAATTATAGTAGCTCCTCATGAAACCCAAGCTAGTTACAAAGGAATCGAACCTCTTATTCCATTGCCGAGGTGATTGCTTCAGCCCATAGAGAGATTTCTTCAATTAGCACACCAACTCTCCCTACCTTCCTTCCTCATAGCCTTCGAGTTGCCTCATGTAGATGGTCTCATCAAGCTCTCCATGCAAGAACGCTGTCTTCACATCCATTTGCTTGATCTCCCAATCAAATTGGACCACCATTGCAAATACTATCCGTATCGTCTTGTATTTCACAACCGATGAGAATATTTTGATGAAATCTATGCCATCTCTTTGTGTGAACTCCTTCGCCACCAGCCTAGCTTTATATCGGACTTCATCCCTTATAGGGTTCCCTTATTTGATCTTGTAGATCCACCAACAATCCACAACTCTCAGTTTTTCTGGTTTGGGCAGCAATTCCCATGAGTTGTTCTTCCTCAAAGAATCCATTTTTTCCTCCATAGCTAGCTGCCACTTTGACGAATCTTTACATTCCATGGCATCCACATAAGTTTCTGGTTTAACCATCCCTCCTTCTGAATAAGGAGCTGCTACATTAGCATCCGCAAACCCATATCTCAAAGGTGGTCTGACCACCCTCCTTCCCCGGTCCCTTGTGAGCTGATAGTCATTATGACTTGCTACATCATCCCCTTCTAGTTAAGCCTCCTCATAAGTGTCCTGAGCTTGGCCTTCATCAGTGGGCTCTACCTGGTCTGAACCCTCTTGCTTTCCTTGCTCTTCCTGAACTGAATTTTCCTTGATGCTATGCTCCACAAATTCCGGATTGGTTTGCTCACTAACCCCTACAGGGTTAGTTTTCTCCAAATAGGGAAATAACAATTCATTAAAAATAACACCCCTACTTATTATGAGTTTCATTCCTTTTAACTCTAAGGACAATAACCTATACCCCTTAACACCATCACCATACCCCAGAAACACACATTTTCTAGACCTTGGGCTAAGTTTATCATCATTTTGATGTGCAAATGCAGCACATCCAAAAGTCTTAAGGTTGCTCAACTCAGGGGGTTTCCCACTCCACATCTCTTTGGGAATCTTGAGCTCTAAAGCTCTAGAGGGTGATCTATTAACCAAATATGCAACAGTAGACACAGCTTCCCCCCCAAAAATATTTTGGTAAACCAGACCCAATTAACATGCACATAACCTTTTCCATAAGGGTCCTATTCATCCTCTAAGCAACTCCATTTTGCAGAGGTGTTTTTTCATCCGTTCTATGTCTAAGAATCCCATTTAACTCACATAATTTATCAAAATCCTGATTGCAAAATTCTAAGCCATTGTTGGTTCGTAAAGCCTTAACTACCCTACCTGTTTGAGTCTCCAGCAACTTTTTCCACACCACAAATTTATTCAAAGCATCTTATTTATTTTTAAGCAAATAAACCCAAACCTTTCTTAAATAATTATCAATTAAAGAGAGAAAGTAATAATTACCTCCCTGTGTTGGTGTTCTTGCTAGTCCCCAAAGGTCCGAATGAATGTAGTCAAAATGCCTTTAGACTTGTGCACTCTGGTGTTGAAGTTGACCCGGTGTTGCTTCCCAAGAACGCAACACTCACAAAAATCAAGTTTCTCTACTTTGTCACCACCAAGTAAACAATCCTTGCTGAAAACTTGCAGGCCCTTTTCGCTCATATGTCCCAAGCGAGTGTGCCAAAGGGCTACCCAATCCATCTCAACCATCAAGCTTGCTGCTCAATCCTTGATTTTTATATCTCCGATCATCTCATAGAGACCATCCTTTATTGCTGCTTTGATCACTATCAACGATCCCTTAGTTACCTTGATCTTTCCTCCCTCTGCCTTATATGGATACCCTATGGAATCTAGCTGCCCTAATGAGATCAAATTCCTTTTCAAATCCAGAAGATACTTCACATTCCACAGCAGCCTTGTGACTCCATCAAACATCCTCAATTGGATGTCTCATATCCCACTCACTTGGTAAGAAGTATCATTCCCCAAGAAAAGCTTTTCATCATTGGTTTCCTTAAAATTCTTGAACCAATCCCTGTGAGGGCACATGTGATAAATGCGCCCAGAATCCAGGATCCAATTCTCACTGCCTTGCCTCCTGCTCACATTTGAGCACACAACAAGAACATCATCTTGCTGTTCTCCTTTGGCAACCAAAGCTTCTCTATTATTGGTATGTCTTCTTCCTCTCTCATCCCACATCTTCTACATGCAATCTTTCTTGAAGTGACCCTCCTTAATGCAATAGAAGCATCGCTTCCCTCCAAACTTCGGTTTAGAATGCGATCTCCAATGGCTCTACCCTCTACTCTTTGATTTCTCCCGGTAGTTGCCATGTATGCTACTACCATTCCGAGTTGCTGGCCTTTCTCTAATGAACAGCCCTTCTCCACTTGATGCTTCCCTCATCTTGGCTTTGAAATCATGAGCTCTTATAGCATTGATCACAATTTCCTTGGTTAGTGTATCTCTTCCATATTCAATTGCATTAATTAAACTTTAAAAACAATCAGGAAGAGAATTTAACAAAATAATAGCCAATTGTTCATCCGGGAACTTTATACTACAACTAGCCAAATCCAAAACTAGTTTGTTAAACACATCAAGATTATCTAGCAACTCTTTATTAGGATCCATTTTAAAAGCAAAGATTCTTTTAAGAAGATACATCTTATTAGGGAGAGTTTTGGTAAGAAACAACTCATCTAGTTTCTTCCATATGACAGCTGGATCTTCCGAGTCTCCGCACTCCCTTGTCATACTATCTGACATGTGCAAGAAAATGGTGTTGTATGCCATTTTCTTCATCTCAATCCACTAGACCTCCGTGATACTTGCTGGAAAAGCATCATCTTCTCCAATAGCCAAGTCCACCTTCTGTTGCATAAGAACCGCCTTGATCTTCCACTTCCAAAGGGAAAAGTCTCTATTTCCATGAAACTTCTCAATAATGAAGTTTGAACCCATCTTGCAGAGAAAATCCCAAATTTATGCAACACCCACAATTGCTTTCCAGCTTCTTCTAAATCTCAAGAACACGATAAGAGATTGATCTCAATACCGTTCTTGGATCACCCTCAAGAGCACAATCAGATCTTGATCTTTACTCCGTTCTTGAACCACCCAAGAAGTTGATATTTGATTCTTGGAGTCTTGCTCCGATACCTTCTGTTCCAGCTCTGATACCCGCTATCAAAAGCTCTGATACCACTATTTGGAAATCATCTCAAGATGCCCAGGTGGTGATCTACCAAACATCCAAGTCTAGAATGACTTGTAATGATCAAAAACAGAAACAAAAATCAAAGAAAAGAAAGAACACAATAATTGTTATCAAGGTTCGGCAATAGCCTATGTCCCCGTGAGTTCCTCTGAACTCTCTGCACTAAATCAATGAGTTTTTTTACAGATACAGCAACATCTCTTCGAGAATCTCAAGTTCATGAAGAACAAAAGAAGAGAAAACAGAAAGTGATAAGGAACTATTACAAAATCCTTCTCCCCAATCTATACTACTATCTCTTTAAACAACCAACCTCTCTTTGAGATCTATTCTAGTGCCTCTCATGTGTTTTTGTGTCTTTGCATTCTCACACTTGCACTTGAACTCTGTTGTAGATCTTATGTTTACAATTTGTCTCACAGTTGTGTGGAGATTGACACTAGATGACCCTTTATATAGTGCACCACTTCTTGTGCCAATCTTTGAAGTCAATCTCCACCCTTAGATCCTGAGGACAAATCAATCATAGCCCTCCAACAATCCTAAGTGATCCTATACGTTTTGATTATGCCCCACCCACCTTTCAAGAGTGTTTGAAAAATAGGCATCAGTGTGCCTGGCGTCGCGGTCCAGAACAGGGCTGGCCATGGCCCAGACCAGGGCTGACTTCCTCCAAGTGCTGGGTGCCGCGGTGCCCAAGGCTAAGCCACAACACGACCTGGAGAGGGAGGCTGCTGGACTTGCTGTTTGCCGCAGCGCACACCTCCAGACCTGATGCTGAACATGTTGAACCCTTCAGCCAGTTTAATCCTTGGATAAATACCAACAATTTACAAACTAAAAGTAATTGCTACTTAATACAAAAGACTTGGACAAGGATCTCTTGCACATGAACCAACTTAAAAGACTTTGACCTTCACAACTTGTCACTTAAGATCCAAAATCTTCTGCAAAACATCTTAAAAAGTTTAAAAGGAAGGGGGTGATCTATAAAGCTCAGGGAGTACTCAAGGTGATTGCTTCTAATAACTTTTATATCATGAGATATTATTCAATAATAAAGGTATTAACAACATATCAATATATAATTTAAATTAAACACCCTTCTCAGGTTAATCAATTTTTTTCATGCCCTTCATAGGCCAATCAATTTACTTTCACATAAAATAAAATGCAATAATGATATGATGCATAATTCAATTCATCTCACAATCAATACAATGGGGACATCTCCCCACGTACATGTTGGAGCGATTATCTACCTAAATAAATATGCAAATAACCGTCCGTGTTTTACTTGCAAGTGCACAAGGTCTATGGTAGAGTAGTGTGCAAGTGCGAGATCATTTCCACAGGGATTGGTGAATTTCGTTTTAGAATTAGTTTCTTCAAGTTTAAAAAGAGAAATAACAGTTTGATTATGAGTAAATAACAATAATGGGAGCATAGGACTATGATATCCATCCTAATTATACTTTCCCACTAAATGCTCTAGCCTTATCATGAATATCTAATGATTGCCAACCTAAGGGCTTGGTCCACACCTTAGGCTATTGATCTCCCTATGCAACGAGTTAGGCATGTTGTATACTCTAACTCTTTTCTCTCTTAAAGGATTCAGCATGGGTGTATACTGAGTTGTTCCTTAAGAGAGCATGAGGGCTATGGTGATCGGCAACCACACGGGACCTAGGGCTTGGTCTGCTCCCGATTTCCCATGTTGATTAACCCGTGAATCCGGTGTGGATATCCCTTGTTACTAATGTCGAACCCAAGACTCAGTCATCCAAATTGATTCGACTAACTTATCCATACCACATACATATGTTGATTAGGCACATACATAAGAGGAATGTAAATACAAACAGGTATTAATCAAGTTAAATATTCTAACAAGGCTATAGCAAAGATAATCAATGAATGAACATGTGGAAAAGCATAACTAGGGCTTCAATCGAACCCTATAGGAGTTTAGTTACACATTCTAAGTAAACTAAATATTCTAAACATAATTAAATAAAAACAGAAAACTAAAACCGAAGAAGACTTGGGAGATGAGTCGTCAGTTCCTCTCCTAAGCTCTCTACTTCGAATCTAGAATAAAAGGGTCTGGTTTATGTGTTTTACAGGGCTATTTATAGGGTCCTCTTGGTGTCTCGAAACCCTAATTCCTTTTTGGAGTCGGAAGACTTCTTTCCATATCTGGCTCTACCGCCTCTAGAGTGATTACGCTCGAGTGTATGCGGGATGCACTCTAGCACAAGTGTGCGCTCGAGCCTTCTTCAAGTGCGCTCGTGCTCTTTTGCACTCGATCTCAATGGGGTGTGCTCGAGTGCACCTTGCTAGATGGTAGATCTTGACTTTTGCTTCTAAAAGCTCCAAATTATCATATTTTTGTCCAAATCCTGTGAAAAACACATAAAACACGAAAATGAAGTAGAAACTACAAAAATGTATAAATAAAGAGTCTAACAAGTGTAAATTAAGGGGCTAAAATATGACTATTTAAGCACCTATCGCACCCCCAAACTTATATTTTGCTAGTCCCTTAGCAATACAAAACTAAAGACTATGTTAGAACAAAATTTAAAGATAAATTCGTTTCCATGATATTCAAAGATTTGGGTTGTGCATAAAACTATGATAATCATTCATGAGTAAGCCTAAAATAAAAAATCATTCATGAGTAAGCCTAAAATAAAAATAAATTTTTGTATTGAAAATAGATTTTCAAAAGCTCGTGTTACTTATATAAGGCTGGCCTAAGACATCGCAAGTTTGATTCCTGTGTGATGACTTAGCATATATAAGATGGGGCTTCCACATAATTTTAGTGTATAGTGTTTCGGTGCCCAAACCTCTATCGAATTCCTTATCAACGAGAACAAAAATGGCATGATACTTGCTTCTTTTTCTTTTTCTTTTTATCATGTGATCTTTATCATGTTGAGTTCCATCGAGCTTTCTATTTGACCCTTGTAATGAGTGTTTAGCCAATGACTCCCAAACCAGATAGTTTTAGGGCATTAGGTGTAAAGACACCCCTAAGGACTTACTTACTCGAATAAAAAAGGCTACGGAACTAATAGATTTTAATGCTTCTAAATGAAATTCCCACCTTTTGACATGAACACTCAATGCTTACTAAGGCAAGAGGCCTAGTTACTCAGTGAAAATTTGTATTATGATCACTAAAGGCATACTTCCCACCTTTTGATGTGAACACTCAATACTTACTGAGGCAAGAGGCCCAGTTACTCAGTGGAAAGTTTTTAATATTCATTAGAAGCTTTTTAATCACTTTTTTGCATGATGAACATTTTTCTTTATTTTTCTTATGCCAAAGTGTTCTTTTCAACAAGTCCTCCGATTACAGTTAGGTTATGGAAACATATACAAAAGAATTATATGTCATACCCCACACAAATGCGTGCTAAATGTGCTCATGCAAATTTGGATTAAACGTGTGAATTCTTTGGTGCCTTGAGGTAGGTAACTAACTTTGTAAAATTCATAATAGAAGACTATGTGTTCTAGCTTTTAAGCTTACTAATGAAGTGTTATCAAATTTTTAAATCAACCAAATTTTTTGTTACCAAATGAACATGCATTTATCTTTTCTAAAAAAGAACTGGGACTTAGTGTGTGCATGTGTTTCAAGTATGTGTGTAATAGTATCTAGTATCTCCCACTACCTCCAAACTTAAAATATACATTGTCCCCAGTGTGTGTGTGGCATGGAAAGATCTGACCTAGGAGATGGAGAACTAGGCTGCTTGCTTGCTTGCTTGTACACGCCCCCAAACTTGAACTGGATGCACGCACTAAGTACCTGACAAAGAAAAATAAACATTGTTCCAAAAAACAAAATATAAATAATAGACATGTAAATATAACTGTAAACAAATGAAAAGTACTAAAATGAAAAAGGATATGTCTGGGGTGCCTCCCATGAGTGCTAAGTTTTATGTCTTCAGCCAGAATGGGTATCCTCTCACTGCTGATCATTTGTGGGTGCAGTCGATGAGGTACCGGGTGCAAGAGGTAGGCGGTTAAGGATGGCTTGTAGTATCGCCTCCTGTCATGTAAACTGTGCCTCTAACCCATCGATCCACTGATAGATCAAATGAGCTGCCTCACAATCCTCCCGACGGATGTCGGACAGCTCACAGTGGAAGGAGGATAACTCATCTAGGAGGTGCTGATACTCTATGGATCCTATGTCTGTTTGATCCTCCTCCCATGAAGGACTCATTGGTGGATGCTCGGCCTCCATCGGATCATCTGCTATTGGTTCGACTGCTGGAATCTGTGCCCGGGGTCCTCGGTGCATGTGAGACTGGCTGAGGCTCCACTGGGCTCTCCCAAAGAAATGATGGTCACTAACCAGGTCATCTATAGATGAGCCTCTAATCCCCTTCTTCTTGAAGATATGACTGAGCAAGAAGGGGAAAAGAAGGCCCCAAGCATTAGCTGTGGTCGTCTGTCGATTATGCACCCCATCCCAGAACTTGTGTATTTGACTGCATATGACCACTGGGATAGAGTACTAGTGACCCCGGTGAAAGGTATAGAGAGCCTGTAAGAACTGATCCCGCATCTATGTCTTGTGCCTCAAAGGACACACGTTTCGCTGTAGGACTGAGTCAATGAACCATAAACGGGGAGGCAACCTCGATCGGCTCCCTGCATTATTGTGGCAGTCTAAGTGTTGTCCCGCACATATATCCTCTATGATGTGTGATAAAGAGAACGGATCAGGCTGCTCCTCCATGTGGCTGTCCTCCGGTGGGGATTCATCATAGCAGTGTAAAGAGTTAGCTATGTCTGTTGTGGTTAGCTCTATGAATCTGCCCTAAACTGAGGAAGATAAGATCTCTGGCCTAGTGTAGTCATAGATCAGGTTCTCATAGAAACTAACCACGAATCGAGTGTATGCTGTCGAGCAAACTGGCTTGAACAGCCGCTTGAGACCCCCGTTCTTGAACTTGGACTTCTCATCTTGTGGCGTCCAAACTCTTGAAGTCTGCATCTGCACTGAATATGGTTTTGAACAGTATTTCACACTGTTCGAAACTGGGTCGGGATGCCTAGTGGCCGCTGCTAGAAGCTCGGGATGTGGAAGCCATGTTCTGAGATCTGAAACTGTGTTACTATCAAAATTGCGCTCGATCGCTAATACCTAGCGCTCTATCGCGCTCGGTTAGGCAATTTGTCGAACACCTTATGTGTACCAAAAATCAAAAACTGTAGAATTTATACACCCTTGATCCAAACCTCCTATAAATGTAAAACTACCCAATCAACACACAAGAATAACATATATAGATAATGTATGTGTAATATGAAGATCCAAAATCGTGGGTGTGTGTTAGTATCTTAAAAAAAAAACAAAAACATGCGTGTACCTTGTGTGCTTTAGGAGGGTAGCATGTGTGTAAGGGAGAAAGAGAATGTTTTTGCCTCGTGGTTGGCTCGGTTATGTGGCGAGGTGGTGGTGGTAGTGGTATGGAGTGCTGGATGAGGGTTGAAGGTAGGGTTTTGCTGTGTGTGCTGGTTCGTGCAAGAGAGAGATAGCAGAAGTGCGATTAAGCATAAGTGAGCAAAGGAACAAGAAACTGTTTATAATATACACGTGACTTCTTTGCCCCGAGTGCGCTCGAGCGCATTTGTGAAGTGCGCTCGATCGCATGATGCGCAAGTGCGTAGGGTACTACGCTTGTTCGCACTAGAATGTAGGGGATGTGCGCTCAAGCGTAATGAATTGTGCGCTCGAGCGTAATGTAGTATGTAAAGTGTATTTAAGATTTACCAAAACTAAATTAGAACGATATAGTCATACTGTATTGTAGTGGCATTCAGTGCCACTAACCTTGATAGAGGCACTTGAGCTATATGTTATGCAAGTGGAATTTGCTCAAATGCTCTCTATGGTAGCTTCAAGGCTATGTTTTTTGAAGGAGGCATTTAGGGCCCCCATCAGGTGGTTCCAGTGTCATTGATAACTGCTTTGTCTCCAATTTAGGCGCCTGGTCAATAAAATACGAAAAATTTATGTTAATAAGTGCAAGATTTTTAAATTGAGGATTACACTTACTTGAAAGCTCGGATGTTTTCTTGATGGTGTGCACAGCTCCATTATTATCTTTAATCACGTTATTATCCGGTCCAATGTCCAATCTCATGTCAGCATGGTTGGGGATGGTCTCCAATGGAACAATGCAATGGACTTTAGACACTTTCTCACCAATTTCTTGCATGAAACTCACATTATGACACCTATCATCAGTTTTAGTGGAGTCTATTGTATTGAATATTTTAAATTCTACTTCTTCATCATTTACTCACATAGTGACAATACCCCTTTCTACATTAATGTTTATGTCAGTAGTGATCATAAATGGTCTCCTTAAGATGATAGGGAGTGGTACAGGCATATGACATTCCTCCATGTCTAATACAATAAAATTGGCAGGTAAAATAAATTTACTTACTCTTACCAAAATATCCTCGAGGATACCTCTTGGTCGTTTGATGCTTCTGTCAGCCAATTGTAACGTAATAGAGGTTGGTTGGAGTTTCCCCAAACCTAGTGTCTCGAATACACTATAAGGTAGCAAATTGACACTCGCTCCTAGGTCCAATAATGCATGCTCGAAAAGCTGGTCACCTAGCCTGCAAGGAATAGTAAAACTACCTAGATCTTTTTTAATTTAGGTGGTAATTTTCTCAATAATACAACACTCACCTCTTCGGTCAAGGCTACTGTCTCATGCTCCTTTTCCATCTCTCTTACCTTAGATGTGGGGGTTTGGTCTAGAGATGCTTGTGTAGGCTCATTGGTGCCGATGATCTTACCACTTCTTAAGGTAGTTACAGCATTCAGTTGCTGATGTCCTCTTGGATTAGGCAGTGGCTGGGCTGGGAGCTCTCCTTGCTTTCTGGTACTCAATTCCTTGGCTAACTGTCCCATTTGTACCTCTAGTCCTTGAATGGCTTGATCGTGTTTTGCAGTGATTTGCCTTATTTCAGTCCGAAATTGCCTTGACTCTTCCATGGATTGTTCATGTTTATTCAGGATTTGTTGTTGCTGAGTTGCTAGTTGCCTCACAAGACTTTCGAGGTCATTCTTCTTTGGTTCAGGAGCAGATTGGGCTGTTGGTTGGAAGTTTCTTTGCTGCCCTTGACTGTTTTGGTTATTGCTCCACGAGAAATTCGGGTGATTCCGCTATCCAGGGTTGTATGTGTTAGCATAAGATTTGTTCTTTGGCCGATAATTATTTGGTCCCACAAAGTTGGCTTGCTCATGATCTGCAGATGAATACAAGGGACATGTATTAGTATTATAATCAAATTGTGAGCAAATAGCATATACCTAGAGTGGTGTAGCTGGTGGGTTCATTGAGGTGTTCTGAATAGCTATGGCTTTTACTAATAGGTCAAGTTTCCTCTCCACAGTAGCCATTTGAGGAGATGATCCTCTGTTTAAGCTTACCATGAACATACCCTTACTCTTGGTTATATGTCTACCTCGAGAGGAGAACTGCTGCGTGTGTTCATTTAGGGTTTTGAAGAGTTCCATAGCCTCTTCGCTACTCTTTTCCATCAGCACTCCTCCATAACCTGAATCAACAATATTTTTGTTAGAATCACTCAAACCTTCATAGAAAGCTTGAACCAGTTCGTCTTGGGGTAGGTTGTGGTGTGGGAACTTGAGTAGTAGCTCGTTGAAGTGTCCCCAGGCTTCGAAGAATAGATCACCATCCTTTTGTTGGAAGGATTGAATTTCTTTTCTCATTTGCCTCGTCTTTTGAGCTGGGAAGAACTTCCTTAGGAATTTGCTAGCCAACTCCTCCCAAGTGTGGATGGAAACTACAGGCAAAGAATTATACCATAATTTAGCATTATCTTTCAAGGAAAAAGGTAAAAGAATTAACCTTATTCCTTCTTGGTCTAAGCCTCGGATGTGCTGGAATTTGCAAAGGTCAAAGAACTCTCGAAGGTGCAAATGTGGATCCTCACTAGGTGTACCCCTAAAGTGAGTCAGCGCACTGAATATCTACGGAGATATGTAGTAGTTTCATTTCCCTTCAGGTTGATATGCAATACACAAAGGTTGATCGAGGTTCTGCGGGATGAAGGATTGCTTTATCGGCCTCTGCTCAGGTGGTTACTGTTCGGCTATCTGTTCTGCCATTGGTATCTCTTCCTCCATTCCTCCTTCATCCTCTTCCGAGTTGTCTCTAAGTCTTTGTCGGATAGTTCTCTCTAGCTCAGGATCAAGGGGAAGGAATGTCGGATGCTTGGATCGTCGTTCTTGCATGAATCGGTGGCAGTTACGTGAGTACAGCAGTCAAACACTGCTGCTCGGATTATCTCTGCCTCAATTGCGCTTGATCGCAAGTGGCACAGAAAGCTCTCCTGGAGTACCTGAAACAGAGAAAATGGAAATTGATTAGGGTTTTTAATGAAGCGAAAAATAAGATAAACACAATAATTAAGAATCGAATAAAAAGAAAATAGCAATAATTAAATTAAATGAGAATTTAATTCTAAAAAGAAATTTTAGCGCAATCCTCGGTAACGGTGCCAAAAATTTGTTGGAGTGATTATCTACCTAAATAAATATGCAAATAACCGTCCGCGTTTACTTGCAAGTGCACAAGGTTTGTGGTAGCATAGTGTGCAAGTGCGAGATCATTTCTATAGGGATTGGTGAATTTCGTTTTAGAATTAGTTTCTTCAAGTTTAAAAAGAAAAATAACAGTTTGATTGTGAGTAAATAACATTAATGGGAACATAGGACTACGATATCCACCCTAATTATACTTTCCCACTAAGTAAAGCTTCAATGCTCTAGCCTTATCATGAATATCTAATGGTTGCCAACCTAAGGGCTTGGTCCACACCTTAGGCTATTAATCTCCCTATGCAATGAGTTAGGTATGGTGTATACTCTAACTCTTTTCTCTTTTAAGGGATTCAGCATGGGTGTATACTGAGTTGTTCCTTAAAAGAGCATGAGGGCTATGGAGATCGACAACCACACGGGACCTAGGGCTTGGTCCGCTCCCGGTTTCCCATGTTGATTAACCCGGGAATCCGGTGTGGATATCCCTTGTTACTAATGTCGAACCCAGGACTCGGTCATCCAAATTGATTCGACTAACTTATCCATACCACATGCATACGTTGATCAGACACATACATATGAGGAATGTAAATACAAACAGGTATTAATCAAGTTAAATATTCTAACAAGGCTATAGCAAAGATAATCAATGAATGAACATGTGGAAAAGCATAACTAGGGCTTCAATCGAGCCCTATAGGAGTTTAGTTACACATTCTAAGTAAACTAAATATTCTAAACATAATGAAATAAAAACAGAAAACTAAAACCGAAGAAGACTCGGGAGACGAGTCGTCAGTTCCTCTCCTAAGCTCTCAACTTCGAATCTAGAATAAAAAGGTCTGGTTTATGTGTTTTACAGGGCTATTTATAGGGTCTTCTTGGTGTCCCGAAACCCTAATTCCGTTTTGGAGTCGGAAGACTTCTTTCCAAATCTGGCTCTGCCGCCTCTAGAGTGATTGCGCTCGACTGTATGCGGGATGTATTCGAGCATAAGTGTGCGCTCGAGCCTTCTTCAAGTGCGCTCGTGCTCTTGTGCACTCGATCTCAATGGGGTGCGCTCTTGCTGGATGGCAGATCTTGACTTTTGCTTCTAAAAACTCCAAATTATCATCTTTTTGTCCAAGTCCTGTGAAAAACACATAAAACACGAAAATGAAGTAGAAACTACTAAAATGTATAAATAAAGAGTCTAACAAGTGTAAATTAAGGGGCTTAAATATGACTATTTAAGCACCTATCAGTACAGGCACATCAATCATCATAATCATAATTCAATAAACAAATTTGGATCCCCTACACCCTTAACCGGGTAGGGTCCTACACTAAATTTTCTTCGGTACCCTTAACACCCCTTATGGGAAGGGACCTACCGCAATTCTCACCACTTCTCCCTCATTAATATACTGTTAAAATAATGCATGATATAGGAGACAGAAACATTACACAATTACCAATCCATTTCCAACCATTAATAATTTTTTAACTTAGCATTCAAGTACAAAGAATCTTCATTAAGTTATTATATACATATGACTTTATGTAAATATACCTTATACTTAACATATATATATATATATATATATTGCATATTAAAAGATATCTTACTAATATACATTTTACTTCTCATAAGTATTTATCTTTCTAATTTCCACGCTTACTAGAAGTAAGATGAAACTCACCTACAGATCAAAAAAAGATGAAACTCACCTCGAAAACCAAGTTCTAATCTCGAACCACTTCTTTCCCTTTCACACGTTCTTCACTTATACCTAAGAATTCGCTGATTAACAACAATAACCTAAACACAAACAATTAGACTTCAACTAAACCAATTAAGGATACATAACTGTTAAATAATCTAGTTTGGTTATCCTCAAAGAATTAGCATTTCGAAGAAAAACTGAAAATCAAATTGTAACAACCTAAAAATAGAGCTACATAGTCGACTATCTAAATTACACAGTCGATAGTTCACAATTACAGTCAACTGTTCACAATTATAGACAACTGTGTTAGAGTTTTGAACTCCCTGCCTCTTGCACAATCGAGTGTTTAATATGAAAATCAATTGTGTTAGATACTCATGGTCTTTAAACTTTGCACAGTCGACTGTGTTAATTGCAGAGTCGAATGTCCAAAGGTCAAACCTAGAAAAACCCATGAAATTGCACCATTGTTGCCTTTAAATCATTTCGAATTATCTTAAAATCTTAAACCCTTTCAAAACACTAATTTCCTAAGTTTCTAAATCAAGTTTTTACATTACCCAAAGCCAAAATCTCAAGTTAACGCTCCTAAATCTCCCAAAATCAACACAAAACCCATTTTGAAACCTAAATACCCATTTCATCAAATTTTCCATGAGAAACTTGAATTTCAAGATTTCAAGAACCCAATTTCATATATATAAGCTTTCAAGAACAGAAAAGATGAAGGAAAGAAAACCTTACTTTGAATTTCTTCTTAAAATATCTATCCCTCGTTTAAGAAAGGAAGTAAAAGAGAGAAATGTGTAGAAGTTTCTAGAATAAAACAGAGAGACTGAGTGAACTGGGAGTTAGTCTCTCCCTTCATTTATTTATACTAGGAGTAGAAAAGACTCCTTTAACCCTTTCTTATAAGTTTTATTACCATGACACCAAAACTCCCCCATTTTAACAAAAATTCCACAATAACACCATAAATCCTATTTCTCTTCAAAGTTCCCTAAAGAAACCATTTCATCTCATATATATTTATATATATATATATATATATATATATATCTCATATATGTATATATTTATTACAACTAACACTAAGTATTTAAATATTTTTAATTACAGAAATAATAATTCAAATAAAAACATTCAAATAATAGAACGGTCTCTACAATTCTTCCTTCCTTATAAAATTTCGCACAAGAAATTAAACTAACATCGATTTGCAAACAAATAAGGACATTGATTCTTCATGTCCATTTCACTTTACCATGTAGTCTTTTCAACTTCTCTATTTATTCAAAAGACTTTTACGAAAGGAATGACCTTATTGTACCAATATTTGTTCTCTAGAGTCCAAGATTCATACTGATGTCTCAACATGGGAAAGATCCTTTTGAACTTCTACGGATTGAGATAGGATAACATGTGACTCATTAGGTATGTACTTGTGCAATGCTGACACATGGAAGACATCATGTAGTTAAGAAAGTTCTAAAGGTAAAGCTAACTGATACAATGCGGGTTCAATTCACTCAATAATCTTATAGGGTCCAATATAATGAGGACTCAACTTTTCTTTCCACCCAAACCTTAACACTCATTTCCATGGCGATACCCTAAGATGTACTTGATCACCCAATTTAAACTTTAATTTTCTTCTCCTCTTGTCTACATAACTTAGATGCCTACTTTGAGCAGTTTTCAAATGTTCTCGTATCCTTTTTATTCTCTTTGTGGTTAATTTCACTAATTCTGGTCCTTAAACTTTCATTTCCCTTACTTCTTCCCAACAAATCGGAGTTCTACATCACCTACCACACAATGCTTAGAAAGGTTTCATTCCAATACTGGCTTGAAAATTATTGTTATAAGCAAACTCTATAATAGACAAATATGCATCCCAACTACCCGGGAAACTCATAACATAAGCTCGCAACATATCCTCCAAGATTTGTATCATCTTCTCTTATTGGCCATCTATATGAGGATGAAAAGCTGTGCTAAAATGTAACCGAGTACCCATAGCTTATTTGAAGCCTTTTTAGAATCGAGAAGTAGACCAAGCATCTCGATCTGAAACAATACTCAAAGTAACGCAGGAGGATCCAAGTCAGATGATGCAGAGTTGGCAAATCAGCGCAGAACTGGCAGGTGGACTATCTAGAATGGGCCAGGGGCTCAGATCAGGCCCGGAAGACCCTAGTCTGATTGAAAATAGGCCAACGAATAAAACTTGATTATTCCGCAATCAGTGTCATCGTTTTTAAGCCAAAAAACGACGTTTAAGCCCTCAAATTGGCAATTTACAATTTTTAGGAAACTTTTTATTTTAGTTATTTTAATTTCAGCCTTAATTTAATTTTCCTATTTTGTTTCGACCTTATAAATAAGGTCTTAGGGTTTTGTAAACATTATTATTGAATTTGCATAATTTTAAATAAACACCAGAGCTGTTTCTCTGCATTGTTTTTTAGGGTTCTTCTTGTGTTACTTCCTGTGAACGATCTGTTTGACTAGCCTACAGAATAATCGCTATTTTGCCCGACGTCAGTTGGTATCAGAGCTTCAGTGTTTTCCTAGGGCAAGATTTCATCAGTTCCATGGCTGGTGGTCGTGGTCGTGGTCGTCGCGGGTAGGTTCCGAACGAAGAAGCCCCATGTCGTGATCGTAACGTTCAGGATACGATGATTGAGGATTTACAGAGGAAAGTTGCCGAGTTAACCCAGTGTCTATCGGTGCAAAATTTTGGAGATTGTGAGATTGAAGATCACGATTCCGATTCCAGTTCCAGTTCTGAAAAACCACATCACAATCCTGCTCGATTCTGGGAGCACCGTGGTCGGGAAGAACGTTATGGGGACCTCGGATTCAGAGTGGATCTGCTTGGTTTTTTTGGTACGTTACAGGCCAAGGGATTCATTGATTGGTTGAATGAAGTGGAGCGTATTTTCGAGTACAAGGAAGTCCTAGATCGTGTGAAGGTGAAACTGGTCGCCATCAAATTGAAGGGCAGAGCATCTGCGTGGTGGGAGCAATTGAGGTGTTCGCGTGATCGGTAGGGCAAAGCCAAGATTACAGATTGGGAGAAGATGAAGAAGAAGATGAAGGGTTACTTCCTCCATTTCGGTTACACTCAGATCTTGTTTCAGCGTCTTCATTCGTTGAGGCAGGGCACGAGATTGGTGGATGATTACACGGAGGAATTCTATCAATTGATTGCCCGGAACGACTTATCTGAAACAGAGGAGCAGATAGTGGCACAATAGTTGAGGGGATTACGGCAGCCCCTACAGGATGTCCTCAGCCTTCACTCGCTGTGGACAGTTTCAGAGGCATATCAGCATGCACTTGCGGTGGAGAAACAGCAGAACAGGAGGCCATTGAACAAAGGCGATCAAAATAATCGACCAGTTTGCCCGCAGAAATCCTATCCTGTCCAGCAACCACCTCAAGGTAACCCTAACCCGAATATTAGGTGTTTCAGATGTGGTGAACATGGGCATAAATCACCTGAGTGCAGGAAGCCTGCTAGTAATAAAGGTAAAAATCTACTGATTGAGGACGATGG
This sequence comes from Bretschneidera sinensis, assembly GCA_023935145.1. Lineage (NCBI taxonomy): Eukaryota > Viridiplantae > Streptophyta > Magnoliopsida > Brassicales > Akaniaceae > Bretschneidera > Bretschneidera sinensis. Next base: position 28,663,631 of record CM043701.1, on the reverse strand, counting down.
AGTAGACGAAACTGAGGAGATTGGGGAGCCTATGTATGATGATGATGAGTATAGGGATGCATTGTATGGGGATGGCCATGAGACCTTGGTCATTCGTAAGAGCCTACTGACCCCCAAGGGTGATTCAAGGGACGATTGGTTGAGGACCAATATTTTTCACACAACCTGTACAGTTGCCGATAAAGTCTGCAAGATGATCATAGATAGTGGCAGTTGTGAGAATGTGGTGTCTGAAGAGGTTGTCAAGAAACTGCAGTTGAAAACAGATCGTCACCTAAGCCATACAAATTGTCTTGGCTGAATAAAGGCAGTGAAGTAACGGTAGATAGGTGTTGCCTAGTTTCTTTTTCTATTGTTAAGAGATATTTCGATAATGCTTGGTGTGATGTTGTATGTATGGATTCTTGTCATGTATTATTAGGCAGGCCTTGGCAGTATGACCATAATGTTATTCATGATGGGCGAAAAAACACATACTCCCATAGCATCAAAGGGAAGAAGATTGTGTTGGCACCTCGTCGGGAAGGAATCACTCCTACCCCGATTTCCAATAATACTAATCTACTTTCGATGTCCAGGTTTTTAGCAGAGGTTGAGCATGTGGACGTGGTTTATGCTCTGCTACCTTATGGGAATAGCACAGCAGATCTGAATCCAGAATTACCAGTCGAAGTGCAGCAGCTGATGGCAGAGTTTTTTGACCTTATGCCAGAGGATCTTCCTCCTGGGTTACAACCTATGAGGGACATTCAGCATTAGATCGACCTTGTTCCAGGGTCTAGTTTGCCTAATCGACCGGCATATCGCCACAACCCCAAGAAATCTGAAGAGTTGCAGCGACAGGTGGTAGAGTTGTTAGAGAGAGGTTACGTCCGTGAGAGTATGAGCCCATGTGCGGTTCCTGCCCTACTAGTGCCGAAGAAGGATGGTTCTTGGCGTATGTGTGTTGATAGCAGAGCCATCAATAGGATCACAGTGAAATACCGGTTCCCAATTCCCCGCCTGGATGATATGTTAGACTAGCTATCCGGTTCTAGGATCTTCTCCAAAATTGACCTTAGGAGTGGATACCACCAGATCAGAATAAGGCCTGGAGATGAGTGGAAGACAGCATTTAAGACGCAGCATGGGCTGTATGAGTGGATGGTCATGCCTTTTGGGCTGTTCAATGCGCCCAACACATTTATAAAGTTCTTATATCAGGTTTTACGGCCTTTCATGGGGAAGTTTGTTGTAGTTTACTTCGATGACATCCTCATTTATAGTCCGACGTGGGAGTCACATTTTGAACACCTCCATGCTGTTTTTAATTTGTTGAGGACAGAGCGTCTGTACATCAATCAAAAGAAGTGTTCTTTCTTCACTACTTCTATTACTTTTTTGGGTTTTGTGGTATCTACTGATGGTGTTCAAGCAGTTCAGTCGAAGGTAGATGCGGTCTTGGAATGGCCCACACCGAGGATCTTGCAGGATGTAAGAAATTTCCATGGATTAGCTTCCTTCTATCGCCGGTTCATTAGAAATTTCAGCACTTTGATTGCTCCTATCACAGAGTGCCTTAAGGGGCGTGATTTTCAGTGGTCCGAGGAGGCAGAAACCAGCTTTCAACTGGTCAAACAGAAGATGACAGAGGCACCGGTTTTAGCACTTCCTGATTTTGAAAAGGTGTTTGAGGTAAATTGTGATGCATCTGGAGTGGGTATTGGTGGTGTTCTAAGTCAAGAAGGTCGACCAGTAGCTTTTTTCAGTGAGAAGTTATCAAGATCAAAAAAGAGTTACTCCACCTATGATCTGGAATTCTATGCCATAGTTCAGTCCCTGAAACATTGGCGTCATTACCTAGTGCAGAGGGAATTTATTCTTATCACTGATCATGAGGCCCTGAAGTACATCAATGGCCAACACAAGCTGAGTAGGCGGCATGCCAAGTGGGTGGCGTACTTGCAAGAATTCACGTTTGCACTGAGGCACCAAGCAGGAAGTCTGAACCGTGTCGCAGATGCACTGAGCCGTCGTACATTACTTCTCACCACCATGAGCACCAGAATTGTGGGATTTGAGGTCTTCTCCGATATGTATGCTGCAGATCCTTCCTTCGAGACGATAATTCAGGAGGTAACTACTGGTCAACGACATGATTTTATTTTGCATAATGGTTATCTATTTCGTGGTTTGTAGTTGTGCCTTCCAGATTGTTCACTAAGGCAGCAGATTATTAGTGAACTTCATAATGAAGGTCATTTTAGGCGAGACAAGATATTGGCCCTGATTTCCTCTAACTATTATTGGCCCAAATTGACCAGTGACGTGGCTCATCATGTGGAGCGTTGTTATGTGTGCTAGTGGTCCAAGGGAGTTCTCACTAATGCAGGTCTGTACACCCCTTTACTTGTACCTGAAGCCCCTTGGTTCGATGTTAGTATGGACTTTGTGTTGGGCTTACCCCGTACCCAATGAGGCTTGGATTCTATTTTGGTTGTGGTTGATAGATTTTCCAAGATAACCCATTTCATACCTTGTAGGAAGACAATGAATGCTACCAGGATCACTCATCTTTACTTCAAGGAGATTGTGCGTTTGCATGGTGTTCCTCGATCCATCACTTCAGATCGTGACACCAAGTTCATGAGTCAATTCTGGAAGAGTTTATGGGAGAAGCTAGGGACGAAGTTAAATTTTAGCAGCGCTATCATCCTCAAACAGATGGTCAGACCGAGGTGGTGAACCGGAGTTTGGGAAACCTTTTGAGGAGCTTAGCAGGAACTAAACCGAAGCAGTGGGATCTTGCATTACCTCAAGCAGAATTTGCCTATAATAGGTCAAAAAACAGAACCACAGGAATGAGCCCATTTGAGATTGTGTATGGTCAGAATCCATCCGGAGTGCTTGACTTAGCCCCTATTCCACGAGTGGGTCATTTGAATCCCAAGGCAGATGAGATGGTAGAACATCTTCAGGATATCCATGAGCAGGTGAAGCTAGCCATTCACGACAGTAATGCTAAGTACAAGGCTCAGAGCGACAGTCACCGTCGTCAGGTACTTTTTGATGTTGGTGATTTTGTTTGGGCCGTATTAACTCGTGATCGTTTTCCCATGGGAGAGTATAATAAGCTTAAGGAGCGAAAGATTGGACCCTGTGAGATCTTGCAGAAGATCAATGATAACGCCTACAGACTACGCCTACCCAGTCATCTGAAGACTTCTGATGTATTTAATGTGAAACACCTGAGTCCTTGTTTTGAGGATTCCGATGAAGCTATTGAGAACTCGAGGACGAGTTCTTTCCAACCCGGGGTGATTGACGCAAGAGGATCCAAGTCAGATGATGCAGAGTTGGCAGATTAGCGCAGAACTGGCAGGTGGACTATCTAGAATGGGCCACGGGCTCAGATCAGGCCCGAAAGACCTTAGTCTGATTGGAAACGGGCCAACGAATAAAACCTGATTATTCCGTGTTGTGCGAAAATATACCTAAATAAATGGGTAAATAATCGTACTCGTTTTACTTACAAGTGCACAAGGTCAAAAATGTAGTATAGTGTGCGAATGCAAGATCATCTCCACAGGGATTGGTAAATTTAACTTTAGAATTAGTTTCGCAGTAATAAAAAGATAAAAATAATAAAAGAGTTGATTTTGATAAAGATAAAATACTAAAGATAAAGGCGTAGGGACTTGATATCCACCACTAATTATGCTACCACAATATAACAGTATGCCAATACTTTATTCATGCCATGTATACCTACTGATTGCCAACCTAAGGGCATGGTATCTACTCCTTAAGCTATTGATTTCCCTAAGCAACGAGTTAGGCATGGTATCTACTTTAACTCTTTTCTTCCTTAAGGGATTCAGCATGGTATCTGCTTGAGTTGTTCCTTAAGAAAACATAAGTACTATGGAAATCGACAACCACATGAGACCTAAGGCATGGTATCTACTCCTGGTTTCCCATGTTGATTAACCCGGGTATCCGGATAAGATATCCCTTGTTACTAATGTTAGACCCAGGACTCAGTCATCCAAATTGATCTAACTAACAAGTCCATACCACATGCACATATTGATCAGACATATACATATGAGGAATTTAAATAAAAGCAGGTATTAATCAAGTTTAAGAAACACAACATAAATATCGCAAGGCGCCAATACTAAATTTATTGAGTAAACATAATTAGGGCTTCAACCAAGCCCTACTAAGAATTTAATTACACATAATAAAATAAAAAGGAAAGAAGAAACCCGAGAGAAGAGTCGTCAATTCCGCTCCGCGGTGTCCTTCTCCAAGCTAAAACAAAAGATAAAAGAATGGATCTAAGAAGTGATCCCCCCAAGAGGTGATGCCTTTTGTGTGTGATTTACAAGTGTATTTATAGGTCTTTGAGAAGTCCTAATCGGCTCATGAGTTCCTAAACTTTCCTAAAACGCAAAACTCCTTTATTTCCAAAATAGGGTTATTTCCAAAATAGGGTTCTGCAGTTTACATGTGCGCTCGATCGCATATGTGGTGCGCTCGATCGCAATTCTGCGCTTGATCGCACAGAGGAGTGCGCTCGATTGCAATTTAGCCAGCAGCTACTCTAGGATTTCCAGATTTATTCCTTTAAGTGCCAAAAATGCTTCTTTTTCTCCAAGACCCTATAAAAACGTGTAAAACACAAAAGTGAAGTAAAATAGACTAAAACATATAGATAAAGAACTTAATAAATGTAAATTAAGGGGCTTAAATATGAATATTTAAGCTCCTATCACACCCCCAAACTTACATATTGCTAGTCCCTTAGCAATACAAAACCAAAAACTAAATGAAAAACAAAGACGCAAAGATAAATCCAATGCTCATGGTGTCCAACAAAAGTTTAGGTTTCACACAAAACTATGATGCGCATTCATGAGCAAGCTTAACAAGTATAAACACATATTTGTAATGAATACGAGTTTTGAATGAAAATCTCTTTCATGAGGCAGGTTAAGACATCACAAGTTTAACTGAGTGTGTGGTGGACTAGCACATAAAAGATTGGGTTTCCAAATAATTCTAATGTGTAATGTTTCGATGACTCAAGATTCACCAAATTTTCTATTAGAATCAACAAAGATGGCATAGATTTTCTTCTTTTCTTTTATTTGTGAGATTTTTGCCAAGTTAGTTCCCTTAAGCTTTCTATTTGACTCGTGTAACGAGCGTTTAGCCAATGACTCCCAAACCAGATGGTTTTAGGGCATTAGGTGTAGAAACACCCCTAAGGGCTTACTAACTCGAGTCAAAAAGGCTACGAAACTAACTGATCTTAATGCTACCGATCAGAATATTCCACCTTTTGACGTGACACTCACTGCTTACTGAGGCAAGAGGGCCAGTTACTCAATGGAAAGTTCTTTTTAATGATCTTTAGAAGCATTTTTTTTTCTTTTCTTTTTGAGCAATAACGAACTTTTTTTATTTTCTTATGCCACTGCATTAATCTAATAGGTCATCTGGTTCACAGTCAAGCAAAAGAAACATACAAATCAAAATTACATGTCATACCCCACACAACTATGTGCTAATGTGCTCATGTTTAGTTTAAGTCGAACTTGTGAATCCTTAAATGCCTAAAAGAAAGTGATTATGGTTCAAAACTTAATTATTGGCCCATATGTTCAAGGTGTTAAGCTCACTTATGAAGTCAAATCATATTGTTTGTTTAGAACACCCAAAAATTTTGGAACAGAATGAACATGTATTTATCTATGAAAAACAACAAAACAAAAAAAACTGGGACAAGGTGTGTGTGAATGTGTCTCCCATACCCCCAAACTTAAATTATACATTGTCCCCAATGTGTGAATAACAAGGAAAGAGCTGACCTGAGAGATGGAGAACTAGCTAGGTTGGCATGGCTTATAGCGTACCCCCAAACATGAACAGATGCACACATTGTCCCTAAAAAAGAAAAATTAACGTAATACGGGAAAACAAGAAGTAATAAAAATAAATAAATAACAATAAATACGTAAAATAATAAAAATAAAAGGATAAGCTGTGGGGTGCCTCCCATGAGCGCTAAGTTTAACGTCTTCAGCCGGACCAAGCCTTATTTTTCCCCAAAACTATGAGTGGCAGCAGCTAGCATAGGAAATGTCTTATTCTCTCCCATATAAGCATACGGTAAGTGCTCTGACAACTGCTTGAATTCCAAGTTAGGTGCCTGTACAATAGAAGGGAAAATAATATTAGTAGGCACATAATGGTCAAATGGATCGGTGTACTTACTTAGATGCTTTGGAAAGGCCTCAAGGAGGTGCATAGTATCACTGATGTCATTAGTAACATCCTTGCATTTGGGCTCAATATCCGATCTTGGGACACTATAGATAAGAGCAGTTTCTATTGGATCAACGTGATGGACCTGAAAAGTTTCCTCAACAACACTTTGCGTCATGCATACATTAAAACATTTTGTATTATCTGGGGGTAATTTTAATGCATTATATCTATTGATTTTAACCTTCTCACTATTTACCTTCTCCATCTCACTTACCTTGGATATGGATGCTTGTGTAGGCTCATCAGTTTCAATGATCTTACCATTTGTTAGAGTTGTCACGGTATTTAGTTGCTGATGTCCTCTTGGAGTAGGTAGTGGTTGGACTGGAAGTTCACCCAACTTTCTTTCACTTAGCTCCTTAGCCAATTGCCCCATTTACTCCTCGAGTCTTTGAATGGCTTGCTCATGTTTTGTAGTGGTTTGTTGTTGCTCAATCATGAACTGTTCTTGTGAAGTCATCAGTTGCCTCATAAGATTCTCTAGGTCACTATTTTCTGATTCCGGCACTGGTTGGGCTACTGGTTGGAAGTGTTGTTGCTGTCCTTGAAGATTCAAAGCATTTTGAGTGTTGCTCCATGAGAGATTGGGGTGGTTCTGCCATCCAGGATTGTAGGTATTTGCATATACGCTGTTCGGTCCCTCATAATTTGCTTGCTCTTGATCTGTAGTTGAATACAGAGGACAAGTATAAGTATTATAATCAAAATGAGAGCATATAGCACATACCTGGCGTTGTGTAGCCTGTGGACTATATAAGTTGTTCTGATCAGCCATGGCTTTTATGAGCATGTCTAGCTTTCTTTCCATAGCAGCCATCTGATTCGAAGATCCATCATTGAAGCTCGCCTCATACATACTCTTGCTTTTAATTCCTTGTCTATCTTTCGAGGAGAATTGTTGGGTGTGCTCACTTAATGTCTCAAACAACTCCATGGCTTCTTCACTAGTCTTCTCCATCAGCACACCTCCATAACCGGAATCCACTATACCTTGATTTATACCACTCAAACCTTCATAGAAAGCTAGTACCAGCTCATCTTGAGGTAAGTTGTGATATGGACATTTGAGTAGCAACTCATTAAAGTGTCCCCATGCCTCGAAGAAAAGGTCTCTATCCCTCTGTTGGAAGGATTGAATCTCCTTCCTCATCTGCCTTGTCTTTTGGGCTGGAAAAAATTTCCTTAGAAATCTATTGGATAGCTCTTCCCAAGTATGGATGGAATCTGTAGGCAATAAATGATACCACATTTTAGCATTATCTTTTAATGAAAAAAGGAAAAGAATTAACCTGATTCCCTCTTGATCTAGGCCCCGAATATGCTGGAACTTGCAGAGATCACAAAATTCTCGAAGGTGCAAGTGTGGATCCTCAGCAGGTGTACCCCTAAAATGAGTCAAGGCACTAAGTATCTCCGGAGATATGTAATAATTTTCTTCCACCTTAGGTTGATATGCAATGCATGAAGGATGGTTGAGGTTCTGTGGAATGAAGGATTGCTTCATAGGTCTCCGTTTTGGTGGCAGTTGGTTGTAAAGCTGTTCCATTGGTGCTTCACCCTCAAATTCTTCTTCTCTCTCTTCGAAGTTGTTTCTAGGCCTCTTTCGAATGATCTGCTCACTTTCTATATCAAGTGAAAGGATGGTTGGGTTCCTCACTCGAAGCCCATGCATGAATCAACAGGAATACCTTAGTGCAGCAGCTTCAGTACTGCTGCTCGGGTAGTCTCTGGACTATTTGCGCTCGAGCGCTCTAAGCACTGCGCTCGATCACACTTAGGTTTGTGCTCGATCGCAGTGCCAGAATTAGCACTGATGCACACCTAAAACAGAAAGAAAGAAAATAACAAAAATGAAGAATTAAGTTAGATAATTGATGAAAATAAAATAAAACAAAACAGATTAAGAAAGATATTTAATGAAAAATAAGAAAGAGAAAAAAAAATTGAACAAAATAAGAAAAATAAACGGGAAATAATTCTAAACAGAAATTTAGCACAATCCCCGGCAACGCCGCCAAAAACTTGTTGTGCGAAAATATACCTAAATAAATGGGTAAATAATCGTACTCGTTTTACTTGCAAGTGCACAAGGTCAAAAATGTAGTATAGTGTGCGAATGCAAGATCATCTCCACAGGGATTGGTAAATTTAACTTTAGAATTAGTTTCGCAATAATAAAAAGATAAAAATAATAAAAGAGTTGATTTTGATAAAGATAAAATACTAAAGATAAAGGCGTAGAGACTTGATATCCACCACTAATTATGCTACCACAATATAACAGTATGCCAATGCTTTATTCATGCCATGTATACCTACTGGTTGCCAACCTAAGGGCGTGGTATCTACTCCTTAAGCTATTGATTTCCCTAAGCAACGAGTTAGGCATGGTATCTACTCTAACTCTTTTCTTCCTTAAGGGATTCAGCATGGTATCTGCTTGAGTTGTTCCTTAAGAAAACATAAGTACTATGGAAATCGACAACCACATGAGACCTAAGGCATGGTATCTACTCCTGGTTTCCCATGTTGATTAACCCGGGTATCCGGATAAGATATCCCTTGTTACTAATGTTAGACCCAGGACTCAGTCATCCAAATTGATCTAACTAACAAGTCCATACCACATGCACATATTGATCAGACATATACATATGAGGAATTTAAATAAAAGAAGGTATTAATCAAGTTTAACAAACACAACATAAATATCGCAAGGCACCAATACTAAATTTATTGAGTAAACATAATTAGGGCTTCAACCAAGCCCTACTAAGAATTTAATTACACATAATAAAATAAAAAGGAAAGAAGAAACCCGAGAGAAGAGTCGTCAATTTCGCTCCACGGTCTCCTTCTCCAAGCTAAAACAAAAGATAAAAGAATGGATCTAAGAAGTGATCCCCCAAGAGGTGATGCCTTTTGTGTGTGATTTACAAGTGTATTTATAGGTCTTTGAGAAGTCCTAATCGGCTCATGAGTTCCTAAACTTTCCTAAAACGCAAAACTCATTTATTTCCAAAATAAGGTTATTTCCAAAATAGGGTTCTGCAGTTTACATGTGCGCTCAATCGCATATGTGGTGCGCTCGATCGCAATTCTGCGCTCGATCGCACAGAGGAGTGCGCTCGATCGCAATTTAGCCAGCAGCTGCTCTAGGATTTCCAGATTTATTCCTTTAAGTGCCAAAAATGCTTCTTTTTCTCCAAGACCCTATAAAAACGTGTAAAACACAAAAGTGAAGTAAAATAGACTAAAACATGTAGATAAAGAACTTAATAAATGTAAATTAAGGGGCTTAAATATGAATATTTAAGCTCCTATCATTCCGCAATCAGCATCATCGTTTTTAAGCCAAAAAACGATGTTTAAGCCCTCAAATTGTAATTTACAGTTTTTAGGAAACTTTTTATTTTAGTTATTTTAATTTCAGCCTTAATTTAATTTTCCTATTTTGTTTCGACCGTATAAATAAGGTCTTAGGGTTTTGTAAACATTATTATTGAATTTGCATAATTTTAAATAAACATCAGAGCTGTTTCTCTGCATTGTTTTTTTAGGGTTTTTCTTGTGTTACTCCCTGTGAACGATCTGTTCGACTAGCCTGCAGAATAATCGCTATTCTGCCCGGCGTCACAAAGGCGCTCCACACAACTTCACTATCTGTGCTACATATAATTCTGCTAATCTTTTTGAAGACCAAGTTACCTTAATAGGAAGAAAGTGTACTGACTTTTACAACCAATCAACTATTACTCAAATGGCATCAATGCCTCGATGAGTATGAGGAAGTCCTGTAATGAAATCCATGGTTATCCTTTCCCCCAATCTGGTATGGAAAGAGGTTGAAGCAAACCTGTTGGATGTTTATGTTTAGTTTTTACTTGTTGGAAAACTAAACACCGAGACACATACTTCGTTACATCTTTATTTAAACCTGACCATCAGTAATTTTACTAAAGTCCTCTATACATCTTGTTGCTCCCCAAATGTATAGAATAAAACATATCATGAGCTTCCTTCAGAATATCTTTCCTCAATTCCACTTCATTAGGTACACAAATTTGATTTCCCAACATTAGCATGCTATCTTCTCTCACTAAGAAATCATTTCGTTTATTTTCCAATACTTCCTTTTTCATTTCCATTATTGCTTCATCTCTACCTTATGCATCTAGAAGATAGTACACAACCAACAATTTCATCAACATATTAGCTACTAACCCTCCAGTAGTACTCTTTTATAATTTCACCTCTAAACTTCTCAACTCTTCTATTAAACTCAAGAAATAAATTTTCAAGGTTTCAAGTTTAGATTTCCTACTCAAGGCATCTGCCACTACATTAGCTTTTCCAGGATGATAATGTATAATACAATCATAATCACTGATCAATTGCATCAATTGTTTCTATCTCAAATTCAGCTCCTTTTGAGTGGGTAAATACTTAAGACTTTCATGATTGTAAATATCTCACAACTAGCTCCATAAAGATGATGCCTCCAAAGCTTTAGTGCAAAAAATATGGCTTCTAACTCCAAATCATTGATAGGGTAATTTCGTTCATGATTCTTCAATAGTTGAGAAGTATAAGCTACAAATTTTCCATGATGCATCAAAACACAACCTAACCTTTGATGTGGCGAATCACTATAAATCACAAATCCTTCATCTATTGAAGGAAGAGTTAATATTGGAGCCGTTGTCAACTTCTCCTTTAGTAATAAAAAACTGTTCTCATAATATTTTGACCATATGAATATCTCTCCCTTCCTTGTCAACTTAGTCAAATGCACTAGAATAAGTAAGAAATTCTTAATAAATCTTGAATAATACCCCGCCAATCCCAAGAAACTTCTAATTTTAGTCACATTTTTAGGCTTCTCCCAATTCAAAATGGATTATACCTTTTGAGGATCTATAGCTATACCTTATTTTAATAGTATATGCCCCAAAAATATTCTTTATTTAGCGAAAATGCACACATACTAAACTTGGCATAAAGTTTCTCTTTTATAAGAGTTTCTAGTACTATCTTCAAGTGTTTAGCATGCTCCTCATCACTCCTTGAGTACACCAAAATATCGTCGATAAAGAGTACAACAAATATGTCTAAGAAGGGTCTGAACATCCTATTCATCATATCCAGGAATGTTGCAGGGACATTGGTGAAACCAAATGGCATAATCAAAAATTTGTAATAAGTATATCGAGTTCGAAAAGCAGTCTTTGGAACATCTGAATTAATCCGTAACAGTTGATATCCCGACCTCAAATCCATCTTTGATAATACTTAGGCTCCTTATAACTGTTCAAATAAGTCAATGATTCTCGGCAAAAGGTATTTGTTACGAATTGTTATCTTATTCAATTGTCAATAATCAATACATAGCCTCAGAGTTCCATCTTTCTTCTTAACAAGCAATACCGGTGCTCCCCAAGGTGATATACTAGAACAAATGAACCACTTATCTAGTAGTTCCTGAAGTTGAACATTAAATTCTTTTAATTCGGTCAGTGTCATTCAATAAAGGGGATATCAAAATAGAAGTGGAAGTAGGTGCTAGATAATAGAAAACTCTATTTCTCTATTAGGTGGTAATCCAGATAATTCTTCAGGAAAACATCCAAAAATCTTTAATAATTGGTACTCCTTCTACCTTTATACTTTCTTCCTTTGAATTGCTCACATATGCCAAATAACCTTCACATCCCTTCTTTAACAATCTCCTAGTTGTAATAGCAGAAATAAGGCAATGTGAGGATATTCTATATTCTCCTTGAAAAGTAAACTCTTCTTCTCCTGGGATTCCAAAAATTACCATTTTCTTAAAGCAATCCACCCATATATAATATGTAGCTAACGAGTCCATACCCAAAATGAAATAAAAGTCTTTCATCTCTAAAGGAATCAAATTCACCCTATGTTCTCTTATCCCCAATATTCAATACACAATCCCAAAATACCCATTTAATTGTCACTTTCTCTCAAAATTGGAGTCTTAACAATTAAATTATCATTCAGACACATTCTAAGCATGTCAACAAATATCATAAGAGAAGTAGAAACAAAGGAGTGTGTTGCAATGGGATAAATCAATATTCTAGAATTTCTACCAGATAGAGAAGCTTCACTAGTCACTACATCAAGCGTAGCTTGAGCATCCTGCTGAGTAATAGCATAAACACGGCTCTGCCATTGTTGGCCTTGACTAACATTCTCTTTTTCCATTGTAGCTTCTCGACCTTGTGTCCCACTTCTTCCACCTATAAATCCACTACCTCGACCCAATTGGCCCCTTTCGGAACCTCCAGTCATATTCATGCTATCAACTGACTTGCATGTCGACCAACAGTTTGAACCCACATAACTATTTTGACCACATACAAAGCATACAATATTTTGTAACATAGAAATATCCTTCTGAAGAACATGCAAATTGGGCTATCTCCCGAGTAGTGTTAAGTTTATAGTCTTCAGCCAGATCGTGTGACTCTCATGCCATGTACTAGACGGATTTGCGTGTGATAAGCACTTATCATAAGCGTTTATCCCGGCAACGAAACCATGTAATAAGCGCTGAATGTCACACATTCAAGCCTCTTAATTTGCATACATTAATCCTTTAATCTTGTTACAATTTGATCTTTTGTAGTGTTTTACATGCATTCAGGTTTCCCAAGATGAGTGCAACAAAACCTATCATTTCTAGACTGTTAAAGATAAATTGAGCATTTTTCTAATTCATGTTCTCACTAGCAAAGGGTGAAAATGAGCTTCAATAAATTGCCAAAATTTCCCGTATAGATTTGTCATTTTTGTGGATTAAACTGTATTGATTCAGGAAGAACTAGGAGATAGGCCATATAAGCTTTGAAAGATCCGGATGTCTATTTTCTGGAGAATTTTATGGCATGTAAATATAATTTTTCTAGAGAAAGTTATGGCAGTTTTAGTAGACAAAGGTCAGGCTGTGCATGATTTCAACGTGGCAGACGTGAAGGAGCTATTAAATTCTGATTTTTTTTTGGATTTGCATCATTTGAAAAGGAAGTTGAGTGCTTAAATAAGTCTAGCGAAAAATTAGAAAATGAAAATAGGCCCATGTTCAATTGCTAGGGTTTTGTTTAGGGTTCTATAAATACATGTTTAAGAGACCAAAAAGAAATGAGGTTTTTTTTACTATATTTTCTTCTATGGTGGCCATTTTCATGCATGGGGGCTCTTGTTCTCTGAGGGTTATCATCATAGAGGACCTGTAATTTTTTTTATTTTTATCTATTTTTTATGATGTTGATATTTTTCATTAGAATTATGTGTAACTAACTATTTTAGTTAGGGCTCGATTGAAGCCCTAGTCATGTCTTTTTAAAGATTTCTATTTGCTTTGTTAAATTTATTTTTTTGGTGATGCTTAATTGATTAATTTCTGGTTTTATTTCATTCTTCATATGGTTTATGTGTTATGCTTGATCATCATATAAATGTGTTGTATGGAGATTGTCATCTAGGTAAATTTAGATGACCTAGTCTTGTGCCTACACTAAGTGACGAAAGAACCCATAACGTAGGCACAAGAAATGACTAGGGCTTTAATCGAACCCTAACTAAATTATTTAGTTACACATAATTCTAATTAAAAATATCTTCATCATAAAAAAATAGATAAAAGAAAGAAAAGACAACTCCTCTATGATGATAATCCTCATAGAGCAAGAGCTTCCATGTGTGAAGATGGCCATCGTAGAAGAAAATATATTAAAAAAACCTTGTTCTCTTTTTGGTATCTTAAACATGTATTTATAGAACCCTAAACAAAACCCTAGCAATTGAATGTGTGCCTATTTTTGTTTTTCTGATTTTTGTTTAGACTTATTTGGGCACTCAACTTCCTTTTCCAGCCGTGCAAATCCGAAAAAAAAAAATCATAATTTAATAGCTCTTTCACGTCTGCCACGTTGAAATCGCGCACAGCCTGACATTTTTCTACTAAAACTGCTATAACTTTCTCTAGCAAAATTATATTTAGGAGTCATAAAATTCTCTAGAAAATGGACATCCGTATCTATCCAAGTATATATGGCTCATCTCCTAGTTCTTCTTGAATCAATACAGTTTAATCCGCAAAAATGACTAATCTATACGGGAAATTTTTGCAATTTAGTGAAGCTCCTTTTCACCCTTTGCTAGTGACAACATGACTTAGCAAAATGCTCAATTTATCTTTAACAGTCTAGAAATGATGGGTTTTGTTGCACTCCTCTTGGGAAACCTGAAAGCATGTAAAACACTACAAAAGATCAAATTGTAACAAGGCTAAAGGATTAATGTATGCAAATTAAGGAGCTTGAATGTGTGACATTCAAAACTTATCACATGGTTCCATTGCCATGATAAGCGCTTATCACATGCAAATCCGTCCAGTACATGGCAGTCACACGGTCTGGCTGAAGACTATAAACTTAACATTACTTGGGAGGTAGCCCAATTTGCGTGTTCTTGATTGTTTTCATTTCAGACGCATCCTTCTTAAAAAAATTTGTTTCTCGCCATCTAGTGCTCATTTATGCTAGTTTTTTTAGCTTGATTTTTTAGGACAGGTGTTTTCTGGGGAGCTTTACCTTTCCCCACTTTTTTTTCTCCTCCTGGTATTGTATCTCTTACTACACATTGGGGACAATGTATGATTTAAGTTTGGAGTTGTAGGAAAACAATTGTATGTCCTTATGTGAGCATTGTGCACTTGTTTGATCGCCCAAATAGTGTTATCTGCAAGAATTTGGTTAAATTGAAACAGTGATTTGATTTCATTGGCGAGCTTAAATTTTTGAACACGTGATCAATTCAATAGAAAATTTGAGTCTGGTTACTTACTTTTGGCTTAGGACACTTCACATGTTTCATCTTGATTTCTCCACGAGCATATTAGCACATGATCTGTGGGGTATGAAATGAAGAACTAATGGTGCCTGTTTTCAAAATCTTGAGTTCGGTCTGATGCTTTATTAGATGAATGGCCTTAGCATGATTTATTGGCAATGAATAATGGCATAATGAACAATGATGAATAATGACTTTTCTAAGTTGTTTATTGAGTAACCGGGCCTCTTGCCACCAAGAAATGAGTGTTTGCGTCAAAAGATGAACGGTTTGGATTGGTTAATGACATGGCTAGTTTAGCTTTGTAGCCTTTTTGGCTCGAGTTAGTAAGTCTTAAGGGTACTTTACACCTAGTGCCCCAAAGCCATCTAGTTTGGGAGTCACTAGCCTAACACTTGATACATGGGTCAATTAGAAAGCTTAAGGGACCTAAGCATTGCACAGCCTGCAATTAGATAATAAATTAATTAATTATAAAAAAGAGAAATGAAGTCATCATATCTGCTATGATATTGCCTTAGTCATTTATTTGATGGAGATTCCACTGAATTTTGAGATAATAATATATGCATATTATGATTGAGTTGAAACTCCAGGATTATGTGATAATTCACTTTACACTAGTTGATCTTGTAAAGTCTCTGCTAGCTAGCTGTGAGTGATTGGACTTTGAATTCTTTTTAAAGTCTTGAAAGTGGAGTTTGTCAATTTAAGCTTGTTAATGAATGAAAAACATTGTTGATGTGATTCCGTATTCTTCTTGATAACATGATTGTGACATAAATGTTTACCATTTCTGTTATACCCTCACGAGACTTCACTCGTCCTCTAGGGATGCCTAGGGGTTTAAAGGTTTATTTCATATGCTAAATGCAATCGTACACCTCACGAAAGATAAAAATAGGTAGCTATTTTATTTTAAGTTTTGTATTGCTAAGAGACTACCAATATGTAAGTTTGGGGGTGTGATAAGCGTTGAATATCACACATTCAA
This sequence comes from Bretschneidera sinensis, assembly GCA_023935145.1. Taxonomy (NCBI): domain Eukaryota; kingdom Viridiplantae; phylum Streptophyta; class Magnoliopsida; order Brassicales; family Akaniaceae; genus Bretschneidera; species Bretschneidera sinensis. The sequence goes on along the minus strand of CM043701.1, from coordinate 28,647,439 downwards.
GCCCCTTAATTTGCATATGTTAGTCCTTTAGCCTTGTTTTCACGTTCTTCATTTATAATTAAGAATTTGTCGATTAACAACAATAACCCAAACACAAACAATTAGACTTCAACTAAACCAATTAAGGATTCATAATTATTAAATAATCTAATTTGGTTACCCTCAAAGAGTTAGAACTTCGAAGAAAAAATGGAAATCAAATTGTAACAACCTAAAAACAGGGCTGCACAATCCACTGTCTAAATTACACAATCAACTGTTCACAATTACAATTGACAATAGACTGTGTTAGATACTTTTGGTCTCAGTCCTTTGCATTCTCGACTGTCCTAAGGTCAGAACCTAGAATAACCCACAAAAATGCACCATTATTTCCTTCAAATCACTGTAAATCATCTTAAAATCTGAAACCCTTTCAAAACACCAATTTCCTAAGTTTCTAAATCAAGGTTTTACATTACCCAAAGCCAAAATCTCAAGTTAACACTCATAAACCTCCAAAATCAACACAAAACCATTTTGAAACCTAAATACCCATTTCTTTAAATTTTCCATAAGAAACCTAAAATCATTGAATTCAGGCACCCAATTTCATATCTATAAGCTTTCAAGAACATAAAAGATAAAGGAAAAAAACTTTACTTCGAATTTCTTCTCAAAAAATTCTATCACTTGTTCAAGAAAGGAAGTAAAAGAGAGAAATGTTTAGGAGTTTGTAGAATAAAAGAGAGAGACTGGGAGTTAGTCTCTCATTTCATATATTTATACTAGGCATAGAAAAGACTCCTTTAACCCTTCCTTATCAGTTTTATTACCATGACACCAAAACTCCCCCTTTTTAACATAAATTCGACAATAACCCCAAAAATCCAATTTCTCTTCAAACTTTCCTAAATAAACCATTTAATCTCATATATATATATATATATATATATATATATGTATATATATATATATAAATTTCTTACAACCAACACCAAGTATTTAAATATTCTTAATTAAAAAAATAATTCAAACAAAAACATTAAAATAAGAGAACGGTCTTTACACAATATGCCTTTTATTTTGTAATGATCATCCTAACCACAATTAATACTCCCCTTCTTAATATAGAAACCGAACATATGTAGCCAAACCCCAAACACAAGGCATCATATATTTTTTTTTGAAAAGAATGAATAAGGTATAAATAAAAAAAGATCAAACTCCCAAGATAAGCACAACAAAACAGCCCACCAGAAATATAAAAGCAAAACTCAAACCAGTAAGAAACTAAAAGATACTTATTCTGCTAGTATTCTCATTAGTCACCATGAGACAAACCATACCGACATACTAAAACATGCCTTCAGCTACTAGGACTCCTTTCCCTTGAACAAACAAGCACCCATACTCACGATCACCGCCAAAACCGTTAGGATCTGCAATTTTATACAGATAGCTACCTACACCCCCTATCTAATAAGACTCATCACCACTTCAAATGGGTTATATTTTAATAAATAATAACACCCACCAAACAGAGACTTGGACCAACAAAAAAAAAACACCTACATCATATAGTATATTGAACTACGCAGGTTTCAACCATCTGCTTGACTATGAATTTTTTCCTTTCATCATCGCTACTTCTGATCTGATTCAAGCATTAAAACATCAGATGAATAATATTTCACATACCGTTATGATTTTGAGAAAACACCATCAAGGCTTCTATCTACCCCACATGTTACCTTACATACGCAAAAACAGACTAAGTCAATCCCATAGATTTATTTCATTCAAACTCCCTCCTCTTACTGTTTGTCAGGCTATATGGGTTACATTCTTTATCTTGTAACTAGGATTCCATGTCCATAGATCTTCCTATAGTCATTTTAGGAAAAGCATCAACCATATTGTTTGCTTCTCGACGAGTGTGGTGTATGCTCATCTGTTCTAATCCCTCAATATTGTTTTGTATTTCGTTAAACACCCAATTGTATTTCCATAGTCAAGAGTCGACACCATAGATCAAGGAAGCCACTATTATATAATCACTCTCAATAGCAAATTTCACCTTCCTTCTCCACTACACCTCACAGAAACACTTCAGTACTTCCTTAATTGCCACAAGTTCAACTAAATTGGAGTTTTCCACTCCAATATTCTTTGAGAATAGCATTAAAACTTGGCACGAGTCCCTTGTCCACAAATTTACCTTTTTTCGTTAAAAAATAAATTAAAATTTGTGTATGTTTTTAAATACTTCATCTAGCCTACTTGAAGAGTACTAACTTATAAAAAAAAAATTATTCTTTAGGACAGTTATATTTAAGTTATATGACTCATCCATCTCACCAGTCATAGTAAAAATATGTGCTTTAGAAATGTTATATTTAAGTTTCATTTCATGGTTTCAAAAGTCAAATATTTTTCTGAGCTAACAAGTGTTATCAATCTTATATGTAATTATCTTATTTTCCCTCTCAAATGTGTGTTTCTTGAATAACTTATTAAAAGAGAATAGTACTTTATAAATTAAATGGGAAAAATAATCTCGATAACCATCTTCCTCGATCTAAAAAATGTGTTTAGGAAGAGTAACACATAGGAGGATGAAAATTTTCTTCAAGACATCTGCCAAGATCCATTTATTAGAATTTAATTAAAAGATGTAAATGTAATGTAATGTAAAAATAAATTCAATAAGGTAAGCTTATATTTTATCTTCCAATATTATATTTGTTCATTAAGATTTACCTTAGGTGTATTAAAATGTGATCTTAAAAAGTAGACAAAGTCATACCTTAAAACACTAAAATAAAATAAAATAAATACCATCCGGATTTAGCTAGCTGGACCTGTTTACCCTAAATCACAACCCATTTGAAACCCTAGAGGTATTTATCATCAATATCTTATTCCTTAAATTTTGTAAAGAGCCTATATTTATTGTCTGCATAGAGCTAACAAAAGTTAAGATGTGTATGTTGTCATTATTCTCATTCCCTATTAGGTCTTGAAATGCCTGCTTGAAAATCCAGATATCATTTATTAAATTGATGTAATACAATCATGTAAGGAAAGATATATTTGAATTTGACGATAAATAGCAATAAACTCCAAAGTAGTAAGAATGAACTCAAACACCTCATTGGGAAAGCTTATTTTCGTGCATGTTGGATTTTATTGCATTGTAGCCTTGTATCAATTCAAGTCAACGAAAACATTCAAAGTCATAACAAGGGTAAGTTAATAACTTAACAACTATCAACATTTTTTAAATTTTTTTATTTTCCCTTGAATTCTCAAACAAAGTGTTATTGAATTTAATTGAACTAGTATTGTACATCAAAGCATAGAAATATCAAACATGATTTTCTTTTTGTTAAATCGATAGCCAAACAGTAATACAATAAAAGTAAAAGGAATAACTTATATAGTTATAGTATGTTAGTATTGTGTTTCTTATAAGAAAATTTCAAATTCAACTCATTTTACCTCCATTTCATTTGACTATCTAAGAGATAATGAGATACCTATTTATGCTTTATCACTATCATTTTAACAAAAAAAAATATTTTTACTAAAAAAATTCAAGTTTATTCGGGTTTTTGAGTTAGGTTTGTTCAGGTTTCGGGTCAAGTAAGGTTCGGGTTCGGGTTCTCTCAGGTTTTAGGTCGTTCAGGTTCAAGTCATTTTAGGTTTCATGTTGTTTTGGGCATGAGTCATTTCGAGCTGTTGGTATTTTTCTAGGGATTAAACAGGAGTTGGAAATCATCATCAGGTCAAGCTGTGCGGCGCGGCCCAGGTGGTGTGCGCCACAGCCACCAGCAAAGGAGAAGACCTGGAGGAGGTGTGCGCCGCGACTCAGCCTCCCCCACGCCGCATCGCCCAGAAAGGATGAAGAGGGTGCCCTAGTCTGTGTCGCAGCCTAGGCCAATCGAAGCCTCAGCACAAAGCTCCAAGCCTCAGCACGTCCTGTTCCAAGCCTCAACACGCCTTGTTCCAAGCCTCAGCATGAGGCACACCTGATGCTTATGTTTCAGCATTTCAAATGGTGCGTAAGGAATGAACAAAGCACACAGGATCACTTAGAATTAATTGAGGGCTAAGGTTGATTGGTCCTCAAGATCTAAGGGTAGATATTGATCCTCAAGATAGGTCAAGAAGTTGGTGCACTATATAAAAGGTCACCTAGCTTCAATCTCCAAAAGTGTGAGGAATAACTTGTGATTGAAAGTGAGATCAATTGTAAGAGTGCAAAGACACAAAACAAGAGAGACTCATTGTAAAGGCTGGTTGTTTAGAAAGAGAGAAAAAAATAGAAGGGGATTCAAGGGCTTGTAAAGGGAATTTTCTTGGGAAAATTCCAGGGTTAGTTCTTATCACTTTCTTTTACTTCTTCTTCTTTGGTTCTTCAAGAACTTGAGTTTCTTGGAGAGGATTGCTGTATTTGTAAAGAATCATTGATTTAGTGAAGAGAGTTCAGAGGAACTCAAGGGAATATAGGCTATTGCCAAACCTCGATAACAATTGCTGTGTCCTTTCCTTTCTTTGATTTTTGTTTCTGTTTCCGATTCATCTTTACAAGTCATTCTAGACTTGGGTGTTTGGAAGATAACCACCTGGGCTTCTACAAGGTGATTTCCAATAGTGGCATCAGAGCTAGAGGAGATACCACAACAGTGGTATTAGAGCCGGATGAGCTTTGGACAGCGGGTATCGAAGTTGGAACAGAAGGTGACGTAGTCAAGACTCCAAGAACCAAATATCAACTTCTTAGGTGATTCAAGAACAGTATTGAAATCAATCTTCGATTGTGTTCTTGAGGTTTATAAGAAGTTGGAAAGCAATTGTGGGTGCTGCATAAATCTTGGATTTTCTCCGCAAGATGGCTTTAAATTTCATTATTGAAAAGTTTGATAGAAAGGGAGACTTTTCCCTTTGGAAGCGAAAGATCGAGGCTGTTCTTATGCAACAGAAGGTAGACTTGGCTATTAGAGAAGATGATATTTTTCCAGCAAGTATCACGGAGGACCAGCGGATTGAGATGAAGAAGATGGCATACAGTACTATTTTCTTGCACATGTCGGATAGTGTCACAAGGGAGTGTGGAGACTTGGAAGATCTAGCTGTTATATGGAAGAAACTAGATGAGTTGTTCTTACCAAAACTCTCCCTAATAAAATTTATCTTTTTAAAAGAATCTTTGCTTTTAAAATGGATCATAATAAAGAGTTGCAAGATGATATTGATGTGTTTAACAAATTAGTTCAAGATTTGACTAGTTGTAGTATAAAGTTCCCGGATGAACAATTGGCTGTTATTTTGTTAAATTCTCTTCTTGATTGTTTTGAAAGTTTAATTAATGCAATTGAATATGGAAGAGATACACTAACCAAGGAAATCATGATTAATGCTATAAGGGCTCAAGATTTCAAAGCCAAGATGAGGGAAGCATCAAGTGGAGAAGGGCTATTATTAGAGGAAGGCCAGCAACTTGGAATGGCAGTAGCATTCATGGCAACTACCGGGAGAAATCAAGAGGTAGAGGGTAGAGCCATGGGAGATCGCATTCCTAATTGAATTTTTGAGGGAAACGATGCTTCTACTACAATAAGGAGGGTCACTACAAGAAAGATTGCAAGAAGAAGATGTGGGATGAGAGAGGAGGAAGCCATACCAAGAATGGAGAGGCTTCGGTTGCCAAGGGAGAAAAGCAAGATGATATTCTTGTTGTGTGCTCAAATATGAGCAGAAGGCAAGGCAGCGAGAAATGGATCTTGGATACTGGGTGCACTTATCACATGTGCCCTCACAAGGATTGGTTCAAGAATTTCAAAGAAATCAATGATGGAAGGGTTTTCTTGGGGAATGACACTTCTTGCCAAGTGAGGGGGATAGGAGACATCCAGTTGAGGATGTTTGATGGAGTCACAAGGCTACTGCGGAATATGAGGTATCTTCTGGATTTGAAGAGGAATTTGATCTCATTGGGGCAGTTAGATTCCATGGCGTATTTATACAAAGTAGTGGGAGAAAAGATTAAGGTGACTAAGGGATCTTTGATAGTGATCAAAGCAGCAATAAAAGATGGACTCTATGAGATGATCGGAGGGATAGAAATCAAGGATCAAGTAGCAAGCTTGATGGCTGAGATGGATAAGACAACCCTTTAGCACACTCGCTGGGGACATATGAGCTAAAAAGGGCCTGCAAGTTCTGAGTAAGAATAGTCTATATAATGGTAACAAAGAGAGAAATTGGGTTTCTGTGAGTGTTGCATTCTTGGGAAGCAACACCGGGTCAACTTCAACACCGGAGTGCACAAGTCTAAGGGCATTCATGACTATATTCATTCGGACCTTTGGGGACCAGCAAGAACACCAACACAGGGAGGTAACTTTTACTTTCTGTCTTTAATTGATGATTATTCAAGAAAAGTTTGGATTTATTTGCTTAAAAATAAATTAGATGCTTTGAATAAATTTGTAGTGTTGAAAAAGTTGCTGGAGACTTAAACTGGTAGGGTAGTTAAGGCTTCACGAACCAATAATGACTTAGAATTTGCAATAAGGATTTTGATAAATTCTGTGAGTTAAATGGCATTTTAAGACATAGAACGGTTGTAAAAACACCTCAGTATAATGGAGTTGTTGAGAGGATGAATAGAACCCTTATAGAAAAGGTTAAGTGCATGTTAATTGGGTCTGGTTTACCAAAATATTTTTGGGGGGAAGCTATGTCTACTGCTGCATACTTGGTAAATAGATCACCCTCTAGAGCTTTAGAGCTCAAGACTCCCATGGAGATGTGGAGTTGGAAACCCCCTGAGTTGAGCAACCTTAGGACTTTTGGGTGTGCTGCATTTGCACATCAAAAGGATGATAAACTTAACCTAAGGTCTAGAAAATGTGTATTTCTAGGGTATGGTGATGGGGTTAAGGGGTATAGGTTGTGGTCCTTAGAACCAAAAGGAATGAAACTCATAATAAGTAGGGATGTTATTTTTAATGAAATGTTATTTCCTTATTTGGAGAAAATTAACCCTGCAGGGGCTAGTGAGCAAACCAGTCCGAAATTTGTGGAGCATTGCATCAAGGAAAATTCAGTTCAGGTAGAGTAAGGAAGACAAGAGGGTTCAGACCAGGTAGAGCCCATTAATAAAGTCCATGCTCAGGATACTCAAGAGGAGGCTGAACTAGAAGAGGTTGATGTAGCAAGTCAGAATGACTACCAGCTCACAAGGGACCAGGAAAGGAGGGTGGTCAGACCATTTTTGAGATATAGGTTTGAGGATGCTAATGTAGCAGCTCTTTAGACAGAATGAGAGGTTGAACCAGAAACTTACATGGATACCATGGAATATAAGGAATCCCCAAAGTGGCAGCTAGCTATGGAGAAAGAAATGGATTCTTTGAGGAATCCCCAGAAAAACAGTGAGTTATGGATTGTAGGTGGATCTACAATATCAAAGAAGGAAACTCTCTAGGGGATGAAGTCCGGTATAAAGCTAGGCTAGTGGCGAAGGGGTTCACACAAAGAAAAGGCATAGATTTCACCGAAATATTCTCACCGGTTGTGAAATACAAGACGATACGGATAGTATTGGCTATGGTGGTCCAATTTGGTTGGGAGATCGATCAAATGGATGTGAAGATAGTGTTCTTGCATGGAGAGCTTGATGAGACCATCTACATGAGGCAACCCGAAGGCTATGAGGAAGGAAGGCAGAGAGAGTTGGTGTGCAAATTAAAGAAATCTCTCTATGACCTAAAGCAATCACCTCAACAATGGAATAAGAGGTTTGATTCATTTGTAACCAGCTTGGGTTTCATGAGGAGCTACTATGATTTGTGCTTGTATTACAAGGGGCACAAGGTGGATGAAGTGGTGATCATCCTCATTTATGCCGATGATATGCTATTGGTTGGGAACAGCAGCGAGAGGATAGAAGAATTGAAGTCTCAACTCGGTTCGGAGTTTGAGATGAAGGATCTTGGCCATGCACAGAAAATCCTTGGGATGAATATAATCCAGGAAAGGGAGAGAAACAGATTGAAGATTTCTCAGACTTCCTACATAGAGAAGATGATATCTAAGTTCTCTATGGAAGATAGCAAACCAATGAAGGTTCCCATTGCTAGCCATTTCAAGTTCTCCAGCGATCAATGTTCGAGATCGGAGGTGGAGAAGAAGGAAGTGGAAAAAGTCCCTTACTCTAGTACGGTTGGTTCAGTTATGTTCACCATGGTAAGCACTAGACTTGATATTGCTCATGCAATAAGTGTCCTCAGTAGGTTTATGAGTAATCCCGAAAAGGAGCATTGGCTTCGGATGAAGTGGTTGCTGAGGTACTTGAAGGGACGCCTAGAAGTAGGGCTGATTTATGAGAAGAGGGGTAAGCCATCTATCTTGAGGGTTATGCGGATTCAGACTATAGAGCAAACCGGGATAAAAAAAGATAGATTACCTCCTACTTCTTCAACTTAAACGGATGTTGTATAAGTTGGAAGGCTCAGTTGCAGCCGGTGGTAGCACTCTCAATAACTAAGGCTGAGTACATAGCGACAACGGAAGCCATTAAGGCTATGTAGTGCAAAGGGTTGTTGGAAGAGTTGAAGGTCTTGAAAGAGCAGGTGGTGGTGTATTCGGATAGCCAAAGTGCGTTGCACTTGTGTAAGAATCTGGTGTTCCATGAGAGGATAAAGCATATGGATGTTCGGTATCATTTCATTCGGGAAAATGTTACAGAAGGATGCATTCATGCAGACAAGGTAGCCACAAAGGAAAATCATGTAGATTTAGTTACCAAGGTTCTACCTCTAAGTAAGTTCAATCATTTCCTTGGACTACTTAGGATTGGAGTCACTTGATATAGTGACTCAAGTTGAGTTTGGATCCTGAGTTCTCTGCACAATGGGTTCGGGTTTAATCGCTTAGACAAAGGTAGAGATTGTTGGTATTTGTCTAAGGATTAAATGGGAGTTAAAATTCATCATCAGGTCAAGTTGTGCGCAGTGGCCCAGGTGGTGTGCGCCGCGGCCACCAGCAAAGGAGAAGACCTGGAGGAGGTGTGCACCACGACTCAGCCTCCCCCACGCCATGGCTCCCAGAAAGGATGAAGAGGGTGCCTTGGTCCGCACCGCGGCCTAGCCCAATTCAAGCCTCAGCATACCCTGTTCCAAGCCTCAGCATGGGGCTAAGGTTGATTGGTCCTCAAGATCTAAGGGAGGATATTGATCCTCAAGATGAGTCAAGAAGTTAGTGCACTATATAAAGGGTCACCTAGCTTCAATCTCCATAAGTGTGAGGAATAACTTGTGATTAAAAGTGAGATCAATTGTAAGATTTCAAAGACACAAAACAAGAGAGACTCATTGTAAAGGCTGGTTGTTTAGAAAGAGATAGTATAACAGAAAAGGGATTCAAGGGGTTGTAAGGGGAATTTTCTTGGGAAAATTCTAGGGTTAGTTCTTATCACTTTTTTTTTTTACTTCTTTGGTTCTTCAAGAACTTGAGTTTCTTGGAAAGGCTTGCTATATTTGTAAAGAATCATTGATTTAGTGCAGAGAGTTCAGAGGAACTCACAGGGACGTAGGCTATTGCCGAACCTCGGTAACAATTGTTGTGTCTTTTCCTTTCTTTGATTTCTGTTGTTGTTTTCGATTCATCTTTACAAGTCATTCTAGACTTGGGTATTTGGAAGATCACCACCTGGGCATCTTCAAGATGATTTCCAACACGAGCTTCGGGTGTCTCTGGTTCTAGTCGAGTCGATTTGGTTCACTTTATTTTAATATATTTTCTGGTTTCAAATGGGTTAGGTTTTGGATGGGGGAATTTCAAGTTAATCAAGTAAGGTTTTTCAGATCGGGTCAGATTTTGCCACCTCTAAAAGAGACATATCTAATCAATTGTTTAGACTTGAAGGATGGAAATATCGATGAATTGAATATGAAAGAAGTTTGGATGGATGAGGAGGTTCCCGTGCCACCTCTAGAGAAAAATAAGTTAAAGAGGCCAAGTGTAATCAAAGATGAAGAATTATTCATGAATATATCAAGAGATGAGCCAAACGAAGATAGGAACTCAGATTAAAAAATTACGTGGAGGAGATGGTAAGACCGAAAGAAAGGATCACCCAAACCAAAGAAAAAAGTCAAATTTGATGATGAGGTGGAGAATTTGAGCCAAGGTGGAGATTGTTGGGATTTTAGCTCAAATCCCCACAAGGAGGACTTATAATTAGTTTGGGAAAAGTTTAAGTTCGTATTTTATATTTGCTTGTTTTAGCAGGAGTAGTAGTAGTTTCCTATTAAATTGTTGCTTATTCTAGTAGTAGTTGTTGTTATTTTCATGCTAGTTTTAGGAAAATATCCTTTATATAAAGAGGGTACTAGAGAAGGTTTGAGGCACACTCATAATTCTAATATACATTGTAAATCAGAGGGGTTTACTACTAGAAATAGGTTGAAAGCTTTAGGTGTATTGGGGGTTTTCGGTTGTGAGGTTGTGAGAGTTTAGCATCTTTGTTTTATAATGATCATTCTAAAGACAATTAATACTCCCCTTCTTAATATAGAAACCAAACCTATGCAGCCAAACCCCTAACCTAAAGCATCATATATATATTTTGAGGAGAATGAATAAGGTATAAATAAAGAAAGATCAAATTCCCAAGATAAGCACAACAAAACAACACACTAGAAACATAAAACCAACACTCAAACAAGTAAGAAACTAGAAGATACTTATTATGCTAGGACTCTCATCAGACACCACAAAACAAACCATACCGACATACTAAAACATGCCTTCACCTATTAGAACTTCTCTCCCTAGAACACACAAGCACCCATGCTCACGATCACCACCAAAATAGTTAGGATCTGCAATTTTATATAGATTGCTACCTACACCCCCTATCTAAAAACACTCGTCACCTTTTCAAATGGATTGTATTTGACTAAATTACACAACACCAACCAAACAGAGACTTGGACTAACAGATCCAAAAAACACCTATATTATATAGTATATTGAACTAGGAAAGTCTCAACCATAAGCTTGACTATGAATTTTTTCATCTCATCACCGCCTTCTGATATGCTTCAGGCATTAAAACATCAAATGAATAATATTGCACAAACCATTACAATTTTTAGAAAACACCATCAAGGCTTTTATTTACCCTACACGTTACCTTACATACATAAATACAGACTGAGTCAATCCCATAGATTTACTTCATTCGAACTCCTTCTTCTTATTATTTATCAGACTATATGGGTTACATTCTCTATCATGTAACCAGAGTTCCATATCCATAAATCTTCCTACAGCCATTTTAGCGAAAGCATCAGCCATATTGTTTGCTTCTCGAAGAGTGTGGTGTAAGCTCATCTTTTCTAATCCCTCCATATTTTTTATATTTTGTTAGATATTGAATCGTGTTTCCATTATCTAGAGTCGTCACCATAGATCAAGGAAACCACTATTTTATAATCACTCTCAATAGCTAATTTCACTTCCCTTCTCTACTACACCTCACAAAAATACTTCAATGCTTCCTTAATTTCCATCAGTTCAGCTAAATTGGAGTCAGCCATTCCAATGTTCTTTGAGAATAGCATGAGAACTTGGCCTGAGTCAAATTTCAGCAACCCCAACCTCGCTGGACCTGGTTTTCGAGGAACCATTTTACATTAAATTTCACTACCCCCAAGATTGGGTAAACCATGAAATATTCCCTCTTTTTACTTTGTCTGACTTTTGAAATTCAGTTCCCCAATGTTTGAAATGACCTCATTAATTCAATCTCCAACGTCCTCCCATTTTTCTTTAATCCACTATCTCATTCCTTTTATGCTTGATAGACCACAATATTGCATATAGAATCATATCCCAATCTTTTTTACCTTGCTTTTTGGGCACAAAACTTTCCATTGTAGAAAAGCCTCCTTGACACCTTTCAGTTGGATCCATATTACTCATCACCAAGTTAAGCAAACACACCACACATGCCAGCTCTAAGTTCAATCAATAAATAGGTGTTTGATAGACTCTATCCTCCCCTCTGCAAAGCACATATAACCTTTCGTTTACTTCTAGGCATTTCCTTCTAATCAATTCCTCTTTCACTAAAAGGCTATACTAACAGATATAACATTCATTGGTATATAGCATTTTTTAAATGTTGTCTTGATCTAGTGAGTGATCTTGTGCCCATCATGTTCGAGTGGGAGATGTTGGAAATTCGGGTCGAGTTAGGCTTCCATGATGGACAATTTGACCCGCCCATATAAGAATTTGAATTAGAGAAAGGGAGGAATGGTTTCCTTCTTTCCCCACATTTCTTCACATGTTGATTCAACTAAAAACTTAAGAAAATTTTCAAAGTTGTGACTGATGGGTAGAAAAAACAGTCAGAAACTTTCTAAGGGGCTACACATGATTTTTAGTGAGAGAAAGGAGCATCTAGAGAGAGAAAAACACGTTTTTCCTCTTGTTATGGCTCTTGCATGGAAAAAGTTTGTATAATTTCGGCCTCTATGATCATATACTCGACCTAAGGTGAGATCGAAGACAATAAAACTTGAAAAATAGTCCAAAATACAAGATGTTTCGAGTCAAAAAGATAAGAACGAAATCCACTACATTATCTCAATTTATATTGGTATAATAAGAGATTCAAGATTGAGATTTAACACTTTGAACTGTGTTAAACAACTAAATTTTAGGTGGAAATTCTATTTTTATTTTGCCTGACTTTAATAAGTTACTTGCTTGGGAGGTTTTAGAATCTTCTCAGGATTGAAATACATGGTATCAACTTCATGATTATTAAAGTCTAATGCTACTCTTATAGTAGCTATTGCATTTTCTAATTCATGGTGACTAGATATGATCAGAATGATTTTTGGAAATTCCCATATTAATCCTTGTAATCAATCTCCCTGAGATTAGAATGAAAACAATGTTGTTATATGCATGTGTTATGAGTAGGCAATATAGGTGTAACAAGTGAAAGAAGCATTCTTTAAAAAGAAAATATCTTTAGTTGAACACTTGAATTTAATGATTATCATTTCCATTTGCTCTCACAATGTGAAAAAATGGTAGCAATGCTGATGATCATAATGTAGCAATCTTAAATACTTACACACTAAAGGTTTAACTCAAGTATAAATATATGATATATACACACTTAAAGGAAAAATGGTTGAAGTTTTTTTTCCCTATTTCATTCGATTTCGCTGATTAATAGTTCATCAAAAGATTGCCTTATGCCTTTTGTAATACAGATAGAGTACTATTTATAATTTGTTAAGTTTAAAAATTTTAGAGCTTGTGAACTAGAGATGCAAAAAATAAGTTGTCACATAAGTTTAGGAATGGAAGAAGATCATAGTTAGTGACTCAAAATCAATTAGACAATTAAATTTGTTGATGTGGGAATTACGCTTAAAACTTTGAAGCATTTATGTTTAGGAACTAGCAGAGATGTTGGATTTAGTGTTATATTATAACATGCGACGTTAGGTTCTATACCAATTTAATGAAAATTTGTAGTTGTTTTATAAAATAAGGTGCAATGTTAGATTCAATACCATTTAAAAAAAAAATTATAATTGTTTAAGAACATCATTAGTTTCTTACTTTGACCATCTACTTGTTTAATATAGTATTCAAGTTTATGTAACGCCCTTAATTAGAAATATTATTATATTTTCAAATTGAAATTGGCAATAGTATATAAGTTGTTGCTAGGGCCCTTGATGAAGTTGGCAATAGTATATAAGTACTAGAAATAATATTACATTCAAGAAATAAGAAGAAAATTATTTTAAGACATCAATATAGTTTCAAATTGAAATTATACAAATAAAAAATATACCTCATTTGACCAAAATTAATAAACTTCTAAATACCTACAGCAACCAAACAAAAGCAAAAGCCAATCAACCAGTCCAAAGACATTATATGTGAAAATAATTAATAAAACAAGCAACATTTCACAATAAGAAAAAAAAAAAAAAAAACTAAGCCTAGTAGAACCCGCGCCCAAATCCAAGATTATCATAGCCTTGATTATTATACTCAGTCCTAGGATTATTTAATCCACAAGGCATTTCATTCTGATTGAACCCAGTCGGATTTGGGTCAAAGGGAAGAGTCCCACCCATACTAGAACTTCCCTTAAAATATGGTGAAGGAGTTGAATTTGGATTCCCCTCCCCAGTACTAAAACTCCCTACAAAAAAATGTGCAGGAGTCAGATTTGAGTTAAAGGGAAGACCCCCTCCAGTACTAGAACACCCCATTAAAAATTTTGGAGGAGTTGTACTTTGAATAGTAAGCTTTTGAGCTTGCGTTGCCACATTCTTCTTCAACTCCTCTAGAGAATCCTTCAACTGATCAAGTTGTGGCAAGCTGAGTTCCTCCACAGGAGCCTCCCACCAACATTCACTTTGGCTTACCTTTCTAATCTCGTTAAGCTCTTCGCCACGCTTCTTTTCAGTTTCGAGTTGATGTAGGATCTAATCCATATATAATTTGTTTAACTCATTAATAATTTGAAAAGTTTTAATATAATACTTTTGCTTCTAAAAAGGAATGTAATGCTCTTAAAACCAAAGAAGAAATTTAAAATGGAAAAAAGATAACTATATACTACAAAGTATTATTAACCAAACCTGAGTGAGATGCATGATTAACTCCAAGATGGTAGCATTGCGATATGCCTCAATTAGTTGGATAGTGTCTGAATGTTGTGGAGGAATACCACTAAGGAAACGATCAACCACTGTTTCAGCAAAAGGATGGCCAAAAGAGAACACCTTTTTTGCAGGTGAGAACATGACAATTGCAATCTCTGAACCACAAAGAGTGCAGAGTTCACTGGCCTTCTTGAAAATGCCATATTTACGTTTAGAGAATGTAACTTGAAGATTACTTTGTTTGCTGATTTTTTCAATCGCAACCTTTCGGCCACCTTTACCTCTTGCCATGGCAAAAAGTGACCAAACTAGGAAAACAAAATCTACTTGAAGAAGAGATGATAGAATGATTTGGATTGGAATTGCATGGAAAGAGGGGAAATGAGGAAGTATTTATAGGAGCTTCAAGGCAGAGATTTAACAATTTAGGCTGTCAAAATTACCAAGTTTTAGGTGGAAATTCGTTTTTTGATTTTCTAACTTTATGTTCTTTCTAGCTTTGGAGGTTTTAAAATCTCTTCCTGATTGAAATATACGGTATCAAAATCCTGATTAGTAAAGACTAATGGTAATCCTACAGTGGTTACAGCCTTTTTTGATTCATCATGACTAGATATATAGAATGAGGAAATTTCTTCAAAATTGTGCCATGTATCTATCCCTTTGCGATGCTAATCCTACAGTGGTTACAGCCTTTTCTTATTCATCATGACTAGATATCTAGAATGAGAAAATTTCTTCAAAATTGTGCCATGTATCTATCCCTTTGCGAAGAGAATGAAGGCAATATTTTCATTTGTATTACGAGTAGGCTACATAGGGGAATCCAAATGTTTATTATACAATTAGCTGTCAAAAAATACTTCCATTCTTGGTGTTACTTGACTTGTTTAAGTCATGCAATAATTTCAAGATGGCAACACTGTTTATCTTGAGTCTTTTTGGTGGTTCTATACAGTGTTTCTGCTGTAGTTTTTGTACCTTGCTTGTCATTAATAAAAGCTTTACCGTTCAAAAAAAATGGGCAGCAGTGACTTGGGTAATTAAAAGTGGACATTTCTAGTCTATACCATACATGTATCGTACATATATTTTTTTTCCTATATATCCTATAGAGTTTAGTTTCCTTTTAAAATCTTTTTCTAGTTGGTAATGGAACCATTTTTGTAGCAACAACCATTTGGTTTAGGTGTAGGTGTAAACACTTAATGGGGAGCGGGATCGATATTTGTCGGGAGGTCTACGGTTTTGGATTCATAAAATATGCACCAGCTCTAATAAACACCAATTCCAAAGGTGAAGTCACCATTGAGGGCAAGAATAGAAGTTCAAGTAGAGGTGTAGACATTAACAAGAGAATGGTGCGAATTCCTTCCAACTGAAGTACATGTCTGTCCAATTTCATATTATCCTATTGTGATTAATATTTTTTCTGTAAAATGTTTAGTAAGTTATGCCCATTCTGACATGGATTAAAACAATAGTTAAATTTCTAAATAATTGTGTGCTTATACATGGAATGAATTTATTAAAATTAAAATATGCTCTTAAAAACAGATTCTACACTTTATGTTGTGTTATTTGATGCACTTTGGAATATACGTGCTACTTGATGCAGTTTGTGCTGTATGTGCTATTTGATTCATTTTTTAATGTTTAGTTTGTAATTCCACAAAACAGATTTATTGTTGGTTCTTAATTATCACCGTTTAAGTTTGACATGGAGAAAGACAGTGTTAGTACAATTTTGCATTGATTGAACTTCAATGCCTACCCAAATCACAATTTTGCATTAATTTGATTGAAATTCATTAAAGTTGTCATTGAACAAGACTAAAGTTGTGAACTTCACTAAACAAGGCGATTTTGCATTGCCTACAAAGTTACATAACACTAAAGCTATGCTCACATTTTGCATTGCCTAGTTAGATCACAATTTTGCATTGATTGAACTTCATTGAACAGGGCACCTACCCATTTCAAAATTTCATGTCAAGTTAGCAAATTTTTTCACTCAACAACATCTAACAATAACTTGACTTTGATTGAACTTCATTGAAATAAGATAGAAACATAGTCTAATGCCAAATTTCGTATACTTCCAATCTATTTTCTAGCCAATTCATTATTAGGCATAATATGACCTAAGTTTGAGAGAAACATGGGCTTGGAGAATCTACCAAATGAAGGCCCAATATATATAATGTTAAAGACCTTATGAACCCCAAAACTTAAGCCAATTTATTTTTCATGTGGAATTGGTCTTACACATCTCTTTACTCACATGTGAATATTCCCAACAATCTTTCCCTCACTCTAACGTGAATATTCCCAACAATCTTTCCCTCACTCTAACGTGAATATTCCCAACAATCTTTCCCTCATTCGTGAGTTTCCATTGCTCCCCTTTGCCATCATGCCTACACCACCCCAACCTTGCACAATAGTCTAATGTGCACACCTAGAAAGTCACTCATTCTCTTATCTTGGGTTAGAGAACCACAATTTGATTTTCCAACAATGAGCTTTATAGACTCCACCTTGCGACCCATGCAGACTTCATCATGCAATCATCACCGCTTACCACAAAAGTCACCTTCATCACGCCACGCGAGTCCCTCAAGCTCCCTCTATTGTTCGACTATACCACAACAAGCATCACAGAGTCAACCGCATGATTTTTTCACACCCAATCGAACCATCAGCTTTGATACCACTTGTTACGCATAATATGACCCAAGTTTCCAGGTTAGGAGAGTCCACTAAGTGAAAGCCCAATATATATAATATTATAAACCATATGAACCCTAAAAATTAAGCCAATAGGTTCTTGTTCCACCACCATATATATGTCATTCACTAATGTGTAAGATAGAGAAGGTGAACGAGAGTATTAGAGAGGATAGATCAAGGTCCCTCTCTAGAGTTAACTAGTGAAGTTGATTTGGGGCAGCTACACATGTACATTGGCCGTGTTTTTGAATCAGGTGGAGTCATGATCGTTTGTTGATTCAGGTTGTGTGTAGCTGGTGGACTTGAAGGCCAATGGTTTCTGTTTGTGGCATTGACATACATGTTGAGGTACAACTAATCTTCAAGGTGGCAGGAATATTTGTCAAATTAAGTGGATATTTGTTGGTATATGAATCACATTCTTGATGTGGGACCCTAGAAGCTTGATGGACAAGATACTTAAATGAGAAGTCTTTTTTAACTTGGAGACTAAGTATCTTGGTGGGCAAAGCAAGATACTTGAATGGGAAGTATTTTTTGACTTCGAGACTAAGTATCTTGGGGAAAAAGTTTTTGGGTTATATATATATATATATATATATATATATATATATATACATTAGGAATATGAGGATAGCACACAAGACAGAAGGGTAGACAGTCTTTGGGTTAAGAAAGGGTGTACAAGGGTTGTTGGGATTAGGTTTAATTAGGGACAAAAACTCAATGTAATTTTTTTTTGTATTTCTCTCATGATAAAGAACAGGTTTATTCTCTCCATGGACGTAGTCAAGATTGTGTTGAACCACATAAATCTTGTGTGTCAACTTGCTTTACTTTATCTTTGTTTATTTTTTTCATTAAATTCATGTGTGCGCGTGATTCAATTAAATCTCGGTATCAAGTCGTTTCCACATATTCGTGTTTTTTCCCAACATTCCCCATCTCTTCATAACAACATCTACAATGTCCAGGTGTCTGCAAACATTAATTTCAGGTTATTTGTTTTGAAATTTTACAACCCAAACCAAACTTTAATTTGCATATGACAACATTTACTTACCCCATAACTAGAACAACCCCAAAACCTCATTCCAGGATTGGATTCTGTCCACGACGATTGCAATGTGCCTTGACATGATGACATGGTGGC
This sequence comes from Bretschneidera sinensis, assembly GCA_023935145.1. Classification (NCBI taxonomy): domain Eukaryota; kingdom Viridiplantae; phylum Streptophyta; class Magnoliopsida; order Brassicales; family Akaniaceae; genus Bretschneidera; species Bretschneidera sinensis. Next base: position 28,628,845 of record CM043701.1, on the reverse strand, counting down.
TATTTGATCTTCATGCACTCAAGTAAATTTGAGAGGAGTAACCATTGAGTCAAGGGTCATTGTTAGGGTTTGATCATATCTATTTCTTCTTAAGGTCTGGTGATAAATTTAGAAGAAGAATAGACCCCAAAGTAGCAAAAGCAGATACTGTGCACATGAAAAATAACAGATAATGTCAAATGATCAATTTGCTATCAATAACAACTTCCAAATGTAGAGCACACAAATCAAAATAACAGAAAATGTTAAATGATCAATTAATTAAAGATTTAGAATTGCATATCACACAAACATAGAAAATATGGAGGGGACTTTGCAATCTGATGGAGCAAAATAGGAGAAAGGATTTGATGATTCAATTTCTACGGTTTTAAACCTTATGTCACTAATCCTGACTATACCATAAACTATTGTCTACTATTGTCCTCATTAGTGAATATACCACTTCCTCTCAGCATCCAAAACACAAACCCTAACCCAAATTTTTTCTTTTATTGTGCTCTTTCCTTCTCCTCCATTTTATCTTGTTTTTTTCTTTCTTTTTCTCCTCGACACAATTCCCCGGCCTGTATCTTCGTTTCCAGCTTTGCACTGCTGGAAAACCATTGGGTAAACTCTCCACTCCCATCTCCTCTTTCCCTCTCTATTCTCTTTTCTAATGCTGCTGCAGCCTTCCTTGGCACTGTCAGCAACGCAACTTAGTCCAACTAACTCCGAGAACCATCAACTGCCGCCGGACAACTCCAAAGCCTCAGTAAACCCTTCCCCTCCCCTTGGACGAAATTGACTCTTCATTCCTACACATATATAACATAAAATTGATAAATTAAACATACTAGAATCTGATTATTGGGGATTGCTAACATACTCCACAGAGAAGTAAGTTAGCATTGTGCCCAACCTTTCGATATAATTTTCGATATAGTTGTAAGATGATAATTGATGATTTAAAATCTGTTTGTCAAATAGAGTTGGTAATGGAACCATTCTTGTAGCAAGGTGTTTACAGGCTGTTCTAGGACAGAAAGTTTCCTAGGAAAGTTAAACGATTCTTAACATTCCGACAACTAGGATGGATAAAACCGTGCACATTATTTTCTTTTTCAAAATGATTTAAGATGGAGGCTCAAATAAAACTTACAGGCACCACATCAATCATAGATTTTCTTTTTAATTTGTTTATGTTTAATGATTTCTTCTTCTATTTTTGTTAGAACCTTGCTTCTTGCAGATCACACTTGAAATTAATTTGGATCATCTTGTAATATATATATATATATATATAATACAGTTTCTTCATCTTCTAATTATTAGAAAATAATATGGATACTAAGAATACAAGTATATATACTCAGACGTAAGCTTTGATAATATAGTAGGTAAGTTAACAGCACCCAAGAAGAAAGAAAAAGAATCAAAATTAATTTTACTGCTCTTTCTTCATCCACAACAGCCACGATATATTGCTGTTACTATTGTTCGTGTTAATAGCAAATATATCATAAGTAACACTCATATCAAGATCCAAGAAATATGACGATTTATATTTTAAAAACATCAATGTAGTTTCAAATTGAAATTAAACAACTACATAAACAAACAATATGTAAAGACTCAAGTGAGCCTAATCGGAACGGTATCCAATACTTTTCAGAACTGAGCACCTGAACAATTTTATATAACAATAATGTATCCTGATAAACTTTATTATATATACAAACACTTGAATAGTTATGCCAATTTCTAAAAGCATAGCATTAACTTTTACAAAAGATGTCTCAAGGGATACAACCCAAATTGGTACTATTAAACATTTACAAACTGAAAGTAATTATTACTTAATACAAAAGACTTGGACAAGGGTGTCTGGCACATGAACCAACCTAAAATACTTCACAACTTGTCACTTAAGATCCAAAATCTTCTGCAAAACATCTTTAAAAGTTTAAAACGAAGGGGGTGAGCTATAAAGCTCGGGGAGTACTTACTTTACTCAAGGTGATCGCTTCTAATAGCTTTTATATCATGAGATATTATTGAATAATAAAGGTATTAAAAACATATCAATATATAATTTAAATTAAACACACTTCTCTGGTTAATCAAATTCACACGCCCTTCATAGGCCAATCAATTTAGTTTCACATAATATAAAATTCAATAATGATATGATGCATAACTCAATTCGTCTCACAATCAATACAACGGGGACATCTCTCCACGTACAGGCACATCAATCATCATAATCATAATTCAATAAACAAATTCGGATCCCCTACACCCTTAACCGGGTAGGGTCCTACACCAAATTTTCTTCGGTACCCTAACACCCCTTGTGGGAAGGGACCGACCGCAATTCTCACCACTTCTCCCTCATTGATATACCGTTAAAATAATCCATGATATAAAAGATAGAAACATTACACAATTACCAATCCATTTCAAACCATTCATCACTTTTTAACATAGTATTCAAGTACAAAGAATCTTCATTAAGTTATTATATACATATGGCCTTATATACATATACCTTATACTTAACATATATATATATATATATATTGCATATTTAAAAGATATCTTCCTAATATACATTTTACTTCTCATAAGTATTTATCTTTCTAATTTTCATGTTTACTAGGAGTAAGGTGAAACTCACCTCGAAAACCACTTATACCGAAGAATTCGACGATTAACAACAATAACCTAAACACAAACAATTAGACTTCAACTAAACCAATTAAGGATTCATAACTATTAAATAATCTAATTTGGTTATCCTCAAAGAATTAGCACTTCGAAGAAAAAATAAAATCAAATTGTAACTACCTAACTACACAGTCGACTATCTAAATTATACAGTTGATAGTTCACAATTACAGTTGACTGTTCACAATTATAGTCGACTGTGTTAGAGTTTTGAACTCCCTGCCTCTTGCACAATCGAGTGTTTAATATGACAATCGATTGTGTTAGATACTCGTGGTCTTTATACTTTGCACAATCGACTCTCTTAATTGCAGAGTCGATTGTCCTAAGGTCAAACCTAGAAAAACCCACGAAAATGCACCATTGCTGCCTTCAAATCTCTTTGAATTATCTTAAAATCTTAAACCCTTTCAAAACACTAATTTTGTAAGTTTCTAAATGTAATACCTGTAATTGTAAATTAAGTGTAAAGAAGTAATTTAATAAATATGACATGAAATTTAAATAATATATTTAGACGAAGGATTTAGTATTGAATAAAATAATTGTTTTAAAAAAAATTCTAGACGTGTCCAATAGGCAAAGAAGGAAAAAAATATATATATTTTTGTTTTCTAAAAAAAATATTTTTTGGAAATCGTCCAGAAGCAAAAGAAAAAAAATTCTGGAAATTGTCCAGAAGCAAAAAAATAAAAAATAGAAAGACATGGAGCTGTTTTTGCAAAGTTTAGTGGAGTTGCAGAGGTTTTTTTTTTTTTTTTTTTTTTGGGTGGCTGCAAAAGGTGTATATGTATATATAATTATACGTAAACAACACTTACCAAATTTCGTTTAGTTTCATTCAAATCACTCGTTTTCTCTTCAAAGTTTCCTAAAGAAACCATTTCATCTCATATATATAAATTTATTACCACTAACACTAAGTGTTTAAAAATTTTTAATTACAGAAAATAATAATTCAAATAAAAACATTAAAATAAGAGAACAATCTCTACAATTCTTCCTTCCTTATAAAATTTCACACAAGAAATTTGAACTAACCTGGATTTGCAAACAAATAAGGACATTGATTCTTCATGTCCATTTTACTTTACCATGTAGTCTTTTCAACTTCTCTATTTCTTCAAAAGAATTTTACGAAAGGAATGACCTTGTTGTACGAAAATTTGTTCTCTAGAGTCCAAGATTCGTACTGGTGTCTCAACATAGGAAAGATCTTTTTGAACATCTACGGATTGAGATAGGATAACGTGTGACTCATCAGGTATGTACTTGCGCAATGCTGACACATGGAAGACATCATGTAGTTAAGAAAGTTCTAAAGGTAAAGCTAACCGATACGATGCGGGTCCAATTCTCTCAATAATCTCATAGGGTCCAATATAACTAGGACTCAACTTTTCTTTCCACCCAAACCTTAACACTCCTTTCCATGGAGATACCCTAAGATGTACTTGATCACCCAGTTGAAACTATAATTATCTTCTCCTCTTGTCTACATAACTTTGATGCCTACTTTGAGCAGTTTTCAAATGTTCTCGTATCCTTCTGTGGTTAATTCCACTAATTCTGGTCCTAAAACTTTCATTTGCCCTACTTCTTCCCAACAAATCGGAGTTCTAAACCACCTACCATACAATGCTTAGAAAGGTTTCATTCCAATACTGGCTTGAAAATTATTGTTATAAGCAAACTCTATAAGAGACAAATACACATCCCAACTACCTGGGAAACACATAACACAAGCTCGCAACATATCCTCCAATATTTGTATCATACTCTCTTATTAGCCATCTGTATGAGGATAAAAAGCTGTGCTAAAATGTAACCGAGTACCCATAGCTTGTTGGAAGCCTTTTCAAAATCGAGAAGTAAACCATGCATCTCGATCTGATACAATACTCAAAGGCACTCCACGCAACTTCACTATCTGTGCTACATATAATTTCGCTAATCTTTCCGGAGACCAAGTTACCTTAATAGGAAGAAAGTGTACTAACTTTGACAACCAATCAACTATTACCCAAATGGCATCAATGCCTCTGTAAGTACGAGGAAGTCTGTAATAAAATCCATGGTTACTCTTTCCCATGGCCACTCTGGTATGGAAAGAGGTTGAAGCAAACCTATCAGGTGTTTATGTTTAGTTTTTACTTATTGGAAAACTAAACACCGAGACATATACTCCGCCACATCCTTATTTAAACCCGACCATTAGTAATTTTGCTAAAGTCCTCTATACATCTTGTTGTTCCACAGATGTATAGAATAAAATGTATCATGAGCTTCCTTCAGAATCTTTTTCCTCAATTCCACTTCATTCGGTACACAAATTCGATTTCCCAACATTGGCATGCCATCTTCTCTCACTAAGAAATCATTTCATTTGTTTTTCAATGCTTCCTCTTTCATTTCCATTATTGCTTCATCTCTACCTTGTGCATCTAGAAGATAGTTCACAACTGATGATTTCATCAACATAGTTCACAACCGATGATTTCATCAACATATTAGCTACTAACCCTCCATTGATACCCATTTCAAATTTCACCTCTAAACTTCTCAACTCTTCTATTAAACTCAAGAAATAAGTTTTCAAGGTTTCAAGTTTAGATTTCCTACTCAAGGAATCCGCCACTATAATAGCTTTTCCAGGATGATAATGTATAATACAATCATAATCACTAATCAATTGCATCAATCGTCTCTATCGCAAATTCAGCTCCTTTTGGGTGGGTAAATACTTGAGATATTTATGATTGTAAATATCTCACAACTAGCTCCATAAAGATGATGCCTCCAAAGCTTTAGTGCAAAAAAAAAAAAAAATGGCTGCTAACTCCAAATCATGGATAGGGTAATTTCGTTCATGATTCTTCAACAGCCGAGAAGCATAAGCTACAACTTTTCCTTGATGCATCAAAACACAACCTAACCTTTGATGTGACGCATCATTATAAATCACAAACCCTTCATCTGTTGAAGGAAGAGTTAATATTGGAGCCGTCGTCAACTTCTCCTTTAGTAATAAAAAAACTGTACTCGTAATCTTCCGACCATATGAACATCTCTCCCTTCCTTGTCAACTTAGTCAAATGTACTGGAATAAGTAAGAAATTCTTAATAAATCTTCGATAATACCCCGCCAATCCCAAGAAACTTCTAATTTTAGTCACATTTGTAGGCTTCTCACAATTCAAAATGGATTCCACCTTCTGAGGGTCTATAGCTATACCTTCTTTCAATACTATGTGCCCCAAAAATATTACTTTATTTAGCGAAAATGCACATGTACTAAACTTGGCATAAAGTTTCTCCTTTCTAAGAGTTTCTAGTACTATCTTCAAGTGTTTAGCATGCTCCTCATCACTCCTTGAGTACACCAAAATATCATCGATAAAGATTACAACAAATTTGTTTAAGAAGGGTCTAAACCTCCTATTCATCATAAACATGAATGTTGCAGGGGCATTGGTGAAACCAAATGGCATAACTAGAAATTCATAATGACCATATTGAGTTCGAAAAGCAGTCTTTGGAACATCTGAATCCTTAATCCGTAACTGGTGATATCCCGACCTCAAATCTATCTTTGAGAATACTTGGGCTCCTTGTACTTGTTCAAATAAGTCATTGATTCTCGGCAAAAGGTATTTGTTACGAATTGTTATCTTATTCAATTGTCGATAATCAATACATAGCCTTAGAGTTCCATCTTTCTTCTTAACAAACAATACCAGTGCTCCCCAATGTGATATACTAGAAAAAATGAACTATTTATCTAGTAGTTCCTAAAGTTGAACATTAAGTTCTTTCAATTCTGTCAGTGTCATTCAATAAAGGGGATATCAAAATAGAAGTGGAAGTAGGTGCTAGATAATAGAAAACTCTATTTCTCTATTGGGTGGTAATCCAAGTAATTCTTCAAGAAAAACATCTAAAAATCTTTAACAATTGGTACTCTTTCTACCTTCATACTTTCTTCATTTGAATTGCTCACATATGCCAAATAACCTTCACATCCCTTCTTTAACAATCTCCTAGTTGTAATAGCAGAAATAAGGCAATGTGAGGATATTCTATATTCTCATTGAAAAGTAAACTCTTCTTCTCTTGGGATTCCAAAAATTACCATTTTCTTAAAGCAGTCCACCCACACATAATATGTAGCTAACGAGTCCATACTTAAAATGAAATAAAAGTCTTTCATCTCTAAAGGCATCAAATTCACACTATGTTATCTATCCCCAATATTCAATACACAATCCTAAAACACCAATTTAATTGTAAATTTCTCTCAAAATTGGAGTCTTAACAATTAAATTATCATTCAAACACGTTCTAAGTATGTCACCAAATAGCATAAGAGAAGTAGAAACAAAGGAGTGTGTTGCAGTGGGATCAATCAATATTCTAGAATTTCTACCGGATAGAGAAGCCTCACTAGTCAGCACATCAGGCGTAGCTTGAGCATCCTGCTGAATAATGGCATAAACATGGCTCTGCCCTTGTTGGCCTTGACTAACATTCTCTTTTTTCATTGTAGCTTCTCGACCTTGTGTCCCACTTCTTCCACCTATAAATCCATTACCTCGACCCAGTTGTTCCCTTTTGAAACCTCCAGTCGTATTCATACTACTAGCTGGCTTATATATCTACCAACAGTTTGAACCCACATTACCATTCTGACCACATACAAAGCATGCAGTATTTTGTAACATAGGAAAATCCTTCTAAAGAACACGCAAATTGGGCTACCTCCCAAGTAATGTTAAGTTTATAGTCTTCATCAAGACCGTGTGACTCTCATGCCATGTACTAGACGGATTTGCGTGTGATAAGCACCTATCACAAGTGCTTATCCTGACAACGAAACCATGTGATAAGCATTGAATGTCACACATTCAAGCCCTTTAATTTGCATACGTTAATCCTTTAGCCTTGTTACAATTTGATCTTTTGTAGTGTTTTACATGCTTTCAAGTTTCCTAAGAGAAGTGTAACAAAACCCATCACTTCTAGACTGTTAAAGATAAATTGAGCATTTTGCTAAGTTATGTTGTCACTAGAAAAGGGTGAAAAGGAGCTTCACTAAATTTTTAGAATTTCCCGTATAGATTAGTCATTTTTGTAGATTAAATTATATTGATTTAGGAAGAACTAGGAGATAACCCATATCTTTGAAAGATCCGGATGTCTATTTTCTGGAGAATTTTATAGCTCGTAATTACTAGAGAAAGTTATGGTAGTTTTAGTAGACAAAGGTCAGGCTGCTCATGATTTCAATGTGGCAGACGTGAATGAGCTATTAAATTCTGATTTTTTTTGGGATTTGCATCGCTGGAAAAGGAAGTTGAGTGCTTAAATAAGTCTAGGGAAGAATTAGAAAAATGAAAATAGGCACACATTAAATTGCTAAGGTTTTTTTTTAGGGTTATATAAATACATGTTTGAGAGACCAAAAAGAAATGAGGTTTTTTTTTACTATATTTTCTTCTACGGTGGCCGTCTTCACGCATGGGGACTCTTATTCTCTAAGGATTATCATCATAGGGGAGTTATCTTTTTTTTTCATTTATTTATTTTTTTATGATGAGGATATTTTTCATTAGAATTATGTGTAAGTAAATATTTTATTTAGGGCTCAATTGAAGCCCTAGTCATGTCTTCTTAAGGATTTCTATTTGCTTTGTTACAAATTATTTTTTTGTGATGCTTAATTGATTAATTCCTGGTTTTATTTCATTCTTCATACGGTTTATGTATTATACTTGATCATCATATAAATATGTTGTATTGATATTGTCATCTACGTAAATTTAGATGACCGAGTCTTGTGCCTACACTAAGTGATGAAGGAACCCATAATGTAGGCACAAGACTCGGTCATCTAAATTTACCTAGATGACAATCTCCATACAACATATTTATATGATGATCAAGCATAACACATAAACTATATGAAGAATGAAATAAAACTAGGAATTATTCAATCAAGCATCACAAAAAAAAAAAAAAATTATAATAAAGCAAATCGAAGTCCTTAAGAAGACATGACTAGGGCTTCAATCGAGCCCTAACTAAATTATTTAGTTACACATAATTCTAATGAAAAATATCCTCATCATAAAAAAATAGATAAAAAAAAGAAATGAAAATTCCTCTATGATGATAATCCTCAGAAAACAAGAGCTTCTATGCGTGAAGACGGCCACCGTAGAAGAAAATATATTAAAAAAAAACATGTTCTCTTTTTAGTCTCTTAAATAAGTATTTATAGAACCCAAAACAAAACCCTAGCAATTGAATATATGCCTTTTTTTTCTAATTTTTCCGTAGACTTTTTTGGGCACTCAACTTCCTTTTCCCGCCATGCAAATCCCAAAAAAAATAAAAAAAAATTCGAAATTTAATAGCTCATTGACATCTGCCACATTGAAATCACGCACAACTTGACATTTGTCTACTAAAACTGTCATAACTTTCTCTAGCAAAATTATATTTAGGAGTCATAAAATTCTCCAGAAAATGAACATCCGTATCTTTCCAAGAATATATGGTTCATCTTCTAGTTCTTCCTGAATCAATACAATTTAATCCGCAAAAATGACTAATCTGTACGGGAAATTCTGGCAATTTAGTGAAGCTCCTTTTCACCCTTTGCTAGTGACAACATGACTTAGCAAATTGCTCAATTTAACTTTAATAGTCTAGAAATGATGGGTTTTGTTGCACTCCTCTTAGGAAACCTGAAAGCATGTAAAACACTACAAAAGATCAAATTGTAACAAGGCTAAAGGATTAATGTATGCAAATTATGGGGCTTGAATGTGTGACATTCAGATTTTATCACATGGTTGCATTGCCAGGATAAGTGCTTTTGATAAGTGCTTATCACACACAAATCTGTCCAGTACATGGCATGAGAGTCACACGGTCTGGCTGAAGACTATAAACTTAACACTACTTGGGAGGTAGCCCAATTTGCGTTGATTTTGTTCCTAATTTGGTCACTGTTTTGCCAGGGCAGGAGGCAAATGTCACTGAAAGGTTGCGACTGAAAAAAAGAACAAACAAAGAAATCTTCAAGTTACATCCTCTAAACGTAAATATGGCATTTTCAATAAGGCCAGTGAACTCTTCACTCTTTGTGGTGCAGAGATGGATATTGTCATGTTCTCACCTATAAAAAAAATTTGTTCTCTTTTGGCCATCCTTTTGTTGAAACGGTGGTTGATCATTTCCTGAGTGGTATTCCTCCACAACATTCAGACACTATCCAATGCTACCATCTCGGGGCTAAACATGCATGTCGCTCAGGTTTGGTTAATAATACTAGCTAGTATATAGTTATCTTTTTTCCATTTTAAATTTCTTCTTTGCTTTTAAATGCATTACAATCCTTTTTAGAAGCAAAAACATTATATTAAAGCTTTTCAAATTATTAATGAGTTAAACAAATTATATATGGATTAGATACGACACCAACTCGAAGCTGAAAAGAAGCATGGCAGAGAGCTTAACGAGATTAGAAAGGTAAGCCAAAGTCAGTGTTGGTGGGAGGCTCTTGTGGAAGAACTCAGATTGCCAACACTTGATCAGTTGAAGGATTCTCTAGAGGAGTTGAAAAAGAATGTTGAAAAGCAAGCTCAAAAGCTTACTATTCAACATACAACTCCTCCACAATTTATTGTGGGGAGTTCTAATACTGGAGGGGTCTTCCCATTAACCCAAATCTGACTCTGCACAGTTTTTTGTATGGAGTTTTAGTTCTGGAGGGGGGAATCCAAAGTCAACTCCTTCACTATCTTTTGTGGGAAGTTCTAGTATGGGTGGGACTCTTCCTTTTGAACCAAATCGGACTGGGTTCAATCTAAATGAAATGCCTTGTGGATTACATAATCCTAGTACTGAGTATAATAATAAAGGCTATAATAATCAAATGATGTATATTTTTTCTTTGTACAATTTAGTTTGAAACTACATTGATGTCTTAAAATAATATCCTTCTTATTCCTTGAATGTAATATTAGTTCTAGAAGTTATATTGTATCGCCAATATCATAAAGAGCCCTAGCAACAACGTGCACAACCAGATTCACGAAATCTAATTGAAGGTGTCACATAAACTTGAATACTATATTAAACAAGTAGACGGTTAAAGTAGGAAACTAATGATGTGCTTAAACCTAACGTTGCACATTATTTTATAACACTAAATCCAACATCTCTGCTAGTTCCTAAACCTAAATGCTTCAATGTTTTAATCATAATTCCCACATCAGCAAATTTAATTGTCTAACTTATTTTGAGTCGCTAACTATGATCTTCTTCCATTCCTAAAATTATATTAAAACTTATTATCTGCATCTCTAGTTCACAAGCTCTAAAATTAAGCAAATTCTTCATCAAAATGATAATAAAGAGTACTTTGTCGGTATTACAAAAGACATAAGACAATCTTTAGATGAACTGTTAATCAGCGAAAAAGAATGAAATATGAAAAAAAAAAAAAAAAACTTCGACCATTTTTCCTTCAAGTGTGTATCAATCATATATAGGAAGGCATATATATATATATATATATACTCGAGTTAAACCTTTTAATTTAAGTATGATTGCTACATTATGATCATCAGCATTGCTACCATTTTTTTTGCATTGTGAGAGCAAATTGAAATGATAATCATTAAATTCAAGTGTTCAACTAAAGATATTTTCTTTTCAAAGAATGCTTCTTTCACTTGTTACACCTATATTGCCTACTCATAACACATGCGTATAACAACATTGCTTTATCATTCTAATCTCGGGGAGATTGATTAAAGGGATTAATATGGTAATTTCAAAAAATAATTCTCATCATATCTAGTCACCATGAATTAGAAAATGTTATAGCTACTGTAAAAGTATCATTAGAATTTAATAATCATGAAGTTGATACCCCATATTTCAATCCGGAGAAGATTTTAAAACCTCCCAAGCTAGTAACTTATTAAAGTCGGGCAAAACACAAATAGAATTTTCACCTAAAATTTGGTTGTTTAACACAGTTCAAAGTGTTAAATATCAACCTGGAACTCCTATGATACCAATATAAACTGAGATAATGCGGCAGATTCAGTTCTTACCTATTTGACACCAAAAATCTTGTATTTTGGACTCTTTTTCATGTCTTCTTGTTTTTTATCTCACCTTAGGTCATGTATATGATCACTGAGTCCTAAAGTATACACAAATTTACTACCCAAGAGCCATTGTCTCTCTACATGAGGAATAGTGTGTTTTTCTCTCACTAAAAATCATGCATAGCCCCTTAGAGAGTTTCTGACCATTTTTTTTACTCATCAGACAAAACTTCAAAAATTTTCTTAAGTTTGCAGTTGAATCAACATGTGGAGAAATGTGGGGAGAGAAGGTAACCATTCCTCCCTTTCTCTAACTCAAATTCTTATTTGGACGGATGAGACTGTCCATCATGGGTGGTCAATCCAACCCGAATTTCCAACATCTCCCACTCGCACATGATGGGCCCGAGATAACCCACTAGATCAAGACAACATTAAAAATATGCCATATACCAACGGATGTTTTATCCGTTAGTAGAGATTACCTATGCCGACAGATTTGAAATCCCTAGTATACACCAAGTGTATATACTGAAGGACAAAATAATATGTCAGTATAGGCCAAGTATATATTGACTGATACAAAATCAGTTGATATAAACCCGATATATAGAAACAGATTTTGATATCCATCAATATAGACAAAAAAAAGGTGCTAAGGCTACTCCATCGTCAAGTTTGAAAATTAAGTTGTTTTATAAAAAAAGAAATTAAGTCTCAAACCCCTACTCTCCTCTCTCATTCTCTCTCAAATCCAATCAATCCCCTCTCTCTCACACATGACTCTCTCAAGCCCCAATTCGATCTCCTCTCTTTCTCAAACACCAACTCAATCTCCTCTCTCTCTCAAACCCCAACTCATCTCTTCTCTTTCTCAAACCCAAACTCAGTGTTTGTTAAGAACTCCACGCCCAAGCCATGAAGAACCCCTCTGCCGGGAAAATCCCGCAAAGAACCCTAAGCAATGAAAAGCTCATGAGGCTCACCATAGCACCACCAACGCTATTGAACCAGAGCCCTTGCCACCACTGTAGTCGCTACCTCCTCCAAACCCACGATCCATTTGATATAGCTCAACCCCATTTCTATTATCATTTTTCTTTTCCATCTATATTTATTATTTGAGTCCCTAACCTAAATCTGTGATTGTGCATGGGTTTTTGAGTTTCTAGTAATCAATGGTAGCTCTTTTGATATTGTGGGAAACCAATAATGACGATTCGTATTTTCTCTTTTGAATTTTCTGTGCATTTCGATCTTGTGTTTGTGATATATTGTGCTGTTTTTTTTGTTCTTTTCAAAGATTTTCATGTTGAATTTTTTTATAAAAATATCTTGATCTTTGTGTGTTGATTCTAGACGTAAAATCAACAAAGCAAAAGGAGATTCAAGAATTCTTGATGAGCTTCTCCGTTCAGGTGAATCTCCAACCTAATCTATCATATTACTATTTTGAGAAATCTCTTTATGAAAATATTTGTGCTTAGAGAATTTTAATTATGGTTGAATATACTCAAAAAATCCAGATCTTGCAGCATTAAAGCAGCTTCAAATCAGATTGTGGTTAAATGCTTATTTTTTCCTTGTTTCTGAAATTACTAGAAACTGAAAGCTTACTTTTTGGATGAATTGTCCATTCTAGTGTAGATTTGGTTTAATCATCAAATATTGAGACTCCTAGTTTGAATGGAGTTTTATTTAAAAGACCTATAGTGTTCTATTGTGAGATCTTTGCACTTGAGGTAGCTAGGTTTCCGTGGATTTGCTTAATAGTAAGATTGCAGGAAATCTTTGGGAAAATGTGGGTTATACTTGTAGAATGGTAGTGTAGGCCTTGAAATTGGTTCAAAATTAAAGGAAAAGTGGATTACTTATGTTCTTATAAGATTGTGAAAATTTTTTCTATCATACAGGATTCCTCAAATTGGACTAAAATGTCTGGTATGTTTAACAACTTTACTTTGTCTAATAGGTGCTCTACAAATTCTTGAAGTTTGGGATTGTGACGCAGAAGGATCCAAGTCAGATGATGCAGAGTTAGCAGATCAACGCAGAACTGGCAAGTGGACTACCTAGAACGGGCCACGGGCTCAGATCAGGCCCGAAAGATCTTAGTCTGATTAGAAACGGGTCAACGAACAAAACCTGATTTCTTTGCAATTAGCCTGGCAAAATTTTAGCCAAAAAACGACGTTTAGGCCTCCAAATTGGCAGTTTACACATTTTAGAAAACTTTTTATTTTAGTTATTTTAATTTCAGCCTTAATTTAATTTTTCTATTTTGTTTCGACCTTATAAATAGGGTCTTAGGGTTTCGTAAACATTATTATTGAATTTGCATAATTTTAAATAAACATCAGAGCTGTTTCTCTGCATTGTTTTTTAGGGTTTTTCTTGTGTTACTCCCTGTGAACGATCTGTTCGACTAGCCTGCAGAATAATCGCTATTCTGCCCGGCATCAGATTGGTACTAACTTTGTTGGGATTTCAATTATTCTATTGAAGTTAAATTAGTTTCCTTGAATTGTGGCTGTGGCTGTGACAAACTTTTAGAATAAAAAAGGAAAAGTATTATCTTTTTTAGGTTTCTTGACATACATGTAATATAAAGATGGTTTTGATACTGAATACTTGATTTGATTTGGGCATCTTTTATTTTATTCTTTGCTCTTTGGGGGGTTGCATTCGGTTACGAGAAATCTGTTTACTTCTCTTTTAAATTGTCTTCTTAGACATGTAACGGTCAATCATTAATATTGAATAATTATTAATTATTCACTCTATAGTACAAGGGTCGGGTATTCAAAATATGTGAGGTTCTAAAATTTATGACAAATGAGGGTAATAGATTTCAATTCTCTATATGTGAGGTAATATTGTTTGTAGAGTCCGTTATGGATTATAGATTTTTATTTAGCTTATAATACGATGATTTTTTTATCCTTTTTATTTCTTTGTTGGATTAGGTATTTCCCCTTTTTCCTGTTAAGATTTTACCCCTAAAATTCAAATCCTCAAATATTAGATAAAAAATACAACCACAACAATTCAATAGGCAAATAAAATAAATAGTAAAAACACCAAGAAATTAATGTAGTTCGACAACCTCTTTGTCTATATCCACCTAACAAACTCACTAATTTATTAATCTTTATTTACAACCTTAGGAAGGGCAAAGTTACTAAACTCTCATTACCTCACAACCCAAAACCTACAATACAGCTAAAGCTTTTAACCTATTTCTAGTAGTAAAGCCATCTAATTTACAATGTATATTGGAATTATGAGTGTGCCTCAAACCTTCTCTAGTACACTCTTTATATAAAGTATATTTTCCTAATACTAGTAGGAAAATAATAACAACATAAAACTACTGCTATTTCTAGAATAAGCAACAATCCAATAGAAAACTAGTACTACTCATACTAGAACAAGCAAATATAAAATAGGAACTTAAAATTTTCCCAAACTAATTATAGGTCCTCCTTGTGGGGATTTGAGCCAAAATCCCAACAATCTCCACTTTGGCTCAAATTCTCTACCTCATCATCAAATTTGACTTTTTTCTTTGGTTTGCTTGATCCTTCTTTTTGGTCTTCCCATCTCCTTCACCTAATTTTTAAATCAATCATCCTCTCTTTGTTTGGCTCATCTCTTGATATATTCATGAACAATTCTTCATCTTTGAATTCACTTTGCCTCTTCAACTTATCCTTCTCTAGAGGTGCTACGAGAACCTCCCCATCAATCCAAACTTCTTTCATATTCAATTCATCAATATCTTCGCCCTTCAAGTCTAGGCAATTGATTAGATACGTCTCTTTTAGAGGTGGAAAATTCTGGCCTGACCCATCTGAATCTCGAAAACATATTAAAATAAAGTGAACCAAACTCGACTAGACCTGAAACTCGAGAGAACCCGAACCCAACTCTACTTGACCCAAAACCTGAAACAACCTAACTCAAAAACCCTAATTAACTTGTTGTTTTAACAAAAATATTTTTTTGTTAAACTGATGGTGGTAAAGTAGAATTTGGTATTGCGTTATCTCATATATAGTCAAATGAAATGGAGGTCAAATGAGTTGAATTTGAAATTTTCTTATAAGAAACACGATACTAACATACTATAACTTATTCCTTTTACATTTATAGTATTATTGTTTGGCTATCGATTTGACAAATAGAAAATTATATTTGATATTTGTATGCTTTGAAGTACAATACTAGTCCAATTAAATTCAGTAACACTAGGTTTTAGATTTCAAGGGAAAAGAAAAAAATTAAAAAAATGTTGATACTTCTTAAGTTATTAACTTACCCTTGTTATGATTTTTGATGTTTTCATTGACTTGAGTTGATACAGTGCTACAACGCGATAAAAACCAAGATGGACAAAACTCAGCTTTCCTAATGAGGTGTTTGAGTTCATTCTTACTACTTTGGAGTTTATAGCTATATATTTATAGTCAAATTCAAATATATCTTTCTTTACATGATTGCATCACTTCCATTTGAGAAATGATATCTAGATTTTCAAGAAGGCATTTCAAGACCTAAAAGGGAAGGAGAATAATGACAATATACACATCTTAACTTTTGTTAGTTCTATGCAGGCAATAAATATAAGCTCAAAATTTAAGGAATAGAATAGTGATGATAAATACCTCTAGGGTTTCAAATGGGTTGTGGTTTAGGGTAAACAGGTCAAGCTAACCTGACTTGGATGGTATTTATTTATTTTTACTTTAATTTTTAAGGGATGACTTTGTCTACATTTTAATACACCTAAGGTAAATCTTAAAGAACAAAAACAGTACTGGTAGATAAAATATAAGCTTGTCTTATTGAATTTATTTTTACATTACAATATTGCATTTACATGATTTAATTAAATTCTAATAAATGGATCTTGGTAGATGTCTGGAAGAAAATTTTCTTCCTCCTATGTATTACTCTTCCTATACACGTTTTTTCAATCAAGGAAGATGGTTATCAAGATTATTTTTCCCATTTCATTTATGGAGTACTAGTCTCTTTTTATAACTTATTCAAGAAACACACATTTGAGAGGGAAAAGAAGATAATTACATATAAGATTGACTACACATGTTAGCTCTAAAAAAGTATTTGACTTTTGAACCCATGAAATGAAACTTAAATATAACTTTCCTAAAGCACATAATTTTTTTATGACTCCTGAGATGGATGAGTCATATAACTTAAATGTAACTTTCCTAAAGGATATATTTTTTATAAGTTAGTACTCTTCAACTAGGCTATATGAACTATTTAAAAAAATATATAGTTTTTAATATAATTTAATGTACTTTTTAACGAAAAAAGGTAAAATTGTCCCTTAATAAAAAGTACAGTTTTATAATATAATTTTTTTAAAAAAATATATACGTCATGTAATTTGATTATGATCTGAATATCGACGAATTCGGATAAGCATTGAATTTTATCACAACTTAAACTTAGAGTTTAATATATTATGTTATTAACAAAGAGAAGAAAAAAAACTAAAAACAAAGTTTCTCTACATTTATTATTGCTAACATGAACTTAATTAGTAATTACATTGAAATTTAGAAAAGATAAGCTTACCGGGTCAATCCAAATTCAAAAAATATGGTGCAATCTGATGGGTCAACTAGAAACCCGAGATGACTTGCAACCCAAATGACTCGAGACCCAAGACCCAAGACCTGAGATGATCCGTAACTCGAAACCACCCTAGCTTGAAATGACCTGTACCTGAAACGATCCATAACCCGAATGACCCGAGCTAGAAATGACTCGAACCCAATTCGAATCCGACCCACTCAATTGCCACCTCTAGTCTCTTTGTAGGTCTTCTCAAGCTTATACCACACCATTTTCAAAGATTTCTCGAACAACACGCTATACAGTATTTCGAGAGCCAACGGCAAACGAATTGTGCTCAATGTCCTCATCAAAATATCTTCCCAAAATTTTTCCATTATCTCTAGTGGCTTGGAGTCTTCAATCATCCTGTGGAGCTCTTGTCGCATCAACATATCTTTGACGGAACTTTTCCAAAGAGAGAAGTCATTCTCCCCATTAAATAACTCAATATTAACTTTACCTATTTTTATTTAGTGTTTTTGCTATCGCAACCACAACTTTGATACCACTTGTTGGGATTTTATCACTAAAATCCACCTACTCAAATTTTAGCTAAAAAACTTAAACACAACAATTAAATAGGTAAATAAATATAAAGAGTAATAACACCAAAAATTAGTGTGGTTCAGCAACCTCTTTGTCTATGTCCACTAATAAACGCACTACTTTTTTAATCTTCAATTATAACTTTAGGAAGTGAAAAGTTGCTAAACTCTTATTATCTCACAACCCAAAAGCCCTAATACACTCAAAACACTCAACCTGGCTCTAGTCTTGAGTACTTTGTTTATTTGACAACCCAAAATCCCAATACACTCAAAGCTCTCAACCTAACTCTAGTAGTAAACCCCTCTGATTTACAATGATGTATGGCTTAATGTTTGCTAAATAACTTGTGAATCTTAACAATGAAATCAAACTGAATTTGAGAATTAAAGTAACTTTCCCATTACGAAGTGTGTAGTTTCATGTTGTGAAGTATGAAAGCTTGATTTATAAATAATATTGTCTTACTGTTTTAAATACACTAATTTTCTGGGACCTTCTACTTGTTTGAAGATGTTTTTGCTGGAATCCGTTCCATGCTTTCCAAGGAATTAGGTTCTCAAAAGCAAACATTTAAGATAGAATGAGATTTTGTTGTTCAACCCAGAAGATGGTTTTATATATGTCAAGATATTATGCAAGATTTTATCTTTTCAAATGCATATACTTGTTTTTGGATTAATGAAATGATTTCTTAATATATATATATGTATATATATATATATATATATATATATATATATATTTGTTTGTGTACTCAATTATCTAATTTGATATTTTGTTGACATTATGATTTATTATGCATTAAGCATTAAATTTGGGGAGGAAAAAAGCAAAATGGTTTATACCCATATAGGTCATTAAATCTTTCGCTAAAGCAAATAATTGTAAATGCCATATATAGGATATACCAATGGATAAACCGTCAATATAAAGCTGTACTGATGGAACTTCAAACCGTATTTGGGCCTGCACCGACGATTTATGTCGGTAATGCCCTTTCACCCATACCGACGATATTGAATCCGTTGGTGTAGGCGTTTGGCTACGCTTTTTTCTACAACTATTGCTATAGCCAAAACAGGTCTATACCAAGGTTGTTGGGCTTTTACTGACAGATTTGTTCTGTTGGTGAATAACATTTTTTTTTTTTGGTGGTGAAGATGGAATCCTCAACACCAAATTTCCTCTCGAGAATTCCATAGAGGAAAATGGGTCATGCAATCATTCCATTCAGTTCCAACCCCAAGATCATTTCATTCTCTCTTTCTTATTTAGATTTGGTTCCTTGTTCGATTACTTTTACCCATGGCGAGGAAAGGCAAGGGTCACCAAAAGGATAAGTTGGTGAAGATGAGAAAAGAAACCAATCTACACGTAACCTTCTCAAAATGTCGATATGGCCCCTTCAAAAAGGCCGGTGAACTTTGCGCTCTTTGTAGTTCTAAGATTTCTATTATCGTCTTCTCTCTTGAAAATAAGGTATTCCCATTTGACCATATTTTGAAATGGTGGTTGATCACTCGTAATCCTACACAAATTTCAGGAACTATAGAATTGATTGAGGCCCACCGTAATGAAAGCGTTCATGAGCTCAACATGCAACTCATTGGTTAAGCGTACTAGTAGATTTTTCTAGAAAGTATTATACATCTCTCCTTTTATTTTAATTTCCTTCTTAGCTTTTAAAATAATTAATTAAAAGCTTTTCAAATTATTGATCAACTAACCAAAATAGTTATGGATTAGGTCCTCAACCAATTAGAAGCAAAAAAAAGCGTGCCAAAGAGCTTTGCAAAATGAGAAAGGAAAGACAAAGTCACTGTTTGAGGGAGGAACCTGTAGAGGAACTCAGTTTGTCACAACTTAACCAATTGAAGGCTTCTCTAAAAGAGTTAAAGATGAATGTAGCAAACCAAGCACATAAGCTTCTTATTCATAAGTCAACTTCTCTACAGCTTTTTGTAGGGAGTTCTAGTACGGAAGAGGGTCTTCTCATTGACACAAATCCGAATGGGTACAATAAAATATGGTGCCTCGGGATTTAATAATACTAGTCTTGGATATGATAATCCTAGATTTTGGCCAAGTTCAATTAGGCTTTATTTATTTTTTTATTATGCACAGTACAGCATGAGTTATTAATAGTAGTTGAAAGGAAATACAGGTCAATAGTTCAAGAATTATAACTGATTGGAAGAAGTTTAGAAGATACTTTAAGGTATGGAATGGAATCCTATATGTTCGAAATAAATCTGAATTTGAAGGGATATTCCACAAGGTTTTTTGTTGTGGAGTGGGTAATGGAAGAAGGGTGAATTTTTGGACTGATAGATAGGTAAACAATCGGATCCTGGAAGTTGAATTTCAAGGAATCTTTGCACAAGCGATGAAGAAGGATGGGAAGGTTTTAGATTATGGTTGTTGGTAGAATCAAAATTGGTGTTGGGACATTAAGCTAAGAAAAAGGTTATTTTCATCAGAGAATAAACAATGGGAGGATTTGTTGAGGCAAATCAAGGGGGTGGTGTTATGCAAAAGGACAAAAATATATATATATATATATATATATAAAATGTTATGGAGATTTTCGCCATATGGGATGTATAGTGCAAAATCTTTCTGCCCATAGGTTGAGAATAATAAAGGGAGAGTAAAACCTGTTGAAATTCTGGTGTGGAAAGGAATAGCTCCACCAAAAGGGGAAGTTTTCTGCTAGCAAGCATTAAAAAATAGCCTTCCAATGAAAGCGGAATTGATTAGAAGGAAATGCTTAGAAGTGAATGAAAGGCTATATGTGCTTTGCTAAGGGGAGATAGAGTCTATCAATAACCTGCTTATTGATTGCCTTTAGAGCTGGCATGTGTGGTTTATTTGCTTAAGTTGGTGAGGAATAATATGGGTCCAACCTAAAGGGGTCAATGAGGCTTTTCTACAATGGAAAGTTTTGTGCCCAAAAACCAAGGTAGAAAAGATTTGGGATATGATTCTATATGCAATATTGTGGTCTATCTGGCTTAAAAGGAATGAGATAATATTTCAGATCAAAGATCTCTCGGTGACAGAATTAGTCAATCTAATCAAGGTTAGAATGGGATAGAGGATTAACGAAAAATGGGAGGATTTTGGAATTGGAATTAATGAGGTGATTTCAATGATTGGGGAAACTGAATTTCAAAAATCGGACAAAGTAAAAAGAGGGAATATTTCATGGTTTACCCATCTTGGGGGTGGTGAAATTTAATGTGGATGGTTCCTCAAAAGGAAAACTGGGTCCAGCGAGGGTGGGTGCGCTGAGAAAGGACTCCGGCCAAGTTTTGATGCTATTCTCAAAGAATATTGGAGTGGCAGACTCCAATTTAGCTTAACTGATGGAAATTAAGGAAGTATTGAAATGTTTCTGTGAGGTGTAGTGGAGAAGGGAGGTGAAATTGGCTATTTAGAGTGATTACAAAACAGTGGTTTCCTTGATCTATGGTGATGACTCTAGACCGTGGAAATATAATGGGGTGTTTAACGACATACACAACAATATGGACGGATTTGAACAGATGAGCTTATACCACACTCATCGAGAAGCAAACAATATGGTTGATACTTTCGCTAAAATGGCTGTAGGAAGATCTATGGACATGGAAGTTCGAATGAAGTAAATCTATGTGATTGACTTGGTCCATTTTTACGTATGTAAGGTAACATGTGGGGTAGATGGAAGCCTTGATGGCGTTTGCTGAAAATCATAATGGTTTGTGCAATATTATTCGTCTGATATTTTATTGCTTGAAGCAGATTAGAAGTAGCGGTGATGAGAGGAAAAAATTCATAGTCAAGCAGATGGTTGAGACCTAACTAGTTCAATATACGGTATAATATAGGTGTTTTTTTTGTTGGTCCAAGTCTCTGTTTGAGGGGTGTTGTAATTCAGTCAAATACAATCCATTGGAAGGGGTGATGAGTGTTTTTAGATAGGGGGTTTAGGTTTCTATTTTTATAAAATTGCAGATCCTAACCGTTTTGGTGGTGATCGAAAGTATGGGTGCTTGTGTGTTCTAGGGAGAGGAGTCCTAGTAGCTGAAGGCATGTTTCAGTATGTCGGTGTGGTTTGTTTCGTGGTAACTGATGAGAGTCCTAGCAGAATAAGTATCTTTCAGTTTCTTACTGGTTTGAGTGTTGGTTTTATGTTTCTGGTAGGCTGTTTTCTTGTGCTTATCTTGGGAGTTTGCAGAAAAAAATTTGCACTATCACAATACACAAGTACTTCTGTTGGAAGGAGTTCGCACTATTCTCTTGTTAATGTCTACACCTCTAGCTGAATTTCTACTCAGTGAGTTCACCTTTGGAGTTGGTGTCTACACCTACACCTAAACCAAATGGTTGTTGCTACATAAATGGTTCCACTACCAACTATTGACAGAAAGATTTTAAAGCACAACTAACCTTTATAGGATATAAAGGTAAAAAAATGTGGGATATAGGTATGGTATAGACTAGAAATGTCCACTTCTAAATACCCAAGTCACTGCTGCCCGTGCTGCCCATTTTTCTTAACGGTAAAGATTTTATTAATGACAAGCAAGGTACAAAAACTACAGCAGAAACACTGCAGAGAATCACCAGAAAGACTCAAGAAAAACAGTGCTGCCATCTTGAAATTATTGCATGTCTTAAACAAGTCAAGTAACACCAAGAATGGTAGTATTTTTTTTGACAGCTAATTGTATGGTAAACATTTGGATACGCCTACGTAGCTTACTCATAACAAAAATGAAAAACTTGCCTTCATTCTCATCTCAAATGGGATAGATACATGGTACAATTTTTAAGAAATTTCCTTATTCTATATATCTAGTCACGATGAATCAGAAAAGGCGTAACCCTGTAGGATTAGCATTAGTCTTTAATAATCAATATTTTCACACCATATATTTCAATCACAAAGAGATTTTAAAACCTCCAAAGCTTGGTTATTTTGACTTAGAAAACGAATTTTGACCTAAAACTTGGTTATTTTGACAGTCGAAATTGAAAAAATGAGCAAACAAAGCAATTTCAAGTTACATTCTCTAAACGTAAATATGGCCTTGTCAAGAAGGCCAGTGAACTTTGCACTCTTTGCGGTGCAGAGATTACTATTGTCATGTTCTCACCTGTAAAAAAAAGGTGTTCTTTTTTTGCCATAGTTTTGTTCAAACAGTGGTTGATCGATTCTTGAGTGATATTCTTCCACAACATTCTGACACTATCCAACTATTTGAGGCACATCGCAATGCTACCAACTCGGAGCTAAACATGCCTCTCACTCAGGTTTGGTTAATAATACTAGCTAGTATATAGTTATCTTTTTTCCATTTGAAATTTTTTTCTTTGCTTTTAAAAGCATTACATTCGTTTTTTGAAGCAAAAGCATTATATTAATGCTTTTCAAATTACTAATGAGTTAAACAAATTATATATGGATTAGGTCCTACACCAACTCAAAGCTGAAAAGAAATGGGATGAAGAGCTTATCGAGATTAGAAAGGTAAGCCAAAGTCAGTGTTGGTGGGAGACTCTTGAGGAGGAACTTAGCTTGCCACAACTTGATCAATTGAAAGATTCTCTAGAGGAGTTGAATAAGAATGTGGTAATGCAAGTTCAAAAGCTTATTATTCAACATACAACTCCACAATTTTTTGTGGGGAGTTCTAGTACTGAAGGGGGTCTCCTCTTTAACCCAAATCTGACTCCTACACAGTTTTTTTATGGAGTTTTAGTACAGGAGGAGGGAATCCAAAGTAGACTCCTTCACCGTCTTTTGAGGGAAGTTCTAGTATGGGAGGGACTCTTCCCTTTGACCAAAAGCCGACTGGGTTCAATCAAAATGAAATGCCTTGTAGATTAAAGAATCCTAGTACTTATTATAATAATCAAGGCTATGATAATCTTGGATTTGGGCGTGGGTTCTACTAGGCTTAGTTCTTTTTTTTCTTATTGTGCAGTGTTGTTTGTTTTATTAATTATTTTCACATATGATGTCTTACGATTGGTCGATTGGCTTTTGCTTTTGTATGGTTGCTATGTGTATGTAGGAGATTATTAATTTTTGTCAAATGAGGTATATTTTTTATTTGTATAATTTCAATTTGAAACTACATTGATGTCTTAAAATAATATTATTCTTATTTCTTGAATGTAATATTAGTTTTGATACTTATATTCTATCATCAATATCATCAAGAGACCTAGCAACAACTTGCACATCCAGATTCATGAAATCTAATTAAGGGTGTCACATAAACTTGAATACTATACTAAACAAGTAGACGATTAAAGTAGGAAACTAATTATGTGCTTAAACAACTATAAATTTTCTTTAAAATGGTATAAAACCTAATGTTGAACTTTATTTTATAACATTAAATCCAACAACTCTGCTAGTTCCTAAACCTAAATGCTTCAAAGTTTGAAGTGTAATTCCCACATCAGCAAATTTAAAGATCTAACTTATTTTAAGTAACTAACTATGATTTTCTTCCATTCCTAAAATTATATTAAAACTTATTATCTGCATCTCTAGTTCACAAGCTCTAAAATTTTAAAAATTAAGCAAATTTGTCATCAAAATGATAATAAAGAGTACTTTCCCAGTATTACAAAAGACATAAGACAATCTTTAGATGAACTGTTAGTTAGGGAAAAAGAATGAAATAGGAAAAAAAAAAAACTTCGACTATTTTTCCTTTAAGTGTGTATATATCATATATAGGAAGGTATATATATATACACACACATACTCAAGTTAAACCTTTTGCGTTTAAGTATTTAAGATTGCTACATTATGATCATCATCATTGCTACCTTTTTTTCGCATTGTGAGAGCAAATGGAAATGATAATCAATAAATTCAAGTGTTCAACTAAAGATATTTTCCTTTCAAAGAATGCTTCTTTCACTTGTTACAACTATATTGCCTACTCATAACACATGTATATAACAACATTGCTTTCATTCTAACAACAGGGAGATAGATTAAAGGGATTAGTGTGGGAATTTCCAAAATTCATTCTCATCATATCTAGTCACCATGAATTAGAAAATGGTATAGCTACTATAAGAGTAGCATGCCTACTTGAAGAGTACTAACTTATAAAAAAATGTATGCTTTAGGAAAGTTATATTTAAGCTATATGACTCATCCATCTCACGAGTCATATTAAAAATATGTGCTTTAAAAATGTTATATTTAAGTGTCATTTCATGGTTTCAAAAGTCAAATATTTTTTTGAGCTAACAAGTGCTATCAATCTTATATGTAATTATCTTATTTTCCCTCTCAAGTGCATGTTTCTTGAATAACTTATTAAAAGAGAATAGTACTATATAAATTAAATGGAAAAAATAACCTCGATAACCATTTTCCTCGATCTAAAGAATGTGTTTAGGAAGAGTAACGCATAGGAGGATGAAAATTTTATTCAAGACATCGGCCAAGATCCATTAATAAGAATTTAATTAAAAGAAGTAAATGTAATGTAATGTAAAAATAAATTCAATACGATAAGCTTATATTTTATCTTCCAATATTATATTGGTTCATTAAGATTTATCTTAGGTGTATTAAAATGTGATTTTAAATAGTAGACAAAGTCATACCTTAAAACACTTAAGTAAAATAAAATAAATACCATCTGGGTTTAGCTAGCTTGACCCGTTTACCCTAAATCACAACCCATTTGAAACCCTAGAGGTATTTATCATCAATATCCTATTCCTTAAATTTTGTAAAGAGCCTATATTTATTGCCTGCATAGAACTAACAAAAGCTAAGATGTGTATGTTGTCAATATTCTCATTCCCTATTAGGTCTTGAAATGCCTTCTTGAAAATCCAGATATAATTTATTAAATTAATGTAATACAATCATATAAGGAAAGATATATTTGAATTTGACGAGAAATAGCAATAAACTCCAAAGTAGTAAGAATGAACTCAAACACCTCATTGGGAAAGCTGATTTTTGTGCATGTTGGTTTTTATTGCATTGTAGCCTTGTATCAATTCGAGTCAATGAAAACATTAAAAGTCATAACAAGGGTAAGTTAATAACTTAACAAGTATCAACATTTTTTAAAATTTTTTCTTTTCCCTTGAATTCTCAAACAAAGTGTTATTGAATTTAATTGAACTAGTATTGTACATCAAAGCATAAAAATATCAAACATGGTTTCTGTTTGTCAAATCGATAGCCAAACAGTAATACTATAAAAGTAAAAGGAATAACTTATACAGTTATAGTATGTTAGTATCATGTTTCTTATAAGAAAATTTAAAATTCAACCCATTTTACCTCCATTTCATTTGACTATATAAGAGATAATGAGATAGAAATTTCTGCTTTACCACTATCATTTTAACCAAAAAAAAAAATTTATTCAAAAAATTCAAGTTTATTTGGGTTTTTGAGACTGGTTTTTTCGGGTTTCGAGTCAAGTACGGTTCGGGTTCGGGTTCGGGTTCTCTTGGGTTTCAGGTCATTCAAGTTCAAGTCATTTTAGGTTTCATGTTGTTTTGGGCATGAGTTGTTCCGATCTTCGGGTGTCTCTGGTTCGAGTCGGGTCAATTTTGGTTCACTTTATTTTAATATGTTTTCGGGTTTCAAATGGATGGGTGGATTTCGAGTTAATCAAGTCGGGTTTTTCAGGTGAGGTCAGATTTTGCCACCTCTAAAAGAGACATATCTAATCAATTGTTTAGACTTGAAGGATGGAGATATCGATGAATTGAATATGAAAGAAGTTTTGATGGATGGGAAGGTTCCCGTGCCACCTCTAGAGAAAGATAAGTTAAAGAAGCCAAGTGTATTCAAAGATGAAGAATTATTCATGAACATATCAAGAGATGAGCCAAACGAAGATAGGATGACTGATTTAAAAATTACACGGAGGAGATAGTAAGACCGAAAGAAAAGATCACATAAACCAAAGAAAAAAGTCAAATTTGATGATGAGGTGGAGAATTTTAGTCAAGGTGGAGATTGTTGGGATTTTGGCTAAAATCCCCATAAGGAGGACTTATAATTAGTTGGGGAAAAGTTTAAGTTCGTATTTTATATTTGCTTGTTCTAGCGGGAGTAGTAGTAGTTTCCTATTAGATTGTTGCTTATTCTAGAAGTAGTTGTTGTTATTTTCCAACTAGTATTAGGAAAATATCATTTATATCAAGAGGGTACTAGAGAAGGTTTGAAGCACACTCATAATTCCAATAGGCATTTTAAATAAAAGGGTTTACTACTAGAAATAGGTTGAAAGCTTTAGGTGTATTGGGGGTTTTCAATTGTGAGGTTGTGAGAGTCTACATCTTTGTTTTGTAATGATCATCCTAGAGACAATTAATACTCCCCTTCTTAATATAGAAACAAAACATATGCAGCCAAACCCCTAACCTAAAGCACACATATATATATATATATATATATTGAGGAGAATGAATAAGATAAAAACAAAGAAAGATCAAATTCCCAAGATAAGCACAACAAAACAGCACACTAGAAGCATAAAACCAACACTCAAACAAGTAAGAAACTAGAAGATACTTATTATGCTAGGACTCTCATCAAACACCATGAAGCAAACCATACCGACATACTAAAACATGCCTTCACCTACTAGGACTTCTCTCCCTAGAACACACAAGAACCCATGCTCACGATCACTGCCAAAACACTTAGGATCTGCAATTTTATACAGATAGCAACCTACACCCCCTATCTAAAAACACTCACCACCTTTACAAATGGATTGTATTTGACTGAATTACAACACCAACCAAACAGAGAGTTGGACCAACAAACCCAAAAAAAACACTTATATTATATAGTATATTGAACTAGGCAAGACTAAACCAAAGCTTGACTATGAATTTTTTCCTTTCATCACCGCTACTTCTGATCTGCTTCAAGCATTAAAACATCATACGAATAATATTGCACAAACCATTACAATTTTCAGCAAACATCATCAAGGCTTTTAGTTACCCCACATGTTACCTTACATAGATAAATACGGATTGAGTCAATCCCATAGATTTGCTTCATTTGAACTTCTACCTTTTATTGTTTGTCAAGCTATATGGGTTACATTCTTTATCATGTAACCAGAGTTCCATGTCCATAGATCTTCCTACAACCATTTTAGCAAAAGTGTTAGTGTTTGTCTAAGGTTTAAACATGGTTTGAAAGGGTTCAGCATCAGGTCTTGGCACCTCGGTTCAAGGTGTGCGCGCCTCGGCCTCCAGGAAGTCCAGAAGATGGGAGAGCAGCTGTGCGCCGCGGCCCAAGGAGTGTGCGCCATGGCTCAGCCACTCCAGGCCGCGGCCTCCAGCATGACAGAAGATTTCAACCCCTTCCAGGCCGCGGCTTGCCCTATTCTAGGCGACGGCCTGAAGGCACACTGATGCAGATTTTTCCAGCCTTTTGTTAGGTGCGTGGATGTATGATCAATGCACACAGGATCATTTAGACTTTATCAAAGGCTATGGTTGATTAGTCCTCAAGATCTAAGGGTTGTTATTGACCTTCAAGATTGGTCAAGAAGTTGGTGCACTATATATTGGGTCATCTAGGTACAAATAAACATAACTTGTGATTGTGAATAAGAGATCAATTATAAGAGTGCAAAGACACAAAGCAAGAGAGACTCATTAGAGAGGCTCGTAGTTTAGAAAGAGAGTAGTATAGAGAGGGGATTCAAGGGACTTGTAAGTGAAATTTCCAAGGGGGGAAGTTCCAGGGTAACTCAAGGCCTTATCACTTTCTTTTCTCTCTTCTTTCCTTCTTCAAGAACAAGAGG
Source organism: Bretschneidera sinensis (assembly GCA_023935145.1). Classification (NCBI taxonomy): domain Eukaryota; kingdom Viridiplantae; phylum Streptophyta; class Magnoliopsida; order Brassicales; family Akaniaceae; genus Bretschneidera; species Bretschneidera sinensis. Next base: position 28,599,984 of record CM043701.1, on the reverse strand, counting down.
TTTCTTGATGAGGAGTTGCTGTAACTTGTAAGAACCATTGATTTAGTGCAGAGAGTTCAGAGGAACTCACGGGGACGTAGGCACATTGCCGAACCTCGATAACAATTGTTGTGTTCTTTATTTTCTTTGATTTCTGTTTCTGTTTCTGATTCATTACAAGTCATTCTAGACTTGGATGTTTGGAAGATCACCACCTGGGCATCAAGAAGGTGATTTCCTAACAGAAAGCATCAGCCATATTGTTTACTTCTCGAAGAGTATGGTGTAAGCTCATCTTTTCTAATCCCTCCATATTTTTTGTATTTTGTTAAACACTGAATTGTATTTCCATTGTCTAGAGTCGTCACCATAGATCAAGATAATAGAATGATTTGGATTGGAATTGCATGGAAAGAGGGGAAATAAGCAAGTATTTATAGGACCTTCAAGGTAGAGATTTAACAATTTAGGTTGTCTAAATTACCAAGTTTTAGGTGGAAATTCGTTTTTTGATTTTCTGACTTTATGTTCTTTCTAGCTTTGGAGGTTTTAAAATCTCTTCCTGATTGAAATATATGGTATCAAAATCCTGATTAGTAAAGACTAATGGTAATCCTACAGTGGTTACAGCCTTTTCTGATTCATCATGACTAGATATATAGAATGAGGAAATTTCTTCAAAATTGTGCCATGTATCTATCCCTTTGCGATGAGAATGAAGGCAATATTTTCATTTGTATTACGAGTAGGCTATGTAGGTGAATCCAAATGTTTAATATACAATTAGCTGCCAAAAAATACTTCCATTCTTGGTGTTACTTGACTTGTTTAAGTCGTGCAATAATTTTAAGATGGCAGCACTGTTTATCTTGAGTCTTTTTGGTGGTTCTATACGGTCTTTCTGCTGTAGTTTTTGTACCTTGCTTGTCATTAATAAAAGCTTTACCGTTCAAAAACAATGGGAAGCATGGGCAGCGGTGACTTGGGTAATTAAAAGTGGACATTTCTTGTCTATCCCATACATGTATCCTACATATATTTTTTTACCTATATATCCTATAGAGTTTAGTTACCTTTTAAAATCTTTTTCTCAATAGTTGGTAATGGAACCATTTTTTTGGCAACAACCATTTGGTTTAGGTGTAGGTGTAAACACTTAATAGGGAGCAGGATCGATGTTTGTCGGGAGGTCTACGGTTCTGGACCCGGGAAGTATGTGCCAGCTCTAGTAGACACCAATTCCAAAGGTGAAGTCACCATTGAGGGAAAGAATAGAACTTCAAGTAGAGGTGTAGACATTAACAAGAGAATGGTGCGAATTCCTTCCAACTGAAGTACATGTCTGTCCAATTTCATATAATCCTATTGTGATTAATACTTTTTCCGTAAAATTTTTAATAAGTTAAGCCCATTCTGACATGGATGAAAACAATAGTTAAATTTCTAAATAATTGTGTGCTTATACATGGAATAAATTTATTAAAATTAAAATATGCTCTTAAAAAACGGAATCTATACTTTGTGTTGTGTTATTTGATGCACTTTGGAATATACGGGCTACTTGATGCAGTTTGTGCTGTACGTGCTATTTGATTCATTTTTGAATGTTTAGTTTGTAATTCCACAAAACAGATTTATTGTTGGTTCTTAATTATCACCGTTTAAGTTTGACATGGAGAAAGACAGTGTTAGTACAATTTTGCATTGATAGAACTTCAATGCCTACCCAAATCACAATTTTGCATTAATTTGATTGAAATTCATTGAACAGGGCTAAAGTTGTGAACTTCACTGAACAAGGCGATTTTGCATTGCCTACAAAGTTACATAACACTAAAGCTATGCTCACATTTTGCATTGCCTAGTTAGATCACAATTTTGCATTGATTGAACTTCATTGAACAAGGAACCTACCCATTTCAAAATTTCATGTTAAGTTAGCAAATTTTTTCACTCAACAACATCTAACAATAACTTGACTTTGATTGAACTTCATTGAAATAAGATAGAAACAGAGTCTAATGCCAAATTACAGGAGCAAAACTACTGCTAATTAGAGAACCAAGAAAACATTAAAGTAGCCACAAGACCAACAATCAAAGACTTTTGAATTCTATCTTTCCGTTGGTATGCATCCATTTCTCTTACCATAAGCATATCTCAATTTTTGTATACTTCTAATCTATTTTCTAGCCAACTCATTATTAGGCATAATATGACCTAAGTTTGAGAGAAACATGGGCTTGGAGAATCCACCAAATGAAGGCTCAATATATATAATGTTAAAGACCTTATGAACCCCAAAACTTAAACCAATGTGTTTTGGTTCCATCATCATATATATGTCCTTCACTAATCCAATTTATTTTTCATGTGGGATTGGTCTTACACATCTCTTTACTCACATGTGAATATTCCCAACAATCTTTTCCTAACTCACACGTGAATATTCCCAACAATCTTTCCCTTATTTGTGAGTTTCCATTGCTCCCCTTCGCTATCATGCCTACACCACCCCAACCTCGCACAATAGTCCAACGTGCACACCTAGAAAGTCACTCATTCTCTTATCTTGGGTTAGAGAACTACAATTTGATTTTCAAACAATGAGCTTTATAGACTCCACCTTGCGAGCCATGCAGACTTCATCATGCAATCATCACCGCTTACCACAAAAGTCACCTTGGTCATGCAACACGAGATTTGTAGAACCCATCAGCTTTGATACCACTTGTTACCAAATGGGAGATTGTTAGAGTTAGTGCATACTTTACATGACCAGATTTATAGAACCCTGGATGAACACGGGGTCCCGCTCATCGGAGTGCGGGTGGGGGTCTCACCCCCAAAACTATTAGGCCATATACATGAGTTGGGCTCGGTTTTTTGCTTGGCTGTTTGGGCTTTGGGCCCATGAAGAGCCATAGTTCTGTAGCAGAATGAAAATCCTAATTATACCCTAATTAGGACGTCTTAAGTTGCATATAAATACTTTTTATGTACCAAGCATACATTGTAACAAGAGATTTGTGAGGTTGATAATAAGAAAATTCTGGCAGGACATAGCCCTATTCTTGGGTGAACCTGATTAAATATTCTCTTCTTTTCTTTTTGTTTATAATTCGTGTAATTGACAGGTCTCGAATCGTTCAAAGACATGGGCATCGAGCATCTAACAAATATAGAGGCATGTAAAAACTTAACGAACCTCATGTGGCAAGATGGAAATGATCACTTCTGGTATGACAATTTGACAAACCCTATCTGTTTTATTTAATATATTTTAAATAGTTATTTATTTACTATTTTTTTTCATTTAATTCACCTATCTCTTTGTTTCCTCTTTTTTTTTCTCCATATTAGTGAAATTGCTCACACTTATGCAAACATAGTAGCACAGTTAGAGCGAGTGGTGATGAAGTTGTTATTTGAAAGCTATGGCATAATAAAACACTACAAGCCTCACATCACATCAACTAGTTACCTCTTACATCTCTTGACATACAAAAATCATACAGATTTGAATACTAAAGTTGGTTTTAGGACGGACAAGAGCTTCGTCACAATACTTTGCACCAATCATGTTAAAGGTTTTGGGTTCAGCACAAAGGATGGAAAGTGGATTTCTTTTGAGCCCTCACCTTCATCCTTTGAGCCACACAAGATTTTTTCACGCCCAACCGAACCATCAGCTTTGATACCACTTGTTACGCATAATATGACCAAGTTTCCAAGTTTGGAGAGTCCACTAAGCGAAAGCCCAATATATATAATATTAGAGACCATATGAACCCTAAAAATTAAGCCAATGGGTTCTTGTTCCACCACCATATATATTTCATTCACTAATTTTTAAGATAGAGAAGGTGAACAAGAGTATTGGAGAGGACAGATCGAGGTCCCTCTCTAGAGTTAACTAGTGAAGTTGATTCGGGGCAGCTACACATGTGCATTGGTCGTGTTTTCGAATCAGGTGGAGTCATGATCGTTTCTTGATTCAGGTTGTGTGTAGCTAGGGGACTTGAAGGTCAATGGTTTTTATTTGTGGCATTGACATACATATTGAGGTACAACTAATCTTCAAGGTGGCAGAAATATTTGTCAAATTAAGTTGAAATTTATTGGTATATGAATCACATTCTTGATGTGGAACGCTAGAAGCTTGATGGGTAAGATACTTGAATGAGAAGTCTTTTTTAACTTGGAGACTAAGTATCTTGGTAGGCAAAGCAAGATACTTGAATGGGAACTCTTTTTTCACTTCGAGACTAAGTATCTTGGGGGAAACGTTTTCGGGTTGCAATATATATATATATGTACATTAGGAATAAGAGAATAACACACAACACACAAGGGTAGAAAGTCTTTGGGTTAAGAAAGGGCTTACAAGGGTTGTTGGGATTGGGTTTAATTGGGGACAAAAACTCAATGTAATTTTTTTTGTATTTCTTTCATGATAAAGAACGGGTTTATTCTCTCCGTGGATGTAGTAAAGATTGTGTTGAACCATGTAAATCTTGTGTGTTAACTTGCTTTACTTTATCTTTGTTTATTTTTTTCATTAAATTCATGTGGGCGTGTGATTCAATTAAATCTCGGTATCAAGTCGCTTCCACATATTCGTGTTTTTTCCCAACATTCCCCATCTCTTCATAACAACATCGATCCACAATGTCCAGGTGTCTGCAACATTAATTTCAGGTTATTTACTTTGAAATTTTACAACCCAAACCAAAATTTAAGTTTATATATGACAACATTTACTTACCCCATAACTAGAACAACCCCAAAACCTCATTTCAGGATTGGATTCTGTCCACGACGATTGCAAGGTGCCTTGACATGATGACGTGGCACTATTTGATCTTCATGCACTCAAGTAAATTTGAGAGGAGTAACCATTGAGTCAAGGGTCATTGTTAGGGTTTGATCATATCTATTTCTTCTTAAGGTCTGGTGATAAATTTAGAAGAAGAATAGACCCCAAAGTAGCAAAAGCAGATACTGTGCACACGAAAAATAACAGATAATGTCAAATGATCAATTTGCTATCAACAACAATTTCCAAATGTAGAACGTACAAATCAAAATAACAGAAAATGTCAAATGATCAATTAATTAAAGATTTAGAATTACACATGACACAAACATAGAAAATATGGAGGGGATTTTGCAATCTGAGGGAGCAAAATAGGAGAAAGGATTTGATGATTCAATTTCTACGGTTTTAAACCTTATGTCGCTAATCCTGACTAGACCATAAACTAATGTTTACTAATGTCCTCATTAGTGAATATACCACTTCCTCTCAGTATCCAATACACAAACCCTAACCCAAAATTTTTCTTTTCTTTTTGCTCTTTCCTTCTCCTTCCATTTATCTTGTATTCTTCTTTCTCTTTTGCCTCAACGCAATTCCCTGGCTGGTATCTTCGTTTCCAGCTTTGCACTGCTGGAAAACCATTGGGTAAACTCTCCACTTCCATCTCCTCTTTCCCTCTCTATTCTCTTTTCTAATGCTGCTGCAGCCTTCCTTGGCACTGTCAGCAACGCAACTTAGTCAAGCTAGCTCCGAGAACCATCAACCGCTGCCAGACAACTCCAAAGCCTCGGTAAACCCTTCCCCTCCCCTTCGACGAAATTGACTCTTCATTCCTACACATATATATACATAAAATTGATAAATTAAACTTACTAGTATCTGATTTTGGGGATTGCTAACTTACTCCACAGAGGAGTAAGTTAGTATTGTGCCCAACCTTTCGATATAGTCGTAAGATAATAATTGATGCTTTAAAATCTGTTTGTCAAATAGATCGAGTTGGTAATGGAACCGTTTTTGTAGCAAGGTGTTTACAGGCTGTTCGTTTTTTTCTAGGACAAAAAGTTTCCTAGGAAAGTTGACCGATTATTAACATTCCGACAACTAGGACGGATAAAATCCGTTCACATTATTTTCTTTTCCAAAATGATTTAAAATGGTGGCTCAAATAAAACTTACAGGCACCACATCAATCATAGATTTTCTTTTTAATTTGTTTATGTTTAATGATTTCTTCTTCTATTTTTGTTAGAACCTTGCTTCTCGCAGATCACACTTGAAATTAATTTGAATCATCTTCTAATATATATATATATATATATATACTAAGAATAGAAGTTGTTTAATACAGTTTCTTCATCTTCTAATTATTAGAAAATAATATGGATACTAAGAATACAAGTATATATACACATAACTAAGCTTTGATAATATAGTAGGTAAGTTAACAGCACCCCAGAAGAAAGAAAAAGAATCAAAATTAATTTTACTGCTCTACCTTCATCTACAACAACCATGGTATATTGCTGTTACTGTTGTTCGTGTTAATAGCAAATATATCATAAGTAACACTCATATCAAGATCCAAGAAATATGAAGATTTATATTTTAAAAACATCAATGTAGTTTCAAATAGAAATTAAACAAACAATATGTAAAGACTCATCCCAAGTGACACTAATCGGAACGGTATCCAATACTTTTCAGAACTGAGCACCTGGAAAATTTTATATAACAATAATGTATCCTGATAAACTTTGTTATATATACAAACACTTGCATAGTTATGCCAATTTCTAAAAGCATAGCATTAACTTTTACAAAAGATGTCTCAAGGGATACAACCCAAATTGGTACTATTAAACATGTACAAACTGAAAGTAATTATTACTTAATACAAAAGACTTGGACAAGGGTGTCTGGCACACGAACCAACCTAAAATACTTCACAACTTGTCACTTAAGATCCAAAATCTTCTGCAAAACATCTTTAAAAGTTTAAAAGGAAGGGGGTGAGCTATAAAGCTCGGGGAGTACTTACTTTACTCAAGGTAATCGCTTCTAATAGCTTTTATATCATGAGATATTATTCAATAATAAAGGTATTAACAACATATCAATATATAATTTAAATTAAACACCCTTCTCTGGTTAATCAAATTCGCACGCCCTTCATAGGCCAATCAAATTACTTTCACATAATATAAAATGCAATAATGATATGATTCATAATTCAATTCGTCTCACAATCAATACAACAGGGACATCTCTCCACGTATAGGCACATCAATCATCATAATCATAATTCAATAAACAAATTCGGATCCCCTACTCCCTTAACCGGGTAGGGTCCTACACCAAATTTTCTTCGGTACCCTTAACACCCCTTGTGGGAAGGGACCTACCGCAATTCTCACCACTTCTCCCTCATTGATATGCCGTTAAAATAATGCATGATATAAGAGATAGAAACATTATACAATTACCAATCCATTTCCAACCATTCATCATTTTTTAACATAGTATTCAAGTACAAACAATCTTCATTAGGTCATTATATACATATACCTTATTCTTAACATATATATATATATATATTGCATATTTAAAAGATATCTTACTAATATACAATTTACTTCACATAAGTATTTTTCTTTCTAATTTCCGCGTTTACCAGGAGTAAGGTGAAACTCATTTCGAAAACCAAGTTCTAATCTTGAACCATTTCTTTTCCTTTCACACGTTCTTCACTTATACCTAAGAATTCGTCGATTAACAACAATAACCTAAACACAAAAAATTAGGCTTCAACTAAACCAATTAAGGATTCATAACTACTAAATAATATAATTTGGTTATCCTCAAAGAATTAGCACTTCGAAGTAAAAAATGAAAATCAAATTGTAACAACCTAATTACATAGTCGACTATCTAAATTACACAGTTGACAGTTCACAATTACAGTCGACTGTTCACAATTATAGTCGACTGTGTTAGAGTTTTGAACGCCCTACCTCTTGCACAATCGAGTGTTTAATATGACAATCGATTGTGTTAGATACTCGTGGTCTTTATACTTTGCACAGTCGACTGTGTTAATTGAAAAGTCAATTGTCCTAAGGTCAAACCTAGAAAAACCCATGAAAATGCACCATTGTTGCCTTCAAATCTCTTCGAATTATCTTAAAATCCCTTTCAAGACACTAATTTCCTAAGTTTCTAAATGTAATACCCGTAATCATAAAGTAAAGGTAAAGAAGTAATTTAATAAATATGACATGAAATTTAAATAATATATTTACGCGAAGGATTTTGTATTGAATAAAATAAATATTTTGAAAAATAAATTTCTGGACGTGTCCAGTAGGCAAAAAAAGAAAAATATATATATTTTCTAGAAATCGTCCAGAAGCAAAAGAAGAAAAATTCTGGAAATCGTCCAGAAGCAAAAAAAGAAAAACGTGGAGGACTTATGGGTTAACTGTTTTTGCAAAATTTGGTGGAGCTGCAGTTTTTTTTTTTTTTTTTTTTGGGTGGTAGCAAAAGGTGTATATGTATATATAATTATATGTAACCAACACTTACCAAATTTTGTTTAGTTTCTTTCAAATTACTCATTTTCTGTAAACACTTGGGGACCCAAAGAAAGGTTAAAAGAGCAAAATTTTGAAGGGGTTTACTGTGGAATTTATTAGAGAATCACGGGAAGCTATCAGAAAAACATAAGGTAATAATGTAGTGTTTATTTTTAATTTTTTAGTGTTCATGAAATTTCTCAAAATTCAAAGTAAGAATTTTCAAAGGGTGTGGTTTATGAAGAATTAAAGAAATAGTTAGAGATTTAATACAAATATTATATCAGGTGTTGACGGTCAGCAACCGGGGGAAATTTCTGAGAGAAACGGGAAAGGCAAGGAGGTGATTCACAGGTAGCTTTAAGTGCTACATGGTGAGTTAGATTTACTTTAAGGAATCTAAATAAAAAAAAATGAAATTATCTAGTGATAATATTAAATAAATTATTAGTGTATGCTTTGGTGGTAGATAAAAATTTGATTGATAGGTATGATATGAATTTTGGTCATATAGAAAAATATTAGGGGAAAAACAACATTTTTGGAATAATAAGTTGGTTTAATAATAAAAGCGATAAGTGAAATTCTTGATGAGTCATGGTTGATGTTTTTGATACGAATTATGAGGAGATGAAATTTAGTGGATGTTTACAAGCTAAGATGGATGATTTGATGTGATTTATAATGAGATGAATTTAGTGGAATTTTTATAATAATTTAAGGAAAGACAGGATAGCTAAATTTAAATATTTTGAGTTCATGTTGTTTTTATATTACTGTTCATATGAATACTTAATATCATTATTCATATGCATATGCATTAAATAAAAGAACTGAAAGAAAATCGGGAAGGCGCCGGTCTAATTGAAAAACTGTGACAGCCGATATATGTTGGAAATAAAAGGGACACTGTTACATCCGGTATATGCTGAAAATAAATCCATCACAGTCAGGATTTAAATCAACTTATTTATTTATCAACTTATGGTGATAAAACCATCTAAATGGTAGACTTTATGATATGAATCTCCTTGCGAGGTAATTATGAGATAATTGATGGTCTTGAGGTGAACCAATAAATAAGAAGAAAAGATTGATAGAGAATGAGACTTATGATGTGTGTAGTGATAGTAGAATGCTATTATCAACTTATGTAGAATATAATTGATTTAATATTGAAAGACTATTAATACAAATGAATACTTCTAGTAAATTTAATTCACTGAGCTTGTGAAGCTCATCCCTCATTGTACAATGATTTCAGGTAGCAGACAGGACAAATAGTCTGGTGGGTTGAGAGTCAGACGAAATCATTTATGTAAGCCACGTACGTGTTAACATCCTCAAACTAATGAGAAAACAAAATAAAAATTTATTTGTAAATATTCATGCATTTTATGTTGTATATAATGTTTAAAGATCAGATTGATGTAACTCCCCTGTTGAGGGTTGAGGATTTATATAAAAATTTCTTTTGGTGTTATTTATTTTCATTGTTGCATATATATGTCATGCTAGGATTTTCAAAATGTGATGACACCGTCTCGGGGGTGGCCAACTCGGGATAGGTCGTTACACTAAATCAAGTTTTTACATTACCCAAACCCAAAATCTCAAGTTACCTAAATACCTATTTCTTCAAATTTTCCATGAGAAACTTGAATTCCTTGAATTCAAGAACCCAATTTCATATATATAAGCTTTCAAGAACAGAAAAGATGAAGGAAAAAAAAAATCTTTCTTTGAATTTCTTCTTAAAATATCTATCCCTTGTTTAAGAAAGGAAGTAAAAGAGAGAAATGTGTAGGAATTTCTAGAATAAAACAGAGGGACTGAGTGAACTAGGAGTTAGTCTCTCCTTTCATTTATTTATACTAGGAGTAGAAAAGACTCCTTTAACCCTTTCTTATAAGTTTTATTACCATGACACCAAAACTCCCCCATTTTAACATAAATTCCACAATAACCCAATAAATCATATTTCTCTTCAAAGTTTCCTAAAGAAACCATTTCACCTCATATATATATATATATATATATATATATATATATATATAAATTTATTACAACTAACACTAAGTATTTAAATATTTTAATTACAGAAAATAATAATTCAAATAAAAACATTAAAATAAGAGAACGGTCTCTACAATTCTTCCCTCCTTATAAAATTTCGCACAAGAAATTTAAACTAACCTGGATTTGCAAACAAATAAGGACATTGATTCTTAACGCCCATTTCACTTTACCATGTAGTCTTTTCAACTTCTCTATTTCTTCAAAAGACTTTTACAAAAGGAATGACCTTGTTGTACAAAAATTTGTTCTCTAGAGTTAAAGATTCATACTGGTGTCTCAACATAGGAAAGATCCTTTTGAACTACTATGGATTGAGATACGATAATGTGTGACTCATTAGGTATGTACTTGCGCAATGCTGACACATGGAATACATCATGTAGTTAAGAAAGTTCTAAAGGTAAAGCTAACCGATATGATGCAGGTCCAATTCTCTCAATAATCTTATAGGGTCCAATATAACGTGGACTCAACTTTTCTTTCCACCCAAACCTTAACACTCCTTTCTATGGAGATAAGCTAAGATGTACTTGATCACCCAGTTGAAACTCTAATTGTCTTCTCCTCTTGTCTGCATAACTTTGATGCCTACTTTGAGAGGTTTTCAAATGTTCTTGTATCCTTTTTATTCTCTCTGTGGTTAATTGGTCCTAAAACTTTCATTTCCCCTACTTCTTCCTAACAAATTGAAGTTCTACACCACCTACCGTACAATGCTTAGAAAGGTTTCATTCTGATACTAGCTTGAAAATTATTGTTATAAGCAAACTCTATAAGAGACAAATACGCATTCTAACTACGCGGAAAACTTATAACACAAGCTCGCAACATATACTCCAAGATTTGTATAATCCTCTCTTACTGGCCATCTGTATGAGGATGAAAAGTTGTGCTAAAATGTAACCGAGTACCCATAGCTTGTTGGAAGCCTTTTCAAAATCGAGAAGTAAACCGTGCATCTTGATCTGATATAATAATCAAAGGCACTCCACGTAACTTCACTATCTGTGCTACATACAATTCTGCTAATCTTTCTGGAGACCAAGTTACCTCAATAGGAAGAAAGTGTACTGACTTTAACAACCAATCATCTATTACCCAAATGGCATCAATGCCTCTGTGAGTACGAGGAAATCATGTAATAAAATTCATGGTTACCTTTTCCCATGACCACTCTGGTATGGAAAGAGGTTAAAGCAAACCTGTCGGGTGTGTATGTTTAGTTTTTACTTGTTGGCAAACTAAACACCAAGACACATACTCTGCCACATCCTTATTCAAACTTAACCATCAGTAATTTTGCTAAATTCCTTTAGACATCTTGTTACTCCCCAGATGTATAGAATAAAACGTTCATGAGCTTCCTTCAGAATCTCTTTCCTCAATTCCACTTCATTCAGTACACAAATTTGATTTCCCAACATTAGCATGCCATCTTCTCTCACTAAGAAATCATTTCGTTTGTTTTCCAATACTTCCTTTTTCATTTCCATTATTGCTTCATCTCTACCTTGTGCATTTAAAAGATAGTTCACAACCGTAGATTTCATCAACATATTAGCTACTAACCCTCCAGTAGTACCCATTTCAAATTTCACCTCTAAACTTCTCAACTCTTCTATTAAACTCAAGAAATAAGTTTTCAAGGTTTCAAGTTTAGATTTCCTACTCAAGGCATCCGCCACTATATTAGCTTTTCCAAGATGATAATGTATAATACAATCATAATCATTGATCAATTGCGTCAATTGTCTCTATCTCAAATTCAGCTCCTTTTGAGTGGGTAAATACTTGAGACTTTTATGATTGTAAATATCTCACAACTAGCTCCATAAAGATGATGCCTCTAAAGATTTAGTGCAAAAAATATGGCTGCTAACTCCAAATCATGGATAGGGTAATTTCGTTCATGATTCTTCAACAGCCGAGAAGCATAAGCTACAACTTTTCCTTGATGCATCAAAACACAACCTAACCTTTGATGTGACGCATCATTATAAATCACAAACCCTTCATCTGTTGAAGGAAGAGTTAATATTGGAGCCGTCGTCAACTTCTCCTTTAGTAATAAAAAAACTGTACTCATAATCTTACGACCATATGAACATCTCTCCCTTCCTTGTCAACTTAGTCAAATGTACTGGAATAAGTAAGAAATTCTTAATAAATCTTCGATAATACCCCGCCAATCCCAAGAAACTTCTAATTTTAGTCACATTTGTAGGCTTCTCCCAATTCAAAATGGATTCCACCTTCTGAGGGTCTATAGCTATACCTTCTTTCGATACTATGTGCCCCAAAAATATTACTTTATTTAGCGAAAATGCACATGTACTAAACTTGGCATAAAGTTTCTCCTTTCTAAGAGTTTCTAGTACTATCTTCAAGTGTTTAGCATGCTCCTCATCACTCCTTGAGTACACCAAAATATCGTCGATAAAGATTACAAAAAATTTGTTTAAAAAGGGTCTAAACATCCTATTCATCATAAACATGAATGTTGCAGGGGCATTGGTGAAACCAAATGGCATAACCAGAAATTCATAATGACCATATTGAGTTCGAAAAGCAGTCTTTGGAACATCTGAATCCTTAATCCGTAACTGGTGATATCCCAACCTCAAATCTATCTTTGAGAATACTTGGGCTCCTTGTACTTGTTCAAATAAGTCATTGATTCTCGGCAAAAGGTATTTGTTACGAATTGTTATCTTATTCAATTGTCGATAATCAGTACATAGCCTCAGAGTTTCATCTTTCTTCTTAACAAATAATACCGGTGCTCCCCAAGGTGATATACTAGAACAATTGAACTACTTATCTAGTAGTCCTGAAGTTGAACATTAAGTTCTTTCAATTTGGTCAGTGTCATTCAATAAAGGGGATATCAAAATAGAAGTGGAAGTAGGTGCAAGATATTAGAAAACTCTATTTCTCTATTGGGTGGTAATCCAAGTAATTCTTCGGGAAAAACTTCCAAAAATCTTTAACAATTGGTATTCCTTCTACCTTCATACTTTCTTCGTTTGAATTACTCACATACGCCAAATAACCTTCACATCCCTTCTTTAACAATAGTCGTAAATACAGAAATAAGGTAACGTGAGGATGTTCTATATTCTCCTTGAAAAGTAAACTCTTCTTCTCCTGGGATTCCAAAAATTACTATTTTCTTAAAGTAGTCCACCCACACATAATATGTAGCTAACGATTCCATACCCAAAATGAAATAAAAGTATTTCATCTCTAAAGGCATCAAATTCACACTACGTTCTCTATCCCCAAAATTCAATACACAATCCCAAAATACCCATTTAATTGTCACTTTCTTTCAAAATTGGAGTCTTAACAATTAAATTATCATTCAAACACATTCTAAGTATGTCAACAAATAGCATAAGTGAAGTAGAAACAAAGAAGTGTGTTGCAATGGGATCAATCAATATTCTAGAATTTCTACCAGATAGAGAAGTCTCACTAGTCACCACATCATGCGTAGCTTGAGCATCCTGCTGAGTAATGGCATAAACACAGCTCTGCCCTTGTTAGCCTTGACTAACATTCTCTTTTTCCATTATAGCTTGTCGACCTTGTGTCACACTTCTTCCACCTATAAATCCACTACCTCAACCCAATTGGCCCCTTTCGGAACCTCCAGTCATATTCATACTATAAGTTAGCTTGTATGTCGACCAATAGTTTGAACCCACATGACCATTCTGACCACATTCAAAGCATACAATATTTTGTAACATAAGAAAATCCTTCTAAAGAACACACAAATTGGGCTACCTCCTAAGTAGTGTTAAGTTTATAGTCTTCAACTAGACCGTGTGACTCTCATGCCATGTACTGGATGGATTTGCGTGTGAAAATCCTTCTGAAGAACACGCAAATTCCGAATTTTTTGGGATTTGCATCGCTGGAAAAGGAAGTTGAGTGCTTAAATAAGTCAAGGGAAAAATCAGAAAAATGAAAATAGGCACACTTTCAATTGCTAGGGTTTTTTTTAGGGCTTTATAAATACATGTTTAAGAGACAAAAAAGAAATGAGGTTTTTTTTTACTATATTTTCTTCTACGATGGCCATCTTCACGCATGGGGGCTCTTGTTCTCTGAGGATTATCATCACGGAGGAGTTGTCTTTTTTTCTTTTATCTATTTTTCTTTATGATGAGGATATTTTTCATTAGAATTATGTGTAACTAAATATTTTAGTTAGGGCTCAATTGAAGCCCTAGTCATGTCTTCTTAAGGATTTCTATTTGCTTTATTACAAATTATTTTTTTGTGATGCTTAATTGATTAATTCTTGGTTTTACGTCATTCTTCATGTGATTTATGTGTTATACTTGATCATCATATAAATGTGTTGTATGGAGATTATCATCTAGGTAAATTTAGATGACCGAGTCTTGTGCCTACACTAAGTGACGAAGGAACCCATAATGTAGGCACAAGACTCGGTCATCTAAATTTACCTAGATGACAATCTCAATACAACACATTTATATGATGATCAAGCATAACACATAAATCGTATAAAGAATGAAATAAAACTATGAATTAATCAATTAAGCATCACAAAAAAAAAAAAAAAATTTGTAGCAAAGCAAATCGAAATCCTTAAGAAGACATGACTAGGGCTTCAATCGAGCCCTAATTAAATTATTTAGTTACACATAATTTTAATGAAAATATCCTCATTATAAAAAAAAGATAAAAGAAAGAAAAGACAACTCTTCTATGATGATAATCCACAGAGAACAAGAGCTTCCATGCGTGAAGACGGCCACCATAGAACAAAATATATTAAAAAAAATCATGTTCTCTTTTTGGTCTCTTAAACATGTATTTATAGACCCTAAACAAAACCCTAGCAATTGAATGTATGCTTATTTTTGTTTTTTTTTATTTTCCCCTAGATTTATTTGGGCACTCAACTTCCTTTTCCAGCCCTGCAAATCCCAAAAAAGAAATCGGATTTTAATAGCTCCTTCACGTCTGCCACGTTGAAATCACACATAGCCTGACCTTTGTCTACTAAAACTGCCATAACTTTCTCTATCAAAATTATATTTAGGAGTTGTAAAATTCTCCATAAAATGGACATCCGTATCTTTCCAAGCATATATGGCTCATATCCTAGTTCTTCCTGAATTAATACAGTTTAATCCTCAAAAAATGACTAATATGTATGAGAAATTATGGCAATTTAGTGAAGCTCTTTTTCACCCTTTGCTAGTGACAACATGACTTAGATAAATGCTCAATTTATCTTTAACAGTCTACAAATGATGGGTTTTGTTGCACTTCTCTTGAGAAACCTGAAAGCATGTAAAACACTACAAAAGATCAAATTATAACAAGGCTAAAGCATTAATGTATGCAAATTAAGGGGCTTGAATGTGTGACATTCAACGCTTATTATATGGCTCCATTGCCGGGATAAGTGCTTGTGATAAGCGCTTGTCACATGCAAATCCGTCCAGTACATGGCATGAGATTCACAAGGTCTAGCTGAAGACTACAAACTTAACATTACTTGGGAGGTAGCCCAATTTGCGTGTTCTTAATTGTTTTCGTTTCAGACTCATCCTTCTTAATTAAAAAAAAAAATTCTTTTTGTGTTTTGTTTTTGTTTCTCACCATCTAGTGCACATTTATGCTAGATTTTTTATAGCTTTGATTTTTTAGGACAAGTTTTTTCTGGGGAGCTTTAGCCTTCACCACTTTTCTTTCTTCTCCCTCTGTTGTATCTCTTACTACAAATTCGGGACAATGTATGATTTAAGTTTGGGGGTGTAGGAAAACAATTGTATGTCCTTATGTGAGCATTGTGCACCTGTTTGATCGCCCAAATAATATTATATGTAAGAATTTGGTTAAATTGAAAATGTGATTTGATTTCATTGGCGGGCTTAAATTTTTGAAGACATGATCAATTCAATAGAAAATCTGAGTCTGGTTACTTACTTTTGGCTTAGGACACTTCACATGTTTCATCTTGATTTCACCACGAACATATTAGCACATGATCTATGGGGTATGAAATGAAGAACTAATGATGCATGTTTTCAAAATCTTGAGTTCGGTCTGATGCTTTATTAGATGAATGGCCTTGGCATGATTTATTTGCAATTAATAATGGCATGATGAACAATGATGAATAATGACTTTTCTAAGTTGTTTTCTGAGTAACCGGGCCTCTTGCCACCAAGCAATGAGTGTTCGCGTCAAAAGGTGAATGGTTTAGATTGGTTAATGACATGGCTAGTTTAGCTTTGTAGCCTTTTTGGCTCGAGTTAGTAAGTCTTAAGGGTACTTTACACCTAGTGCCCTAAAGCCATCTGGTTTGGAAGTCACTAGCCTAACACTCGATACATAGGTCAATTAGAAAGCTTAAGGGACCTAAGCATTGCACAGCCTGCATTTCAATAATAAATAAATTAATTAAAAAAAGAAAATGAAGTCATCATATTTGCTGTGATATTGCCTTGGTAATTTATTTGATTGAGATTCCACTGAATTTTGAGATAATGATATATGCATATTAGGATTGAGTTGAAACTTCAGGATTATGTGATAGTTCACTTTACACTAGTTAATCTTGTAAAGTCTCTGCTAGCCAGCTATGAGTATTTGGACTTTGAATTCATTTTGACGTCTTGAAATTGGAGTTTGTCAATTCAAGCTTGTTAATGAATGAAAAACATTGTTGATGTGATTTCATATTCTTCTTGATAACATGATTGTGACATAAATGTTTCTGGGTAGCGTTTCTATTAAACCCTCACGAGACTTCAGCCATCCTCTAGGGATGCCTAGGGGTTTAAAAGGCTTATTGCATACACTAAATGTAATCGTACACCTCACGAAAGATGGAAGCAGGTAGCTATTTTATTTTAAGTTTTGTATTGCTAATGGACTAGCAATATGTAAGTTTGGGGGTGTGATAAGTGTTGTGCGTTTAACCACTTAAATAAATAAGAAAATAATCACACTTGTTTTTCTTGCAAGTGCACAAGGTCAACAGTGTAGTATAGTGTGCGAATGCAAGATCATCTCCACAGGGATTGGTAAAGTTCAATTTAGAATTATATTCGCAATATAAAAAGATAGAAATAATAAAAGCGTTGAGAAATAATAAAGATAAAATACTAAGGATAAAGGCGTAGGGACTTGATATCCACCACTAATTATGCTACCACAATATAACAGCATGCCAATGCTTTATTCATGCCATGTATACCTACTGGTTGCCAACCTAAGGGCATGGTATCTACTCCTTAAGCTATTGATTTCCCTAAGCAACGAGTTAGGCATGGTATCTACTCTAACTCTTTTCTTCCTTAAGGGATTCAGCATGGTATCTGCTTGAGTTGTTCCTTAAGAAAACATAAGTACTATGGAAATCGACAACCACATGAGACCTAGGGCATGGTATCTACTCCTGGTTTTCCGTGTTGATTAACCCGGGTATCTGGATAAGATATCCCTTGTTACTAATGTTAGACCCAGGACTCGGTCATCCAAATTGATCTAACTAACAAGTCCATACCACATGCACATATTGATCAGACATATACATATGAGGAATTTAAATAAAAGCAGGTATTAATCAAGTTTAAGCAACACAACATAAATATCGCAAGGCTCCAATACTAAATTTATTGAGTAAACATAATTAGGGCTTCAATGAAGCCCTACTAAGAATTTAATTACACATAATAAAATAAAAAGGAAAGAAGAAACCCGAGAGAAGAGTCGTCAATTCCACTCCACGGTCTCCTTCTCTAAGCTAAAACAAAAGAAAAAAGAAGGGATCTAAGAAGTGATCCCCCCAAGAGGTGATGCCTTTTGTGTGTGATTTACAAGTGTATTTATAGGTCTTTGAGAAGTCCTAAGAGGCTCATGAGTTCCTAAACTTTCCTAAAACACAAAACTCCTTTATTTCCAAAATAGGGTTATTTCCAAAACAGGGTTCTGCAGTTTACTGTTCATGCCTGTACATATGCGCTCGATCGCATATGTGGTGCGCTCGATTGCACAGAGGAGTGCACTCGATCGCAATCTAGCTAGCAGCTGCTCCAGGATTTCCAGATTTCTTCCTTTAAGTGTCGAAAATGCTTCTTTTTCTCCAAGACCCTATAAAAACGTGTAAAACACAAAAGTGAAGTAAAATAGACTAAAACATATAGATAAAGAACTTAACAAATGTAAATTAAGGGGTTTAAATATGAATATTTAAGCTCCTATCACACCCCCAAACTTACATATTGCTAGTCCCTTAGCAGTACAAAACCAAAAACTAAATGAAAAACAAAGACGCAAAGATAAATCCAATGCTCATGGTGTCCAACAAAAGTTTAGGTTTCACACAAAACTATGATGCGCATTCATGAGCAAGCTTAACAAGTATAAACACATCTTTGCAATGAATACGAGTTTTGAATGCAAATCACTTTCATGAGGCAGGTTAAGACATCACAAGTTTAATTGAGTGTGTGGTGGACTAGCACATAAAAGATTGGGTGTCCAAATAATTCTAATGTGTAGTGTTTCGATGACTCAAGATTCACCAAATTTTCTATTAGAATCAACAAAGATGGCATAGATTTTCATCTTTTCTTTTATTTGTGAGATTTTTGCCAAGTTAGTTCCCTTAAGCTTTCTATTTGACTCCTGTAATGAGCGTTTAGCCAATGACTCCCAAACCAGATGGTTTTAGGGCATTAGGTGTAGAAACACCCCTAAGGGCTTATTAACTCGAGTCAAAAAGGCTACGAAACTAACTGATCTTAATGCTACCGATCAAAATATTCCACCTTTTGACGTGACACTCACTGCTTACTGAGGCAAGAGGGCCAGTTACTCAATGGAAAGTTCTTTTTAATGATCTTTAGGAGCATTTTTTTTTCTTTTCTTTTTAAGCAATAACGAACTTTTTTTATTTTCTTATGCCACCGTGTTAATCTAATAGGTCATCTGGTTCACAGTCAAGCAAAAGAAACATACAAATCAAAATTACATGTCATACCCCACACAACTATGTGCTAATGTGCTCATGTTTAGTTTAAGTCGAACTTGTGAATCCTTAAATGCCTAAAAGAAAGTGATTATGGTTCAAAACTTAATTATTGGCCCATATGTTCAAGGTGTTAAGCTCACTTATGAAGTCAAATCATATTGTTTGTTTAGAACACCCAAAAATTTTGGAACGGAATGAACATGTATTTATCTATGAAAAACAACAAAACAAAAAAATTGGGACAAGATGTGTGTGAATGTGTCTCCCATACCCCCAAACTTAAATTATACATTGTCCCCAATGTGTGAATAACAAGGAAAGAGCTGACCTGGGAGATGGAGAACTAGCTAGGTTGGCATGGCTCATAGCGTACCCCCAAACTTGAACGGATGCACACATTGTCCCTAAAAAATAAAAACTGACGTAATACGGGAAAACAAGAAGTAATAAAAATAAATAAATAACAATAAATACGTTAAATAATAAAAATAAAAGGATAAGCTGTGGGGTGCCTCCCATGAGCGCTAAGTTTAACGTCTTCAGCCGGACCAAGCCTTATTTTTCCCCAAAACTACGAGTGGCAGCAGCTAGCATAGGAAATGTCTTATTCTCTCCCATATAAGCATACGGTAAGTGCTCTGACAACTGCTTGAATTCCAAGTTAGGTGCCTATACAATAGAAGGGAAAATAATATTAGTAGGCACATGATGGTCAAATGGATCGGTGTACTTACTTGGATGCTTTGGAAAGGCCTCAAAGAGGTGCATAGTGTCAATGATGTCATCAGTAACATCCTTGCATTTGGGCTCAATATCCGATCTTGGGACACTATAGATAAGAGCAGTTTCTATTGGATCAACGTGATGGACCTGAAAGGTTTCCTCAACAACACTTTGCGTCATGCATACATTAAAACATTTTGTATTATCTGGGGGTAATTTTAATGCATTATATCTTTTGATTTTAACCTTCTCACTATTTACCTTCTCCATCTCACTTATCTTGGATATGGACGCTTGTGTAGGCTCATCAGTTTCAATGATCTTACCATTTGTTAGAGTTGTCACGGCATTTAGTTGCTGATGTCCTCTTGGAGTAGGTAGTGGTTGGACTGGAAGTTCACCCAACTTTCTTTCACTTAGCTCCTTAGCCAATTGCCCCATTTGTTCCTCGAGTCTTTGAATGGCTTGCTCATATTTTGTAGTGGTTTGTCATTGCTCAATCATGAACTGTTCTTGTGAAGTCATCAGTTGCCTCATAAGATTCTTTAGGTCACTATTTTCTGATTCCAGCACTGGTTGGGCTGCTGGTTGGAAGTGTCGTTGCTGTCCTTGAAGATTCAAAGTATTTTGAGTGTTGCTCCATGAGAGATTAGGGTGGTTCTGCCATCCAGGATTGTAGGTATTTGCATATGTGCTGCTCGGTCCCTCATAATTTGCTTGCTCTTGATCTGTAGTTGAATACAGAGGACAAGTATAAGTATTATGATCAAAATGAGAGCATATAGCACATACCTGGCGTTGTGTAGCCTGTGGACTACATAAGTTGTTCTGATCAGCCATGGCTTTTATGAGCATGTCTAGCTTTCTTTCCATAGCAGCCATCTGATTCGAAGATCCATCATTGAAGCTCGCCTCATACATACTCTTGCTTTTAATTCCTTGCCTACCTTTCGAGGAGAATTGTTGGGTGTGCTCACTTAATGTCTCAAACAGCTCCATGGTTTCTTCACTAGTCTTCTCCATCAGCACACCTCCACAACCGGAATCCACTATACCTTGATTTATACCACTCAAACCTTCATAGAAAGCTAGTACCAGCTCATCTTGAGGTAAGTTGTGATATGGACATTTGAGTAGCAGCTCATTAAAGTGTCCCCATGCCTCGAAGAAAAGGTCTCCATCCCTCTGTTGGAAGGATTGAATCTCCTTCCTCATCTGCCTTGTCTTTTGGGCTGGAAAAAATTTCCTTAGAAATCTATTGGATAGCTTTTCCCAAGTATGGATGGAATCTGTAGGCAATAAATGATACCACATTTTAGCATTATCTTTTAATGAAAAAGGGAAAAGAATTAACCTGATTCCCTCTTGATCTAGGCCCCGAATATGCTGGAACTTGCAGAGATCACAGAATTCTCGAAGGTGCAAGTGTGGATCCTCAGCAGGTGTACCCCTAAAATGAGTCAAGGCACTAAGTATCTCCAGAGATATGTAATAATTTTCTTCCACCTTAGGTTGATATGCAATGCATGAAGGATGGTTGAGGTTCTGTGGAATGAAGGATTGCTTCATAGGTCTCCGTTTTGGTGGCAGTTGGTTGTAAAGCTGTTCCATTGGTGCTTCACCCTCAAATTCTTCTTCTCTCTCTTCGAAGTTGTTTCTAGGCCTCTTTCGAATGATATGCTCACTTTCTATATCAAGTGAAAGGATGGTTGGGTTCCTCACTCGAAGCCCTTGCATGAATCAACAGGAATACCTTAGTGCAGCAGCTTCAGTACTGCTGCTCGGGTAGTCTCTGGACTATTTGCGCTCGAGCACTCTAAGCACTGCGCTCGATCGCACCAGTGCGCTCGATCGCACTTAGGTTTGCGCTCGATCATAGTGCCAGAATTAGCACTGATGCACACCTAAAACAGAAAGAAAGAAAATAACAAAAACGAAGAATTAAGTTAGATAATTGATGAAAATAAAATAAAACAAAACAGATTAAGAAAAATATTTAATGAAAAATAAGAAAGAGAAGAAAAAATTGAACAAAATAAGAAAAATAAACGGGAAATAATTCTAAACAAAAATTTAGCACAATCCCTGGCAACGGCGCCAAAAACTTGTTGTGCGTTTATCCACTTAAATAAATAAGTAAATAATCGCACTTGTTTTTCTTGCAAGTGCACAAGGTCAACAGTGTAGTATAGTGTGCGAATGCAAGATCATCTCCACAGGGATTGGTAAAGTTCAATTTAGAATTATATTCGCAATATAAAAAGATAGAAATAATAAAAGCGTTGAGAAATAATAAAGATAAAATACTAAGGATAAAGGCGTAGGGACTTGATATCCACCACTAATTATGCTACCACAATATAACAGTATGCCAATGCTTTATTCATGCCATGTATACCTACTGGTTGCCAACCTAAGGGTATGGTATCTACTCCTTAAGCTATTGATTTCCCTAAGCAACGAATTAGGCATGGTATCTACTCTAACTCTTTTCTTCCTTAAGGGATTCAGCATGGTATCTGCTTGAGTTGTTCCTTAAGAAAACATAAGTACTATGGAAATCGACAACCACATGAGACCTAGGGCATGGTATCTACTCCTGGTTTCCCATGTTGATTAACCCGGGTATCCGGATAAGATATCCCTTGTTACTAATGTTAGACCCAGGACTCGGTCATCCAAATTGATCTAACTAACAAGTCCATACCACATGCACATATTGATCAGACATATACATATGAGGAATTTAAATAAAAGCAGGTATTAATCAAGTTTAAGCAACACAACATAAATATCGCAAGGCACCAATACTAAATTTAATGAGTAAACATAATTAGGGCTTCAACCAAGCCCTACTAAGAATTTAATTACACATAATAAAACAAAAAGGAAAGAAGAAACCCGAGAGAAGAGTCGTCAATTCCGCTCCACGGTCTCCTTCTCCAAGCTAAAGCAAAAGATAAAAGAAGGGATCTAAGAAGTGATCCCCCCAAGAGGTGATGCCTTTTGTGTGTGATTTACAAGTGTATTTATAGGTCTTTGAGAAGTCCTAAGAGGCTCATGAGTTCCTAAACTTTCCTAAAACACAAAACTCCTTTATTTCCAAAATAGGGTTATTTCCAAAACAGGGTTCTGCAGTTTACTGTTCATGCCTGTACATATGCACTCGATCGCATATGTGGTGCGCTTGATCGCACAGAGGAGTGCGCTCGATCGCAATCTAGCCAGCAGTTGCTCCAGGATTTCCAGATTTCTTCCTTTAAGTGCCAAAAATGCTTCTTTTTCTCCAAGACCCTATAAAAACGTGTAAAACACAAAAGTGAAGTAAAATAGACTAAAACATATAGATAAAGAACTTAACAAATGTAAATTAAGGGGCTTAAATATGAATATTTAAGCTCCTATCAATAAGCACTAAATATCACACATTCAAGCCCCTTAATTTGCATACGTTAATCCTTTAGCCTTGTTAGCACGTTCTTCATTTATAGTTAAGAATTTGTCGATTAACAACAATAACACAAACACAAACAATTAGACTTCAACTAAACCAATTAAGGATTCATAATTATTAAATAATCTAATTTGGTTACCCATAAAGAGTTAGAACTTCGAAGAAAAAATGGAAATCAAATTGCAACAACCTAAAAACAAGGCTGCACAATCCACTGTCTAAATTACACAGTCGACTGTTCACAATTATAATTGACAATCGATTGTGTTAGATACTTTTGGTCTCTGTCCTTTGCATAGTCAACTTGCAGAGTCGACTATCCTAAGGTCAGAACCTAGAAAAACCCACAAAAATGCATCATTATTTCCTTCAAATCACTGTGAGTCATCTTAAAATCTTAAACCCTTTCAAAACACCAATTTCTTAAGTTTCTAAATTAAGGTTTTACATTACCCAAAGCCAAAATCTCAAGTTAACACTCCTAAACCTCCAAAATCAACACAAAACCATTTTGAAACCTAAATATCCATTTCTTTAAATTTCCCATAAGAAACCTAAAATCGTTGAATTCAAGCACCCAATTTCGTATCTATAAGCTTTCAAGAACAGAAAAGATAAAGGAAAGAAAACCTTACTTCGAATTTCTTCTCAAAAAATTCTATCACTTGTTCAAGAAAGGAAGTAAAAGAGAGAAATGTTTAGGAGTTTGTAGAATAAAAGAGAGAGATTGGGAGTTAGTCTCTCATTTCATTTATTTATACTAGGTGTAGAAAAGACTCCTCTAACCCTTCCTTATAAGTTTTATTACCATGACAACAAAACTCCCCCATTTTAACATAAATTCCACAATAACCCAATAAATCCAATTTCTCTTCAAACTTTCCTAAAGAAACCATTTAATCTCATATATATATATATATATATATATATATATATATAAATTTCTTAGAACCAACACCAAGTATTTAAATATTCTTAATTAAAAAATAATTCAAACAAAAACATTAAAATAAGAGAATGGTCTCTACACAATATACCTTTTATTTTGTAATGATCATCCTAACCACAATTAATACTCCCCTTCTTAATATAGAAACCGAACATACGTAGCCAAACCCCAAACACAAGGCATCATATATGTTTTTTTGAAAAGAATGAATAAGGTATAAACAAAAAAAGATCAAACTCCCAAGATAAGCACAACAAAACAGCCCACCAGAAATATAAAACCAAAACTCAAACCAGTAAGAAACTAAAAGATACTTATTCTGCTAGGACTATCATTAGTCACCATGAGACAAACCATACCGACATATTAAAACATGCCTTCGGCTACTAGGACTTCTTTTACTAGAACAAACAAGCACCCATACTCACAATCACCGCCAAAACCGTTAGGATCTGCAATTTTATACAGATATCAACCTACACCCCTTATCTAATAAGACTCATCACCCCTTCAAATGGATTATATTTTAATAAATAATAACACCCACCAAACAGAGACTTTGACCAACAAACAAAAAAAAAACACCTACATTATACAGTATATTGAACTATGCAGGTTTCAACCATCTGCTTGGCTATGAATTTTTTTCCACTCATCATCACTACTTCTGATCTGCTTCAAGCATTAAAACATCAGATGAATAATATTTCACAAACCATTATGATTTTCAAAAAACACCATCAAGGCTTCTATCTACCCCACATGTTACCTTACATACGCGAATACAGACTAAGTCAATCGCATAGATTTACTTCATTCAAACTCCCATCTCTTATTGTTTGTCAGGCTATATGGGTTACATTCTTTATCATGTAACTAGGCTTCCATGTCCATAGATCTTCCTACAGTCATTTTAGGAAAAGCATTAACTATATTGTTTTCTTCTCAAAAAGTGTGGTGTAAGCTCATCTGTTCTAATCCCTCAATATTGTTTTGTATTTCGTTAAACACCCAATTGTATTTCCATGGTCAAGAGTCGACACCATAGATCAAAGAAGCCACTATTATATAATCACTCTCAATAGAAAATTTCACCTTTATTCTCCACTACACCTCACAGAAACACTTCAGTGCTTCCTTAATTGCCACCAGTTCAGTTAGATTGGAGTTTTCCACTCCAATATTCTTTGAGAATAGCATTAAAACTTGGCACGAGTCCCTTGCCCACAGTTTTACTTTTTTTCGTTAAAAAATAAATTAAAATTTGTATATTTTTTAAATACTTCATCTAGCCTACTTGAAAAGTACTAAATTATAAAAAAAAAAATGTATGCTTTAGGAAAGTTATATTTAAGTTATATGACTCGTCCATCTCATGAGTCATATTAAAAATATGTGCTTTAGAAATGTTATATTTAAGGTTCATTTCATGGTTTCAAAAGTAAAATATTTTTTTGAGCTAACAAGTGTTGTCAATCTTATATGTAATTATCTTATTTTCCCTCTCAAGTGTGTGTTTCTTGAATAATTTATTAAAAGAGAATAGTACTATATAAATTAAATGGGAAAAATAACCTCGATAACCATCTTTCTCGATCTAAAAAATGTGTTTAGAAAGAGAAACACATAGGAGGATGAAAATTATCTTCAGGACATCGGCCAAGACCCATTTATTAGAATTTAATTAAAAGATGTAAATGTAATGTAATGTAAAATAAATTCAATAAGATAAGCTTATATTTTATCTTCCAATATTATATTTGTTCATTAAGATTTACCTTAGTTGTATTAAAATGTGATTTTAAAAAGTAGACAAAGTCATACCTTAAAACACTAAAGTAAAATAAAATAAATACCATCCGAGTTTAGCTAGCTTGACCCGTTTACCCTAAATCACAACCCATTTGAAACCCTAAAGGTATTTATCATCAATATTCTATTCCTTAAATTTTGTAAAGAGCCTATATTTATTGCTTGCATAGAACTAACAAAAGTTAAGATGTGTATGTTGTAATTATTCTCATTCCCTACTAGGTCTTGAAATGCCTTCTTGAAAATCCAAATATCATTTATTAAATTGATATAATACAATCATATAAGGAAAGATATATTTGAATTTGATGATAAATAGCAATAAACTCCAAAGTAGTAAGAATGAACTCAAACACCTCATTGGGAAAGCTGATTTTTGTGCATGTTGGTTTTTATTGCATTGTAGCCTTGTATCAATTCAAGTCAATGAAAACATTAAAAGTCATAACATGGGTAAGTTAATAACTTAACAAGTATCAACATTTTTTAAAATTTTTTCTTTTCCCTTGAATTCTCAAACAAAGTGTTATTGAATTTAATTGAACTAGTATTGTACATCAAAGCATAGAAATATCAAACATGATTTTCTATTTGTCAAATCGATAGCCAAACAGTAATACTATAAAAGTAAAAGGAATAACATATATAGTTATAGTATGTTAGTATCGTGTTTCTTATAAGAAAATTTCAAATTCAACTCGTTTTATCTCCATTTCATTTGACTATATAAGAGATAATGATATACCAATATCTACTTTACCACTATCATTTTAACAAAAAAATATATTTTTATTAAAAAAATTCAAATTTATTCGGGTTTTTGAGTCTGGTTGTTTCATGTTTCAGGTCAAGTAAGGTTCGGGTTCGGATTCTCTCAGGTTTTAGGTCGTTCAGGTTCAAGTCACTTTAGGTTTCATGCTGTTTTGGGCATGAGTCATTCCGAGCTTCGGGTGTCTCTGGTTCGAGTCGAGTCGATTTTGGTTCACTTTATTTTAATATGTTTTCGGGTTTCAAACGGATGGGTGGATTTCGAGTTAATCAAGTCAGGTTTTTCAGGTCGGGTCAGATTTTGCCACCTCTAAAAGAGACATATCTAATCAATTGTTTAGACTTGAAGGATGGAGATATCGATGAATTGAATATGAAAGAAGTTTGGATGGATGGGGAGGTTCCCGTGCCACCTCTAGAGAAAGATAAGTTGAAAAGGCCAAGTGTATTCAAAGATGAAGAATTATTCATGAATATATCAAGAGATGAGATAAACGAAGATAGGATGACTGATTTAAAATTACATGGAGGAGATGGGAAGACCGAAAGAAAGAATCACACAAACCAAATAAAAAAGTCAAATTTGATGATAAGGTGGAGAATTTGAGCCAAGGTGGAGATTGTTGGGATTTTGGTTCAAATCCCCACAAGGAGGACTTATAATTAGTTTGGGAAAAGTTTAAGTTCTTATTTTATATTTGCTTGTTCTAGCAGGAGTAATAGTAGTTTCCTATTAGATTGTTGCTTATTCTAGTAATAGTTGTTGTTATTTTACTACTAGTATTAGGAAAATATCCTTTATATCAAGAGGGTACTAGAGAAGGTTTGAGACACACTCATAATTCCAATATGCATTGTAAATCAGAGGGGTTTACTACTAGAAATAGGTTGAGAGCTTTAAGTGTATTGGAGGTTTTCGATTGTGAGGTTATGAGAGTCTAGCATCTTTGTTTTGTAATAATCATCCTAAAGACAATTAATACTCCCCTTCTTAATATAGAAACTGATGCAGTACAAAAGGAGTGGGATTTCTTAGCCCAAAGAGAGCACCCAAAGGCCCAAAAGACCCTATAGTTGTGCAATTTTTCGATAATTTATGGTTCTCTTCTGCAATTTTTATTTTTATGCATTTAGGGTTTTTCTTTATAATGCTTGTAATGCCGCTTGATGGCTGGACAATTTTTTTGATGATTAATTCTAATTGAGTTTTCTCAATCCTCAATCAATTTCTCGGTATTCTTCGTGAATCAACGAGTTTTGATCTGCGAATTTTCTTCTTCACCACGTACGCTGCATCAGATTGGTATCAGATTCAGTACGATCCTGCAACATGCCACTAAGGAGACGTGTCAATGATGCCCAGATCGAAGATGTGCTCCAGTGAGAAGAGATCGCACAATTGCGACAGCAAGTGGACCAACTAACCCAACAGTTGGCTGCCCTTCAACAACCACCACCACAAGCACAATAAGAGTTCGCTTCGGCGGATGACGATTCTGACCACGGGGAAAACCCCTTTGCTGCCCCGCTAACACATTCCTGGATTGGGTGCATACGGTGGAAGAAGTTCTCGAATTCAAGGAGGTTCCAGATTCTCGTCGTGTTCCACTGATCACTATGAGGTTGCATGATAGGGCACAAGCATGGTGGCACCAAACAAAGTCGACGAGGGCACGCACCGGCAAATCCAAAATTGTCTCTTGGGAAAAGTTCAAAAAGCATATGCGGGCAGTGTTTTTACCATACAACTATGAGCGTGAACTGTATCAACGCTTTCAACTCCTGCGTCAGGGGACTCGATCTGTCGACGACTACACCGCTGACTTCTACCAGTTGCTTGCACGAACGGAGATTATCGAATCCCCAACTCAACTGGTTTCCCGGTATATTGGCAGCTTACGACTCCAACTGCAAGACGTGCTTAATATGTTTGACCCAATGACAGTCCCTAAAGCACATCAGAGAGTACTACAGGTTGAGAAACAGTTAGCTCGATGAACGACTGGTGGATTCAAGCAGTTTCCTAGTCATGGAGGCAGCTCATCTACCCACCCACAACTAGGACCTGAACGACAACCGCCTGTTCTCCCCCAAAATTGTGCTGGTGGTGGCCCTCCACAAGGTCGTTTTGGTGGCGAACTCCGATGCTTTAATTGCGGCGAGACGGGACACCGACAAGCAGACTGTCGTAAGGTGAATCCTAACAGGAGGGGACTATTTGCTAATGATATAGATACCGATACAAACCCCATTTTTGATACCTATGATGACGCAGAAGTTGAAGAGGAGCTTTTAGAATGTGATATCGGCTCGTTATTATTGCTGCGACGGGCCTTTTTCACTCCCCGTGCCCTGGATGATGATTAGCATTGCACTACTCTTTTTTGTTCCACATGCACAATTGAGGGGAAGGTATGCCACTTTATTATTGATTCTAGTAGTTGTGAGAATATGTTGTCCGAATCGGCAGTGGAGAAATAGGGTTTGAAAGTAGAAGAACACCCTAAACCAAACAAGCTTCCTAAACCAAACAAGCTTAACAGTAATTAATTGTTATCATTTTAGGGTTGATCTAGGTTTTAATTGCACTTTTATATGTTAACAACTCTAAAGTATCATTCTTGGATCATTGATCCATTTCGGTGCATTTTCAGGTACTTTAAGCTCAAAAGAGGAGGAAAAGTTATCATTGCTTGAAGCACAAAGACTCAAGGCATATTAGAGTGAAGGAATGCTTCCGAAAGGATAAGATGGAGGGCTTAAAAGAGCAACAGCTGCTGCTCGCACTGGAAAGGAGTTTCACTAAATTGCCAGAATTGCCCGTACAGATCAATCATCTTTGAAAATTAAACTATATTGATAAAAGAAGAGGCATGAGATGAGACATATATGCTTAGAAAGATCCGAAAGTCTATTTTTTGGATAATTTTACGGTTCATCAAAAGGATGTTTCTAGAGAAAGTTATGGAAGTTTAAGTAGACAAAGGTCAGGCTGTGCGGGCTGTGCGGGATTTCAGCGTGATTTTGGGCTTAAATCCCACACCCCACATTGGTTGGAAAACACATTTCTATATCCCACATCCCACATCGGATGGAAAACACATTGCACTCTTGGTATTGGCCTATATAAGACCTACTCCACTTCAGCTTTGAGGCATCAATCGGAGCTCATCTGAAATCATCAGAGAGTGAATCTAGAGGGCCTTTAGGAGAAATCCAGAGGGCCTTTAGGATGAATCTGAAGTATAATTTTGGAGAGCAAGCTGAGGAATCGCTGAAGCTTTCACTACCAAGGAGGAGATGATCATTGAGCGGCCGGAGGAAACTCAAGGAAGCATGAGCTCCATGGCCGGCTAGTCTCCAAGCAAGGCAAAGGGATGAATCCCTAGGTGTAGTTGTTCTTATTTTCCTTTATTTGATTCAGTTGTAGTTTGGTTTTATTTTCATTAAATATTTTTATGTTTTATTCTTTAATTTAATTAGTAGATTTTTTTATTAATCCGGTGATTGCATGCTTCTTTTCCATATAAGTCTAGTCATGCTCTTCTTATGTGTATCTGTTTGGGTGTGATTGAGTCCGGTAGATCTCTTTTATATATTTGTCCACTGCTGCGGTATTGTCATTTAGATATATTGTCGTCTTTTGATAATTTATAAGTTAGGTCATGTGTGCTTGAAAGTAAAGAATAATTCATATCAATTACATTAGGGTTTATACATGCACTTTAATTGAACATTTGTCGATTGCCTGTTTGGGATGTGAAACTTGCAATCGAGATAAAAACAATTGAATCAAGTTAGGATTAGGGCAACGAACCTAGGGAGGATTTCCAGAACCTTGTTGTTTCTTTATTATATCCATCAATTATTTACACAATTTTCATACACTCAACAAATTCAGATTTTGTCCGTTTAACTTTTATCGTTAGTGTTAAAGTTTACACTTTCTTTTATAATTAACTTGTTTCCCTGTGGAATCGACACCCCAAAGCTGTACTACAATAACTGCGTTATACTTTGGGTGTAATTAAATTTTGGCGCCGTTGCCGGGGAAACGCGCTTAAGTACAAAGAAGATTGTTAACTTTTGACATAACGGTAGAAGAGTTGTAAATAGTTTTTCTTTTCAACAGCTGTAAAGGCGGTAACTTCGTTCCGTCTTTTAGCTTGCTGCATTAATTTTTATTTTATTTGATTCTTTCTTTTTTATTGTATTTTTATTATTTTGTTACCTCACATGCACAGACATTGAGACGTTGTGGGTAGATTTGGTTGTAGGCCTGTGTTAGAGTCATAATTTAATTCTTTTTCAAATCCTTTATTTGACAATCCATCTAGTCCCGAAGAAATGAGTGAACATGAAGATCAAACCCCTAGGACACTTAAGGATTACTGGCACCCTAACCGTACAGCCACACCATCGTGTATCATGTTCCCCCCTAATGTTCAACAACTTGATTTTAAGCCGGGCATGATCCACTTGCTACCAACTTTCCATGGGTTTGAGAATGAAAACCCCTACATCCATATTAGGGAATTTGAGGAAGTAGTAGCTGTTTTTCACAGTAGGGCTGATATGATAGACACCGTCAAACTTCGGTTTTTCTCTTTTTCACTTAAGGAAAAAGCCAAGGCTTGGCTGTACTCATTAAGGCCTAGTTCCATAGGTAGTTGGGATGAGATGACCCGAATTTTCTTCCAAAAACACTTCCCAACCCATAAGACCAACAACCTCAAGAGACAAATCTCAAACTTTGCACAAAAGGAGAGCGAAACCTTATATCAAGTTTGGGAACATTTCAAGGACCTTTTGAATTCTTGTCCACACCATGGGTATGAAAGTTGGCGAGTAGTTAGCTATTCTATGATGGACTCCTAAGTAGGGAAAGGCAGTTCATAGAAATGATGTGCAATGGGAATTTTCTTCAAAAATATCCCAACCAAGCCATAGATTTCCTAGATGACCTATCAGAAAAAGCCCACACTTGGACTGAACCAAATGCCATGGAAGGCACTAGGAGAAATCAACCCGCTGGGATTTACCAACTTAAGGAAGAGGACAGTCTTAAAGCCCGTTTAGAGGTCCTAACTAAGGAAATTGAAGCCTTAAAAATCAAGGATAATAGAGCCCCTAAACCGGTTGCTAGGGTAGAGTCCTATGAGCCTTGTTTCGTGTGTAATGGGGTAGATCATTTACCTAAGGATTGTCCAGTTTATTTTGAGATGAAGGAAGAGTGTGATGCTATAGGTATACCCTTTGGGAAACCACACTCACCCTACTCTAACACCTACAATCCCGGTTGGAAGAATCACCCTAATTTCAGTTGAAAATCCGATATACAACCCCTTGCCCACTCTAGTACCCAATGGAAATCGGAAGAAACCTCATTTAATGCACCTCAACAATCTTTACCTTTGGAAGATATGTTTAAGTAATTTATGCAGGTACATGCCAAGAGTGTGGAAGATCAAGGAAAAATAAATCAACGATTGTTAGAGGAATAACAAGCGATCAAAGAGGAACAAAAGGTAATAAAGAGTCAACTCACCAAGTTGACTAGTTTATTGACGATTCAAGAACAAAGTCAGTTTCCTTCACAGCCACAACCTAATCTAAGGGGACAATATATGGCACAAACCTCCAATCCTAAAAATCAAAACATTAGAGAGGCTAATGCCATAATTACTCGCAACGGTAAGACAATTGATGGTCCCACTTTACCATCATACTTGATTCCTAATACCGTAAGCAACAAGGATAAAGCCCCCAAGGAACAAGAGGCCCATGATGTTTATCACCCACCGGTGCCTTTCCCTCAAGCACTCCTTAAACTTAAGGAGATAAATACAACATTAAAAGGTGAGATTCTTGAACAACTTTAGCATGTTAAAATTAATCTTCCTCTTCTTCATGTCATAAAGCAGATTCCCAACTATGCTAAAGTCATAAAGGATCTATGCACACTCAAGAGGAAGCACAATGTGAAGAAGATGACATTCTTAATGGAGCAAGCAAGTGCTGTAATTAACAGCAAGACACTGCCCAAATATAAAGATCCAGGTTGTCCAACGGTGGCTTGCCAAATTGGAAATAAACCTTGTGGCCAAGCATTGCAAGATTTGGGTGCTAGTGTGAACCTCATGCCATACTCCATGTACTTGCAGCTCGGTCTAGGTGAGATCAAACCAACCTCCGTGGTACTTCAATTAGCGGATAGATCGGTAAGAAAACCAAGAGGTATTGTAGAAGATATTTTGTTGCAAATTGATAATTTCTACTATCTTGTTGATTTTTTGGTTTTAGATACTGTATCTACTATAAACATGGAGTCCAAAATTCCTTTGATACTTGGAAGACCATTCCTTGCCACCGCCAATGCCCTCATTAATTGTAGGAATGGCCTAATGACATTATCATTTGGAAATAGGACTCTAGAGGTAAATGTTTTTCGAGTCCCATAGCAACCGCATGAAGAGGATGAGTACATCAAAGATAATTCTAATTCTTCAGAATTCATTCCTAATAATCTTGTGTTCAAAGATTCTTCAAATTATCCTCATGCCGTTAATGTTGTTGATGTTTTTGATAAGCCACAAGAATTTATTAAGACATCTTGCCAATCGTGCTTTGAGAAGTTGCTTGAGAGAAGTCACATGGATGCGGGAATCAAATACCCTACTGCTGATTGTAAATGGGCATCACCAAAAACACTTGAGTCACATATGGTGGACTTTAAGTATTCCTTGCTATTGCCAAAGCATACAAGCACAAAATTTTGTAGCAAAACAGTGGCTGGTGCATCCAACTCCTGTTTTTTTAGGATGGAATAAAAGCGTCTGGCTGAAGACATAAAACTTAGCGCTCATGGGAGGCAACCCACAACATATCCTTTTACTTTTACTATTTTTTATATTTCTTTTTCTTGTTTATTATTATTGTTTTGCTGTTTTCCAGTTTTACTTTAGTATTTATTTTTCAAGGACAAATAAACGAAGCAGTTCAAATGATTGTGCACAACTTTCAACTCCACTCACCTTTGGTTAAAAATGGAGTTTTTTTAACTTTTGCTTTTACATTGAGGACAATGCTTATCTTAAGTTGGGGGTGGAAGATATACATTTCTTACTGCATATCATTGAATTGTTGTTGGGTGTCATTTTCTTTTCTTCTTCTTTTTTTTTCTCCTTTTTGTTTGTGTTTAGCATGCTTTGTGTTAGCCTTAGAGTCAATTTACATGTTAATGATATAAACTTAATTGAGATAACAGATAGCATATAGAAGAAGTTAAATCTTGCTTCAGTTTGAAATTAATTTAAGTATCAATCTTCATTTGGTTTGAGACTCTAGTTTGTGGTAAGATTGTATGATTAGTCTTAAACATTTAGAGAAATTTTATGTGTGATTATTTTGTGAATATTTTTGCGGTCTCGATAAGCTTTAGAACTTACTTGATAATCACTTGAGGTGAATTCTTAGAATGCACACTACTTAGGATATGATATAGGCCATTTTTGGACCGTTTGAGCCTTTCAAACCTACCATTGCTATATTTACCACTAGTTACCTATTTGAGCCTTTTCTTGAAAAAGAATTTGAGTCTTGTTTCTTTCAATAGCCCATTTACTCACCCTTATGATCCTAAAGAGAATATTTTATCCTTACCTTTCTCTTAAAAGAACTTAGCTATACACATTTGTTGAGAAGCACTTAAAAGGAGTAGAGAGGGAAATATGAAAAAATATTACTACCATAGTCCAAATACATTAAAGGAGATAAGTTGGGGGTTGTGGAAAAGAAAAGAGAAAAAAATGAAAAAGAAGGTGAATGGTTATGTGCCAAAAAAAAATTATGGCAAAGAAAGAAGAAAGAAAGAAAAGAAAAAAAATGGTGATTTGTTGAAAGAAATGCTCGAAAAATAGTTGAAAGAGTTGGGTGTTGAAGTAAAGTTATCCAGTGCTTAAAGAGTTGTGTTCAAAACTAAGAGATTAAGCTCTTCTACTTGTTGAATCCTTCCCGTTCTTTCTTAACCTTTACCTTAGCCTAACGTTACAAGCTTATTAAAGATCTTTTGATCCAATGTAGTGTGATTTTTCTACAATAGTGGAGAGTGATTTGAAAAGTGAGCCTATGGAGCTTGTTTTTGTGATTGATGTCACGCAATTTATTATGTTTTTAGAGGCCAAGACTTGTATTGATGAATGTTATGCATAAAATCATCCGGGTGTTTGGATTAATGGTTTGTGGTAAGATGGATGTTAAGAGTCAATAACGATTTTAAGATTGATGTTTGGATTACTTTTGGACTTAGGTGAAATTTAATGATTCTATGTGCCGTATATTATGTGCAATTTTTGAGACAAAAAGTGAATTACTCTTGGTTCAACGCTAGCATTGCTTTACTTTGTTTTTCACTCCTACCATAGAATTCATCTCTTATTTTCACTTCAATTGCTAGGGACTAGCAATAAGCTAGTTGGGGGTTGTGATGAGAGTCATAAAATGCATCTTAACAGGACTTAATTGTTATAATTTTAGGGTTGATCTAGGTTTTAATTGCACTTTTATACGTTAACAACTCTAAAGTATCATTCTTTGATCATTGATCTGTTTCGGTGCATTTTCAGGTACTTTAAGCTCAAAAGAGGTGGAAAAGTTATCATTGCTTGAAGCACAAAGACTCAAGGCATACTGGAGTGAAGGAATGCTTCCAAAAGGACAAGATGGAGGGCTTAAAAGAGCAACAGCTGCTGCCCGCACTGGAAAGGAGTTTCACTAAATTGCCAGAATTGCCCGTACAGATCAATTATCTTTGAAAATTAAAATATATTGATACAAGAAGAGGCAGGAGATGAGCCATATATGCTTAGAAAGATCCGGAAGTCTATTTTTTGGAGAATTTTACGGTTCATCAAAATGATTTTTCTAGAGAAAGTTATGGTAGTTTAAGTAGACAAAGGTCAGGCTGTGCAGGATTTCAGCGTGATTTTGGGCTTAAATCCCACATCCCACATTGGTTGGAAAACACATTTCTATATCCCACATCCCACTTCAGATAGGAAACACATTGCACTCTTGGTATTGGCCTATATAAGACCTACTCCACTTCAGCTTTGAGGCATCAATCGGAGCTCATCTGAAATCATCAGAGAGTGAATCCAGAGGGCCTTTAGGAGCAATCCAGATGGCCTTTAGGACGAATCCGAAGTATAATTTTGGAGAGCAAGCTGAGGAATCACTGAAGCTTTCGCTACCAAAGAAGAGATGATCGTTGAGAGGCCGGAGGCAACTCAATGAAGCATGAGCTCCATGGCCGGCTAGTCTCCAAGCAAGGCGAAGGGATGAATCTCTAGGTGTAGTTGTTCTTATTTTCCTTTATTTGATTCGACTGTAGTTTGGTTTTATTTTCGTTAAATATTTTTATGTTTTATTCTTTAATTTAATTAGTAGATTTTTTTATTAATCCGGTGATTGCATGCTTCTTTTCCATATAAGTCTAGTCATGCTCTTCTTATGTGTATCTGTTTGGGTGTGATTGAGTCTGGTAGATCTCTTTTATAGATTTGTCCACTGCTGCGGTATTGTCATTTAGATATATTGTCGTATTTTGATAATTTATAAGTTAGGTCATGTGTGCTTGAAAGTAAAGAATAATTCATATCAATTACATTAGGATTTATACATGCACTTTAATTGAACATTTGCTGATTGCCTGTTTAGGATGTGAAACTTGCAATCGAGATAAAAACAACTTAATCAAGTTAGGATTAGGGCAACGAACCTAGGGAGGATTTCTGGAACCTTGTTGTTTCTTTATTATATCCATCAATTATTTACACAATTTTCATACACTCAACAAATTCAGATTTTGTCCGTTTAACTTTTATCGTTAGTGTTAAAGTTTACACCTTCTTTTGTAATTAACTTGTTTTCCTGTGGAATCGACACCCCAAAGCTGTACTACAATAACCGCATTATACTTTGGGCATAATCATGTACCTGCCCTCCTAACCCCCAAAAAGGATGGAACTTGGCGTATGTGTGTGGATAGTCGTGCAATTAATAAGATCACGGTACGCTATTGCTTTCCTAAACCCTGCTTGGATGACTTGCTTGATCAATTAGGGGGTGCAACGGTGTTCAGCAAGTTAGATTTGAAGAGTGGATACCATCAGATTCGAATCCGGCATGGCGATGAATGGAAAACAGCATTTAAAACCCGTGTAGGTTTGTATGAGTGGCTAGTGATGCCTTTTGGCCTCTCTAATGCCCCTAGCGCGTTTATGCGAGTTATGAATCAAGCACTGCGCCCTTTCATTGGTAAATTTCTTGTGGTTTACTTTGATGATATCCTTATTTATAGTGCTAATCCAGAGGTGCATCTCCAACACTTGCGGGAGGTTTTGATGGTCCTTCGTAGGGAAAAATTCTATGCTGCAACGAGTAAGTGTGCTTTTATGACAGATACCGTTCAATTTTTGGGTTATACAGTGTCTAAGGATGGACTCGCGGTGGACAATACCAAAGTAGAGGCCATACAGCAGTGGCTACAGCCTAAAACTATTATAGATGTGCGGAGTTTTCATGGTCTCGCCTCATTCTACCGCCGTTTCATCCCTCACTTTAGCAGCATTATGGCGCCCGTTACTGATTGCATGAAGGGTACTAAGTTCACTTGGACACCCGATGTTGAGGCCACCTTTCAAGAGATCAAACAGAAACTGACCACAGAACCAATCCTTGTACTTCCTGATTTTGCACAGCCATTTGAACTTCATTGTGATGCTTCCAAAACTGGTATTGGCACTGTTCTCAGCCAAGATGGTTGCCCAATCGCCTACTTCAGTGAGAAACTTTCTGGTGCTAAACTCTGTTTCAGCACATACGATGTTGAATTCTACGTGCTTGTTCAAGCTGTGAAGCATTGGCGCCATTATCTCTTTCAGCGGGAATTTGTACTTTTTACGGACCATGACGCCCTCCGACACCTTTCTAGTCAAGACAAAATTTCATCTCGTCATACCTCTTGGCAATCATACTTGGAGCAATTTACTTTTGTGCTCAAACACAAAGCAGGATCCCTGAACCGCGTGGCTGATGCTCTGAGTCACTATCATAGCCTACTTGCTAAGATGCGGATCACAATTCCTGGTTTTGATTCTTTTTTGGACTTATATACTACGGACCCATTCTTTGCAACAGTTCTATTGAAGATCCAAAATGGCGAGAGGACAGATTTTTTGTTGCAAGATGGGTTCCTTTTCCGTGGCCTCCAACTTTGTATTCCGAAAAGCAGCTTACATTTGAAGATCATTAAGGAATTGCACAATGAGGGCCATGTCGGCCGTGATCGCACCTTGCATCTGGTTTCTACTTCTTATTTTTGGTCGACTATGTGAAAGGAAATGGGCAGATTCGTTGATCGTTGTCGTGTTTGTCAGTTGGCGAAAGGTACGTCCACTAATGCTAGTTTATATATGCCTCTTTCTATACCTAGCCAACCTTGGACAGACGTTAGTATAGACTTTGTGCTTGGTCTTCCGTGCACACGGCGTGGCAGTGATTCCATCTTTGTTGTGGTCGATCGGTTTTCCAAGATGACTCACTTCATCGCTTGTAAGCGTACCACCGACGCTGTTCATGTTGCTCAGTTATATTTTCGGGAGGTTTATCGCTTGCATGGGTTGCCTGCCTCCATTGTGTCTGATCGTG
Organism: Bretschneidera sinensis; assembly: GCA_023935145.1. NCBI lineage: Eukaryota > Viridiplantae > Streptophyta > Magnoliopsida > Brassicales > Akaniaceae > Bretschneidera > Bretschneidera sinensis. The sequence continues at coordinate 28,561,083 of CM043701.1, read as the reverse complement.
ATACTCAATTCCTCAGTCATTTCTGGCAGAGTCTTTGGAGATTGGTTAATACTAGCCTCAATTTTAGTAGTGCTTACCATCCACAGACTGATGGACAAACAGAAGTGGTCAACTGCTCACTCGGTAATTTATTGCGTAGTTTGGTGGGCGACAATGTGAAGTCCTGGGATCTGAAGCTATCCTAAGCCGAATTTGCTCACAACCACGCTGTCAATCGTAGCACTGGCTATAGCCCTTTTCAGGTAGTATATGGATTGGTCCCTCGTGGCCCTCTTGATCTCCTCACTTTACCAAGTTAGGTGCACACTCATGCGACAGCAGAAGATTTCATCACTCAGCTCCAGGAAGTTCACAAATAGACTCAGTCGCAATTGATTGCCTCCACTGAAAAATACAAGATGCAGGCGGACAAGAAGCGTAGACCTGTTGACCTCAATGTCGGGGATTATGTCTGGGCTGTCTTAACTAAGGATCGTTTTCCTGCCCATGAATACAACAAGCTGGCCGCTCAAAAAATAGGCCCAGCGGAGATCGTTGAAAAGATTAATCCGAATGCCTACCGCTTATAGCTTCCTAGTCATATCCACACGTCTGATGTCTTTAATGTTAAGCATCTCATTCCCTACTCTGGTGACAGTTCTTCTGATAATGAGCAGGTTTCTGATTCGAGGACGAATCTTCTCCCCCCAGGAGAGTATGATGCAGTACAACAGGAGTGGGATTTCTTAGCCCAAAGAGAGCACCCAAAGGCCCAAAAGACCCTATAGTTGTGCAATTTTTCGACAGTTTATGGTTCTTTTCTGCAATTTTTATTTTTATGCATTTAAGGTTTTTCTTTATAATTCTTGTAACACCGCTTGACCGCTGGACAATTTTTTTGATGATTAATTCTAAATGAGTTTTCTCATTCCTCAATCAATTTCTTGGTATTTTTCGTGAATCAACGAGTTTTGATCTGCGAATTTTCTTCTTTACCACGTACGCTGCATCAGAAACCAAACATATGCAGCCAAACCCCAAACCTAAAGTATTATATATATATATATATTGAGGAGAATGAATAAGGTATAAACAAAGAAGGATCAAATTCCCAAGATAAGCACAACAAAACAGCACACTAGAAACATTAAACCAACACTCAAACAAGTAGAAACTAGAAGATACTTATTATGCTAGGACTTTCATTAGACACCACGAAACAAACCATACCGATATACTAAAACATGCCTTCACCTACTATGACTTCTCTCCCTAGAACACACAAGCACCCATGCTCACAATCACCGCCAAAATAGTTAGGATCTGCAATTTTATACAGATAGCAACCTACACCCCCTATCTAAAAACACTCATCACCTTTTCAAATGGATTGTATTTGACTGAATTACAACACCAACCAAATAGAGACTTGGACCAACAAACCCCAAAAACCACCTATATTATATAGTATATTGAACTAGGCAAGTCTCAACCATAAGCTTGACTATGAATTTTTTCCTTTCATCACCGCTACTTCTGATCTGCTTCAAGCATTAAAACATCAGACGAATAATATTCCACAAACCATTACAATTTTCTGCAAACACCATCAAGGCTTTTATTTACCCCACATGTTACCTTACATATATAAATACGGACTGAGTCAATCCCATAGATTTACTTCATTCGAACTCCTTCCTCTTATTGTTTGTCAGGCTATATGGTTACATTCTTTATCTTGTAACCAAAGATCCATGTCCATAAATCTTCCTACAGCCATTTTAGCGAAAGCGTCGGCCATATTGTTTGCTTCTCAAATAGTATGGTGTAAGCTCATCTTTTCTAATCCCTCTATTTTTTTTTTATTTTGTTAAACACTAAATTGTATTTCCATTGTCTAGAGTCGTCACCATAGATCAAGGAAACCATTATTTTATAATCACTCTCAATAGCCAATTTCACTTCCTTTCTCTACTACACCTCACAGAAATAATTCAATACTTCCTTAATTTCCATCAGTTCAGCTAAATTGGACTCTGCCATTCCAATGTTCTTTGAGAATAGCATGAGAACTTGGGCTGAGTCAAATTTCAGCACACCCAACCTCGCTGGACCTGGTTTTCCTTTCGAAGAACCATTTTACATTAAATTTCATCACCCCCAAGATTGGGTAAACCATGATATATTCCCTCTGTTTACTTTGTCTGACTTTGAAATTTAGTTCCCCAATGTTTGAAATGACCTCACTAATTCCATCTCCAACATCCTCCCATTTTTCTTTAATCCACTATCCCATTCTACCGTTGATTAGATCGACTAATTCTGTCACCCAGAGATCTTTGCTCTGAAATATTATCTCATTCCTTTTACCCTTGATAGACCACAATATTGCATATAGAATCATATCCCAATCTTTTTTACCTTGCTTTTTGCGCACAAAACTTTCCATTGTAGAAAAGCCTCATTGACACCTTTAGGTTGGACCCATATTACTCATCACCAAGTTAAGCAAACACACCACACATGCCAACTCTAAGAGCAATCAATAAGCAGGTGTTTGATAGACTTTATCTCCCCTCTGCAAAGCACATATAACCTTTCATTCACTTCTAGGCATTTACTTCTAATCAATTCTTCTTTCACTGGAAGGCTATACTAACATATATAGCATTCATTGGTGTATAGGATTTTTTAAATGTTGTCCTGATCTAATGAGTGATCTCATGCTCATCATGTTCGAGTGGGAGATGTTGGAAATTCGGGTCGAGTTGGGTTTCCATGATAGACAGTTTGATCCTCCCATATAAGAATTTGAATTAGAGAAAGGAAGGAATGGTTTCCTTCTTTCCTCACATTTCTTCACATGTTGATTCAAATGAAAACTTATGAAAATTTTTGAAGTTGTGATGATGGGTAGAAAAAAAAAAGTCAGAAATTTTCTAGGGGGCTACGCATGATTTTTAGTGAGAGAAAGGAGCATCATTTTTCCTCTTATAGAAAGACCACGCTCTTGGGTGGAAAAAGTTTGTATACTTTCGGCCTCTATGATCATATACTCGACCTAAGGTGAGATCAAAGACAATAAGACTTTAAAAATAGTCCAAAATACAAGATGTTTCGTGTCAAAAAGGTGAGAACGGAATCCACTGCATTATCTCAATTTATAGTGGTATCATAAGAGATTCAAGATTGAGATTTAACACTTTGAACTGTGTTAAACAACTAAATTTTAGGTGCAAATTCTATTTGTATTTTGCCTGACTTTAATAAGTTACTAGCTTGGGAGGTTTTAGAATCTTCTCCAGATTGAAATACAGGGTATCAACTTCATGATTATTAAAGTCTAATGCTACTCTTATAGTACCCATAGCATTTTCTAATCCATGGTGACTAGATATGATGAGAATGATTTTTCGAAATTCCCATATTAATCCCTGTAATCGATCTCCCTAAGATTAGAATGAAAGCAATGTTGTTATATGCATGTGTTATGAGTAGGCAATATAGGTGTAACAAGTGAAAGAAGCATTCTTTAAAAAGAAAAATCTTTAGTTGAACACTTGAATTTAATGATTATCATTTCCATTTGCTCTCACAATGTGAAAAAGTGGTAGCAATGCTGATGATCATAATGTAGCAATCTTAAATACTTACACACCAAAGGTTTAACTCAAGTATAAATATATATATTCCTTCCTATATATGATATATACACACTTAAAGGAAAAATGATCTAAGTTTTTTTTTCCTATTTCATTCTATTTCGCTGATTAACAATTCATCAAAAGATTGTCTTATGCCTATTGTAATACAGACAAAGTACTCTTTATAATCATTTTGATGACGAATTTGTTTAAGTTTAAAAATTTTAGAGCTTGTGAACTAGAGATGCAGAAAATAAGTTTTAACATAAGTTTAGGAATGGAAGAAGATCATAGTTAGTGACTCAAAATAAGTTAGACAATTAAATTTGTTGATGTGGGAATTACACTTAAAACTTTGAAGCATTTAGGTTTAGGAACTAGTAGAGATGTTGGATTTAGTGTTATAAAATAACATGCAACGTTAGGTTCTATACCAATTTAAAGAAAATTTATAGTTGTTTTATAAAATAACGTGCAACGTTAGGTTCTATACCATTTAAAAAAAAATTATAGTCGTTTAAGCACATCATTAATTCCCTACTTTAACCATCTACTTGTTTAATATAGTATTCAAGTTTATGTAACACCCTTAATTAGATTTGTTGAATCTGGTTGTGCATGTTGTTGCTAGGGCCCTTGATGATGTTGGCAATAGTATATAAGTACTAGAAATAATATTACATTCAAGAAATAAGAAAAAAAAATATTTTAAGACATCAATGTAGTTTCAAACTGAAATTAATCAAATAAAAAATATACCTTATTTGACCAAAATTAATAATCTTCTAAATACCTATAGCAACCAAACAAAAGCAAAAGCCAATCAACCAGTCCTAAGACATCATATGTGAAAATAATTAATAAAGCAAGCAACGTTTCACAATAAGAAAAAAAAAGAACTAAGCCTAGTAGAACCCGCGCCCAAATTCAAGATCATCATAGCCTTGATTATTATAATCAGTATTAGGATTATTTAATCCACAAGGCATTTCATTCTGATTGAACCCAGTCGGATTTAGGTCAAAAGGAAGAGTCCCACCCATACTAGAACTTCCCATAAAATACGGTGAAGGAGTTGAATTTGGATTCCCCTCCCCAGTACTAAAACTCCCTACAAAAAACTGTGCAGGAGTCAGATTTGGGTTAAAGGGAAGACCCCCTCCAGTACTAGAACTCCCCACCAAAAATTGTGGAGGAGTTGTACTTTGAATATTAAGCTTTTGAGCTTGCGTTGCCACATTCTTCTTCAACTCCTCTAGAGAATCCTTCAACTGATCAAGTTGTGGCAAGCTGAGTTCCTCCACAGGAGCCTCCCACCAACATTCACTTTGGCTTACCTTTCTAATCTCGTTAAGCTCTTCGCCACGCTTCTTTTCAGTTTCGAGTTGGTGTAGAATCTAATCCATATATAAGTTGTTTAACTCATTAATAATTTGAAAAGCTTTAATATAATACTTTTGCTTCTTGAAAGGAATGTAATGCTCTTAAAACTAAAGAAGAAATTTAAAATGGAAAAAAGATAACTATATACTACATAGTATTATTAACCAAACCTGAGTGAGATGCATGTTTAACTCCAAGATGGTAGCATTGCGATATGCCTCAATTAGTTGGATAGTGTCTGAATGTTGTGGAGGAATACCACTAAGGAAACGATCAACCACTGTCTCAGCAAAAGGATGGCCAAAAGAGAACACCTTTTTTGCAGGTGAGAACATGACAATAGCAATCTCTGAACCACAAAGAGTGCAGAGTTCACTGGCCTTCTTGAAAATGCCATATTTACGTTTAGAGAATGTAACTTGAAGATTACTTTGTTTGCTGATTTTTTCAATCGCAACCTTTCGGCGACCTTTGCCTCTTGCCATGGCAAAAAGTGACCAAACTAGGAACAAAATCTACTTGAAGAAGAGATCGAATGATTTGGATTGGAATTGCATAGAAAGAGGGGAAATGAGCGAGTATTTATAGGAGCTTCAAGGGAGAGATTAACAATTTTGGCAGTCAAAAATACTAAGTTTTAGGTGGAAATTTGTTTTTTGATTTTCTGACTTTATGTTCTTTCTAGCTTTGGAGGTTTTAAAATCTCTTCCTGATTGAAATATATGGTATCAAAATCCTGATTAGTAAAGACTGATGGTAATCCTACAGTGGTTACAGCCTTTTCTGATATATAGAACGAGGAAATTTCTTCAAAATTGTGCCATGTATCTATCCCTTTGCGATGAGAATGAAGGCAATATTTTCATTTGTATTACGAGTAGGCTACATAGGTGAATCCAAATGTTTACTATTCAATTAGCTGTCAAAAAATACTTCCATTCTTGGTGTTACTTGACTTGTTTAAGTCATGCAATAATTTCATGATGGCAGCACTGTTTATCTTGAGTCTTTTTGGTGGTTCTATACAGTGTTTCTGTTGTAGTTTTTGTACCTTGCTTGTCATTAATAAAAGCTTTACCGTTCAAAAATAAATGGGCAGCATGGGCAGCAGTGACTTGGGTAATTAAAAGTGTACATTTATAGTCTATACAATACATGTATCCTACATATATTTTTTTACCTATATATCCTATAGAGTTTAGTTGCCTTTTAAAATCTTTTTCTCAATAGTTGGTAATGGAACCATTTTTGTAGCAACAACCATTTGGTTTAGGTGTAGGTGTAAACACTTAATGGGGAGCGGGGTCTATGTTGGTCAGGAGGCCTACGGTTTTGGACCCGTAAAGTTTGTGCCAGCTCTAATAGACACCAATTTCCAAGGTGAAGTCACCATTGAGGGCAAGAGTAGAACTTCAAGTAGAGGTGTAGACATTAACAAGAGAATGATGTGAATTCCTTCCAACTGAAGTACATGTCTGTCCAATTTCATATAATCCTATTGTGATTAATATTTTTTCTGTAAAATTTTTAATAAGTTATGCCCATTGTGACATGGATTAAAACAATAGTTAGATTTCTAAATAATTGTGCGCTTATACATGGAATGAATTTATTAGAATTAAAATATTCTCTAAAAAACGGATTCTACACTTTGTGTTGTGTTATTTGATGCACTTTGGAATATACGTGCTACTTGATGCAGTTTGTGTTGTACGTGCTATTTGATTCATTTTTGAATGTTTAGTTTGTAATTCCACAAAACAGATTTATTGTTGGTTCTTAATTATCACCGTTTAAGTTTGACATGGAGAATGATAGTATTTGTACAATTTTGCATTGATTGAACTACAATGCCTACCCAAATCACAATTTTGCATTAATTTGATTGAAATTCATTGAACAGGGCTAAAGTTGTCATTGAACAAGACTAAAGTTGTGAACTTCACTGAACAAGGCGATTTTGCATTGCTTAAAAAGTTACATAACACTAAAGCTATGCTTACATTTTGCGTTGACTACTTAGATCACAATTTTGCATTGATTGAACTTCATTGAACAAGGCACCTACCCATTTCACAATTTCATGTCAAGTTAGTAAAATTTTTTCACTCAACAACATCTAACAATAACTTGACTTTGATTGAACTTCATTGAAATAAGATAGAAACAACATCTAATGCCAAATTACAGGAACAAAACTACCGCTAATTAGAGAACCAAGAAAACATTAAAGTAGCCACAAGACCAACAATCAAAGACTTTTGAATTCTATCCTTCCATTGGTATGCATTCATTTCTCTTACCATAAGCATCTCTCAATTTTTGTGTACTTCCAATCTATTTTCTAGCCAATTCATTATTAGGCATAATACGACCTAAGTTTGAGAGAAACATGGGCTTGGAGAATCCACCAAACAAAGGCCCAATAAATATAATGTTAAAGACCTTATGAACTCTAAAACTTAAGCCAATGTGTTTTGATTCCACCATCATATATATATCCTTCACTGATCCAATTTATTTTTCATGTGGGATTGGTCTTACACCTCTCTTTACTCACATGTGAATATTCCCAACAATCTTTCCCTCACTCACACGAGAATATTCCAAACAACCTTTCTCTCATTTGTGAGTTTCTATTGCTCCCCTTGGCCATCATGCCTACACCACCCCAACCTCGCACAATAGTCCAACATGCACACCTGAAAAGTCACTCATTCTCTTATCTTGGGTAGAGAACCACAATTTGATTTTCCAACAATGAGCTTTATAGACTCCACCTTGCAAGCCATGCAGACTTCATCATGCACTCATCACCGCTTACCACAAAAGTCACCTTCGTCGCGCCACACGAGTCCCTCAAGCTCCCTCTATTGTTCAACTATTCCACAACGAGCATCACAGAGTCAACCGCAGGATTTTTTCACACCCAAACGAACCATCAGCTTTGATACCACTTGTTACGCATAATATAACCCAAGTTTCCAGGTTTGGAGAGTCCACTAAGCAAAAGCCCAATATATATAATATTAAAGACCATATGAACTCTAAAAATTAAGCCAATGGGTTCTTATTCTACCACCATATATATGTCATTCACTAATTTGTAAGATAGAGAAGGTGAACGAGAGTATGGGAGAGGACAGATCGAGGTCCCTCTCTAGAGTTAACTAGTGAAGTTGATTCGGGGCAGTTACACATGTGCATTGACTGTTTTTTTTAATCAAGTGGAGTCATGATCGTTTGTTGATTCAGGTTGTGTGTAGCTGGTGGACTTGAAGGCCAATGGCTTCTGTTTGTGGCATTGACATAGATGTTGAGGTACAACTAATCTTCAAGGTGAATATTTGTCAAATTAAGTGGAGATTTGTTAGTATATGAATTACATTCTTGATGTGGGACCCTAGAAGCTTGATGGGCAAGATACTTGAATGAGAAGTCTTTTTTTAACTTGGAGACTAAGTATCTTGGTGTGGTAAGCAAGATACTTGAATGTGAAGTCTTTTTTGACTTCGAGACTAAGTATCTTGGGGGAAAATTTTTTGGGTTGCTATATATATATGTACATTAGGAATATGAGGGTAACACACAAGACACAAGGGTAGAAAGTCTTTAAGTTAAGAAAGGGTGGACAAGGGTTGTTGGGATTGGGTTTAATTGGGGACAAAAACTCAATTTAATTTTTTTGTATTTCTCTCATGATAAAGAACGGGTTTATTCTCTCCATGGACGTAGTCAAGATTGTGTTGTACCACGTAAATCTTGTGTGTTAACTTGCTTTACTTTATCTTTGTTTATTTTTTTTCATTAAATTCATGTGTGCGCATGATTCAATTCAATCTCGGTATCAAGTCGCTTCCACATATTTTTGTTTTTTCCCAACATTCCCCATCTCTTCATAACAACATCCACAATGTCCAGGTGTCTGCAAGCATTAATTTCAGGTTATTTGCTTTGAAATTTTACAACCCAAACCAAACTTTAAGTTTGCATATGACAACATTTACTTACCCCATAACTAGAACAACCCTAAAAACTCATTCCAGGATTGGATTCTGTCCACGACGATTGCAAGGTGCCTTGACATGATGACATGGTGGCTATTTGATCTTCATGCACTCAAGTAAATTTGAGAGGAGTAACCATTGAGTAGATGGTCATTGTTAGGGTTTGATCATATCTATTTATTCTTAAGGTCTGGTGATAAAGTTAGAAGAAGAATAGACCCCAAAGTAGCAAAAGCAGATACTGTGCACACTAAAAATAACAGATAATGTCAAATGATCAATTTGCTATTAACAACAATTTCTAAATGTAGAACGTACAAATCAAAATAACAGAAAATGTCAAATGATCAATTAATTAAAGATTTAGAATTACACATCACACAAACATAGAAAATATGGAGGGGATTTTGCAATCTGATGGAGCAAAATAGGAGAAAGGATTTGATGATTCAATTTCTACAGTTTAAACCTTATATTAATATTACAAATTTGTCGCTAATCCTGACTACACCATAAACTAATGTCTACTAATGTCCTCATTAGTTAATATACCACTTCCTCTCAGTATCCAATACACAAACCCTAACCCAAAAATTTTCTCTTCTTTTTGCTCTTTCCTTCTTCTCCTTCCATTTTTTCTTGTTTTCTTCTTTCTCTTTCTCCTCGACGCAATTCACTGGCTGGTATCTTTGTTTCCAGCTTTGCACTGCTAGAAAACCATTGGGTAAACTCTCCATTCCCATCTCCTCTTTCCCTCTCTATTCTCTTTTCTAATGCTGCTGCAGCCTTCCTTGGCACTGTCAGCCACGCAACTTAGTCCAGCTAGCTCCGAGAACCATCAACTGCTGCCGGACAACTCCAAAGCCTCGGTAAACCCTTCCCCTCCCCTTGGACGAAATTGACTCTTCATTCCTACACATATAAACATAAAATTGATAATTAAACATACTAGAATCTGATTATTGGGGATTGCTAACTTACTCCACAAAGGTGTAAGTTAGCATTGTGCCCAACCTTTCGATATAGTCGTAAGATGATAATTGATGCTTTAAAATCTGTTTGTCAAATAGAGTTGGTAATGGAACCGTTTTTGTAGCAAGGTGTTTACAGGCTGTTCATTTTTTTCTAGGACAGAAAGTTTCCTAGGAAAGTTAAACGATTCTTAACATTCCAACAACTAGGACGGATAAAATCCGTGCTCATTATTTTCTTTTCCAAATTGATTTTAAATGGAGGCTCAAATAAAACTTACAGGCACCACATCAATCATAGATTTTCTTTTTAATTTGTTTATGGTTAATGATTTCTTCTTCTATTTTGGTTAGAACCTTGCTTCTTGCAGATCTCACTTGACATTAATTTGAATCATCTTCTAATTATTAGAAAATAATATGGATACTAAGAATGGAAGTATATATACTCAGAAGTAAGCTTTGATAATATAGTAGGTAAGTTAACAACACCCAAGAAGAAAGAAAAAGAATCAAAATTAATTTTACTGCTCTACGTTCATTCACAACAACCACGGTATATTGCTGTTACTGTTGTTCTTGTTAATTGCAAATATATTGTAAGTGACAGTCATATCAAGATCCAAGAAATATGAAAATTTATATTTTAAAAACATCAATCTAGTTTCAAATTGATATTAAACAAACACATAAACAAGCAATATGTAAAGACTCATCCCAAGTGAGCCTAATCGGAACGGTATCCAATACTTTTTAGAACTGAGCACCTAGACAATTTTATATAACAATAATGTATCCTGATAAACTCTATTATATATACAAACACTTGCATAGTTATGCCAATTTCTAAAAGCATAGCATTAACTTTTACAAAAGATATCTCAAGGGATACAACCCAAATTGGTACTATTAAACATTTACAAACTGAAAGTAATTGTTACTTATTACAAAAGACTTGGACAAGGGTGTCTGGCACATGAACCAACCTAAAAGACTTCGACCTTCACAACTTGTCACTTAAGATTCAAAATCTTCTGCAAAACATCTTTAAAAGTTTAAAAGGAAGGGGGTGAGCTATAAAGCTCAGGGAGTACTTACTTTACTCAAGGTAATCACTTCTAATAGCTTTTATATCATGAAATATTATTCAATAATAAAGGTATTAACAACATATCAATATATAATTTAAATTAAACACCCTTCTCAGGTTAATCAAATTTTTCACGCCCTTTATAGGCCAATCAGTTTACTTTAACATAATATAAAATGCAATAATGATATGATGCATAATTCAATTCATCTCACAATCAATACAACAGGGACATCTCCCCACGTACAGGCACATCAATCATCATAATCATAATTCAATAAACAAATTCGGATCCCCTACACCCTTAACCAGGTAGGGTCCTACACCAAATTTTCTTCAGTACTCTTAACACACCTTGTGGGAAGGGACCTACCGCAATTCTCACCACTTCTCCCTCATTGATATACCGTTAAAATAATGCATGATATAAGAGATAGAAACATTATACAATTACCAATCCATTTCCAACCATTCATCATTTTTTAACATAGTATTCAAGTATAAACAATCTTCATTAAGTCATTATATACATATACCTTATACTTAACATATATATATATATATATATATATATTGCATATTTAAAAGATATCTTACTAATATACATTTTACTTCTCATAAGTATTTTTCTTTCTAATTTCCACGTTTACTAGAAGTAAGGTGAAACTCATCTCGAAAACCAAGTTCTAATCATGAACCACTTCTTTCCCTTTCACACATTCTTCACATATACCTAAGAATTCGCTGATTAACAACAATAACCTAAACACAAACAATTAGACTTCAACTAAACCAATTAAGGATTCATAACTATTAAATAATCTAATTTGGTTATCATCAAAGAATTAGCACTTCGAAGAAAAAATGAAAATCAAATTGTAACAACCTAAAAACAGGGCTACACAGTCGACTGTGGGTCTTGATAAGAGTCATAACATGCACCTTAACAGTACTTAATTGTTAGCATTTTAGGGTTGATCTAGGTTTGAATTGCACTTTTATACTTTACCAACTATAAAGTGTCATTCTTGGATCATTAATCTATTTCAATGCATTTTCAGGTACTTTAAGTTCAAAAGAGATAGAAAAGCTATCATTGCTTTTAGCACAATGACTCGATGAACATCGGAATGAAGGTTCACAAGCACTTGGAAAGGAGTTTCATTAAATTGCCAGAATTGCCTGTACAGATCAATTATTTTTGTAAATTAAAACTGTATTGATGCAAGAAGAACCAGGAGATGAGCCATATATGCTTAGAAAGATACGGAAGTCTATTTTCTGGAGAATTTTATGACTCATAAAAATGATTTTTGTAGAGAAAGTTATGGCAGTTTTAGTAGACGAAGGTCGAGCTGGAAGATGCCTAGTGCGCTCGAGCGCACCAGACCTATGATCGATCGCAAGTGCGCACTCATGACATCCCACATCGGTCACAAATACCTTGCAACGCACCATAGTATGCTCGAGTGCTCCAAGCTGCGATCGAGCCCACTCGGGCAGTATCCCACATCGGATAAGAAACACATAGCACTCCGGGAGTTTCCCTATAAAAGCCCCACTCCACTTCAGCTTTAGGAATCATCTGGGAGTGAATCCAGAGGGCCTTTAGGAGGAAAATTAGAGGTCGGAGGCCGGGGAAAACACCATGAAGGCTGCCACACTCTCCCTCATGGCAAACTAATCTCCAAGCAAGGCGAAGGAATGAATCCCTAGGTGTAGTAGTTCTTACTTTCTAGTCTTGATTAATTGTAATTTGGATTTATTATTATTATTAAACATTGTTATGATTTACTCTTTGATTTAATTAGAAGATTTCCTATTAATCCGGTGATTGCATGCTTCTCCTAGATATAAGTCTAGTCATGCTCTTCTTATGTCAATTTGTTTGGATGTGATTGAGTCCGGTAGATTTATCTTTTAGGTTTGTCCATTGCTGCGATATTATCATTTAGAAATATTGTCATCTCTTGATAAATCTATAGGATACGTCATGTGTACTTAACTCGAAAGTAAAGGGTAATTCATATCAATTACATTAGGGTTTATACATGCGTTTTAATTGAATATTTGTCGATTGCCTATTTGGGATGTGAAACTTGCAATCGAGATAAAAACAATTGAGTCAAGTTAGGATTAGGGCAACGAACCTAGGGAGGATTCCCAGAACCTTGTTGTTTCTTTATTATATCCATCAATCTATTTTCACAATTTTCACACAATACTTTATTCTCTCACTTGATCTTTATCGTTTATGTTGAGGTTCACACATTCTCTTGTAGTTAACTTGTTTCTCTGTGGAATCGACACCCCAAAGCTGTGCTACAACAACCGCGTTATGTTTTGGGCGTAATCAAATTTTGGCGCCGTTGCCGAGGAAGACGCACTTAAGTACAAAGAAGATTGTCAACTTTTGACATGACGGTAGAAGAATTGTAAATAGTTTTTCTTTTCCGCAGCTGTAAAGGCGGTAGCTTCGTTCCTTCTTTTAGCTTGCTGTATTATTTTTTTCCTTCTTTCTTTTTATAGTGTTTTTTTATTCTGTTTTATTTATTTCCTCTCTTATTCATTTGGTGTATACTTAGACCGAGAGATTTGCGAGGTAGATTCATTAGAGGACCCAAAAATAGAATTACCCTCTCCTTCCACGTCCGTTAGTGAAACCTCGTCTAGATCAAACCATAGTGCACCCCCATTAGAGAATTTAGAGGATTTTAACATGGCCGATAACCCTAATGAGAATGTTGCTAGGACACTTCAGGACTACCTCCACCCTACACGCACAGCCACACCATCTTGCATCATGTTTCCTGCTAATATTCCCCAACTAGATCTTAGAACAGGGATGATACAGCTACTCCCTACATTTCATGGCATGGAAAATGAAAACCCATATATGCACATTAGGGAGTTCGAGGAAGTAGTTGCGACTTTTCATAATCAAGGTGCAACTACTGACATCGTGAGACTTAAGTTCTTTCCTTTCGCTTTGAAGGATAGAGTTAAGAGTTGGCTATACTCACTGAGACCACGATCTATTGGGTCATGGACTGAGATGACTCTGGTTTTCTTTAATAAATATTTTCCCTAACATAAGACCAATGCTTTAAAAAGGCAAATCTCCACCTTTGCACAAAAGGACAGCGAGACTTTGTATCAGTATGAGAGATTTAAGGAGTTATTGAGTATGTGCCATCACCATGGGTATGAGAATTGGTGCTTGGTAAGCTATTTTTATGAGGGACTTACATATAGAGAGCGTCAATTTGTAGAGATGATGTGTAATAGTGAATTCTTGGAGAAAGATCCTGATGAGGCCACAGAGTACCTCAATGAGCTTGCTGAAAAAGCTCACACTTGGACTGGACCTAGTGCTACTAAAAGCACAAATAGGTCACGACCTATAGGGCACCCAAATGGTGGTGGAATTTACCATCTTAGGGAAGAGGATAACCTTAAGGCCAAAGTCGAGATGCTCACTAGGGAACTAGAGGTGTTAAAGACTAAAAGCTCAAAGCCAACACAAGTAGCTAATCATGCAGCGTCTTTGAAACCATACTTTGTGTTTGGCGGGATAGATCATCTCGCCAAAGAGTGTCCCACATTTGCGAAGACGAGAGGGATGTATGAGGAACAATATAATGTCTTAGGCATGTACAAGAAGCCTTTAGCACCCTTCTCTGATACTTATAATCTAGGATGGCGAAATCACCCCAATTTTAACTGGAAGTCTGAAAACCAGCAGCTTTCACAAACCCCTGCACCATATCTTGAACCATATCATGCACCTGTATATTCTAGGAGTTCTTTAAAAGACACTTTACATGCTTTTATTGAGGCACAGGGTAAGACTAATCAAAGACTTGAATCTTTAATTACGCAGGTTGTTAAAGAAAATAAAGAGATAAAGAGCCAAGTCTCTAAGTTGATGAGCTACTTGAGTGTGACTGAGCAAGGTAAGTTCCCTTCTCAAGCTCAGTCCACATCCCATGGTCAACATCTAGCACAAAAAAATTTGAAAGAGGTGAATATCATTGAGACACTAAGTGGTAAGTCCTTACACATCCCGACAAAGAAAAAATCAGAGGATGTGGACGAAGGCCACCAAGCATACATGATTGACTCATTCATGGACAAGGTCCAGCACCTTAATCCAATGTAGTCCACCCTCACCCATGGCCTCACAAGAGCATAAATTGAACCAGAATTTGCGGATGTTACTGATGACATCCTTAAGGCCTCTCAAAAGCATACAAGCACCAAATTTGGCAATGAAGTAGTGGCTAGTGCATTCAACCTATGTTTTTCTAGGAGAGAATAAGTGCGTCTGGCTGAAGACATAAAACTTAGCGCTCATAGTAGGCAACCTACAACATATCCTTTTATTTTTACTGTTTTTTGTATTTCTTTTTCTTGTTTATTATTACTATTTTGTTGTTTTCCAGTTTTACTTTCGTATTTCTTTTTCAGGGACAAAAATACGAAGCAGTTCAAATAGTGGTGCACAATTTTCAGCTTTTGTGCACTTTTGGCTACAAAGGGAGTTTCCTTAACTTTTGCTTTCACATTGAGGACAATGCTTATTTTAAGTTGGGGGTGGAGGAAACATATTCTTGTTTTTCATGTTTTTCATTGAACTGCTTGGTGTCACTTTCCCTTTTTGTTTGTTTTTAGCATGCTTTGTGTTAGCCTTGGAGTTAATTCACATGTTAATGGTATGAGCTTAATTGAGATAGCATATAGCATTTAGAAGAAGTTAAATCTTGCTTCGGTTTGAGAATAATTTAAGTGTCAATCTT
This sequence comes from Bretschneidera sinensis, assembly GCA_023935145.1. NCBI lineage: Eukaryota > Viridiplantae > Streptophyta > Magnoliopsida > Brassicales > Akaniaceae > Bretschneidera > Bretschneidera sinensis. Next base: position 28,545,210 of record CM043701.1, on the reverse strand, counting down.
CATTTGGTTTGAGACTCTAGTTTGCGGTAAGATTGTATGATTAGTCTATAACATCTAGAGAAGTTTTATGTGTGATTGTCTTGTGAATACTTTTGCAGTCTCGACAAGCTCTAGAACTTATTTGATAATCACTTGAGGCGAATTCCTAGAATGCACATTACTTAGGATATGATATAGGTCATTTTAGAATCGTTTGAGTCTTTCAAACTTACCATTTCTATATTTATCGCTAGTCACCTATTTTGATCCTTTTCTTTCAAAAGAATTTGAGCCTTATTTCTTTCAATAGCCCATTCACTCACCTTTATGAGCCTAAAAATATCTTATCCTTACCTTTCTTTTAAAAAAAGAACTTAGTTATACACGTGTTGAGAAGCACTTAGAAGGAGTAAGGAGGGAAATATGAAAAAATATCACTACCACAACCCAAGTACATTAAAGGAGATAAGTTAGGGGTTGTGGAAAAGAAAAAAAATGATGAAAAATGAGATGAATGGTCTTATGCCAAAATACAAAAGAAAAAAAAAGTAAAAAAAAGTGAATTATGGCAAAGAAAGAAGAAAAGAAAATAAAAGTGGTGATTTATTGAGAGATATGCTCTTATAAAAAATGGTTGAAAGAGTTGGGTGTTGAAGTAAGGTTATCAAGTGCTTAAAGTGGTTGTGTTTAAAATTAAGAGATTGAGTTCTTTTACTTGTGAATCCTTCCCGTTCTTTCTTAACCTTTACCTTAGCCTAACGTTACAAGCTTATTAAAGACCTATTGATCCAATGTAGTGTGATTTTTCTACAATAGTAGAGAGTGATTTGAAAAATGAGCCTATGGAGCTTGTTTTTGTGATTGATGTCACGCAATTTAGTATGTTCTTAGAGGCCAAGACTTATATTCATGAATGTTATGCATAAAGTCATCCGAGTGTTTGGATTAATGGATTGTGGTAAGACGGATGATAAGAGTCAATAACAATTTTAAGATTGATGCTTAGATTACTTTTGGACTTAAATAATCTTTAATGATTCTATGTGCTGCTTATTATGTGCAATTTCTAAGACAAAAAATGTGAATTGCTCCTTGTTTAACACTAGCATTGCTTTACCTTGTTTTGATTCCTACCATAGAATTCATTTCTCGTTTTCGCTTGAATTGCTAAGGACTAGCAATAAGCTAATTGGGAGTTGTGATAAGAGTCATAAAATGTACCTTAACAGTACTTAATTGTTAGCATTTTAGGGTTGATCTAGGTTTGAATTGCACTTTTATACCTTAACAACTCTAAAGTGTCATTCTTGGATCATTGATCTATTTCGATGCATTTTTAGGTACTTTATGTTCAAAAGAGATGGAAAAACTATCATTGCTTTTAGCACAAAGACTCGATGAACACCAGAGTGAAGATTCACAAGCACTTGGAAAGGAGTTTCACTAAATTGCCAGAATTGCCCGGAGGGCTCTTAGGAGGAAAATTAGAGGCTGGAGGATTCCCAATTACATTAGGGTTTATACATGCGCTTTAATTGAATATTTTTCGATTGCCTGTTTGGGATGTGAAACTTGCAATCGAGATAAAAACAATTGAGTCAAGTTAGGATTAGGGCAACGAACCTAGGAAGGATTCCCGGAACCTTGTTGTTTCTTTAATATATCAATCAATCTATTTACACAATTTTCACACAATACTTTATTCTCTCATTTGATCTTTATCGTTTGTGTTAAGGTTCACACCTTCTCTTGTAGTTAACTTGTTTCCCTGTGGAATCGACACTCCAAAGCTATGCTACAACAACTGCGTTATGTTTTGGGCGTAATCAGGTCTCCACACAGTCTACCCACAGTCGACAGTTCACAATTACAGTCGACTGTTCACAATTATAGTCGACTGTGTTAGAGTTTTGAACTCCCTAGCTCTTACACAATTGAGTGTTTAATATGACAGTTGATTGTGTTAGATTCTCGTGGTCTTTATACTTTGCACAGTCGACTGTCCTAAGGTGAAACCTAGAAAAACCCACGAAAATGCACCATTGTTGCCTTCAAATCTTTTCGAATTATCTTAAAATCTTAAACCCTTTCAAAAATTAATTTCCTAAGTTTCTAAATCAAGTTTTTACATTACCTAAAGCCAAAATCTCAGTTAACGCTCCTAAATCTCCAAAATCAACACAAAACCCATTTTGAAACCTAAATACTTCCAATTTTCCATGAGAAACTTGAATTCCTTGAAGTCAATAACCTAATTTTATATATATAAGCTTTCAAGAACCGAAAAGATGAAGGAAAGAAAACCTTACTTTGAATTTCTTCTTAAAATATCTATCCCTTGTTTAAGAAATGAAGTAAAAGAGATGTTGGTATTTGTCTTAGCGTTAAACGGTTGCAAGGAATGAGGAAAAAATCAGCATCAATGAACACCAGTGTGCGCCGCAGCCCAGCTTATTCAAGGTTGCGGCGCCCAGCAAGGAGAAGTGCTGGAGGAGGTGTGCGCCGCGGTTCAACCTTCTGATAGGGACTTAAATATATTTAAGCCTCTTATTTTACACTTGTTAAACCCTTAGTGTGCGTATTTTAGTCTATTTTACTTTCTTTTTTGTGTTTTATGGTTTTTTATAGGTTTATGGAGAAAATGAAGCAATTTGGAAGCTCCTCGGGCTTAAAGAGAAAATCCGGAACAAGCTGTCATCTGGTAAGTGAAATCGAGCGCACAACACCTACGCTCGCGCGCACTTGAAGAACGATCAAGAGCACACGTACGGCAGTAAACAATAAAATGGCAAAACCTGTTTTGGAAATAAATTAGGGTTTTTTTTTAAGACTCCTAGGGTTTCCAAGGTTACTTAAATCTTATAAATAGCCTTGTAAAACACAGAAAGAGGGATCCCCCTTTTTAAGAGCTTATCTCCCTTTCGAGGAGCAATCTTCCTTTTAGTTTAGTTTTTGTTCGGGGAGATCCGAGAAGGAAACTATGGAGGAGAATTGACGACTCTTCTCTCAGGTTTCTTCTTTCCTTTATTTTTATTATGTGTACTTAAACTTTTAGTAAAGGCTTGGTTAAAGCCCTAATTATGTTTAACCAATAATTTAATATTGGCGCATTTGCAATACTTATGCAGTGATTCTTAATTTGATTAATACTTGTTTTTATTTACATTTCTCATATGTGTGTGTCTGATCAACTTATGCATGTGGTATAGATCAGTTAGTTGAATCAATTTGAATTACCGAGTCCTTGGTTCAACAATAGTGACAAAAGATATCCACACCAGATTCTTGGGTTAATCAACATGGGAAACCGAGAGTGGACCAAACCCTAGGCCCTGTGTGGTTGTCGATTTCCACAGACCTTATGCTCTCTTAGGGACCAACTCAGTATACACCATGTTGAATCCCTTAAGAGAGAAAAGAGTTAGAGTATACACCATGCCTAACTCATTGCTTAGGGAAATCCATAGCCTAATGAGTGGATCAATCCCTTAGGTTGACAACCAGTAGGTATTCATAGCATGAGTAGAGCATTTGCATATTGTTTTGTTGGGGTAGCATGATTAGTGGTGGATACCAAGTCCCTACGTCTTTATTATTATTGTCTAAACTCAATATTTATTCCCATCTATTTTTACTTTGTGAAACTAATTCTAAATCGAAATTCACCAATCCCTGTGGAGATGATCTCGCACTTGCACACTATGCTACTATTGACCTTATGCACTTGCAAGAAAAACTGTACGTTTATTTGCTTATTTATTTAGGTAGATAATCATCACAACAAGTTTTTGGCGCTGTTACCAGGGATTGTGCTAAAAAAAATTTTGGAATTATTTTCATTATTTTTATTTTATTTTATTTTATTTTATTTTCTTCTGTTCTGTTTATATTTTATTTATAAAAAACCTAATTTTTTTTGTCTTTCTGTTTTTCTATTTCTATTTCAGGTCTGTAGTAGAGCAAATTCTGACCTTGCGATCGAGCGCAGGCTGAGGCGCGATCTAGCACTGCTCTTGGTGTGCTCGAGCGCAAAAGCTCTAGAGAGTACTCGAGCAGTAGTACTGAAACTACTGCACTGAATTTTTTCAACTAATTTATTCGAGGGAGAAGCACCAATGGCAAAAGCTAGATATGTTGCTATGGAGAGGAAGATAGATATGCTTGTAAAAGCCATGACTACACGGAATAGCCCACCTAATCCACGAGCCACACAACTAAAAGTATGTGCGTTATGTTCTTAATTTGATCACACTACTGAGACTTGCCATTCGTATTCATCTACAGATTCCGAGCGAGCGACCTATGTGAGACCAAACAGCACTTATGAAAATACCTACAATTTTGGATGGAGAAACCACCCCAACTTCTCATGGAGCACTAATCAAAATGCTTTGAACTTTTAAGGACAGCAAAGGAATTCCCAACCAGCAGCCCAATCAGTTCCGAAATCAAGGTAAAGTGACCTAGAGAATCTTGTGAAGCAATTGGCAACTCAACAACAACAACTGATGACTTCACAATAACAGTTTATGGCAGAGGCAAGACAATTTCGGACTGAGCAACAAGAAATCATTGCAAAGCATGAGCAAGCTATTCAAAGACTGGAAGTACAAGTGGGGAAAATTGCTAAAGAGCTAAGTGAAAGAAAACAGGGAGAATTTCCAGCCCATCACGTTGATCCATTAGAAACTGCTCCTACCTATAGTGTCACAAGATTGAAAATCGAGCCCAAATTTAAGGATGTTACTGATGACATCATCAAAACTGTGCACCTCCTAGAGGCATCTCCAAAGCATCTAAGTAAGTACACCAATCCATTTGAACCTCATGTGCCTACTAATACTATTTTTTTCCTTTCTATTGTCCAGGTACCATACTTGGAATTCAAGCAGTTACCAGATCATTTGACTTATGCTTATATGGGAGAGAATAAGACACTACATGTGCTAGTTGCTGCCAATCTTAGTTTTGGGGAAAAATAAAGCTTGGTCTGGCTAAAGACGTTAAACTTAGCGCTCATGGGAGGCACCCCATAGCTTATTCTTTTATTTTTATTGTTTTACGTATTTATCGTTATTTATTTATTTTTAGTACTTCTTGTTTTCCCGTATTACGTTAGTTTTTCTTTTTTAGGGACAATGTGTGCATTCGTTCAAGTTTGGGGGTATGCTCTGAGCCATGCCGACCCAGCTAATTCTCCATCTCCCAAGTCAGATCTTTCCATGTTATTCACACATTGGGGACAATGTGTAATTTATGTTTGGGGGTATGGGAGACATATTCATACACTTTTTCTCAGCTAAATACACATTCATATTTAATGAAAAAAAAATTTGGTTGTTTACAACAAATATTATGATAAAACTTCATTAGTAATCTTAAAATCTGAAACACATAGTCTAGTAAAAGAATTTTAAAAGTTAGTTACCTACCTCAAGGCACTTAAGAATTCACGAGTTTGATCCAGATCTGACACGAGCACATTAGCACGCATTTGTGTGGGGTATTACATGTAATTTTATTATATATGTTTCCATGACTTAAACTGTAATCAAACAACTTGTTAGATAAACACTTTGGCATAGACAAATAAAGAGAAAAATGTCCATCATGCAAAAAGAGAAAATAAAATGCTCCTAATGATCATTTAATAAAATTTTCGCTGAGTAACTGGACCTCTTGCCTCAGTAAGCATTAAGTGTTCACGTCAAAAGGTGGGGATTAAGCATTTAATGATCATAAAAATTTTCACTGAGTAACTGGACCTCTTGCCTCAGTAAGCAGTGAGTGTTCACGTCAAAAGGTGGGGATTTTTGCTTGGAAGCATTAAGACCTGTTAGTTTCATAGCCTTTTTGACTCGAGTTAATACGTCCAAAGAGGTGTCTTCACACCTAATGCCTTAGAACCATCTGGTTTGGGAGTCATTAACTAAACACTCACTACAAGGGTCAATTAGAAAGCTTAATGGAACTCAACATAGCAAAGATCTCATGATGAAAGAAAAAGAAAAGAAGTAAAAACTATGCTATTTTTGTTTCATCTAACAAAGAATTCGATGAAGGTTTGGACACCGAAACTCTGTACATTAGAAATATTTGGAAGTTCCATCTTTTATGTGCTAATCCACCATGTACACTAAGTCAACTTGTGATGCCTTAAACTAGCCTTGTATAAGTAACATGAACTTTTAAAATCCTTATTCATTACAAAAACATGTTTTTATTATAAGCTTACTCATGAACTATCATCATGGTTTTTTGTGTAACCCAAGTTTTTACATAAACATGAATGCTGAATTTATCTTTGTTATTATTTTTTCTTTAGTTTTTAGTTTTGTATTGCTAAGGGACTAGAAATATGTAAGTTTGGGGGTGTGATAGGGGCTTAAATATTATTTAAGCCCCTTAATTTACACTTGTTAAACCCTTAGTGTGCGTATTTTAGTCTATTTTACTTCCTTTCTGTGTTTTATGGGTTTTTATAGGTTTATGGAGAAAATGAAGCAATTTGGAAGCTTCTCGGGCTTAAAGAGAAAATCTGGAACAAGTTGTCATCTGGTAGGTGTGATCGAGGGCACAGCACCTGCGCTCTTGTGCACTTGAAGAACGATCGAGTGCGCACGTACGGCAATAAACAGTAAAACGGCAGAACCTGTTTTGGAAATAAATTAAAGTTTTGTTTTAAAACTCCTAGGGTTTTTAGGGTTACTTAAACCTTATAAATAGCCTTATAAACCACAGAAAGAGGGATCCCCCTTTTTAGGAGCTTATCTCCCTTTCGAGGAGCAATCTTCCTTTTAGTTTAGTTTTTGTTCGGGGAGATCGGAGAAGGAAACTGTGGAGGAGAATTGACGACTCTTCTCTCGAGTTTCTTCTTTCTGTTATTTTTATTATGTGTACTTGAACTTTTTGTAAGGGCTTGGTTGAAGTCCTAATTATGTTTAACCAATAATTCAATATTGGTGCCTTTGCAATACTTATGTTATGATTCTTAATTTGATTAATACCTATTTTTATTTACATTCCTCATATGTGTGTCTGATCAACTTATGCATGTGGTATGGATCAGTTAGTTGAATCATTTTGGATGATCGAGTACTGGGTTCAACAATAGTAACAAAAGATATCCACAACGGATTCTTGGGTTAATCAACATGGGAAACCGGGAGTGGACCAAATCCTAGGCCCCGTGTGGTTGTCGATTTCCACAGACCTTATGCTCTCTTAAGGAACAACTCAGCATACACCATGTTGAATCCCTTAAAAGAGAAAAGAGTTAGAGTATACACCATGCCTAACTCGTTGCTTAGGGAAATCCATAGCCTATGGAGTGGACCAAGCCCTTAGGTTGACAACCAGTAGGTATTCATAGCATGAGTAGAGCATTGGCATATTGTTTTGTTGGGGTAGCATGATTAGTGGTGGATACCAAGTCTTTACGTATTTATTATTATTGTCTAAACTCAATATTTATTCCCATCTATTTTTACTTTATGAAACTAATTCTAAATCGAAATTCACCAATCCCTGTGGAGATGATCTCGTACTTGCACACTATGCTACTATTGACCTTGTGCACTTGCAAGTAAAACTATAAGTTTATTTGCTTATTTATTTAGGTAGATAATCATCACAACACCTTCCCCAGGCCGTGACGCCCAGACTGGTTGCACTTGTGGAGGAGTTTCAGCACACTCCAGGCTGCGGCTTGCCCTGTTCTAGGCCACGGCCTGAAGGCACACCAATGCCATTTTTTTTAGCCTTTTCAAAGGTGCGTGTGGAATGTCCAAAATGCACAGCTTCACTTAGGATTGATGGAGGGCTAAGGTTGATTGGTCATCAAGATCTAAGGGTGGATGTTGACCCTCAAGATTGGTCAAGAAGTTTGTGCACTATACAAAGGGTCACCTAGCTTCAATCTAAAACATATAACATATTGTAACATACAAGTGATCATCATACAAGAGAGTTAAAGTGCAAGTGTGAGAGTGTAAAGACACAAAATACAGAGAGGCACTAGAATAGATCTCAAAAGAAATGTTGGTTGTAAAGAGAGAAGTAGTAAAGATTGTGGGTAGAGTGCTTTTGTAATAGTTCTATCACTTTCTTTCTTCTCTTCTTGTTCTTCAAGAACCTGTGAGTTCTTGGAAGGATGTTGCTGATTGTAAAGAACTCCATTGATAAGATAGTGCAGAGAGCCCGGAGGAGCTTATGGGGACGTAGTCATATTGTCGAACCCATCAACAAATTGCTTGTGTTCTTTTTCCTTCTTGCTTTGATTGGTTGCTGTCTCTTTTCTTTATATAAGTCACTCTAGACTTGGGTGTTTGGAAGATCACCTCCTAGGAATCATCCAAGGTGGTTTCCCAATAGTGGTATCAGAGCTTGCACAGCTGGGTATCGGAGCAAGACTCCAAGAATCAAAGAATAAACTTCTTGGGTGATTCAAGAACGGAGTAAAGATCAAGATCAGATCATGTTCTTGAGGGTGATTCAAGAACAGTGTTGAGATCAATCTTCGATCGTGTTCTTGAGGTTTAGAAGAAGTTGGAAAGCATTTGTGGGTGCTGCACAAATCTGGGATTATCTCCGCAAGATGGGTTCAAATTTCGTTGTTGAGAAGTTTGATGGAAAGAGAGATTTTTCCCTGTAGAAGCGAAAGATCAAGGATGTTCTTATGCAACAGAAGGTGGACTTGGCTATTGGAGAAGATGATGCTTTTCCAGCAAGTATCATGGAGGACCAGTGGATTGAGATGAAGAAGATGGCATACAACACCATCTTCCTACACATGTCGGATAGTGTCACAAGGGAGTGCGGAGACTCGGAAGATCCTGTTGTCATATGGAATAAACTAGATGAGTTGTTTCTTACCAAAACTCTCCCTAACAATATCTTCTTAAAGGAATCTTTTCTTTTAAAATGAATCCTAATAAAGAATTGCAGGATAATCTTGATGTCTTTAATAAACTAGTTCAAGATTTGGCTAGTTGTAGTATTAAATTCCCATATGAACAACTGGTTGTAATGTTATTAAATTCTCTTCCTGATTGTTTTGATAGTTTAATTAATGCAATTGAATATGGAAGAGATACACTAACCAAAGAAATTGTGGTCAATGCTATAAGGGCTCATGATTTCAAAGCCAAGAGTAGGGAGACATCAAGTGGGGAAGGACTGTTCCTAAGAGGAAGGCCAGCAACTCGGAATGGCAGTAGCATTCATGGCAACTACCGGGAGAAATTAAAGGGTAGAGGGAAAAGCCATAGGAGAGCACATTTCAAACCAAGATTTGGAGGAAAGAGGTGCTTCTACTGCAACAAGGAGGGTCACTTCAAGAAAGATTGCAATGAGAGGTTATGGGATTTGTGGAGCTTCGCATCACAGTTTGGAATTTGTGGAGCTTCGCATCAAGGAGAATTCGGTTCAGGTAGAGCAAGGAAGGCAAGAGGGTTCGGACCAGGTAGAGTCCATTAATGAAGGCCAAGCTCAGGATACTCAAGAGGAGGCTAAACTAGAAAGGGTTGATGCAGCAAGTCAGAATGACTACCAGCTCACAAGGGACCGAGAAAAGAGGGTGGTTCGACCACCTTTGAGATATGAATTTGCGGATGCTAATGTAGCAGCTCCTTAGACAGAATGAGAGATTGAACCAGAAACTTACATGGATGCCATGGAGTGTAAGGATTTGTCAAAGTGGCAGCTAGCTATGGAGGAAGAAATGGATTCTTTGAGGAAGAACAACTCTTTGGTATTGGTGCCCGAACCAGAAAAACAGAGAGTTGTGGATTGTAAATGGATCTATAAGATCAAAGAAGGGAACACTCCAGGGGATAAAATCCGGTATAAAGCTAGGCTGTTGGTGAAGGGTTTCACACAAAGAGAAGGCATAGACTTCACCGAAATATTCTCACCAGTTGTACAAGACGACCAGGATAGTGTTAGCATTAGTGGTCCAATTCAATTGGAAAATCGAGCAAATGGATGTGAAGATAGCGTTCTTACATGGAGAGCTTGATGAGACCATTTACATAAGGCAACCCAAAGACTATGAGGAAGGAAGGCAGGGATTTTTGGTGTGCCAACTAAAGAAATCTCTATATGGCCTGAAGCAATCACCTTGGCAATGGAATAAGAGGTTTGATTCCTTTGTAACCAGCTTGGGTTTCATGAGGAGCTACTATGATTCGTGCTTGTATTACAAGGGGCACAAGGTGGAGGAAGTGGTGATCATCCTAATCTATGTTGATGATATGTTGATGGTTGGGAGTAGCATGGAAAGGATAAGAAAATTGAAGACTCAACTCAGTGAGGAGTTTGAGATGAAGAATCTTGGCTATGCACAGAAGATCCTTGGGATGTGTATCATCCAGGAAAGGGAGAGAAATAGATTGAAGATCTCTCAAACTTCTTACATAGAGAAGATGATATCTAAGTTCTCTATGGAAGATAGCAAACCAATTAATGTTCCCCTTGCTGGTCATTTCAAGTTCTCCAGCGATCAATGTCCAAGATCAAATGAGGAGAAGAAGAAAATGGAAAAGGTCCCCTACTCTAATGCAATTGGTTCTGTAATGTTCACCATGGTAAGCACTAGACCTGATATTGCTCATGCAATAAGTGTCCTTAGTAGGTTTATGAGTAATCCCAGAAAGGAGCTTTAGCTTGGGATGAAGTGGCTGCTGAGGTACTTGAAGGGAAGCCCAGATGTGGGGCTGGTTTATAAGAAGAGAGGTAAGTCCATCTGCCTTGAAGGTTATACTGATTCGGACTATGGAGCAGACCGGGATAAAAGGCGATCGATTGCTTCCTACTTCTTCAACTTAAACGAATGTTGTGTAAGTTGGAAGGCTCAGTTACAGTCGGTGGTAGCACACTCAACAACTGAGGCTAGTACATAGCGGCTACATAAGCCATCAAGGAGGCTATGTAGTGAAAATGGTTGTTGGAAGAGTTGAAGGTACTAGAGGAGTAGGTTGTGGTGTATTCGGATAGCCAAAGTGCATTGCATTTGTGCAAGAATCCAGTGTTCCATGAGAGGACAAAGTACATGGATGTTTGGTACCATTTCTTTCGGGAAAATATTACGGAATGATGCATTCATGTGGACAAGGTGGCCACAGAAGAAAACCCTACGGATTTAGGTACTAAATTTCTACCTCTAAGCAAGTTCAATCATTGCCTTGGACTTCTTAGGATTGGAGTCGGTTGATATGATGACTCAAGATAAGTTTGGATATTGATTTCTGTGCACATGGGTTCGGGTTTAATCGCTTAGACAAATGTAGAGATTGTTGGTATTTGTCTTAGCATTAAACGATTGCAAGGAAGGAGGAAAAAATCAGCATCAATGCACACCAGTGTGCGTCGTGGCCCAGCTCATTCAAGGGTGCGGCGCCCAACAAGGATAAGTACTGGAGGAGGTGTGCATCGTGGCTCAGTCTCCCCCAGGCCGTGGCGCCCAGAATGGTTGCACTTGTGGAGGAGTTTCAGCATACTCCAGGCCGCAGCTTGCCCTGTTCTAGGCCACGGCCTGAAGGCACACTAATGCCATTTTGTTCAGCCTTTTGAAAGGTGTGTGGAGCATGTCCAAAACGCACAGCTTCACTTAGGATTGATGGAGGGCTAAGGTTGATTGGTCATCAAGATCTAAGGGTGGATTTTGACCCTCAAGATTGGTCAAGAAGTTGATGCACTATATAAAGGGTCACCTAGCTTCAATCTAAAACATATAACACATTGTGACGTACAAGTGATCATCATACAAGAGAGTTAAAGTGCAAGTGTGAGAGTGCAAAGACACAAAACATAGAGAGGTACTAGAATAGATCTCAAAAGAAAGGTTGGTTGTAAAGAGAGAAGTAGTATAGATTGTGGGTAGAGTGCTTTTGTAATAGTTCCATCACTTTCTTTCTTCTCTTCTTGTTCTTCAAGAACCTGTGAGTTCTTGGAAGGGTGTTGCTGATTGTAAAGAACTTCATTGATAAGATAGTGTGGAGAGCTCGGAGGAGCTCACGGGGACGTAGGCATATTGTCGAACATCGTCAACAAATTGCTTGTGCTCTTTTTCTTACTTGCTTTGATTGGTTGTTGTCCCTTTTCTTTATACAAGTCACTCTAGACTTGGGTGTTTGGAAAATCACCTCCTGGGCATCATCCAACGTGGTTTCCCAACAAGAGAGAAATGTGTAGGAGTTTCTAGAATAAAACAGAGAGACCGAGTGACCTGGGAGTTTGTTTCTCCCTTCATTATTATACTAGGAGTAGAAAAGACTTCTTTAACCCTTTCTTATAAGTTTTTTTACCATGACACCAAAATCCCCCATTTTAACATTAATTCCACAATAACCCCATAAATTCTATTTTTCTTCAAAGTTTCCTAAAGAAACCATTTCATCTTATATATATATATATATATATATATATATATATATATATTACAACTAACACTAAGTATTTAAATATTTTTAATTACAGAAAATAATAATTCAAATAAAAACATTAAAATAAGAGAATGGTCTCTACAATTCTTCCTTCCTTATAAAATTTCGCACAAGAAATTTAAACTAACCTGGATTCGCAAACAAATAAGGACATTGATTCTTCATGTCCATTACACTTTACCGTGTAGTCTTTTGAACTTCTCTATTTCTTCAAAAGACTTTTACGAAAAGAATGACCTTGTTGTACAAAAATTTGTTCTTTAAAGTCCAAGATTCGCACTGGTGTCTCAACATAGGAAAGATCCTTTTGAACTTCTATGGATTGAGATAGGATAATGTGTGACTCGTCAGGTATGTACTTGCACAATGCTGACACATGGAAGACATCATGTAGTTAAGCAAGTTCTAAAGGTAAAGCTAACCGATACGCTGCGGGTCCAATTCTCTCAATAATCTCATAAGGTCCAATATAACGAGGACTCAACTTTTCTTTCCGCCCAAACCTTAACATTCCTTTCCATGGAGATACCCTAAAATGTACTTGATCACCCAGTTGAAACCCTAATTGTCTTATTCTCTTGTCTATATAACTTTGATTCCTACTTTGAGCGGTTTTCAAATGTTCCCGTATCCTTTTTATTCTCTCTGTGGTTACTTCCACTAATTCTAGTCCTAAAACTTTCATTTCCCCTACTTCTTCCCAACAAATCAGAGTTCTACACCACCTACCATACAATGCTTAGAAAGGTTTCATTCCAGTACTGGCTTGAAAATTATTGTTATAAGCAAACTCCATAAGAGACAAATATGCATCCCAACTACTTGGGAAACTCATAACACAAGCTTGCAACATATCCTCCATGATTTGTATCATCCTCTCTTATTGGCCATCTGTATGAGGATGAAAAGCAGTGCTAAAATGTAACCAAGTACCCATAGCTTGTTGGAAGCCTTTTCAGAATCGAGGAGTAAACCATGCATCTCGACCTGATACAATACTTAAAGGCACTTCACGCAACTTCACTATATGTGCTACATATAATTCCGCTAATCTTTTCGGAGACCAAGTTACCTTAATAGGAAGAAAGTGTACTGACTTTGACAACCAATCAACTATTACCCAAATGGCATCAATGCCTCTGTCAGTACGAGGAAGTCTTGTAATAAAATCCATGGTTACCCTTTCCCACGGCCACTCTGGTATGGAAAGAGGTTGAAGCAAACCTGTCGGGTGTTTATGTTTAGTTTTTACTTGTTGGAAAACTAAACACCGAGACACATACTCCACCACATCCTTATTTAAATCCAACCATCAATAATTTTGCTAAAGTCCTCTATACGTCTTGTTGTTCCCCGGATGTATAGAATAGAACGTATCATAAGCTTCCTTCAGTATCTCTTTCCTCAACTCAACTTCATTCGGTACACAAATTTGATTTCCCAACATTAGCTTGCCATCTTCTCTCACTAAGAAATCATTTTGTTTGTTTTCCAATACTTCCTTTTTCATTTCCATTATTGCTTCATCTCTACCTTGTGCATCTAGATGATAGTTCCCAACCGACGATTTCATCAACATATTAGGTACTAACCCTCCACTGGTACCCATTTCAAATTTCACCTCTAAACTTCTCAACTCTTCTATTAAACTCAAGAAATAATTTTTCAAGGTTTCCAGTTTAGATTTCCTACTCAAGGCATCCGCCACTACATTAGCTTTTTCATGATGATAATGTATAATACAATCATAATCACTGATCAATTGCATCAATCGTCCTTATCTCAAATTCAGTTCCTTTTGAGTGCGTAAATACTTGAGACTTTTATGATTGTAAATATCTCATAACTAGCTCCATAAAGATGATGCCTCCAAAGCTTTAGTGCAAAAAATATGGCTGCTAACTCCAAATCATGGATAAAGTAATTTCATTCATGATTCTTCAACAGCCGAGAAGCATAAGCTACAACTTTTCCATGATGCATCAAAACACAACCTAACCTTTGATGGGACGCATCACTATAAATCACAAACCCTTCATCTGTTGAAGGAAGAGTTAATATTGGAGTCGTCGTCAACTTCTCCTTTAGTAATAAAATATTGTGCTCATAATTTTCAGACCATATGAACGCTTTCCCTTCCTTGTCAACTTAGTCAAATGTAGTGGAATAAGTATGAAATTCTTAATAAATCTTCGATAATACCCCGTCAATCCCAAGAAACTTCTAATTTTAGTCACATTTGTAGGCTTCTCCCAATTCAAAATGGATTCCACCTTCTGAGGGTCTATAGCTATACCTTCTTTTGATACTATGTGCCCCAAAAATATTACTTTAGTCAGCGAAAATGCACACATACTAAACTTGGCATAAAATTTTTCTTTTCTAAGAGTTTCTAGTACTATCTTCAAGTGTTTAGCATGCTCCTCATCACTCCTTGAGTACACCAAAATATCATCGATAAAGACTACAACAAATTTGTCTAAGAAGGGTCTGAACATCCTATTCATCATATCCATGAATGTTGCAGGGGCATTGATGAAACCAAATGGCATAACCATAAATTTGTAATGACCATATCGAGTTCAAAAAGCAGCCTTTGGAAGATCTGAATCCTTAATCCGTATCTGGTGATATCCTGACCTCAAATCTATCTTTGAGAATACTTGGGCTCCTTGTAACTGTTCAAATAAGTCATTGATTCTCGGCAAAAGGTATTTGTTACGAATTGTTATCTTATTCAATTATCGATAATCAATACATAGCCTTAGAGTTCCATCTTTCTTCTTAACAAACAATATCGGTGCTCCCCAATGTGATATACTAGAACAAATGAACTACTTATCTAGTAGTTCCTGAAGTTGAACATTAAGTTCTTTCAATTATGTCAGTGTCATTCAATAAAGGGGATATCAAAATAGAAGTGGAAGCAGGTGCTAGATAATAGAAAACTCTATTTCTCTATTGGGTGGTAATCCAAGTAATTCTTCAAGAAAAACATCCAAAAAATCTTTAACAATTGGTACTCCTTCTACCTTCATACTTTCTTCATTTGAATTGCTCACATACACCAAATAACCTTCACATCCCTTCTTTAACAATCTCCTAGTTGTAATAACAGAAATAAGGCAATATGAGGATATTCTATATTCTCCTTGAAAAGTAAACTCTTCTTCTCCTGGGATTCAAAAAATTACCATTTTCTTAAAGCAATCCACCCACACATAATATGTAGCTAATTAGTCCATACCTAAAATGAAATAAAACTCTTTCATCTCTAAAGGGATCAAATTCACACTATGTTCTCTATCCCCAATATTTAATACACAATTTCAAAATACCCATTTAATTGTCACTTTCTTTCAAAATTGGAGTCTTAACAATTAAATTATTATTCAAATCCATTTTAAGTATGTCAACAAATAGCATAAGAGAAGTAGAAACAAAAGAGTGTGTTGCAATGGGATCAATCAATATTCTAGAATTTCTACCAGATAGAGAAGCCACACTGGTCACCACATCAGGCGTAGCTTGAGCATTCTGCTGAGTAATGACATAAATACGACTTTGCCCTTGTTGGTCTTGACTAACATTCTTTTTTTCCATTGTAGCTTCTCGACCTTGTGTCCCATTTCTTCCACCTATAAATCCACTACCTCGACCCAATTGGCCCCTTTCGGAACCTCCAGTTGTATTCATACTACAACTGGCTTATATGTCGACCAACAGTTTGAACCCACATGACCATTTTGACCACATACAAAGCATACAATATTTTGTAACATAGGAAAATCCTTCTGAAGATGTTCAATTCAACCACAATGGTGACATTATTTAAGAGTACAGTCTCGAGATATGTGGCCTACCTGTCCACATCGAAAACATCCTCTAAGATTCAACCCTAAGATACTACTGCCCTCTTTGCCTAAAATACCTCTTCCTTTGCATTGATTTCTCATTGCCATTGACTACCATGTAGTTCTCTGAATTCCCCCTGCTGAACTATGTATAACTGATGTTGCCTGTTCACTTTGCTGACCTTGGTTCAACAAAAATGGTTTACTCCCCATACCTTGTCTCTCTTGATAAAATGATCTACTTCTTTAGAAAGGATGACCTCCTTGAGTTCTAAATCCATAGCTTTCTTCTTTGGTATCCTCCTATTTACTCATTTTTTGCCACTCACAATGTCCCCTCAACTCCATTACATCTTTCTCTACTCGTAGTGCTTTATCCACTAATTTGGCATAGTTGGGAAAATCAAAATAAGAAAGTTTAGAGCGAATCTCATAATTCAAACCATCAATGAACCTTTTTTATTTCCTTTCTTCAGTGTTTACAAATTCTGGGATAAATCTGGACAATGCAACAAACCTTCCATCATATTGACTTACTGTCATAGCATTTTGTCACAAGTAAATAAAATCCTTTTCTAATTGAGCCTTAAAGAAATCACGAAAATATTTATCATAAAACACCTCCTCAAACCTTTTCTAAGTCAGTGGTCTATCAACATCATCTCTCAGCCTTGGAAAAATGTAATCCCACCAACTTGACACTTCCTCTTCCAAATTAGAGGATTCAAAGGCAACTTTCTATCTATCCGAAACTGGTAATACTCCGAATAGACATTCCATCTTCTTAATCATTTTCTCAGCTTCTAATTGATTCTTAGCTCACTTAAAAGTGGGTGGCATAAACATATTAAATTGGTTGAATACATCCCCTTCTATTTCCCTTCTTATAATCCTCTTCCCTCATTAGAACATCATGTCTTCAAGAAACATCTGTTTAACCTTTTGGTTAATTTGGAGCTTGTTTGTCTTGCTCCCCAAATCTACATTCCAGTTCCCATATTCAACCCAATGCTTGTGCCAAGGCTTCTCGTGTTCATCTGTCTCAATGGTATCTTCTATATTTTTATTAGTAGCACCGGATGCCCAACCAACATGTTCGTCTTCAAGAACATCAAGTTCTAAATTTACTTCAACCCGACGTAATGGGGGTTATCCATGCCCCTAGGTTGGAACATTACCCCTTCATCGGGCACGTCTCACACCTTACATCTACCTCTATTCTGTCCATGTGGCATCCTTGATCCCTATAAAAAAGAACGCATTTAGAAACAATAGCACTAGACTTAAATTATATATAGAATCTTAAACCTATAGCTCTGATACAAAAAATGTAAAGACCCATCCCAAGTGGGCCTTACTTGAAAAAGTATCTAATACTTTTCAGAACTGAGAACCTAGACAATTTTATATAACAATAATATATCCGGATAAACATCATTATATATACAAACACTTACATAGTTATGCCAATTTCTAAAAGCATAACACTTAACTTTTACAAAAGATATCTCATGGGATACAACCCTCATTGGTACTATTAGACATTTACAAACTGAAAGTAATTATTACTTATTACAAAAGACTTGGACACGGATGATTGGCACATGAACCAACCTAAAAGACTTCGACCTTCACAACTTGTCACTTAAGATCCGAAATCTTCCGCAAAACTTCCTGAAAAGTTTAAAAGAAGGGGGTAAGATATAAAGCTCATCAAGTACTTACTTTACTCAAGGTAATCGCTTCTAATAGCTTTTATATCATGAGATATTATTCAATAATAAAGGTATTAACAACCCATCAATAAGCAATTTAAATTAAACACCCTTCTCTGATTAATCAAATTAAACACCCCTCATTGGGAAAGCTGATTTTTGTGC
Source organism: Bretschneidera sinensis (assembly GCA_023935145.1). Lineage (NCBI taxonomy): Eukaryota > Viridiplantae > Streptophyta > Magnoliopsida > Brassicales > Akaniaceae > Bretschneidera > Bretschneidera sinensis. Next base: position 28,527,054 of record CM043701.1, on the reverse strand, counting down.
ATCTTGGTTTTTATTACATTGTACCCTTGTATCAATTTAAGTCAATGAAAACATTAAAAGTCATAACAAGGGTAAGTTAATAACTTAACAAGTATCAACATTTTTTTAAATTTTTTCTTTTCCCTTGAATTCTGAAACAAAGTGTTATTGAATTTAATTGGACTAGTATTGCACTTCAAAGCATAGAAATATCAAACATGATTTTCTATTTGTCAAATCGATAGCCAAACAGTAATAATATAAAAGTAAAAGGAATAACTTATAGAGTTATAGTATGTTAGCATCGTGTTTCTTACAAGAAAATTTCAAATTCAACTCATTTTACCTCCATTTCATTTGACTATATATGAGATAATGAGATACCAATTTCTACTTTACCACCAATCAGTTTAACAAAAAAAAATATTTTTATTAAAAAAATTCAGGTTTTTGAGTCAAGTTGTTTCGGGCTTCGGGTCAAGTAAGGTTCGGGTTCGGTTTATTTGGGATTTTAGGTCGTTCAGGTTCAGGTCATTTTAGGCTTCATCTTGTTTTGGGCATGAGTCATTTCGAGATTCGGGTGTCTTTGGTTCGAGTTGAGTCGAGTTTGGTTCACTTTATTTTAATATGATTTCGGGTTTTAGACGGGTTAAGTTTCAAACAGGTGGGTTTTGAGTTAATCAGGTCGGGTTTTTCAAGTCGGGTCAGATTTTGCCACCTTTAAAAGAGACATATCTAATCAATTGTTTAGACTTGAAGGATGGAGATGATGAATTGAATATGAAGAAGTTTTGATGGATGGGGAGGTTCCCGTGCCACCTCTAGAGAAAGATAAGTTGAAGATGCCAAGTGTATTCAAAGATGAATAATTGTTCATGAATATATCAAGAGATGAGCCAAATGAAGAGATGATGACTGATTTAAAAATTAAGAGGAGGAGATGGGAAGAACAAAAGAAAAGATCACACAAACCAAAGAAAAAAGTCAAATTTGATTATGGGGTGGAGAATTTGAGCTAAGGTGGAGATTGTTGGGATTTTGGCTCAAATCTCCACAAGGAGGACTTATAATTAGTTTGGGAAATGTTTAAGTTCGTATTTTATATTTACTTGTTCTAGTAGGAGTAGTAGTAGTTTCCTATTAGATTGTTGCTTATTCTAGTAGTAGTTGTTGTTATTTTCCTACTAATATTAGGAAAATATCCTTAATATCAAGAGGTTACTAGAGAAGGTTTGAGGCACACTCATAATTCTAATATACATTGTAAATCAGAGGGGTTTACTACTAAAAATAGGTTAAGAGCTTTAGGTGTATTGGGGGTTTTTGGTTGTGAGGTTGTGAGAGTCTAGCATCTTAGTTTTGTAATGATCATCCTAATGAGAATTAATACTCCCTTGCTTAATATAGAAACCAAACATATGCAGCCAAACACCAAACCTAAAGCATCATATATATTTGTTTTAGGAGAATGAATAAGGTATAAACAAAGAAATATCAAATTCCCAAGATAAGCACAACAAAACAGCACACTAGAAACATAAAACCAACACTCAAACCAGTAAGAAGCTAAAAGATACTTATTATGCTAGGATTCTCACCGCCAAAACAGTAAGATCTGCAATTTTGTAAGGATAGCAACCTACACCCCCTATCTAAAAACACTTATCACCTTTTCAAATGGATTGTATTTGACTGAATCACAACACCAACCAAACAGAGACTTGGACTAACAGACAAAAAAAAAACACCTCTATTATATAGCAAATTGAACTAGGCAGGTCTCAACTATAAGCCTGACTATGAATTTTTTTCCTCCCATCACTGCTACTTCTGATCTGCGTCAAGCATTAAAACATCAGACGAATATTGCACAAACCATTATGATTTTCAGCAAACACCATCCAGGCTTGTATCTACCCCACACGTTACCTTACATACATAAATACGGACTGACTCAATCCCATAGATTTACTTCATTCGAACTCCTTCCTTTTATTGTTTGTCAGCTATATGGGTTACATTCTTTATCATGTAACCAAGCTTCCATGTCCATAGATCTTCCTACAGCCATTTTAGCAAAAGCATCAGCCATATTGTTTGCTTCTCGAAGAGTGTCGTGTAAGCTCATTTTTTCTAATCCCTCCATATTGTTTGTATTTCGTTAAACACTGAATTGTATTTCCATGGCCTAGAGTCGTCACCATAGATCAAGGAAACCATTGTTCTATAATAACTCTCAATAGCTAATTTCACTTCCCTTATCTACTACACCTCACATAAATACTTCAACACTTCCTTAATTTCCATCAGTTCAGCTAAATTAGAGTCTGCCACTCCAATGTTCTTTGAGAATAGCATGAGAACTTAGCCCGAGTCAAATCTCAGCACCCTCACCCTCGCTGGACCTGGTTTTCCTTTCGAGGAACCATTTTACATTAAATTTCACCACCCCCAAGATTGGGTAAACCATGAAATATTCCCTCTTTTTATTTTGTCTGACCTTTGAAATTCAGTTCCCCAATGTTTGAAATGACCTCATTAATTCTATCTCCAACGTCCTCCCATTTTTCTTTAATCCACTATCCCATTCTAATCTTTATTAGATAGATTAATCCACTATCCCATTTTGCTCTGAAATATTATCTCATTCCTTTTACGCTTGATAGGCCACAATATTGCATATAGAATCATATCCCAAATCTTTTTTACATTTCTTTTTTGGCACAAAACTTTCCATTGTAGAAAAGTCTCCTTGACACCTTTAGATTGGACCCATATTACTCATCACCAACTTAAGCAAATACACCACACATGTCAGCTCTAAACGCAATCAATAAACAGGTGTTTGATAGACTCTATCTCCCCTCTGCAAAGCACATATAACCTTTCATTCACTTCTAGGCATTTTCATTAATCAATTCTTCTTTCACTAGAAGGCTATACTAATGAATATAACATTCGTTGGTATATGGAATTTTTTAAATGTTGCCTTGATCTAGTGAGTGATCTCATGCCCATCATGTTCGAATGGGAGATGTTGGAAATTAGGGTCTAGTTGGGTGCCCATGATGGACAGTTTGATCTTCCCATATAATAATTTGAATTAGAGAAAGGGAAGAATGGTTTCCTTCTCTCCCCACATTTCTCCACATGTTGATTCAACTGCAAACTTAAGAAAATTTTCGAAGTTGTGACTGATCGGTAGAAAAAACGGTCAGAAACTTTCTAGGAGCAATGCATGATTTTTAGTGAGAGAAAAACACATTATTCCTCCTGTAGAAAGACAATGGCTCTTGGGCGGAAATATTTTGTATACTTTCGGCCTCTATGATCATATACACGACCTAAGGTGAGATTGAAGACAAGAAGACTTGAAAAGGAGTCCAAAATACAAGATGTTTCGTGCCAAAAAGGTAAGAACGGAATCCGCTGCAATATCTCAATTTATATTGGCATAATAAGAGATTCAAGATTGAGATTTAACACTTTGAACTGTGTCAAACAACTAAATTTTAGGTGGAAATTCTATTTGTATTTTGCCTGATTTTAATAAGTTACTAGCTTGGGAGGTTTTAGAATCTTCTCTGTATTGAAATATATGGTATCAACTTCATGATTATTAAAGTCTAATGCTACTCTTATAGTAGCTATAGCATTTTCTAATTCATGGTAACTAGATATGATGAGAATGATTTTTGGAAATTCCCATATTAATCCCTTTAATCGATCTCCCTAAGATTAGAATGACAGCAAAGTTATTATATGCATGTGTTATGAGTAGGCAATATAGGTGTAACAAGTGAAAGAAGCATTCTTTAAAAAGAAAATATCTTTAGTTGAACACTTGAATTTAATGATTATCGTTTCAATTTGCTCTCACAATGCGAAAAAATGGTAGCAATGCTAATGATCATAATGTAGCAATCTTAAATACTTAAACACAAAAGATTTAACTCGAGTATATATATATATATACACACACTTAAAGGAAAAATAGTCGAAGTTTTTTTCCTATTTCGCTGATTAATAGTTCAACAAAAGATTGTCTTATATCTTTTGTAATACAGACAAAGCACTCTTTATAAACATTTTGATGATGAATTTGCTTAAGTTTAAAAATTTTAGAGCTTGTGAACTAGATATGCAGATAATAAGTTTTAACATAAGTTTAGGAAGGGAACAAGATCATAGTTAGTGACTCAAAATAAGTTAGACAATTAAATTTGTTGATGTGGGAATTACATTTAAAACTTTGAAGCATTTAGGTTTAGGAACTAACAGAGATGTTGGATTTAGTGTTATAAAATAACATGCAACGTTAGATGCTATGCCAATTTAAAGAAAATTTATAGTTGTTTTATAAAATAATGTGCAACGTTAGGTTCTGTACCATTTATATATATATATATATATATATATATATATATATATATATATATATATATATAGTTGTTTAAGCACATCATTAGTTTCCTACTTTAACCGTCTACTTGTTTAATATAGTATTCAAGTTTATGTAACACCCTTAATTAGATTTCATGAGTCTGGTTGTGCACGTTGTTGGTAGGGCTCTTGATGATATTGGCAATAGTATATAAGTACTAGAAATAATATTACAATCAAGAAATAAGAAGAAAATTATTTTAAGACATCAATATAGTTTCAAATTGAAATTATACAAATAAAAAATATACCTCATTTGACCAAAACTAAAAATCTTCTAAATACCTAGAGCAACCAAACAAAAGCAAAAGCCAATCAACCAATCCTAAGACATCATATGTGAAAATAATTAATAAAACAAGCAACATTTCATAATAAGAAGAAAAAAAAGAACTAAGCCTAGTAGAACCCACGCCCAAATTCAAGATTATCATAGCCTTGATTATTATACTCATTACTAGGATTATTTAATCCACAAGGCATTTCATTCTGATTGAACCCAGTCAGATTTGGGTCAAAGGGAAGAGTCCCACCCATACTAGAACTTCCCATAAAATATGGTGAAGGAGTTGACTTTGGATTCCCCTCTCCAGTACTAAAACTCCCTGCAAAAAACTGTCCAAGAGTCAAATTTGGGTTAAAGGGAAGACCCCCTCCAGTACTAGAACTCCCCACTAAAAATTGCGGAGGAGTTGTACTTTGAATAGTAAGCTTTTTAGCTTGTGTTGCCACATTCTTCTTCAGCTCCTCTAGAGAATCCTTCAACTGATCAAGTTGTGGCAAGCTGAGTTCCTCCACAGGAGCCTCCCACCAACATTCACTTTGGCTTATCTTTCTAATCTCGTTAAGCTCTTCACCCCGCTTCTTTTCAGTTTCAAGTTGGTGTAGGACCTAATCCATATATAATTTGTTTAACTCATTAATAATTTGAAAAACTTTAACATAATGCTTTTTGCTTCAAAAAAGGAATGTAATGCTCTTAAAACTAAAGAAGAAATTTAAAATGAAAAAAAAATATAACTATATACTACATAGTATTATTAACCAAACCTGAGTGAGATGCATGTTTAACTCCAAGATGGTAGCATTGCGATATGCCTCAATTAGTTGGATAGTGTGTGAATGTTGTGGAGGAATACCACTAAGGAAACGATCAACCACCGTTTCAGCAAAAGGATGGCCAAAAGAGAACACTTTTTTCGCAGGTGAGAACATGACAATAGCAATCTCTGCACCACAAAGAGTGCAGAGTTCACTGGCCTTCTTGAAAAGGCCATATTTACGTTTAGAGAATGTAACTTGAAGATTACTTTGTTTGCTGATTTTTTCAATTGCAACCTTTCGGCGACCTTTGCCTCTTGCCATGGCAAAAAGTGACCAAACTAGGAACAAAATCTACTTGAAAAAGAGATTATAGAATGATTTGGATTGGAATTGGATGGAAAGAGGGGAAATGAGCAAGTATTTATAGGAGCTTCAAGGCAGAGATTTAACAATTTAGGCTGTCAAAATTACCAAGTTTAAGGTGGAAATTCGTTTTTTTTATTTTCTGACTTTATGTTCTTTCTAGTTTTGGAGGTTTTAAATCTCTTCCTGATTGAAATATATGGTATCAAAATCCTGATTAGTAAAGACTAATGGTAATCCTACAGTGGTTACAGCCTTTTTTGATTCATCATGACTAGATATATAGAATGAGGAAATTTCTTCAAAATTGTGCCATGTATCTATCCCTTTGCGATGCTAATCCTACAGTGGTTACAGCCTTTTCTGATTAATCATGACTAGATATATAGAATGAGGAAATTTCTTCAAAATTGTGCCATGTATCTATCCCTTTGCGATGAGAATGAAGGCAATATTTTCTTTTGTGTTATGAGTAGGCTACGTAGGTGAATCCAAATGTTTACTATACAATTAGCGGTCAAAAAATACTTCCATTCTTGGTGTTACTTTACTTGTTTAAATCATGCAATAATTTCAAGATGGCAACACTGTTTATCTTGAGTCTTTTTGGTGGTTCTATACAGTGTTTCTGCTGTAGTTTTTGTACCTTGCTTGTCAATAATAAAAGCTTTACCGTTCAAAAAAAATGGGCAGCAGTGACTTGGGTAATTAAAAGTGGGCATTTCTAGTCTATACCATACATGTATCCTACATATATTTTTTTTACCTATATATCCTATATTTAAAATCTTTTTGTCAATAGTTAGTAATGGAACCATTTTTGTAGCAACAACCATTTGGTTTAGGTGTAGGTGTAGGTGTAGACACTAAATGGAGAGCGGGATCAGTGGTTGTCGAGAGGTCTACGGTTCTGGACTAGTGAAGTATGCGTCAGCTCTAATAGACACCAATTCCAAAAGTGAAGTTACCATTGAGAGCAAGAATAGAACTTCAAGTAGAGGTGTAGACATTAACAAGAGAATGGTGTGAATTCCTTCCAACTGAAGTACATGTCTATCCAATTTCATATAATCCTATTGTGATTAATATTTTTTCTGTAAAATTTTTAAAAAGTCATGCCCGTTCTGACATGGATTAAAACAATAGTTAAATTTCTAAATAATTGTGCACTTATACATGGAATGAATTTATGCAAATTAAAATATGCTCTAAAAAACAGATTCTACACTTTGTGCTGTGTTATTTGATGCACTTTGGAATATACGTGCTACTCGATGCATTGATTTGATTGAAATTCATTGAACAAGTCTAAAGTTGTGAACTTCATTGAACAAGGCGATTTTGCATTGCCTACAAAATTACATAACACTAAACCTATGCTCACATTTTGCATTGCCTAGCTAAATCACAATTTTGCGTTGATTGAACTTTATTGAACAAGGTACCTACCCATTTCACAATTTTATGTCAAGTTAGCAAATTTTTTCACTCAACAACATCTAATAATAACTTGACTTTGATTAAACTTCATTGAAATAAGATAGAAACAGAGTCTAATGCCAAATTAGAGGAACAAAACTATCGCTAATTAGAGAACCAAGAAAACATTAAAGCAACCACAAGACCAACAATCAAACACTTTTGAATTCTATCTTTCTGTTGGTATGTATCCATTTCTCTTACCACAAGCATCTCTCAATTTTTGTATATTTCCAATATATTTTCTAGCAAATTCATTATTAGACATAATATGACCCAAGTTTGAGAGAAACATGGGCTTGGAGAATCCACCAAACGAAGGCCCAATATCTATAATGTTAAAGACCTTATGAATCCCGAAACTTAAGGCAATGGATTTTGGCTCCACCACTATATATATGTCCTTCACTAATCCAATTTATTTTTCATGTCGGATTGGTCTTACACATCTCTTTACTCACATGTGAATATTTCCAACAATCTTTCCTTCACTCACACGTGAATATTCCCAATAATCTTTCCCTCATTTTTGAGTTTCAATTGCTCCCCTTCGCCATCATGCCTACACCACCCCAAGCTCACACCATAGTCCAACATGCACACCTAGAAAGTTACTCATTCTCTTATCTTGGGTCAGAGAACTACAGTTTGATTTTCCAACAATGAGCTTTATAGACTCCACCTTGCGAGCCACACAGACTTCATCATTCAATCATCACTGCTTGCCATAAAAATCATCTTGGTCGCGTCACACAGGTCCCTCGAGCTCCCTTTATTGTTCAACTATACCACAACGAGCATCCCGAAGTCAACCACATGATTTTTTCACGCACAGCCGGACCATCAGCTTTTATACCACTTGTTAGGCATAATATGACCCAAGTTTTCAGGTTTGGGGAGTCCACTAAGCAAAAGCCCAATATATATAATATTAGAGACCATATGAACCCTAAAAATTAAGCCAATGGGCTCTTGTTCCACAACCATATATATGTCATTCCCTAATTTGTAAAATAGAAAAGGTGAATGAGAGTATGGAAGAGGACAGATCGAGGTCCCTCTCTAGAGTTTTCTAGTGAAGTTGATTTGGGGCAGCTACACATATGCATTGGCCGTGTTTTAGAATCAGGTGGAGTCATGATCATTTGTTGATTTGAGTTGTGTGTAGCTGGTGGACTTGAAGGCCAATGGTTTCTGTTTGTGGCATTGACATACATGTTGAGGTACAACTAATCTTCAAGGTGGCAGGAATATTTTTCAAATTAAGTGGAGATTTGTTGGTATATGAATAATATTCTTGATGTGGGACTCCATAAGCATGATAGGCAAGATACTTGAATGAGAAGTCTTTTTTAACTTGGAGACTAAGTAACTTGGTGGGCAAATCAATATACTTGAATAGAAAGTATTTTTTGACTTCGAGACTAAGTATCTTGGGGGGGTGGAAGTTTTTGGGTTGTATATATGTGTGTGTGTGCATTAGGAATATGAGGGTAACACACAAGACACAAGGGTAGAAAGACTTTGGGTTAAGAGAGGGTTTACAGGGGTTGTTGGGATTGGGTTTAATTGGGGACAAAAACTCAATATAATTTTTTTGTATTTCTCTCATGATAAAGAACGAGTTTATTCTCTCCGTGGAGATAGTCAAGATTGTATTGAACCATGTAAATCTTGTGTGCTAACTTGCTTTATTATATCTTTGTTTATTTTTTTTCATTAAATTCACATGTGTAGGTGATTCAATTAAATCTCGGTATCAAGTCGCTTTACATATTCATGTTTTTTCCCAACATTCACCATCTCTTCATAACAACATCCACATTGTCCAAGTGTATGCAAACAGCATTAATTTCAAGTTATTTGCTTTGAAATTTTACAACTCAAACCAAAATTAAAGTTTTAATGTGACAAAATTTACTTACCCCATAACTAGAACAACTCCAAAACCTCATTCCTGGGTTGGATTCAGTCCATGACATTCGCAAGGTGCCTTGACATGATGACATAATGATTATTTGATCTTCATGCACTCAAATAAATTTGAGTAGAATAACCACTAAGTCAAGGGTCATTGTTAGGGTTTGATCATATCTATTTCCTTTAAGGTCTGGTGATAAAGTTCGAAGAAGAATAGACCCCAAAGAAGAAAAAGCATATACTACGCGCACTAAAAATAACATAAAATAACAGATATTATCAAATAATCAATTTGCTATTAACGACAATTCAAACATAGAACGTACAAATCAAAATAATAGAAACTGTCAATTGATCAATTAATTAAAGACCTAGAAATACACATCACACAAACATGGAAAATATGGAGGTGATTTTGCAATCTGATGGAGCAAAACCGGAGCAAGGATTTGATGATTCAATTTCTACGGTTTTAAACCTTATATTAATATTACTAATCTGTCACTAATCCTGAGTAGACCATAAACTAATGTTTACTAATGTCCACATTGTTAGGGTTAAACTACCCTATCCCTACGGATCTTAAGATGCGAATATAGAGAAGAAAATAGAAATAAATCAAAGACAAACACACAGCACACAGATTTACGTGGTTCACCCAAACTCGAGTTACGTCCACGGAGTTGCAGCGATTTCACTATGTCTTGAAGAACAATACAAGGAGGTCTTACCCCTAGACACCCTTCACAGTATTCCCAAAAAAATGGCTCACACACTTTCACAAAAGAATAAGATGAAACCCTTATATTTCCGAGTTAAAATAAAACAGATACCAAACAGTGCTGAAAAGACCAGATTGGACAAAATAAAATAAAAATACCACTAGGCTCCACATATAGCCTAACAATCTCCCCCTTGGAGACTGGTCCAATCACCAACACCAAGCACCACATGCCTTCAAACAAAGCAACCATCGCCGCAACTCATTTAACTGTCCTCAAGCTTGAAGACCAACTGAAGCTGAGCATTGCTTCAATTTCTCAATAGTGACACCCTTAGTCAACATATCTGCTGGATTCTCAGTTCCACGAATCTTCTCCAGTACCAACTGTTCACTGTGGAGAAGAGAGCGAATAAAGTGATATCTCAACCGTATATGCTTCATCCTGGAACGAACGCCAGATTCTTAGCAAGAAAAATAGCACTCTGACTATCACTGTGTAGAGTACCCCTCTCATTCTTCTTACCCAGCACATCCAAGAGACCCTGTAACCAAACCATCTCCTTCTCAGCTTCAGTTATGGCTATATACTCAGCTTTTGTAGTTGAGAGAGCAACGATCTTCTGCAACTTAGAAGCCCAACTTACAGTTGTACCAGCCAAAGTATACACAATCCCTGTAGTACTCTTTCTGCTATCAACATCACCAGCTAAACCTGCATCCACAAAACCCTGTAGTTTTAAACCTACCCTTATGAAGCACAGAGATGTATCTGAAGTGCCTTTCAAATACCTCAGGATCCATTTGACTGCTTCCCAATGCTGTTTTCCCGGATTACTCATGTACCTACTCACTACTCCCACTGCATGTGCAATGTCCGGTCTTGTGCAGACCATGGCGTACATAAGACTTCCAAAAGCTGAGGCATAGGGAACCCTACTCATGTAGTCCTGCTCCTGCTCTGTCTTTGGTGATTGATCCTTAGATAGTCTAAAATGACTAGCCAAAGGTGTGTTCACTGGTGTAGTACTATCCATGCTAAATTGACTGAGAACCTTCTTCACATACTCTGTCTGTAAAAGTTTCAAAGTCTCACTGACTTTATCTCTGATGATTCTCATACCAAGGATTTGTTTTGCAGCACCCAAATCCTTCATGGCAAACTGTTTTGACAACTGCCTCTCGAGATTATTAATCTCCTCAATGTTAGATCCTGGAACGAGCATATCATCCACATATAATAGTAATAGGATATAAGAGTTGTCAAAACTCTTAACATCACAACAATGGTCTGCTTGGCACCTTGTGAACCCGATGCTACAAAAGAAGTTGTCAAACTTCTTGTACCATTGTCTTGGAGCTTGTTTCAACCCATACAAACTCTTTCTCAGTTTGCAAACCTGATTTTCCTTTCCCTACACTGCAAATCCTTGTGGCTGATGCATATAAATATCCTCCTCCAAATCACTATGAAGGAATGCTGTCTTCACATCTAACTGCTCAAGATGTAGGTTCTCTGCAGCCACAATTCCCAGTAGCAGCCTAATTATTGAAACCCTTTCACAACCAATATGGCCTTGTAGCAATTGCTACCATCATGCTCTTCTTTTACTCTGTACACCCATTTGTTATGTAAAGCTTTCTTCCCTTCTGGTAATTCAATTAGTTCCCATGTCTGATTCGTCATCAGTGAGTCCATCTCATCTTTCATGGCCAACTCCCACTTGCTAGAATTTTTAACCTGCAAAGCTTCATCATAACATTCTAGCTCACGACTGTCAGTCAACAAAATATAGAACAAGGATGGTGAGAACCGCTGTGGAGGTCTAATGTTCCTAGAAGACCTTCGGACAACACTTATGGGTGTACACTATTCTACCTATGGGTATGTATTCTCATCATTTTCTTGACTCCTACTCTACACTATGCTCTCATAAAATTCATTCAAGTCGAAAAACTCAGACTTCTTTGGTTCTGGCCCTGTAACAACAGATTATGCACTTAACCTGTCTTTGTATATAACCTGTTCATTGAAAATCACATTTCTACTCCTGATGATTTTTCGATTTTGATTGTCCTAAAACCGATAACCAAAAACTTCATCACCATAGCCAATAAAGAAACATTTTCTAGACTTATCATCTAGTTTACTGCGAGCATCAAAGTCAATATGAACATAATATAAACAGCCAAAAACTTAAGTAAGAAAAGTTTACCTCTTTTCCACTCCATACCTCTTCAGGTATCCTGCAATCCAAAGGAACTGACGGTCCTTGATTTATCAAGTGAGCTATTGTGCTAACTGTATCGGCCCAAAAAGTTTCTGGCAACCCAGCATGCAACCTCATACTTCTAGCACGCTCATTGAAGGTCCTATTCATGCGTTCAGCCACGCCATTCTGTTGTGGTGTCCTGGGAATAGTCTTCTCCATCCTAATCCCATTAGCAGCACAAAATTCTCTAAACCCCCCATCTATGTACTCTCCACCATTATCAGACTTCAAACATTTTATCTTCAAACCTGTTTCAGTCTCAATCATGGCCTTCCATTTCTTAAAGGTCTCAAATAACTCAGATTTATTTTTCAGAAAATAAACCCATACCTTCCTACTTGAGTCATCAATAAATGTGATAAAATACCGTGAACCTCCAAGAGATGTAACCGGGGAAGCTCCCCACAAATCTGTGTGTATCAACTCCAATTTTTCAGACTTTGGAGTTCTGCCTCCTTTCAAGAAACTGACCTTTCTCTGTTTCCCCAGAATGCAGCTTGATGAGTCTTAAATATTGCATGTTTAAGCCCTTAAATTATATTTGTTAAGCTCTTAGTTTGTATTATTTCACTTTATTTTATGTTTTTTCTGTGTTTTGCGTATTTTTGTAGGTTTGTGGAGAAAATGAAGCATTTGGAGGTGTCAAGCTTCAAGAGCTAGAGCTGAGGATGCCTTGCACTCGAGCGCACCTGCCTACAAACGAGCGCATGGTCAACATACCATATCAAAATTTTGGCAGTTCAGTGCACCTGCGATCGAACGCACCAGACATGCGATCGAGCGCACATGCGATCGAGTGCACTCGAGCAGTATCCCACATCGAATCTGCAACCCATTATGCTCCGAGACTCCCCCTATATAAACACCATTTGACTTCATCATTCAGTGTGCAATTCCTGGGCCATTTGGTGTAATTCGATGGACGTCTGCTAGCATTCTGGTGGATCCCGAAGGCTTTGCTACCATGAGGGGAGGCGCCGCCCAATAACAAGTGGAATTTCTCCCTTGTAAAGTAAATATTTCTTTTCATTTTGTTTTTTTTAGTTTAAATGTTTATCATTTTTATTATAAATTGTAGTTTCATAACAATGAGTGGCTAGAATCTTTAACTAAGGTTGAAGATGAAGCCTCATCATTGTTTGGCATATTAGTTTCAGTTTTGTTTATACAATTCTGATTTTTTTTAGTATAAATGTTCTGTCAATTATTTGAGTAGAATCTTATGATTGATTGCGTTTAAATTGTTCTCTTGGATATTCCTTGTGTTTCATCTGATAGATACATCAAATTGTTTTTGATTAAATTGGATTTCCTTTGTGATCTGTTAAAAGTGGATACATTGGATGCTTTTGGTTTAATTGGGATATTTGTGGTTTTTTGTCTTAAGTTGGATTCATGGAATGTTTTGATAGACTATTTTTACATGAAGATATATGCTTAGCTTTGGTGGGGTGGATTCAGAAACCTTAGTGTTTTTATCATTAGTTTTAAATAAATTTAATTAAAGTTTATATTTCTTTTGCAAAAATACAACTCAAAATTCGGAACTAGGTTAAAATAAGGGTTAACTTAGATAAAATTATATTTTCACAATGCAATTCCCTGTGGATTCGACCTCGCACTTGCACACACTATATTGCAAACTAGGGGTGAGTATGGGTCGGTTTGGGTCGGTTTAGCTTAAAAATTCAACCCAACCCATTCATACCGGGTTGAAAAAATCTCAACCCAACCCAACCCATGAACCCATCCAACCTCAACTCAACCTAATCCATTCTAATCGGTTTGGGTCGGTTTGGGTCACCAGGTTGATATATTTTTTCTACTAAAAAATTAGATTATACATATTACATAACAAAAAAATATTATACTAAATCCAAAACCAATTCCATACATATTGAAAGTAAAAGTTGTGTGCATCAGCTTTATATAAACTAATATTCAATACTTTTGTTAACATCTTGGATATTGTTATGAAAACAAACATTAACAAATACCCTTTCCAACATACAGCACACCAAAATTCGCCAACCAAACGAGATGAGTAGAAGCACAACAAATACTTTCCAAGATACAACACACCAAAACTCTTTCAATTTTGTAGAATGATTGTAAACCAGCCTTAAAGTCTTCGTGATCTAATTCCTACATAATGTCACACGTATATATCAGATAAAAACCATAAAGTAAACAAATATATATATATATATATATATATATATATATATATATATATATATATAGACACAAAAAAAAAACTAACTTACCAAAATATGGAAGTATTCCATCAATATTTAGGGAAAGCAGATTCCACCGTTAAACTTTTAACTCTAAAAAAAATAAGTGATACATCAGTACATAGAAAAATAAAAAAACGTGTAACCAATAAAATTATTAAAATTAAACAATAAAAATTAATTACCTGATTCAAATTTCTCAAGCTCTTCCAAACTCTCTTCAACATGGATTGGTATTGGTGACGCTCGCAACCAATCTTGCGCACAAATAAGAGCTTCCACTATTCTATGAGTCAAGGAACTACGAAACACATCAAGAACACGACCACTCGTGCTAAAAACTGATTCAGAAGCAACTGTAGAAATAGGCATTGCCAACACATCTCTTGCCACTTGAGAAAGAATTGGACATTTACTTGAATTAATTTTCCACCAATCCAAAATATCAAATTTCACAGTATCTTTTTCATCAGCATCATCCAAATACATATCCACCTCTGATTTATCCACACCAGTTTTTTCCTCTTGGTACCTTTTATATCGACTCGTCATCACAAAAAGAGGATCTTCCACAAAATCAACTTTCATCTCACTAGAAATTTGAGTCCTTGAAATTGATTTACTACTTGAGGATGAAGAATTAGAAAGCAAACTATAATTATCAAACAACTGGACCAAAGTATCTTTCACTTTTTTACACATCCCAATGGCAACATTAAGTTCATAAATTTGACTAAAAGAAAACTTCACGTAAGTTAGTTTATATCTAGGATCAAGAACAACTGCCATAAACAACATCATATTTATTTTCTCAACATCCCCCCAATATTTGTCAAATTTCGCTTTCATCTTCAAAGCCATCATACTCAAGTGTGGGTCTTCACTTCTTGACCACTCAATCAACAGATATTCAATACCAACAATTTGACTAAAGAACGAATTAAAAGTAACATATAAAGTACCAGAAAAACGCAAAGTAGCATTATAGAAAGTTTTCAAGAATTTAACCAATGCATGAGCATTTTTCCAATCATTCTCATTGGGAACCCCTCTTTTATCATTGAGATGATGTAGAAAATGTGATTCTTGTTGTTCTTCCAACCGTTCAAAAGCCTTTTGAAATTTAAGTGCAGCTTCCAGCATCATATAAGTTGAGTTCCACCTAGTTGGAACATCTAGGCATACAAAACACTTGGTTGATATTTTCTCTTCTTCCGCACATTCTTTAAAATTTTCCAACCTCGCCGGAGAAGCCCTCACATACTTCACTGCATCACGAATCCGATCAACGGAGTCCTTACAATATTCCAAACCATCACTCATAACGAGGTTTAAAATATGAGCACAACATCTCAGATGGAGAAATTCACCATTCAAGACACTTCCATTCCAATGATTAATTCTTTTCATCATATACTTTAAAGATTTATCATTGGAAGTGGCATTATCAATCGTGATTGTGAAAACTTTCTCAATACCCCATTCTAGCAAACATAACTCAAACAATTTCCCAATTGCTTCTCCTTTATGACTAGAAATTGGACAAAAGTTTAAAATCCTTTTATGTAATTTCCAATTACTATCAATAAAATGCATGGTGAGACACAGATAATTAATGTTTTGCACAGAAGTCCATGTGTCCGTTGTGAGGCAAACTCTTTGAGATTCTTTACGCAAAAGATCTTTTATCTTTTTTTTCTCAGCATAATAAAGTGCCAAGCAATCTCTAGCTATCGTAAATCTTGAAGGAATTTTAAATTTCGGTTGCAATGAGGCAACAAAATCCTTAAAACCTTCATGTTCTACAAATTTAAAAGGTAATTCATCAACAATGACCATTCTATTAACTAGGGTTCTAGATACTTCATGATCAAAACCTTTTGCCACACCCGAAATATTCAAAGTAGTAGTACCATCTTTTGCTATAGTTTGATAATATGACAAAGTCTTTTGTTTCTTGCACTTAATATTATAAGGATACTTAGTACACCTATTCAAATGTTTCCACATTGTACTAGTACCATTATTACTATCACAAGCATAAGTTTGTCCACAATAATTACATGTAGCTTTCTCATTTTTCGATTTCTCACTTTCAATCAAAGTAAAATGTTCCCACACATCTGATGTTCTTTTAGAAGGTTTTTTTCTTGAGTCACTCACCTTTTCCTTTGAAGCTGCACTTTTTTTTGAAGTTGAAGATAAATCATTGGGGTTATCTACCATACTTGACAGTTGACACTTGACACCTGTATCAAAAATAAGCAAATAAAAGTTAACATTTAAAATATCAACCATTATTTTTTATATAGGCTTTCATAAATTAATATAATAATTTTTATGATTAGGTAGATTTTTTATTTTTATGATTTTTTAAATGACCTAAAAATATTATTTTTTATAAAAGAGAATCGAAATTAAAATTTGTTATGAAAATTATAAATTATGCCAAATACTACCGGGTGCTCTGCCCGAGTGAATGGGTCAATGAAAATTATAAATTATACCAAATTATAATTTCACCAGCGTTTGGTTGACACCTTTCCCTGACATGGAAAGTTCATATATTTCTCTATTTACATTTTCTAGTTAGTTTGATGGTTTCGTTGAATCTTTTTGAATAAATGAAGTACGGTGGAGATTCATTTGAGTTTAAGCATGGATACTCAATTATTGTATGGATCAGTTGGTGAAAAACTTTAAAGAGGCTTGGCAATTTTCTTATGTTCTTAAAAAAAAAAATCTGTTCTATCCTCTAGATCAGATAGCTCGATCTAATGCATAAAAGTGCCAAATACATGCCAACACTGCATAAAAGTGCAAAAAACTGGCCAGAACTTAAACTATAGTACTACATAGTGCATACCTTTTTGAGTTTTTGGCTTTCTCTCGCTTCCTCTCCACAGCCCCCAGAAAAAAAACGAAGAAAGAGAGAACTGAAACTCTCAATTAGAGGTTAGGTTTAGTTTAGTAAATTGTAATTTTTTTCCAAAATACCCATCATTTTATTATCTAATTACAACAACCTATGCCCTGTTTGGCTGCTTGGATTTGGACAGTACTACATATAATTTTACTCATTAATTATACTATAATTATTTAAACACAATTTTATATTTAATAAATACAATATATATAAAAAATATAATTATATATTTGACCGGGTTACCGGTTTGGATCGGTTTAAAAATTTTGAACCCATGACCCGACCCAACCCAACCCACCGGGTTCAAAAAAATTTTAACCCAACCCAACCCAACTTCTAAAATGACCCAACCCAACCCATTATATCGGTTTGGGTCGGGTCCACGGATCAACCGGGTTCCATGCTCACCCCTATTGCAAACAACTCGTGCGCTTGCGAGTAATTTAAAACTCACAACAAGTTTTTGGCACCGTTGCCGGGGAATTGTTTGGTTTGTGAAATTTTTGTCTGAATTAATTTTATTCTTCTACTAGTTAGTTAGCATTGTTTGTTTGATTTTTCTTTTTGGCAATTTTATTTTATTTTATTTGTTTCTATTTGCATTGTTAAATAAAAAAAATAAAAAAACAAAAAAAAAACATTTTTATTTTGCAAATTTCTGCTGTTTAGGTTATTTTAGTGCTTTTTGTGCGGTATATGCTTGGTCGAAGATCCTTGAATTTAGATTTGATACATTTAGATCCCGACTTAGAAAGAACTCTTAGGAGGCAGACAAGAGCACCAATTGAAAGAGAGACAATTGAAATGGGAGAAAATTTTAGGAATACAAATCATCCTGAACATGTAGAGCAACCTAGAGCTTGGAATGTGGACTTCACTACATCCCTTAGGGATTTGTTCGCACCCGTTGCGACGAATTCATCTTCTTGCATAGTGTTGCCACCTACCAATGCCACCCATTTCGATTTAAAACCCCATGTCATCCAACTCCTACCCTCATTTCATGGCTTAGAACTTGAGAACCCTTATAGTCATGTGAAGAAATTCAAAGATATTTGTACTACATTCAAATTCAAGAACTTCTCTGAGGAGTCTGTCCATCTTCGACTTTTCTCTTTTTTCTCTTCACGATAGAGCTAGGGCGTGGTTGGATTCAAACACGCCCGGGTCTATCACATCTTGGGAAAACCTGCTTAGTAAATTTTATTATAAGTTTTTCCCAATGTCTAGAGTGAATGAGTGCCGAAAGGAGATTAGTTCTTTCACTCAGGATGAGGATGAGAAGTTCTCTGAGAGCTGGGAGCGCTTCAAAGAGTTACTGATCAGATGCCCTCCACATGGATATGAGAAGTGGAGACTCATTCAGTTCTTCTACCAAGGGTTGACTCAACCCAACTGTAGCATGATCGAGTCTATGAATGGGGGGGTGATGAGAGTCATATAATGCATCTAAACAATACTAAATTGTTAGCATTTTAGGATTGATCTCGGTCGTAATCGCACTTTTACATGTTAATAACTCTAAAGTGATATTCATAAATCATTGACTTAATTCGATGCATTTTCAGGTGCTTTGAGTACAAAAGAGATGATAAAGCGATCCATGTTTAAAGCGCCAAAAGATCTTGGGTGTCGGTGCTCGTATTTATCCAAGGTTTAGACATGTCCAAACATGATTCAAAGATGGTTAAAGTCTAAACTAAGGTTGGAGTAATAAATTAAAGTAAGTTAAAAGACTGTACACAAGTGTGTGCATCACTTTGGAGCAAGGAAAGGGTAGGCACACTAGTGTGTGCACTTCTGCATACAAGCAATAGAGCACTGCACCGCCCAGGCTTCTCCAATCTGCAAGAGTGAGCACCTAGGCGCCCAAAAATGAGCACCATGCCTTCCAGAACACTTCAATCTCAGACATAACCAGCACCTAGGCGCAGGTAAGGCAGCACCTAGGCGCCCACTCGCCTCTTGACCTGATTAGGACGAGCAAATGACATTATTCCAAGACCAAAATGCCTCCTCATACACCTTTAAGAAGTGTGCAGCCGGGCAAGCAAGGATGAGAGAAAAAAGAAAGGATCCAAAGGATCCAAATCAAGCATTCTTCCATTTTATTTCCAAGTTTCTTGAGGGCTGGAAATCAAGGGGGAGAGCATTCATATTGTTCTTCCAACTTGAACTCCATGACCAAATCAAGGGGGGAGCATCCATATTGTTCTTCCACCTTGAGTTTCATGGCCAACTAATCTTCATACAAGGGAAAGGAATGAATCCTTAGGGATTTATTGTTCCTTATTTCCTTTTCTTGATTCGGTTGTATGAATTTATTCTTGAATATTGTTTGTGAATTATTCATTGATTAAGTAAGAAGGATTTGAGTTCATGTGATAGATGCACTTTTTATTATTCTTCTTTTAGATTCTCTTAATCCGGTGATTGTATCCTTCTCCTCCATTGATGTTGTTTGGATGTAATTGATTCCGGTAGATTTATTTTACTGATTGTCCATTACTGCGATATTGTCATTGTGATATATTGCCGTTTCTTGATAATCTTTAAGATCGGTCTTGTGTGCTTGAACTGAAATCAATGAGTAATTTATAGCAATTATATTAGAGTTATAAATGCGCTAGATTGAATATATTTTGATTGCTTGTTTGGGATGTGAAACTTGCAATCGAGATAAAATCAATTGAATCAAGAGTGGAAATAGGGAACGAACCTAAGGAGGATTCCCGGAACCTTGTTATTTCTTATTTACATTTCGTTATATTTACACAATTTTCTCAAGTTACATCATTATAAAAACTCGTATTTTATCATTTAACTTTTATCGTTCGTTTTAAGGTTTACAAATTTTCCTTTGTACTTAATTTGTTTCCCTGTGGAATCGACACCCCAAAGTTGTCCTACAACTACCGTGTTATACTTTGGGTGTAATCAAATTTTGGCGCCGTTGCCGGAGAAACGCGCTTAAGTACAAGGAAACTTGTCAACTTTGAGTGTGACGGTAGAAGAATTGTAAATATTTTTTTTTCAGCAGTTTGTAAATACGGTAATATTGTTCCTTTACCTTTGTTTTGATTTTCTAATTTTCTTTTATTACCTTGTTTTATTTATTTTATTTTCCCCTCTAAATTAATTGGTGCATGCTTAGACCGAGAGATTCTCGAGGTAAATTCATTAGAGAACCCGAATTAGAGTTACCCTCTCCTTCCACGTCCGTTGGTGAAACCTCGCCTAGATCAAACCATAGTGCACCCCCACACGAAAATTTAGAGGATTTTGTTAATATGGCCGATAATCCTAATGAGAATGTTGCTAGGACACTTCAGGATTACCTCCACCCTACAAGCGCAGCCACACCATCATGCATCATGTTTCCAGCCAATACTCGCCAACTAGATTTTAAACCAGGGATGATACAATTACTCCCTACTTTTCATGGCTTGGATAATGAAAACTCATATGTGCACATTAAAGAGTTTGAGGAAGTAGTCGCAAATTTTCATAGTCATGATGAAACCAATGACATTGTTAGGCTTAAGTTCTTTCCTTTCGCTTTGAAGGATAGAGCTAAGAGTTGGCTATACTCACTAAGACCACGATCCATTGGGTCGTGGACTAAGATGACTCGAATTTTCTTTAATAAATACTTTCACCAACACAAGACCGATGCTTTAAAAAGAAAAATCTCCACCTTTGCGCAAAAGGACAGCGAGACTTTGTATCAGTCTTGGGAGAGATTTAAAGAGTTACTGAGTATGTGCCCTCACCATGGGTATGAGAATTGGCGTTTAGTGAGCTATTTCTATTAGGGTCTTACCTATAGAGAACACCAATTTGTAGAGATGATGTGTAATGGTGAATTCTTGGAGAAAGATCCTGATGAGGCTATAGAGTACCTCAATGAGCTTGCTGAAAAAGCTCACACTTGGACTGGACCGAGTGCTACTGAGAGCACAAATAGATCACGACCTATAGAGAACCCAAATGGTGGTGGAATTTACCATCTTAGGGAAGAGGATAACCTTAAGGCCAAGGTCGAGATGCTCACTAGGGAACTAGAGGTATTAAAGACTAAAAGCTCAAAGCCAACACACGTGGTTAATCATGCAAAATCTTTTGAACCATGTTTTGTGTGTGACGGGGTAGATCATCTCGCCCAAGAATGTCCCACATTTGCTGATATGAGAGGGATATATAAGGAACAATGTAATGCCTTAGGCATGTACACAAAGCCTTCTACACCCTTCTCTAATACCTATAATCTGGGATGGCGAAATCACCCCAATTTCAGCTAGAAGTCTGAAAACCAGCAGCTTGCACAACCCGCTGCACCACATCTTGAACCATATCATGCACCTGTGTCTTCTAGGAGTTCTTTAGAAGACATTTTACATGCTTTTATTGAAGCACAGGGGAAGACTAATCAAAGGCTTAAATCCTTAATTGTGCAGGTTGTTGAAGAACATAAAGAGATAAAGAGCCAAGTGTCCAAGCTGACGAGCTACTTGAGTGTGACTAAGCGAGGTAAGTTTCCTTCTCAAGCTCAGTCCACATCCTACGGTCAGCACCAAACGCAACAGAAGAAAGAGGAGGTGAATGCCATTGAGACACTTAGTGGTAAGTCATTACACCTCCCAACACCGAACAAATCAGAGGATGTGGACGACAACCACCAAATATATACCCTCACCCATGGCTTCACAAGAGCATATATCGAGCCAAAATCTGCAGATGTTACTGATGACATCTTTAAGGTCTTTCCAAAGCACACAAGCAGCAAATTTAATAGTAAAGCAATTGCTGGTGCATTCAACTTATGTTTGTCTAGGAGGGAATAAGAGTGTCTGGCTAAAGACGTAAAACTTAGCGCTTATGGGAGGCACCCCATAGCATATCCTTTTATTGTTATTGTTTTTCATAATTCTTTTTCTTGTTTATTATTAGTATTTTGTTGTTTTTCAGTTTTACTTTCGTATTTATTTTTCAAGGACAAATATACGAAGCAGTTCAAATGGCGGTGCACAATTTTCAGATTCTGTGCATTTTTAGTTACAAATGGAGTTTCCTTATCTTTTGCTTTCACATTGAGGACAATGTCTACTTTAAGTTGGGGGTGGAGGAAACATATTCCTGTTTTTCATGTTTTTCATTGAACTGCTTGGTGTCATTTTACCTTTTTGTTTGTTTTTAGCATGCTTTGTGTTAACCTTGGAGTTAGTTCATATGTCGATGATATGAGCCTAACTGAGATACCATATAGCGTTTAGAAGAAGTTAAATCTTGCTTCGCTTTGAGAATAAATTAAGTGTCAATCTTTCTTTGGTTTGAGACTCTGGTTTGTGGTAAGATTGCATGATTAGTCTAAAGCATTTAGAGAAGTTTTATGTGCGATTGTTTTGTGAATACTTTTGCGGTCTCAACAAGCTCTAGAACTTATTTGATAATCACTTGAGGCGAAAATCATAGAATGCACACTACTTAGGATATGATATAGGCCATTTTTGAACCGTTTGAGCCTTTCAAACTTACCTTTGTTATATTTATAACTAGTCACCTGTTTGAGCCTTTTTCTTGAAAAGAAAAATCGAGCCTTGTTTTTTTTTCAATAAACCATTTACTTACCTTTATGAGCCTAAAAATATTTTATCCTTACCTTTCTTTTAAAAGAACTTAGTTATACACATGTTGTGAGAAGCACTTAAAAGGAGTAAGGGTGGAAATATGAGAAAATATTACTACCATAACCCAAGTATATTAAAAGAGATAAGTTGGGGTTGTGGAAAAGAAAAGAAAAGAATGAAAGAGGAGGTGAATGGTCTTATGCCAAAATAAAAGAAAATGGTGAATTATGGCAAAGAAAGAAAAGAAAAAAAATGGTGATTTATTGCGAGAAATGCTCGAAAAATGGTTGAAAGAGTTGGGTGTTGAAGTAAGGTTATCTTGTGCTTAAAGTGGTCGTGTTTAAATTAAGAGACTTAGTTCTTTTATTTGTTTAAACTTTTCCGTTCTTTGTTGACCTTTACCCTAGCCTAACATTACAAGCTTATAAAAAACCTATTGATCCGATGTAGTGTGATTTTTCTACATAGTGGAGAGTGATTTGAAAAGTAAGCCTATGGAGCTTGATTTGTGATCGATGTCACGCAATTAATATGTTTTTAGAGGCCAAGACTTGTATTCATGCTATGTTGTGCATAAAATCATCCGGGTGTTCGGACTAATGTATTGTGGTAAGATGGATGTTAAGAGTCGATAACGATTTTAAGGTTGACATTTGGATTATTCTTGGACTTGAGTGATATTTAATGATTCTATTTGTTGTATGTTATGCATGATTTTTGAGACAAAGATTTTTGAATCATTGGTTAACACCAGCATTGCTGTCTTTTGCTTTTATTTCTAAATAAATAGTTCATTTCTTGTCTTTCGCTTGAATTGCTAGGGACTAGCAATAAGCTAGTTTGGGGTTGTGATGAGAGTCATATAATGCATCTAAACAATACTTAATTGTTAGCATTTTAAGGTTGATCTCGGTCGTAATCGCACTTTTACATGTTAATAACTCTAAAGTGATATTCATAAATCATTGACTTAATTCGATGCATTTTCAGGTGCTTTGAGTACAAAAGAGATGATAAAGCGATCCATTTTTAAAGCGCCAAAAGATCTTGGGTGTCGGTGCTCGTATTTGTCCAAAGTTTAGACATGTCCAAACATGATTCAAAGATGGTTAAAGTCTAAACTAAGGTTGGAGTAATAAATTACAGTAAGTTAAAAGACTGAACACAAGTGTGTGCATCACTTTGGAGCAAGGAAAGGGTAGGCACACTAGTGTGTGCACTTCTGCATACAAGCTGAAGGAGTTTCACTAAATCACCAGAATTGCCTGTGCAGATCAATCATCTTTGCAGATTAAACTGTGTTGATTCAGGAAGAACTAGGAGATAAACCATATATGCTTAGAAAGATCCAGAAGTCTATTTTCTGGAGAATTTTACGATTCGTAAAAATGATTTTTCTAAAGAAAGTTATGGCAGTTTTAGTTGACATAGGTTAGACCTCCAGAACAGCATCTACCTAGCGCCTAGGCATGGAGAATAGAGCACCGCACTGCCCAGACTTCTCCAATCTGCAAGAGTGAGCACCTAGGCACCCAAAAATGAGCACCATGCCTTCCAGAACACTTCAATCTCAGACATAACCAGCGCCTAGGCGCAGGTAAGGCAGCACCTAGGCGCCCACTCGCCTCTTGACCTGATTAGGGCGAGCAAATGACATTATTCCAAGACCAAAGTGCCTCCTCATGGGCTATAAATACACCTTTAAGAAGTATGCAGCCGGGTAAGCAAGGAGGAGAGAAAAAAGAGAGGATCCAAGGGATCCAAATCCAGCATTCTTCCATTTTATTTCTAAGTTTCTTGAGGGCTGGAAATCAAGGGGGAGAGAATTCATATTGTTCTTCCAGCTTTAACTCCATGGCCAAATCAAGGGGAGAGCATCCATATTGTTCCTCCACCTTGAGTTTCATGGCCAACTGATCTTCATACAAGGGAAAGGGATGAATCCTTAGGGATTTATTGTTCCTTATTTCCTTTTCTTGATTCGGTTGTACGAATTTATTCTTGAATATTGTTTGTGAATTATTCATTAATTAAGTAAGAAGGATTTGAGTTCATGTGACAGATGCACTTTTTATTCTTCTTCTTTTAGATTCTCTTAATCCAGTGATTGCATCCTTCTCCTCCATTGATGTTGTTTGGATGTGATTGATTCCAGTAGATTTATTTTACTGATTGTCCATTACTGCGATATTGTCATTGTGATATATTGTCGTTTCTTGATAATCTTTAAGATCGGTCTTGTGTGCTTGAACCGAAATCAATGAGTAATTTGTAGCAATTATATTAGAGTTATAAATGTGCTAGATTGAATATATTCCGATTGCTTGTTTGGGATGTGAAATTGCAATCGAGATAAAATCAATTGAATCAAGAGTGAAAATAGGGAACGAACCTAAGGAGGATTCCCGGAACCTTGTTATTTCTTATTTACATTTCGTTATATTTACACAATTTTCTCAAGTTACATCATTATAAAAACTCGTATTTTATCGTTTAACTTTTATCGTTCGTTTTAAGTTTACACATTTTCCTTTGTACTTAACTTGTTTCCTTGTGGAATCGACACCCCAAAGTTGTACTACAACTACCGTGTTATACTTTGGGCGTAATCAGGGGGCATTCTTAAGTCTGACGGGAGATGAAGCATACAACGCATTGGACAAGTTGTCCGATAACTCGCAGCAGTGGGATTTTTAAAGCTGTCGAGATAAGTCCGTTCATGCTCCCAAGAAAGGAGGCATCTATGAGGTCAGGGAAGACGCTGACTTGAGGCTAAAGTTAGATGCTCTTACTAAGAAGATCGACGCTCTCACTGTGGGCCAATCCATCAATGCTGCCAACACATTCCATGTTGAAAGTTGTTCCATCTATGCTAGTCCCATGCATCTAGCACAGAGTTGTCCATCAATGTCGGCTTTTGCCGAGTATCCTATGGAACAAGTAAATGCTTTCAATGACTATCAGAGGCAGTCGAATGGATCGTACTCCGAGACGTACAATCCAGGGTGACGGAACCACCCAAATTTTTCATGGAAGTAGAACCAACCAATGAATCAGGGAGGAGCCCCTCATCATGCTCACAATCATTATCCTCCAGGATTTTCCCCACAAATTCCTAATCATGGTCATTCTGCCCATCCAGCACCATCACCTGCTTACCAAGCACCCACTCAAACACCAGCGCCAGTTTCACAGTCGCTAGAGGACACCCTTAAGGAGTTCATGAAGATGACTAGCCAAAATATGAGTGATGTGAGGAATGCAACAGTGGTAAACACCTAAGCAATTACCAAGTTGGAGAGTCAAATAGGGCAAATTGCAAGTCACTTACGTGAGAGAGAGAAAGGAAAGTTCCCCAGTCAACCCGTGCCCAACCCAAAGGGACAATTTATGGTTGGAAATTCTTCACATCTTATGCATGGGGAGGAACAAGTGCAATTGGTTGTTACACTAAGGTCTGGGAGACAAGTGGATAATCGAGTAGAAGAGACCCCTGCTGTGCAGCAAGGAGAAGAAGGTGGCAATAAGGAGAAGAGAGATGATGAGCCATCTACAGCCACACCCACTGTGAAGGACCCTCTTAGGTCATTTATACCTAAAGCACCCTACCTCGAGAGATTGCAGGTGCCCAAGAAAAGAGGGAAGTATGAGGAAATTTTGGAGGTATTCAAGTAAGTCTAAATCAATATCCCATTTTTGGATGCCATCCATCAAGTGCCGTTATATGCCAAGTTTTTAAAGGACTTGGTCACTATCAAGAGGAGAAAGAATGTTCCGAAGAAGGCATTTTTGACCGAGTAGGTTAGCTCAATCCTTCAGTGCAAGCTACCCATCAAGTATAAGGACCCGGGGTGTCCTACCATCTCTTGCACGATAGGAGTCAGCCAGATCGAGAAGGCTCTATTGGATCTAGGAGCAAGTGTGTATCTTCTACCTTACTCAGTCTATCTGTAGTTAGGGTTAGGAGAATTAAAGCCCACAAACACAACACTTCAATTGGCTGACAGGTTAGTGAAAATACCACGGGGAATAGTTGAGGACGTTTTAATAAAAGTAGATAAGTTCTATTTTTCCGTGGATTTTATTATGCTTGACACAGAGCTGGTTCAGAATGCAAGGATTCAGATACCGGTTATTCTAAGGTGACCATTCTTAGCCATGGCTAACGCCCTGATCAATTGTAGGACAGGGGTGATGAAGATTTCCTTCGGAAATATGACAGTGGAGTTAAACATCTTTGATATCACTAGGCAACTGCTGGAGTATGATGAAGTGAGAAATGTATGCTTGATAGAGGAGATTTTTTAGGAGACTGTGGACGAATCAAGCATTGAGGATCCCCCGGAGGCATGCTTTGCTCACTTTGGAGAGGACTTAGGCTTAGATAAGTTACTCAAGCAAGTGAATGCCATTTTGGAGTCTGATCCTCAAGAAAGCAATGAGACAGAGGAGACTGCAGCACCTGAACCCCCCAAGAAGGAACTTAAGCCTTTACCGGATAATCTTAAGCATAAGTTCCTAGGTCTGGCCAATTGTTTTCTTGTGATTATAGCTTCTGATTTGGGTGAGGCTCAAGAGGAGAAATTATTAGATGTTCTAAGGGAGCACAAGGAAGCTATCGGCTGGACCATTGAGGACATTAAGGGAATCAGCCCCTCGGTGGTGATGCACAAGATATATTTGGAGGAGAATGTCAAACCATCGAGGGAGCCACAAAGAAGGCTCAACCTAGCTATGCAAGAGGTTGTAAGGACATAAGTTATTAAGCTGTTAAATGCAGGGATCATTTATCCCATCTTTGATAGCAAGTGGATGAGCCCGATTCATGTCGTGCCCAAGCGAGCTGGATTAACGGTAGTGAAGAATAAGGATGACAAGTTGGTGCCAACTCGTGTGCGGTCAGGGTGGAGAGTGTGTATAGACTACCATAAACTGAACACTGCCACAAGGAATGATCATTTTCCACTTCCATTTATTGATCAGATGGTGGAGAGTTTGGCTGGGCACGAGTATTATTGCTTTTTGGATGGTTATTCTGGATATAACCAGGTCCCCGTGGACCCTGAAGATTAGGAGAAGATAATGTTTACCTGTCCTTTTGGGATATTCACCTACCATCGCATACCCTTTGAGTTATGCAATGCACCCGCTACTTTTCAGCGATGCATGGTCAGTATATTTTCTGACATGGTAGAGTGGTTCTTAGAGATTTTCATAGATGACTTCTCCGTCTTCGGTTCAACATTTGAGGAGTGCCTGCACCATCTCACTTTGGTTTTAGTGCGGTGTAAGGAGAAGAACTTGGTGCTTAATTGGGAGAAATTACATTTCATGGTTAAGCAAGGTATTGTATTGGGGTATGTCATATCTCATCAAGGGATTGAGGTCGACAAAGCTAAGGTGGACTTGATTTCCAACATTCCACCCCCACGTACAGTGAAGGAGGTTCGTTCTTTTTTGGGCCATGCAGGATTCTACAGGCGATTTATCCAGAATTTCAGCAAGATCGCCTGGCCCTTGTGCAAGTTATTAATGAAGGATGCCCCATTTGTATTTGATGAAGATTGTAAGAAAGTATTTGGGGATCTGAAGAAGATTCTGATGTCCACACCCATTATTCAGCCACCTAACTGGGGTGTGCCTTTTGAAATTATGTGTGATGCATCAGACTATGCTGTTGGAGTTGTTTTGGGGCAGTATGTTGATAAACTTCCTCATGTTATCTATTATGCAAGTCGAACTCTAAATGACGCACAACTCAATTACTCTACCACTGAGAAGGAGTTTCTAGCAGTCATTTTTGCATTAGACAAGTTCAGATCCTACTTGTTAGGATCTAAAGTCATTATCTACTCGGACCATTCAGCATTGAAGTATCTTTTCTCT
This sequence comes from Bretschneidera sinensis, assembly GCA_023935145.1. Classification (NCBI taxonomy): domain Eukaryota; kingdom Viridiplantae; phylum Streptophyta; class Magnoliopsida; order Brassicales; family Akaniaceae; genus Bretschneidera; species Bretschneidera sinensis. Next base: position 28,498,156 of record CM043701.1, on the reverse strand, counting down.
AAAAAAGATGCTAAATCTCGTCTTATCCGATGGATCTTGCTACTTCAAGAGTTCGACATAAAGATTCGGGATAAGAAAGGTTCCGAAAATGTGGTGGCAGACCATTTGTCTAGATTGATTATGGATTTCACTGAGGCCGCCACTCCCATTTCTGAGACCTTTCCTGATGAGAAACTGAAGCACATTGCTCACAATCCCGCGCCATGGTTTGCTGATATAGTGAACTATCTTGTCACCGGTCAAATGCCTTTGCATTGGAGGCGACAAGATAAATCAAAGTTTTTGGCCATGGTTAAACATTTTTTCTGGGATGATCCTTACCTGTTCAAGTATTGTCCCGATCAGATCATCAGAAGGTGTATTCCTGAGCAATTACCAATCTGATGTCATCGTCTTTTGTCATGATCATGCTTGTGGAGGCCATTTCAGTGCTAAAAAGACTGCTGCAAAGATTTTGCAGTGCGGATTCTATTGGCCTACCCTGTTCTGAGACTCTCACACTTACTGTGTATCTTGTGAACGTTGCCAAAAGCTAGGGAGTATTTCTAGGAGGAATATGATGCCCCTCAACCCCATTCTGATTGTTAAGATTTTTCATGTGTGGGGCATTGATTTTATGGGACCTTTCCCAAACTCTTTTGGCTATCTGTACATTCTAGTTGCTGTGGACTATCTGTCCAAATTGGTGGAAGCAGTTGCATGCAAGACCAATGACCATAGAGTTGTGGTCCAGTTTTTGAAGAACAATATCTTTGCTCGTTTGAGTATGCCTCGAGCAATTATAAGTGATGGAGGTAAGTACTTTTGCAACAGGATTTTTGAGCAGTTGATGAAGAAGTATTTCATCACACACAAAGTTGCCACCCCGTATCACCCACAGACAAGTGGACAAGTGAAAATTTCCAATCGTGAGATTAAGCACATTTTGAAGAAAACTGTGAACCCTAATTGAAAGGACTGGTCTCTGCGATTGACTGATGTACTATGGGCATATCGAACAGCATTCAAGATGCCAATTGGCATGTCTCCATACCATATTGTGTACAGAAAAGCCTGTCACCTTCACTTTGAATTAGAGCATAGAGCCTATTGGGCTATCAAGCAGTTGAACTTCAATCTTTCGAAGGCTGGCACACAAAGAAAGCTCCAACTCAATGAATTAGAGGAGCTACGGAATGATGCATATGATTGTGCCCTACAAGGCACAAATAAAGAAGACTCATGACCAACACATTTTGAGGCGAGCTTTTGAGCCGAGTCAAAAAGTTCTTCTTTACAATTCACGCTTGCATCTTTTTTCAGGCAAGCTCAAATCTCGTTGGACAGGCCCATTTATTATTCGGTCAGTTTTTCCTCATGGGGCCATCGAGATTGAGGATCCCAAGAATGGTAACACTTTTAAGGTAAATTGACAAAGACTAAAACCATTCTTGGAGTTGAGGAGTCCAAACATAGAGACAATATTATTGGAGGATCCTAGTTACTCAGATTGAGTGTCGTCTGCTAGGGAGAGTCTGGCTAAAGACTTTAAACTTAGCGCTCATAGGAGGTACCCCACAGCTTATCTTTTCTGTTTGTTTATCATTTTACATATTTATGATTAATGTGTGTTTCCAGTATTTTTTGTTTTCCAGTCTTTATTTTTCAGGGACAACGCGTACTTCAGTTCAAGTTTGGAGGTATGCTATGAGCCATACCAGTCCAGATAGTTCTCCATATCCCAGGTCAGGTCTTTCCATATTATTCACATATTGGGGTCAATGTGTCATTTAAGTTTGGGGGTATGGAAGACACGTTACACACACTTTGTCCCACTTTAATGTTGATTTTTCTTCGTGAAGATAAATGCATGTTCGTGTTCGTCTGAAAATTTTGGTTGATCGGAAAAATTGTGATGTGATTTCATTGGTGAGTTTAAAACTTTGAACACATGATCTGATGATAGAGTTTAAACTTTAGTTACTTACTTTAGGCATTTGAGAATTCACATGTTTGAGCCAATCTAACGCGTGTACATTAGCACATATTTGTGTGAGGGTGACATGTGATGTTAATGTGTATGTTTCTTATCTTAACTGAAATGAAATGACTTGTGGGATTAACACTTGGGCATAGAAAAAAAAAATGATCATCATCAATAAAATTTCCATTGAGTAACTGGACCTCTTGCCTCAGTAAGCAGTGAGTGTTCACGTCAAAAGGTGGGAATGTTATTCATAATGATCATTACGAAACTTTTTGCTGAGTAACTGGACCTTTTGCCTCAGTAAGCAGGGAGTGTTCACGTCAAAAGGTGGAAATTTTACTTGGTAGCATTAAGGCCAGTTTAGTTTCGTAGCCTTTTTGACTCGAGTTAGTAAGTCCTTAGGGGTGTCTTTACACCTAATGACCTAAAACCATCTGGTTTGGGAGTCATTGACTCAACACTCGTTACATGGGTCAATTAGAAAGCTTAAGGGAACTAAACATAGCAGAGCCTTATTAAAAAAATAAAATAAAATAAAACTATGTCATCGTTGTTCATTCTGATGAGAAATTCTGTGAATCTTGATATGTGGAAACATTGTACATTGAACTTATTTGGAAACCTCATCAGTATATGCTAATTCACTTTATATTGATTCGAGCTTGTGATGTCTTAGCATACCTCTTGTAAGTAATTAGGTTTTAAATTCTTATTCATTGTGAAAATGGGTTAGATTTTTTTAACTTGCTCATGAACGAATTTCATGATTTTGAGTGCTCCTTAAATTTTTGGATACTATGAGTATTTGAACTTATCTTTATGATTCTTTGTTTTTCATTTAGTTTTTTATTTTGTTTTGCTAAGGGACTAGCAAAATATAAGTTTGGGGGTATTTGAAGAGTCTTAAATATTGCATATTTAAGCCCTTAAATTATATTTGTTAAGCTCTCAGTTTGTATTATTTCACTTTATTTTATGTTTTTCTGTGTTTTGTGTATTTTGTAGGTTTGTGGAGAAAATGAAGCATTTAGAGATGTCAAGCTTCAAGAGCTAGAGCTGAGGATGCCTTGTGCGATCGATCGCACGAGACATGCGATCGAGCGCACTGCGCTCTAGCGCACCTGCCTACGAACGAGTGCATGGTCAACATCCCACATCGAAATTTTGGCAGTTCAGTGTACCTGCGATCGAGCGCACCAGACATGCAATCGAGCGCACATGCGATCGATCGCACCAATCTACGATCGAGCACACTCGGGCAGTATCCCACATCGAATCTGTAACCCATTATGCTCTGAGACTCCCCCTATATAAACACCATCTGACTTCATCATTCAGTGTGCAATTCCTGGGCCATTTGGTGTAATCCGGTGGACGTCTGCTAGCATTCTGGTGGATCCCAAAGGCTTTGCTACCACGAGGGGAAGCGCTGCCCAACAACAAGTGGAATTTCTCCCTTGTATAGTAAATATTTCTTTTCATTTTGTTTTGTTTAGTTTAAATGTTTAGCACTTTTATTATGAACTGTAGTTTCATAACTATGAGTGGCTAGAATCTTTAACTATGGTATTTTAGCCACTCATAGTTAAAGAAAGTTTGATGAGGAACTTGATCTCTGTAAAATGTTTAGCACTTTTATTTTGGAACATGTCGCACTTTCTGTATCAACCACACAGACTCATTCAGCAATTTAATGCGAACATTTCCCATACCCACAATATCCAAGGCTTCTCCATCAGCCAAATATACCTTCCCAAAATCACCTGTCACATAGTGCTCCATGATTTCTCGATGTGCAGTGGTATGGAAAGAAGCTCCTAAGTCCAAAACCCAAGAGTCAATGGGACTGTCAATAGAAAGTAATAGGGCATCCTACAATTCTTCTGTCACAGCATTTGCAGCATCGTTCTTATTCCTTTTCTTCTGTAGTTCTCTACAATTTTTCTTAAAGTGGCAAGTCTTGCCACAATTCCAGCATTCCAGTTGTCTTCCAGATCTAGATTTTCTCCTATCTCCCCTTCTGGATTTTGATCTACTCCGATTGGAATTTCTATCATGTGTTCTACCTCTTGTCTCAAGATTTAAAGTGGAACCAGAACCCGAGGTTTCACCCGCATCTCTCCTGCGAACCTCCTTGCTTAAAATAAAATCCCGAATATCTTCATATTTGAGTTTATTCTTCCCTGCAGAATTACTCACCGCCATTCTCATGGCTTCCCAACTGTTTGGCAAAAAAGCCAAAACAATTAAAGCACGGATCTCATCATCAAAATCAATCTCAACAGAGGACAATTGATTAACAATTGTATTGAACTCATTCAGATGCTGCGGAATAAGGGTACTTTCCACCATCTTCAAATTGCACAACTTTTTCATCAAATGCACTTTGTTGTTAGCCAACAGTTTTTCATACATACTGGACAAAGCCGACATCATATCCTTGGTTGTCTTCTCCTTCATAGCATTGTGCGCAACTGATCTTGATAGAGTTAATCGAATAACTCCCAGTACCTGTCTATCAAGAAGATTTTGTTCGTCTTCTTTCATAATGTCTGGCTTTGCCCCTAACAGAGGTAAATGCAATTTCTTCCCATAGAGATGATCCTCAATTTGCATCCTCCAATACCCAAAATCTGTGCCATCGAATTTCTCGATTCCTGTCGCCTTTCCTTCTTCTCCGGCCATCGCTGCCACTCAAAAAACCGATAGCTTTGATACCAGTTGTTAGGGTTAAACTACTCTATCCCCACAGATCTTGAGATGCAAATATAGAGAAGAAAATAAAAATAAATCAAAGACAAACACACAGCACACAGATTTACGTGGTTCACCCAAACTCGGGTTGCGTTCACGGAGTTGCAACGATTTCACTATGTCTTGAAGAACAATACAAGGAGATCTCACCCCTAGACACCCCTCATAGTATTCCCAAAAAAATAGCCCACACACTTTCACTAAAGAATAAGATGAAACCCTTATATTTCTGGGTTAAAATAAAACAGATACCAAACAGTGCTGAAAAGACCAGATTAGACAAAATAAATAAAAAAAACCACTAGGCTCCACACATAGCCTAACACTCATTAGTGTAAATACCATTTCCTCTCAGCATCCAATACACGAACCCTAACCCAAATTTTTTTCCCTTTTTTTATCTTTCCTTCTTTTGCTTCCATTTTTTCTTGTTTTCTTCCTTCCCTTTCTCCTCCACGTAATTCCCCGGCCAGTATCTTCGTTTCTGGCTTTGCACTATTTGAAAACCATTGGGTAAACTCTCCATTCCCATCTCCTTTTTCCCTCTCTGTTTTCTCGCTCTAATTTTGTTGCAGCCTTCCTTGGTACTATCAGCAACGCAACTTAGTCCAACTAGCTCTGGGCACCATCAACTTCCGCCGAACCTCTCCGAAGCCTCGGTAAACCCTTCCCTTACCTTTGGACGAAATCGACTCTTCGTTTCTACACACGTATAAACATGAAATTGATAAATTAAATATACTAGAATCTGATTATTGGAGATTGCTAACTTACTCCACCGAGGTGTAACTTAGCATTGTACCCAACCTTTCAATATAATTTTTTATATAGCCGTCAGATAATAATTGATGCTTTAAAATCTGTTTGTCATATATAGTTGGTAAGGGAACCATTTTTGTAGCAAGGTGTTTTGGGGCTGTTTGTTTTTTTCTAGGACAGAAAGTTTCCTAAGAAAGTTAAACGATTCTTAACATTCCAACAACTAGGTCAAATAAAACCGTCCACAGCATTTTCTTTTCCAAAATGATTTAAAATAGAGGCTCAAATAAAACGTGCACGCACCACATCAATCATAGATTTTCTTTTTAATTTGTTTTTGTTTAATGATTTCTTCTTCTATTTTTGTTAGAACCATGCATCTTGCAGATCACACTTGAAATTAATTTGATTCATCTTCTGATATATATACCAAGAATACAAATTGTTTAATATAGTTTCTTAATCTTCTAATTATTAGAAAATAATATATATACTAAGAATACAAGTATATATACTCAGAAATAAGCTTTGATAATATAGTAGGTAAGTTAACAGCACCCAAATAGAAAGAAAAAGAATCAAAATTAATTTCACTGCTCTGTTAATTATATATTAAATTATTTTATGGTAATAATTCCATGAAAATAAGCCCTACCTTCACCCACTACAATAACGGTATATTGTTGTTACTATTGTTCTTGATAATAGAGAATATATCATATAAGTAACACTTATATCAAGATCCAAGTTATATTTTAAAAACATCACTGTAGTTTCAAATTGAAATTAAAAAAAAATACATAAACAAACAATATGCCTCTTATTTTGTAATGATCATCATATCGACAATTAATACGTCCCTTTTTAATATAGAAACCAAACATATGTAGCCAAACCCCAAACCCAAGACATCATATATATTTTTTTGAGGAGAATGAATAAGGTATAAACAAAGAAAGATCAAACTCCCAAGATAAGCACAACAAAACAGCCTATTAGAAACATAAAGATGGGAAAGAGATTCCCTCATGGAGACATGCTCCTAAAAATTAGTGCTAAAATTGGTCACGCGCTGCAGGTTGTTTTTACCTATTGAACCTTTTTCATGGGATCTTCAATCACAAAGGTTGAGTTACCCCTGTTGATGACTCCTTGTGGGCTAAGCCCATCCCCCTCGATGTATTAAGTATACCCCTCATGGGTAGATCTTTAGTCAAGTTGTCAGCTATTTTCTTTTCAGATCTCACAAAATCTAGAGATACAACATTTATGCTCAACAGTCCTCTGACTGACTTATATCTTACTTGGATATGTTTGTTCATCTTCTTATTAGAATGAGATTGTTGTATAAGATCTATCACAACTTTACAATCACAATGTATATGTATAGAGGGTACAAGTTTGTTCACAATAGGAATATCCATCAATAGATTTTTTAACCACTTAGCCTATGTACAAGTTGTATCTAGAGCTATTAACTCAGCCTCCATAGTACTTCTAGCTATTATTGTTTGTTTTTTATATCCCCAAGATATTGTTGCACCTCACATATCCAGTAGTAGACTTTACATCTAAGCAATCAATAATCCAATTTGCATCATTGTACCCTTCTACCGCATTAAGAAAACCTCTATAATGTAAAAAGCATCCCAAAGTTCCTCTAATATATTTCAAAATTCTTTCTAAGGCAATACAATGCTCTCTACTAGGATTTTGAGTACATTTACTAAGTTTCCCAACTGCATAACCAATATCAAGTCTTGTTCTATTCGTAAAGTATAATAGTCATCCTGTTATCTGAGAGTATTTCAATTGGGATACAAGTTCCCCTAAATTCTTCTTTAGAGTTACACTCTAATCATACGGAGTAGTTACAAACTAAATATCATAATATCCAAAAAAAATTAAGCATTTTTTCTAGAGCTTTGGATTGAGATAAAATTATCCCTTCTGAAGTTCTTTCTAACTTCCTAAGATTACATGAGCCTCTTCAAAATCTTTATATCAAAATTCTTAGATAAATAAGACTTCACATTATTCACCACCACTAAATTTGTCCCAAAAAATTAAGATATCATCAACATATAAGCATAAAATCACATGTTCTTTGCCAAAATCTTTATAATACAAACATTTGTCATATTCATTGATCCTGAAACCATAACTCAAAATAACATTATAAATTTTTTTATGCCATTGCTTAGGAGCTTGTTTCAAACCATACAATGATTTTACTAGTTTGCATACTTTATTTTCTTTGCCTTTAACTTTGAACCCTTCATATTGTTCCATATAGATCTCCTCATCTAAGTCTCCATTTAAAAATATTGTCTTGACATCCATTTGATGTATCACCAAACCATTTATAGATGCTAGTGCTAAAAGAGTTCTAATAGTAGTGATCCTAGCAACCGGTGAATAAGTATCAAAATAATCTATCCCTTCCTTTAGTGTAAAACCCTTAGCTACTAACCTAGCTTTATATTTATCTATACCTCCATTAGGTTTCAACCTAAAGGCTTACTCCCTAGAGGTAAGTCAGACAAAACCCAAGTATTATTCTGTATTATTGATTTAAATCCATTATCAATAGCTTTCTTCCAAAAAGGTACATCTCCATAAGACATAGTCTCACTATATGTAAAAGGTTCTCATTCTACTAGAAATGCAAAGAATCCATCTCAAAAATTCTTTTCAATTTTAGCTCTCTTACTTCTTCTAGGTTCAAATGAGATTTTAAATTTATCTCTTAGGGATGAGCTATAAGGTATATCCTCATTTAATTGGACATTAGACAATTGAACTGAAACCTTAGTTTTAAAAGAAAAAATATCCTCAAAATATGTTGCATCTCTAGCTTCTATTATTGTGTTATTGGATATTTCACTTATTTCTGAATTTATCACTATGAACCAGTTTGCACTACTATTTTGGGCATAACCTATAAAAACAGCATCTATAGTTTTGGGTCCTATTTTTTTTCTCTTTGGTTCGGGTATAGCTACCTTAGCTAGACACCCCCATACTTTTAGAATATCGAATCTTGGAGGTCTATTTTTCCATATTTCAAAACGAGTTTTCTCACTATTTTTAGAGGTTACTCGATTTAATATATAACAAGAAGTTAGGATAGCTCCCCCCCACAAATTCTCGGGTACATCAGAACTTAGTAACATAGAATTGACCTTATCCATTAATGATCTATTTTTCTTTTTAGCTACACTATTTCATTGAGGAGAATAAGAAGGAGTAACCTCATGTATTATCCCATTATCTTCACAAAATCCTTTAAGCTCATTCAAACTATATTCCCCACCTTTATCGGACCTAAGAATTTTAATCTTCTTCTCTAATTGATTTTCAACTTCATTCTTATATGTTTTAAATTTATTAAATACTTCATCTTTTGTTTTGATGCGATAAACATAATAATATTTTGAGTGATCATCTATAAATGTTACGAAGTATTTATTTCAACCACTAGTTGGAGATCGATTTGAATCACAAACGTCACTATGTATAAGTTCTAGAAGACTAGTATTTCGGTTAATAGGTCTATAAGGCTTTCTAGGTTGTTTAGCTTGTACACAAATCTCACATTTATGCCTGATATATAAAGAAGCTTCAGGAATTAAACCCAAATCCATCAAATTCTTTATCTTACCAAGGCTTATTTGGCCTACTCTTCTATGCCATACATTACTAGATTCAATATTGAAAACTAAATAAGAGACATTGTTCACAGTACTCAATACATTTAATTTAAATAAACCATCATAAATAAATTTGTTCCTAATAAAAACATTGTTAATGGTTATACACTTTATTGGACTCCTTAACAAGCTTATAACCATGTTGAACTAGATAAGATTCACTAACTAGATTTCTCCTAACATCAGGAACATGTTGCACCTCTTCAAGAATTAATGTCTTCCGAGATGTCAACTTTAGATCAATTCTTCTAATTCCTAGCACTCGTGCGGTGGTACTATTTGCTAGAGTCACACTTCCTCCACTTGAGTTCTGATACGTTTTAAACAATGAATGATTCAAACAAACATGTATATTAGCCCTAGAATCTAACCACCACTCACTATTTTCATAAGTAAAGTTTACTAAAGAATGTTTAGATTTAGACCTAATAGAGGGTTCTCCATCCTCTAGCATGTTGACTTGATAGCCTTTATTCCCAAAGTTAAGCTTTAACTCACTTCTTGTAGTAACAATCTCAGGCAATACAATTAGTCCTTTCACATACGTAGTACAATCCTTGAGTCTTGTCTTTGCCCTTAAAGTTCCTAGAATTTGGGTTACAGGAATGATTGGGTTGGTTGTGATGATTTTGGTTGGGTTGAAAGTTATTGAGTGAGTTATTGGGCCTAAAGTTATTAGGTCAGTTGTTATTATTATTCTTCCAATTTTTATTTTTGAAGTTGTTTTCCCTAGGCTTAAATCAGTTTGAGGTTTTATTTTGTTCTACCATATTCACCTTGGCCTCCATCTCATTTTTTACTTTAAACTTAACTTATGTTGTTCTTCTATTATAAGAGAACTGAAAACTTGGGTTAAGGTCAAAGTACCTTGTTTATGTCTAAGGCCTTTATAAAATTCACTCCAAGAAGGTGGAAGTTTATCTATAAGACACGACACCTTAAAATTTTCACTAAAATTAGTACCATTCTCCTCTACACCTCTAAGATGGTTTTGAAACTCGTGAATTTTATCATTAATTGATTTACCATCTACTATGCAGTATTTATTAAAGATTATAACATTAAACCTTTTTATTCCTGCATCATCTATACCATACTCATCTTCTAAGACTTTCCATAGATCTTTAGTATTTTTGGTAGAATGGTAAATGTTGTAAAGACACGGAGAAAGGGCACTAAGAATTCTATTGTGACAATGGTATTCTATTTCTTGAGGGGTTGATGAGAGTAATAAAATGCATCTAAACAATACTTAATTGTTAACATTTTAGGGTTGATCTCGATCGTAATCGCACTTTTACATGTTGATAACTCTAAAGTGATATTCATAAATCATTGACTTAATTCGATGCATTTTCAGGTGCTTTGAGTACAAAAGAGATAATAAAGCGATCCATGTTTAAAGCACCAAAAGATCATGGGTGTCGGTGCTCGTTTTTGTCCAAGGTTTAGACATATCCAAACATGATTCAAAGATGGTTAAAGTCTAAACTAAGGCTGGAGTAATAAATTACAGTAAGTTAAAAGACTGCACACAAGTGTGTGCATCACTTTGGAGCAAGTTAAGGGTAGGCACACTAGTGTGTGCACTTCTGCATACAAGCTGAAGGGGTTTCACTGAATTGCCAGAATTTCCCGTACAGATCAATCATCTTTGCAGATTAAACTGTATTGATGTATTAAGAACCAGATGATGAGCCATATATGCTTAGAAAGATCCAGAAGTCTATTTTCTGGAGAATTTTACGGTTTGTAAAAAGAATTTTTCTAGAGAAAGTTATGGCAGTTTTAGTGGAAACAGTTCAGGCCAGCACAGCAGGCCCAGACGCACAGCAGGCCCAGGCGCACAGCACGGCCCACTCGCCTCTTGACCGGATTAGGGCGAGCAAATGACATTCTCTAAGACCAAAACACCCCCCTCATGCTCTATAAATATATCTTTATGGAGTGTGCAGCTGGGCATTGAAGAGAGAAAGCAAGGAAGAGAGAAAAAAGAGAGGATTCAAGGGATCCAAATCCAGCATTCTTCCATTTTATTTCTAAGTTTTCTTTGGTTGCAAATCAAGGGGAGAACATCAATATTGTTCATCCACCTTGAACTCCATGGCCAAATCAAGGAGAGAGCATCCTTATTGTTCTTCCACCTTGATTTCCATGGCAAACTAATCATTTTACAAGGGAAAGGGATGAATCTTTAGGGATTTCTTGTTCTTTATTTCCTGTTCTTGATTTAGTTGTATGGATTTATTGTTAAATATTGTTTATGAATTATTCATTTATTAAGTAAGAAGATTTGAGTTCATGTGATAGATGTGCTTTTATTCTTCTTCTTTTAGACTCTCTTAATCCGGTGATTCAATCCTTCTCCTCCATTGAGGTTGCTTGGATGTGATTGATTCCGGTAGATTTATCTTACTGATTGTCCATTACTGCGATATTGTCTTTTAAGATATATTGTCGTTTCTTGATAATATTTAAGATCGGTCATGTGTGCATGAACCGAAATCAATGATTAATTCGTAGCAATTATATAAGAGTTGTAAATGTGCTTGATTGAATATATTCCGATTGCTTGTTTGGGAGTTAAAACTTGCAATCGAGATAAAATCAATTGAATCAAGAGTGGAAATAGGGAACAAACCTAAGGAGGATTCCCAGAACCTTGTTATTTCTCATTTATATTTCATTTACATTTACACAATTTTCCTTTACATTATTTCACCATCAAAGCTCAAAAATCTTGAGTTTAACTTTTATCGTTCGTTTTAAGGTTCACACATTTTCCTTTGTACTTAACTTGTTTCCCTGTGGAATCGACACCCCAAAACTATACTACAATAACCGCGTTATGTTTTGGGCGTAATCAAATTTTGGCGCCATTGCCGGGGAAACGAGCTTAAGTATAAGGAAACTTGTCAACTTTGAGTGTGACGGTAAAAAAAAAAAATTAAAAAAAAAATCGTAAATATTTTTCTTTTCAGTAGTTTGTAAATACGGCAATATTATTTCTTTACTTTTGTTTTGATTTTCTAATTTTCTTTTATTATTCTGTTTTATTTATTTGTTTATTATTCTGTTTTATTTATTTGTTTATTTATTTGTTTTATTTATTTATTCCCCCTCTAAATTAATTGGTGCATGCTTAGACCGAGAGATTCGCGAGGTAGATTCATTAGAGGACCCGAATTAGAGTTACCCTCTCCTTCCACCTCTATTGGTGAAACCTCGCCTAGATCAAACCATAGTGCACCCCCATCAGAGAATTTAGAGGATTTTGTTAACATGGCTGAAAATCCTAATGAGAATGGTGCTAGGACACTTAAAGATTACCTACATCCTAGCCGGACAGCCACACCATCGTGCATTATGTTTCCAGCCAATACCAGTCATCAAGATTTTAAAACAGGGATGATACAACTTCTCCCTACTTTTCATGGCATGGAAAATGAGAACCCCTATGTGCACATTAGAGAATTTGAGGAAGTAGTTGCGACTTTCCATAGTCACGATGCAACTGATGATATCGTGAGACTCAAGTTTTTTCCTTTCTCCTTAAAGGATAAAGCTAAGAGTTGGTTATACTCGTTGAGACCACGATCAATTGGGTCATGGAATGAGATGACCCAAGTCTTTTTTAACAAGTACTTCCCTCAACATAAGACTAACGCTTTGAAAAGACAAATCTCCACCTTTGCACAAAAGGAAAACGAGACTTTGTATCAGTCTTGGGAGAAATTTAAAGAGCTGTTAAGTATGTGTCCACATCATGGGTACGAAAATTGGTGTTTAGTGAGCTATTTCTATGAGGGTCTTACCTATAGAGAACACCAATTTGTTGAGATGATGTGTAATGGAGAATTTCTGCAAAAAGACCCTGATGAGGCTATTGAGTACCTCAATGAGCTTGCTGAGAAAGCTCACACATGGACTGGACCTAGTGCTACTAAGAGCACAAATAGGTCACGACCTAGTGGTGGAGGAATCTACCATCTTAGGGAAGAGGATAACCTCAAGGCCAAGGTCGAAATGCTTACTAGAGAGTTGGAGGCATTAAAAACGAAAAAACCAACACACATTGATAATCAGGCCGAACCTTTAAAACCATGTTTTGTGTGTGGCGGGGTTGATCATCCCGCCCAAGATTGTCCCACTTTTATTGACATGAGAGGGCTGTACGAGGAACAATGCAATACCTTAGGCATGTACAAGAAGCCCTCAGCACCCTTCTCTAACACTTATAATCCGGCGTGGCGAAATCACCCCAACTTCAGTTGGAAATCTGAAAATCAGCAGCATGTGCAACCCCCTAGATCGTACCCAGCACCTTATCATGCACCCTCATCTTCTAGGAACTCTTTAGAAGACTCCTTACATACTTTTATAGAAGCACAAGGCAAGACGAACCAAAAGTGTGAGGCATTAATTACACAGTTGGTTGAGGAAAACAAAGAAATAAAGAGTCAAGTGTCTAAATTGATGAGCTCCTTGAGTGTGACTGAGCGAGGTAAGTTCCCTGCCCAAGCTCAGTCCATACCTCACGGTCAACATATGGCACAAGAAAATGTGAAAAATGTAAATGCTATTGTGACCCGAAGAGGTAAGTCACTACACATTCCACCAGAGAATAAATCCAAGAATTTGAAGGGTCAAACCAGTAGTGAGACCAAGTTGCCTAAAAACCCTGAAGTGACCCAAAGTTCTGTTAAGGCCCCATTCCCCCAAGCCTTAAAATCCAACAAGAAAAATCTGGAAATGAATGATGAAATCCTTGAGAACTTAAGGCAAGTGAAACTTAATCTTCCCCTTTTGCATGTGATTAAACAAGTCCCCACCTATGCAAAAGTTCTCAAAGATTTATGCACAATTAAGAGGAAACATCATTTCAAGAAAATAGCTTTCCTAACTGAGCAAGTTAGTGCACTAATTGAGCAGAGAATTCCCCCGAAATATAAAGATCCGGGCTGTCCTACCATTGCTTGCAGCATTGGAAATCATGAGGTTGGACAAGCCTTACTAGATCTGGGAGCTAGTGTAAACCTAATGCCATTTTCCATTTACTTACAGCTGGGGTTAGGAGAAATCAAACCAACCAGCGTGGTATTACAATTGGCTGATCGCTCAGTCAAGGTACCCCGAGGTGTGGTTGAGGATGTTTTGATTCAAATTGATAAATTTTATTATCCTGTTGATTTCTTAATTCTTGATACTACTTCTGCTGTAGACACTAACTCAAAAATCCCTTTGATTTTGGGTAGACCTTTTCTTGCTACTGAAAATGCTCTAATAAATTGTAGAAATGGTCTCATGAAACTGTCCTTTGGCAACATGACCCTTGAAGTAAATATTTTCAATGTTGCAAAACAGCCCGAAGATGAGGACGAAAACCACCAGCTTTACATGATCGAGTCACTCGTCAATGAGGGAGTTTTCTTAACTCATGATTATGACCCTCTTGAAAATTTTCTTGTTAATTCTGAGATAGATTTATTTGATGATAAAACTGATATAATTGATATATGTGTTGTTTTTGACAAATCTCAGGATTATGGAAATCGGGCATGGCAACCAAGGTTTGAGGAGCTGCCCGAAAGAAGCAAGACTCAAGTCCCCTCAAGTGTGGAAGCACCTAAAGTCGAATTGAAGCCACTACCTAAGGGTCTAAAACATGTCTTTCTCAGTCCAGGTGATACATTTCCTGTTATAATATCTTCTGAATTAACTGAGACCCAAGGTAAGAGATTAATTCAAATTTTAAATGAACACAAATCAGCCCTGGGATGGAGCATGGCTGATTTAAAGGGAATTAGTCCCCTAATCTGCTCCCATAAAATAAATCTGGATGAAGGAACCAGTCCTCGTAGAGACCCTCAACGTAGGCTTAACCCCACTATGAAAGAAGTAGTGAAAAATGAAGTACTGAAACTATTAGATACGGGTATTATATATCCCATAGCTGATAGTAAGTGGGTAAGCCCTACGCAAGTCATCCCGAAAAAGTCCGGAGTCACTGTGATAAAAAATGACCTAGGAGAGTTAGTCCCTACCAAACTTGTGAACGGGTGGCATGTGTGCATTGATTACAGAAAATTAAATGCTGCCACCAAGAAAGACCACTTCCCACTCCATTTTATTGATCAAATTCTTGAGCGTGTAGCTGGTCATCCCTTCTATAGTTTTCTAGATGGTTATTCTGGTTACTATCAAATAGAAATTGCATTAGAAGACCAAGAAAAGACCACCTTTACTTGTCCCTTTGGCACCTATGCTTTTCGTAGAATTCCATTCGGATTATGTAACACCCCTGCTACTTTTCAACGCTGCATGATGAGCATTTTTAGTGACATGGTTGAAAATTACATGGAGGTTTTTATGGATGACCTAATTGTTTTTGGATCTTCATTTGAAACATGCTTAATGAATTTAGAAAGAGTATTAATTCGCTGTGAGGAAAAAGAATTGGTTTTAAATTGAGAAAAGTGTCATTTCATGGTACCATCCGGTATTGTCTTAGGGCATATTGTCTCTTCTAAAGGAATAGAGGTTGATCAATCTAAGATTGAGTTGATCTCTAAGTTGCCTGCCCCTAAGACAATAAAGGATGTGAGATCTTTCCTTGGTTATGCTGGTTTTTATAGGAGGTTCATACAAAATTTTTCAAAAATATCTAGACTGCTATGCGCCCTCCTAGTTAAAGATACCCCCTTTGAGTGGAGTCAAGCTTGTCAAGAGGCCTTTAAAACGTTGATTGGCAAGCTTACTTCCGCACCTATAATGCAATCGTCAGATTGGACTTTACTTTTTGAAATCATGTGCGATGCTAGTGACTACGCTGTAGGTGCTGTTCTTGGACAGCGAAGGGAAGGTAAACCTTTTGTCATTTACTATGCTAGTAAGACTTTAAATAGTGCTCAAATGAATTACTCTACAGCTGAAAAAGAGTTGCTAGCTGTAGTATTTGGTTTAGATAAATTTCGTGCTCATCTAATTGGTTCTCCTATCCTTATTTTTACAGATCATGCAGCCCTCAAGTATCTTCTTACGAAGAAGGATGCTAAGGCACGACTAATCCGATGGATCCTCCTTTTGCAAGAATTTGATATCACCATCAAGGATAAAAAAGGAGTGGAGAACGTAGTAGCTGACCATTTATCCAGACTCACTTTTGAGCTTATGATGACATGCCAATCAAAGATGATTTTCCCGATGAGCAATTACTCTCCATTACTTCTCTACCATGGTTTGCTCACATCGTAAATTATTTGGCTACAGGTGAGATACCTATGGATTGGAGTGCTCAAGACAAGAGGAAATTCTTATATGAGGTACATAATTTTTATTGGGATGACCCCTATCGTTTCAAGTACTGCCCTGACCAAATTCTAAGGCGTTGCATCCCTAATGAAGAGATTTCGAGTGTCTTAGAATTTTGTCACTCCCAAGCTTGTGGAGGCCACTTTTCGATGAAAAAAAACCGCTGCAAAAATTTTGTAGTGTGGATTTTATTGGCCTACTTTGTTTAAAGATACAAGCACCTATTGTCGCTCTTGTAAAAGATGTCAAAAGTTAGGAGCTGTGTCTTGCCGAAATATGATGCCCCTGAACCCTATTTTAGTGATTGAAATCTTTGATTGTTGGGGCATCGATTTCATGGGACCCTTCCCTCCTTCCTTTGGGTACCAGTATATCATTGTAGCAATAGATTATGTATCCAAGTGGGTAGAGGCAGCAGCTTGTCGAAACAATGATAATGGAGCGGTGATTAAATTCCTTAAAGAAAAGGTGTTATCTCGATTTGGTACACCACGTGCTATAATTAGTAATCGAGGTACACATTTTTGCAACCGTTCCTTTGAAGCTTTAATGAAAAAATTTGGGGTATTACATAAAATCTCTACTGCCTATCATCCTCAGACTAGTGGACAAGTAGAGCTTGCTAATAGGGAGATTAAACAAATTTTAGAAAAAACTGTTAACCCCGATCGCAAAGATTGGTCTTTGAGACTAACTGATGCGCTTTGGGCTTACCGTACAGCCTTTAAAACTCCCTTAGGTATGTCACCCTATCGGCTTGTTTTTGAAAAGCCTTGCCACTTACCCATGGAGCTCGAGCATCGAGCTTATTGGGCCATCAAGTCTTTCAATTTTGACATGGGCGAAGCGGGTAAACTTCGAAAATATCAGCTGACCGAGTTAGAAGAATTAAGAAACGATGCTTATGGAAATTCTAGAATCTATAAGGCTAAGATGAAAGTATTCCATGACAAAAACATTTTGAGGAAAACATTTAAACCCAATGATCGGGTATTCTTATACGACTCTAGACTTCATAAGCATCCTGGAAAACTTCGGTCAAGATGGACCGGCCCTTTTATAGTAAAAAATGTTTTTGAAAATGGGGCGGTAGAAATTGAGGATACTAGAGAAGGTCGGGTCTTTAAAGTAAATGGTCAACGACTTAAGATCTTAATTGATAGACATGATCCGGAGATGGAAGACATTCCGCTTATGGATCCGGTCTATTCACCTTGACCACACAACAAAGGTACGTTATTCCTTTTAATTTTTGTTCTATTTTTAGTTAGTTTTCATTCAATCTTAATTGTTAGTTTTTAATTTAGTTCAAATTTAAAAAAATAAATAAATAAATAAAATATTAATATTTCGTTGTCAAGTCTTTATTAACTTAGAATTTTAGTTGTGTTAAGTCTATTTTAATTTTTAGTTTCTAGTTGATTTCAGCGAAAAGAACGTATGCAGTTCAATTGGTGGCGCGCAATTTTCAGTTTCTGTGCATCTTTGGCCACACAGAGAGTTTCCTTTCCTTTTTCTTTTACATTGAGGTCAATGCAATGTTTAGGTTGGGGGTGGAGGAAACATATTTCTTTTCTTTTTTTTCATTGAACTGCTTGGTGTCACGTTCTTTCTTTTCGTTGTTAGGATAAAAAAAAAATGTTTGTTTGTTTTTAGCATGCTTTGTGTTAGCCTTGGAGTTAATTCACATGTCAATGATATGAGCTTAATCGAGATAACATATAGCATTTAGAAGAAGTTAAATCTTGCTTCGCTTTGAGAATAAATTAAGTGACAATTTTTCTTTGGTTTGAGACTCTGGTTTGTGGTAAGATTGCATGATTAGTCTAAAGCATTTGGAGAAGTTTTATGCGCGGTTGTTTTGTGAATACTTTTGTGGTCTCTACAAGCTCTAGAACTTATTTGATAATCACTTGAGGCAAAAATCATAGAATGCACACTACTTAGGATATGATGTAGGCCATTTTTGGACCGTTTGAGCCTTTTTAAACTTACCCTTGTTATATTTATCGCTAGTCACCTATTTGAGCCTTTTTTTGAAAAGAAAAATCGAGCCTTGTTTCTTTCGATAAACCATTTACTTACCTTTATGAGCCTAAAAATATTTTATCCTTACCTCTCTTTTAAAAGAACTTAGTTATACACATGTTGTGAGAAGCACTTAAAAGGAGTAAGGATGGAAATATGAGAAAATATTACTACCATAACCCAAGTACATTAAAAGAGATAAGTTGGGGGTTGTGGAAAAGAAAAGAAAAGAATGAAAGAGGAGGTGAATGGTCTTATGCCAAAATAAAAAAAAAAAAGGAGAAAAAATGAATTATGGCAAAGAAAGAAGAAAAAAAAATGGTGATTTATTGCGAGAAATGCTTGAAAAATAGTTGAAAGAGTTGGGTGTTGAAGTAAGGTTATCTTGTGTTTAAAGTGGTTGTGTTTAAATTAAGAGACTTAGTTCTTTTATTTGTTTAAACTTTCCCGTTCTTTCTTGACCTTTACCCTAGCCTAACGTTGCAAGCTTATTAAAGACCTATTGATCCGATGAAGTGTGATTTTTCTACATAGTGGAGAGTGATTTGAAAAGTGAGCATATGGAGCTTGATTTGTGATTGATGTCACGCAAATTAATATGTTTTTAGAGGCCAAGACTTGTATTCATGCTATGTTGTGCATAAAATCATCCGGGTATTCGGACTAATGTATTGTGGTAAGATGGATAGTAAGAGTCGATAACGATTTTAAGGTTGACATTTGGATTATTCTTGGACCTGAGTGATATTTAATGATTCTATGTGCTATATGTTATGCATGATTTTTGAGACAGATTTTTGAATCACTCTTGGTTAACGCCAGCATTGCTGTATTTTGTTTTGATTTCTAAATAAAGAATTCATTTCATGCCTTTCACTTGAATTGCTAGGGACTAGCAATAAGCTAGTTGGGGGTTGTGATAAGAGTCATAAAATGCATCTAAACAATACTTAATTGTTAACATTTTAGGGTTGATCTCGATCGTAATCGCACTTTTACATGTTGATAACTCTAAAGTGATATTCATAAATCATTGACTTAATTCGATGCATTTTCAGGTGCTTTGAGTACAAAAGAGATAATAAAGCGATCCATGTTTAAAGCACCAAAAGATCTTGGGTGTCGTTGCTCGTTTTTGTCCAAGGTTTAGACGTGTCCAAACATGATTCAAAGATGGTTAAAGTCTAAACTAAGGCTGGAGTAATAAAGTACAGTAAGTTAAAAGACTGCACACAAGTGTGTGCATCACTTTGGAGCAAGTTAAGGGTAGGCACACTAGTGTGTGCACTTCTGCATACAAGCTGAAGGAGTTTCACTGAATTACCAGAATTTCCCATACAGATCAATCATCTTTGCAGATTAAACTGTATTGATGTAGGAAGAACCAGACGATGAGCCATATATTCTTAGAAAGATCCAGAAGTCTATTTTCTGGAGAATTTTACGGTTCATAAAAAGA
This sequence comes from Bretschneidera sinensis, assembly GCA_023935145.1. Taxonomy (NCBI): domain Eukaryota; kingdom Viridiplantae; phylum Streptophyta; class Magnoliopsida; order Brassicales; family Akaniaceae; genus Bretschneidera; species Bretschneidera sinensis. The sequence continues at coordinate 28,478,166 of CM043701.1, read as the reverse complement.
ATTTTTCTAGAGAAAGTTATGGCAGTTTTAGTGGAAACAGTTCAGGCCAGCACAGCAGGCCCAGACGCACAGCAGGCCCAGGCGCACAGCACGGCCCACTCGCCTCTTGACCGGATTAGGGCGAGCCAATGACATTCTCCAAGACCAAAACACCCCCCTCATGCTCTATAAATATATCTTTATGGAGTGTGCAGCTGGGCATTGAAGAGAGAAAGCAAGGAAGAGAGAAAAAAGAGAGGATTCAAGGGATCCAAATCCAGCATTCTTCCATTTTATTTCTAAGTTTTCTTTGGTTGCAAATCAAGGGGAGAACATCCATATTGTTCATCAACCTTGAACTCCATGGCCAAATCAAGGGGAGAGCATCCTTATTGTTCTTCCACCTTGATTTCCATGGCCAACTAATCATTTTACAAGGGAAAGTGATGAATATTTAGGGATTTCTTGTTCTTTATTTCCTGTTCTTGATTTAGTTGTATGGATTTATTGTTAAATATTGTTTATGAATTAGTCATTGATTAAGTAAGAAGATTTGAGTTCATGTGATAGATGTGCTTTTTATTCTTCTTCTTTTAGACTCTCTTAATCCGGTGATTCAATCCTTCTCCTCCATTTATGTTGCTTGGATGTGATTGATTCCGGTAGATTTATCTTATTGATTGTCCATTACTGCGATATTGTCTTTTAAGATATATTGTCGTTTCTTGATAATCTTTAAGATCGGTCATGTGTGCATGAACCGAAATCAATGATTAATTCGTAGCAATTATATAAGAGTTGTAAATGTGCTTGATTGAATATATTCCGATTGCTTGTTTGGGAGTTGAAACTTGCAATCGAGATAAAATCAATTGAAGCAAGAGTGGAAATAGGGAACAAACCTAAGGAAGATTCCCGGAACCTTGTTATTTCTCATTTATATTTCATTTACATTATTTCACCATCAAAGCTCAAAAATCTTGAGTTTAACTTTTATCATTCGTTTTAAGGTTCACACATTTTCCTTTGTACTTAACTTGTTTCCCTGTGGAATCGACACCCCAAAACTATACTACAATAACCGCGTTATGTTTTGGGCGTAATCAGGGGTGTACTAAGGGGTTTTGGATTCACTAGTTGATGTATTTCTAGGTTGAGTTGAATCTTCTAGAGCGGGAATGAAACCTAACACCGTTAACTAATACATCATTTTCTTTTGCCATCTCCTAAAAAAGAGTCCATCAAATTTTTCTGACTTTACACTATTGGCTTCCTCGTATGATGGCATTCTAGGAACTACTTAGGGCAACTTAAGTTTCTGTAAATAATAAAATCTAGGTTCAATATTTCAATTACTTAAAGAAATATATATGAATAAGATTAACACAAATACACTAAATTAATAACTATAATGTATATTATTTGCACAAAAGAAAACATATATCAAATTTAAGTAGGATACAAGCTACCACCTAAGAAAAACTCAATAAGATATTAAGTATTCTAAAACTTTGTAATAATGATGTTTTGCTTTGGTTGCTTTATTGTTTCCCTTTTAAATGTTTTATTGAAAACAAATAACCAACAAATCCGTTTATAAAATAAAATTGTATTGGTTTGATTATTATAACATATATGAAATTGATATGTAACAGTTTTTTAAATAAAATAGAAACTAATTTAAGTACTATTAATTGTTATTAAAGACAGATTCAATATAACAGTTATATTTTGATTTAATACAGATATGAAACTGATTTCATTAAATTTTATATTTAAACAGAATTTTAAAGCACGCGGTTTAGAATTGAAATGTAATATGTTTAAAAAATGATTTTAAAATTTGAACAAGTTTTTGAAGCTGGTTTTAACAAATATCAAAACAATTTTTTTAAAAAAATAAACAAAACTGCAAATGAATTAAAATAAAGTTATTTGAAGCCAACAAGCTATTTTTTTAAAAACTGATATCTTGTATAAAGAATGCATTTTTTAAAACCAAATTTAGATAAGTTATACCAAATAAAATATAAATAGAGATACAAATTTGAACTTAAACCCACTTTAGCTAGTGCAAAATATATAATTATTTATAAAAAATTAGAAGACAAATTCGAATATATTTTTGTGGAATTTAAAAAAAAATTTAACACAACATGCATAATAAGGTATAAAACAAAATAATATAATTAATTAAAACTAAAGAGTAGAAAATAGAAGGAGCTGGCTTGTGAGTCGTGGAAAACCATTGTCCTAAAGTCGTTATAGTCTCCCAACGTGCAGGTAAAAATGGCTAAGCCCGACTCCAAGATAAAATCCAAGTGCTCGCAGCTTTGCCTTCTACAATGTGCACGTCTACTGGGCAATGGGGATGAACCGACCCGATTAAGGTTGCCTAAAAACACAAATATATAGAAACTAATATAATAACTCTCTCAAAGAATAGAAGACAAGAAGAAGATTATGAAAATTGTGTGTCTTAAGCTCTTGAAAAGCTTGGTATTTATAGGTACAAGTGAGCCTTGGAATTTAATTCAAAATTTAAAGTAGAAATTAATTAAAAATTTGTAACTCTCAATTTATTAAGATTAATCACAAATTGTAACCTTCAATTTATTGAAAATAATCACAAATTTGTAACTCTCAATTTATTGAGATTAATCATAAGTTTGTAACTTTCAATTTATTAGTTATATTAAAGTAGCCAATAGTGGCTTTTGAAAAACCACTATAAATTCATGTGAGAAATTTAAAAACTTTCTAACATAACACACAAGCACCCATACTCACGATCACCACCAAAACCATTAGGATCTGCAATTTTACACAGATAGCAAACTACACCCCCTATCTAAAAACACTCATCACCCTTTCAAATGGATTGTATTTGACTGAATCACAACACCAACCAAACAGAGACTTGGACCAACAGACAAAAAAAACGCCTATATTATATAGCATATTGAACTAGGCAGGTCTCAACCATAAGCTTGACTATGAATTTTTTCCTCGCATCACTGCTACTTCTGATCTGCTTCAAGCATTGAAACATTAGACGAATAATATTGCACAAACCATTATGATTTTCAGCAAACACCATCAAGGCTTCTATCTACCCCGGCCCACACGTTACCTTACATACATAAATACGGACTAAGTCAATCCCATAGATTTACTTTATTCGAACTCTTTCCTCTTATTGTTTGTTAGGCTATATGGTTACATTCTTTATCATGTAACCAGGCTTCCATGTCCATAGATCTTCCTACAACCATTTTAGCAAAAGCATCAGCCATATTGTTTGTTTCTCGAAGAGTGTGGTGTAAGCTCATCTTTTCTAATCCCTCCATATTGTTTGTATTTCGTTAAACACTGAATTGTATTTCCATTGTCTAGAGTCGTCACCATAGATCAAGGAAACCACTATTTTATAAGCACTCTCAATAGCCAATTTTACCTCCCTTCTCCACTATACCTCACAGAAATAATTCAATGCTTCCTTAATTGCCATCAGTTGAGCTAAATTGGTGTCTGCCACTACAATATTCTTTGAGAATAACATCAAAACTTGTCCCAAATCAAATCTCAGTACCCACACCCTCGCTGGGCCCGATTTTCCTTTTGAGGAACCATCCACATTAAATTTCACCACCCCCAAGATTAGGTAAACCATAAAATATTCCCTCATTTAACTTTGTCTGACTTTTAAAATTTAATTTCCCCAATGTTTTAAGTGACCTCATTAATTCCAACTCCAATGTCCTCCCATTTTTCTTTAATCCACTATCCCATTTTAACCTTGATTAAATCAACTAATTTTGTCACGGAGAGATCTCTGCTCTGAAATATTATCTCATTCCTTTTTAGCTTGATAGACCACAATATTGCATATAAAATCATATCCCAAAACATTTCTACCTTGGTTTTTAGGCACAAAACTTTCCATTGTAGAAAAACCTCCTTGACCCCTTTAGGTTGGAACCATATTACTTCTCACCGACATAAGAAAATACACCACACACGCCAACTCTAAACTCAATTAATAATCAGGTGTTTGATAGACTCTATCTCCCCTCTGCAAAGCACATATAACCTTTCATTCACTTCTAAGCATTACCTTATAATCAATTCCGCTTTCATTGGAAAGCTTTACTAACAGATATAACATCTTTTGGTGTATGGCATTTTTTTAATTTTTTCTTAAGCTAGTGGCCGATCTCGCGTAATTCATGTGCAAGTGGGAGATGTTGAAAATTCTTGGGCACCCATAATGGACAGTCTGATCCGCCATATAAGAATTTTAATTAGATAAATGAAAGTGTAAGAAAATCACCTTCTTGCGGAATCCCAGGTTGTGATCTTTCCAAACACCCAAGTCTAGAATGACTTATAATAAACAGCAATCAAACAATCAAAGAAAGAACACAATCAATTGTTATCGAGGTTCGGCAATGTACCTACATCCCTGTCAGCTCCTCCGAGCTCTTTGCACTAAATCAATGGAGTTCTTACAATTACAGCAACACCTCTTCAAGAACCATCTTGTTCTTGAAGAACGAAAGAAGAGAAAAAGAAAGTGATAAAGACTAAGTGTTTCCCTGGAATTTTTCCCAAGAAAATTCCAATTACAAACCCCTTGAATCCCCAATCTATACTACTCTCTCTCTAAACAACCAGCCTCTCTTGAATGATTATCTCTTGTGTTTAGTGTCTTTGCACTCTCACACACCATGTGTTCTATTTCATATACATTCAAACACTCTCTATGTTATTGCTCCTAGATGATCCTTTATATAGTACAACCACTTCTTGAACCAATCTTAAAGACAATCTCAACCCTTAGATCTTGAGGACCAATCAATCATAGCCCTTCAACAATTCTAAGTGATCCTGTGCATTTTAACCAAGTCCCACGCACCATCTCAAAGTGCTAAAAAATTGGTGTCAGGTGTGCTTCGTGCTGAGGCTCAGAGGAAGGGAAACTTGCTACCTTGCTGGAGGCCGCGGCGCGGCTGGTCCGTGCTGTGGCGTGCACCTGAAGGAGGACTTCCTCCACTTGTTGGAGGCCGTGGCACACAACTTGGACCTGTTGCTGAACTTTTCATCCGTTTAATTCTTTGACAAATCCCAACAGAAGGCATGGTTTCCTTCTCTCCCCACATTTCTCCACATGTTGATTCAACTGCAAACTTAAGAAAATTTTCGAAGTTGTGTCTGATGAGTAGAAAAAAGGGTCAGAAACTCTCTAGGGGGCTATGCATGATTTTTAGTGAGAGATAGGAGAGAAAAACATACTATTCCTCTTGTAGAAAGACAATGGCTCTTGGGTGGTAAAATTTTGTATACTTTCAGATTCTATGATCATATACACGATCTAAAGCGAGATTGATGACAAGAAGACTTGAAAAAGAGTCCAAAATACAAGATGTTTCGTGTCAAATAGGTAAGAACCGAATCTGCTGCATTATCTCCATTTATATTGGCATCATAGGAGATTCCAGGTTGAGATTTAACACTTGAACTGTGTTAAATAACTAAATTTTAGGTGGAAATTATATTTATATTTTGCTTGACTTTATTAAGTTATTAACTTGTGAGGTTTTAAAATATTCTTCGGATTGAAATATATGGTATTAACTTCATGACTATTAAAGTCTAATGTTACTCTTATAGTAACTATAGCATTTTCTAATTCATGGTAACTAGATATGATGAGAATGATTTTTAGAAATTCCTATATTAATCCCTTTAATCGATCCATCTGAGATTAGAATGAAAGCATGGTTGTTATATGCATGTATTATGAGTAGGAAATATACGTGTAACAAGTGAAAGAAGCATTCTTTGAAAAGAAAATATCTTTAGTTGAACACTTGAATTTAATGATTATCATTTCCATTTGCTCTCACAATGCGGAAAAATGGTAGCAGTGCTGATGATCATAATGTAGCAATCTTAAATACTTAAACGCAAAAGGTTTAACTCAAGTATATATATATATACACACTTAAAGGAAAAATGGTCAAAGTTTTTTTTCCTAATTCATTCTTTTTCACTGATTAACAATTCATCAAAAGATTGTCTTATGCCTTTTGTAATACCGACAAAGTGCTCTTTATTATCATTTTGATGACGAATTTGCTTAATTTTAAAAAATTTAGAGCTTTTGAACTAGAGATGCACATAATAACTTTTAACATAATTTTAGGAATGGAAGAAGTCATAGTTAGTGACTCAAAATAAGTTAGACAATTAAATTTGCTGATGTGGGAATTACACTTAAAAATTTGAAGCATTTAGGTTTAGGAACTAGTAGAGATGTTGGATTTAATGTTATAAAATAACATGCAACGTTACGATCTATACCATTTTAAAGAAAATTTATTGTTGTTTAAGCACAACATTAGTTTCCTACTTTAATTGTCTTCTTGTTTAATATAGTATTATGTTTCTGTAACACCCTTAATTAGATTTTATGAATCTGGTTATGCACGTTGTTGCTAGGGCTCTTGATGATATTAGCAATAGAATACAAGTACTAAAGCAAATATTACATTCAAGAAATAAGAAGAATATTATTTTAAGACATCAATGCTGTTTCAAATTGAAATTATACAAATAAAAATTATAACTCATTCGGCCAAAATTAATAATCTCCTATATACACATGGCAACCAAACAAAAGCAAAAGCCAATCAACCAATCCCAAGACATCATATGAGAAAATAATTAATAAAAAAAAAAACAACACTACATAATAAGAGAAAAAAGAACTAAGCCTAGTAGAACCCACGTCCAAATCCAATATTATCAGTCTTGATTATTATACTCAGTACTAGCATTATTTAATCCACAGGGCATTTCATTTTGATTGAACCCAGTCAGATTTAGGTCAAAGGGAAGAGTCCCACCCATACTATAACTTCCCACAAAAGATAGTGAAGGAGTTGACTTTGGACTCCCCTCTCCAGTACTAAAACTCCCTACTAACTGTACAGGAGTCAGATTTGGGTTAAAGGGAAGACCCCCTCCAGTACTAGAACTCCCCAATAAAAATTGTGGAGGAGTTGTACTTTGAATAGTAAGCTTTTGAGCTTGGGTTGCCACATTCTTCTTCAACTCCTCTAGAGAATCCTTCAACTGATCAAGTTGTGGTAAGTTGAGTTCCTCCACATAAGCCTCCCACCAACACTGACTTTGGCTTACCTTTCTATTCTCGTTAAGCTCTTCGCCACGCTTCTTTTCAGCTTCGAGTTAGTGTAGGACCTAATCCATATATAATTTGTTTAACTCATTAATAATTTGAAAAGATTTAATATAATACTTTTGCTTCTAAAAAGGAATGTAATGCTTTCAAAAGGAAAGAAGAAATTTAAAATGGAAAAAAGATAACTATATACTAGCTAGTATTATTAACCAAACCTGAGTGAGATGCATGTTTAGCTCCGAGATGGCAGCATTGCGATGAGCCTCAAATTAGTTGGACAATGTCTGAACGTTGTGGAGGAATACCACTCAGGAAACGATCAATCACCGTTTCAACAAAAGGATGGCCAAATGAGAACACCGTTTTTACAGGTGAGAACATGACAATAGCAATCTCTGCACCACAAAGAGTGCAGAGTTCACTGGCCTTCTTGAAAAGGCCATATTTACGTTTAGAGGATGTAACTTGAAGATTACTTCGTTTACGGATTTTTTCAATCGCAACCATTCAGCGACCTTTGCCTCTTGCCATGGCAAACAGTGACCAAACTAGGAACAAAATCTACTTGAAGAAGAGATAATAGAATGATTTGGATTGGAATTGCATGGAAAGAGTGGAAATGAGCAAGTATTTATAGGAGCTTCAAGGCAGAGATTTAACAATTTAGGCTGTCAAAATAACGAAGTTTTAAATTCGTTGTTTGATTTGCTGACATTATGTTCTTACTAGGTTTGAAGTTTTAAAATCTCTTCCTGAATGAAATATATGGTATCAAAATCCTGATTAGTAAAGACTAATGGTAATCCTAAAGTGGTTGCAGCCTTTTAAAATCTCTTCCTGAATGAGGAAATTTCTTCAAAATTGTGCCACGTATCTATCCCACGTATCTAATGTCCTCATTAGTGAAAATACCACTTCCTCTCAGCATCCAATACACAAACCGTAACCCAAAAATTTTCCATTCTTTTTTATCTTTCCTTTTTCTGCTTCCATTTTTTCTTGTTTTCTTCCTTCCCTTTCTCGTCCACGCAATTCCCCGGCCGGTATCTTCGTTTCCAGCTTTGCACTGCTGGAAAACCATTGAGTAAACTCTCCATTAATTCCCATCTCCTCATTAATTCCCATCTCCTCTTTCCCTCTCTGTTTTCTCGCTCTAGTGTTGCTGCAGCCTTCCTTGGCACAGTCAGCAACACAACTTAGTCCAGCTAGCTCCGAGAACCATCAACTTCCGCAAGACCTCTCCAAAAACTCGATAAATTCTTCACCTCCCTTTGGACGGAATCGACTCTTCATTCCTACACACGTATAAACATGAAATTGATAAATTAAACATACTAGATTCTGATTATCGGGGATTGCTAACTTACTCCACCGAGGTGTAAGTTAGCATTGTGCCCAACCTTTCGATATAATTTCCGATAAAGTCGTACGATGATAATCGATGCTTTAAAATCTGTTTGTCATATATAATGGAACTGTTTTTGTCGCAAGGTGTTTAGGAGCTGTTTTTTTTTTTCTAGGACAAAAAGTTTCCTAAGAAAGTTAAACGATTCTTAACATTTCGACAACTAGGACAGATAAAATCTGTCCACATTATTTTCTTTTCCAAAATGATTTTAAATGGAGGCTCAAATAAAACGTGCATGCACTGCATCAATCATAGATTTTCTTTTTAATTTGTTTTTGTTTAATGATTTCTTCTTCTATTTTTGTTAGAACCTTGCTTCTTGCAGATCACACTTGAAATTAATTTGAATCATCTTCTAATATATATACTAAGAATACAAGTTGTTTAATACAGTTTCTTCATCTTCTAATTATTAGAAAATAATATATATACTAAGAATACAAGTATATATACTCAGAAATAAGCTTCGATAATATAGTAGGCAAGTTAACAGCACACAAATAGAAAGAAAAAGAATCAAAATTAATTTTACTGCTCTGTTAATTATATATTAAATTATTTTTATGGTAATAATTCTATGAAAATAAGCCCTACCTTCATCCAAAACAATCACGATACTTTGCTGTTACTGTTTGTCTTGATAATAGAGAATATATCATATAAGCAACAATTATATTTTAAAAACATCACTGTAGTTTCAAATTGAAATTAAACAAATACATAAACAAACAATATGCCTCTTATTTTGTAATGAGCATCCTAACGACAATTAATACTCCCCTTCTTAATATAGAAACCAAACATATGTAGCCAAACCCCAAACCCAAGGCATCATATATCTTTTTTTTAGGAGAATGAATAAGGTATAAACAAAGAAAGATCAAACTCCCAAGATATAAGCACAACAAAACAGCCCACAAGAAACGTAAAACCAACGCTTAAACCAGTAACAAACTTATTATGCTAGGACTCTCATCAGTCACCACGAGGCAAACCATACCGACATACTGAAACATGCCTTCACCTACTGGGACTCTTCTCCCTAGAACCCATAAGCACCCATACTCACGATCACCGTCAAAACCGTTAGGATTTGCAATTTTATACAAATAGCAACCTACACCCCCTATCTAAAAACACTCATCACCCCTTCAAATGGATTGTATTGGATTGAATTACAACACTAACCAAACAGAGACTTGGACCAACAAACACCTACATTATACAGTATAGTGAACTAGGTAGGTCTCAACCATAAGCTTGACTATGAATTTTTTCCTCTCATCGCCGTTACTTCTGATCTGCTTCAAGCATTAAAACATGATAGGAATAATATTGCACAAACCATTATGATTTTCAACAAACACCGCATCAAGGCTTCTATCTACCCCACACATTACCTTACATATGCAAATACAGACTGAGTCAATCCCATAGATTTACTTCATTCGAACTCTGTCCTCTTATTGTTTGTCAAGTTATAAGGGTTATATTCTTTATCATGTAACGAGGCTTCCATGTCCATAGATCTTCCGACATCCATTTTAACGAAAGCATCAACCATATTGTTTACTTCTTGAAGAGTGTGGTGTAAGCTCATTTACTTCTTGAAGAGTGTGTGTGTGTATATATATGCCTTCCTATATATGATATATACACACTTAAAGGAAAAATGGTCGAAGTTTTTTTCCTATTTCATTCTTTTTTAACAGTTCATCAAAAGATTGTCTTATGTCTTTTGTAATGCCGCAAAGTACTCTTTATTATACATTTGATGACGAATTCGCTTAATTTTAAAAAATTTAGAGCTTGTGAACTAGAGATGCAGATAAGAAGTTTTAACATAATTTTAGGAATGGAAGACGAACACAGTGACTTAAAATAAGTTAGACAATTAAATTTGCTGATGTGGAAATTACACTTAAAACTTTGAAGCACTTAGGTTTAGGAACTAGCAGAGATGTTGGATTTAGTGTTATAAAATAACATGCAACATTAGATTCTATACCATTTTAAAGAAAATTTATAGTTGTTTAAGCACATCATTAGTTCCCTACTTTAATTGTCTACTTGTTTAATATAGTATTCAAGTTTATGTAACACTCTTAATTAGATTTCATGAATTTGGTTGTGCACGTTGTTGCTAGGGCTCTTGATGATATTGGCAATAGAATATAAGTACTAGAACTAGTATTACATTCAAGAAATAAGAAGAATATTATTTTAAGACATCAATGTAGTTTCAAATTGAAATTATACAAATAAAAAATATAACTCATTTCACAAAAATTAATAATCTCCTATATACACATAGCAACCAAACAAAAGCAAAAGCCAATCGACCAATCACAAGACATCATATGTGAAAATAATTAATAAAACAAACAACGCTGCATAATAAGAGAAAAAAAGAATTAAGCCTAGTAGAACCTGCGCCCAAATCCAAGATTATCATAGCCTTGATTATTATACTCATTACTAGGATTATTTAATCCACAAGGCATTTCATTTTGATTGAACCCAATCGGATTTGGGTCAAAGAGAAAAGTCCCACCCATACTAAAACTTCCCTCAAAAGGCTGCAGAGTCAAATTTGGGTTAAAGGGAAGCCGCCTCCAGTACTAGAACTCTCTACATAAAATTGTGGAGGAGTTTTACGTTGAATAATAAGCTTTTGTGATTGTGTTGCCACTAATGAGTGCCAAATATTGAATGTTTTAGCCCCTTAATTTACATTTGTTAGCTTAGAAATTTGTTACTTTGAGTTGTTTTTCGTTGTTTTACAGGTTTACAAGCTTGAAAAGGAGTTTCACTAAATTGTCAGAATTGCTCGTACAGATCAGCAATTTTTTAGGATTAAACTGTATTGATTCAGGAAGAACCAGCGGATGAACCATATATGCTTGGAAAGATCTGAATGTCTATTTTCTGAGGAATTTTACAGCTAATAAAAATGATTTTTTTAGAGAAAGTTATGGTAGTTTTAGTAGAAAAATGTTAGGTTGTGCATGATTTCAACGTGACAGATCAACCATTTTTTATGATTAAACTGTATTGATTCAGGAAGAACCAGGAGATGAACCATATATGCTTGGAAAGATCCGGATGTCTATTTTCTGGGGAATTTTATGGATCATAAAAATGATTTTTCTAGAGAAAGTTATGGCAGTTTTAGTAGACAAATGTCAAAGAGCAAAAGCTGGAATCTGCAGTATCCCACATCGGATTGGAAACACATTGCACTTGTGGTGTTTCCCTATATAAGCCCATCTTCACTTCATCTTAAAAAAGAGATCCAAGTGTCATTTTAGTGCAATTTGAAAGACTTCTACTAGCATTCTGGTGGATCTCCAAGGGCTTTGCTACAAAAGGAGGAAGCGCTGCTCAACAACTGCAAGTGAAATTTCTCTCAATGTATAATCAGTTTTAATTTATTTCTTTTTGATTTTTAATGCTTAGCACTTTAATTGTGAAATTTAGTTTCATAATCATGAGTGGCTAAAATCTTCAGCTAAGGTTGAAGATGAAGCCTTTCCATTGTTTAGCATTATATTTTCAGATATATTCGTACAATTCTGATATTTTTAGTATTAAATGTTCTATTTTAATTGTTTGAGTAAATTCTTACGATTGATAGTTTTTAAATTGTTCAAGTTGGATATTCCGTGTGTTTCATATGATGGATACATCGAATCATTTTGATTAAATTGGATATTCTTTGTGATTTGTAAATTAAACGGATAGATTGGATGGTTTTGGTTTAATTAGGATATTTGTTTAAAGTTGGATTCATGGAATCATTTGATAAATCTCTTTTATATAGAACATGAAGATGTATGTTTTACTTTGGCGGGGTGGATTCAGAAAACCTTAGTGTTTTTATCAGTTGTTTTTAAATCAATTTAGTTTAGTTTATATTTTTTTGCCAGATATAATCCAAAATTCGGAACTAGGTTAAAATAGGGTTAGTTTAGATTAAAATATTTTTTTCACAATGCAATTCCATGTGGATTCAACCTCGCACTTGCACAACACTATATTGCAAACGACTCGTGCACTTGCGAGTAATTTAAAACTCACAACAGCCACATTCTTCTTCAACTCCTCTGGAGAATCCTTTAACTGATCAAGTTGTGGTAAGCTGAGTTCCTCCATAGGAGCCTCCCACAAACACTGACTTTGGCTTACCTTTCTGTTCTCGTTAAGCTTTTCGCCACGCTTCTTCTCAGCTTCGAGTTGGTGTAGGACCTAATCCATATATTATTTGTTTAACTATTTAATAATTTGAAAAGATTTAATATAATGCTTTTGCTTCTAAAAAGGAACGTAATGCTTTTAAAAGGAAAGAAGAAATTTAAAATGGAAAAAAGATAACTATATACTAGCTAGTTTTATTAACCAAACCTGAGTGAGATGCATGTTTAGCTCTAAGATGTTAGCATTGCAATGAGCCTCAATTAGTTGGACATTGTCTGAACGTTGTGGAGGAATACCACTCAGGAAACAATCAACTATCGTTTCAACAAAGGATGGCCAAATCAAAACACCATTTTTACATGTGAGAACATGACAATAGCAATCTCTGCACCACAAAGAATGCAGAGTTCACTGGCCTTCTTGAAAAGGCCATATTTACGTTTAGAGAATGTAACTTGAAACTACTTTGTTTGCTGACTTTTCAATCGCAACCATTTGGCGATCTTTGTCTCTTGCCATGGCAAAGTAGTGACCAAACTAGGAACAAAATCTACTTGAAGAAGAGATAATAGAATGACTTGGATTGGAACTGCATGGAAAGAGGGGAAATGAGCAAGTATTTCTAGAAGCTTCAAGGTTGAGATTTAATTTAGCCTGTCAAAATAACCAAGTTTTAGGTGAAAATTCTTTTTTTAATTTGCTGACTTTATGTTCTTACTAGCTTTGGAGGTTTTAATTAAAATATCTTCCAGATAGAAATATATGGGATCAAAGTCCTTATTAGTAAAGACTAATGGTAATCCTACAGTGGTTACAGCCTTTTCTGATTCATCATGACTGGATATATAGAATGACTAAATTTCTTCAAAATTATGCCATGTATCTATCCTTTTGAGATGAGAATGAAGACAAGTTTTTCATTTGTGTTATGAGTAGGCTACTTAGATGTATCCAAATGTTTACTATATAGTTAGCTGTCAAAAAATACTACCATTCTTGGTGTTACCTGACTTGTTTAAGTCATGCAATAATTTCAAGATGGCAGCACTGTTTTTCTTGAGTCTTTCCGGTGGTTCTTTGCAGTGTTTCTGCTATAGTTTTTGTACCTTGTTTGTCATTAATAAAATCTTTACCATTCAAAAAAATGGGCAGCAGTGACTTGGGTAATTAAAACTGGACATTTCTAGTCTATACCATACCGAGATATATATATATATATATATAGAGTTTAGTTGAACTTTAAAATCTTTTTGTCAATAATTGGTAATGGAACCATTACTGCAGCAACAACCATTTGGTTTCGGTGTAAGTGTAGACACCAATTCCAAAGTTGAAATCACAAGAGTTCTGTCGAAATGTTACAATGTTATTTTTTTTTTAAAAAAACCATTTTTTTTATTAGATATTAATATTTGAATTAAAATTGTTTTATTATGATATATATATATATATATTTAAAAGGTATGTAATTTGATAATTTGATAATTTGATAAATTCTTAATTTGAATTTGTACCGAAAAAAATTATAATTTATTTTAAAATAAAAATTTGGGTAAGATTAATTTATATATTTAAAAATGGTTATTTTTTTATGATTTATATTTATAATTATATTTTCTTTTAAATATATGTAATTTAACATGTATATATTTAAAAATACCGTCAAATATAAAACAACATACTGAAATGAATCAAAATCAAAACAATTCATTTAAAAAACTAAGCTGAAACACTGTAAGAAGCTAAATTTATAACTTTGGTTCTGATGCATTGTGTTCTACCTGAAAAATCATGCCAGATTGCTGCTACCTGAAAAATCATCATTTAAATTCAGCCTTCACATCAGCCTTTGTGGTTTGTGCCACAATTGTTTCTCCTCGGGTCACAGGTTGAAGGGATAGTGAAGAAAAAAATCAGAAAAATATATAAAAAGAACACAAATTTATAATATGGTACAAATTATAATTATACTTATTTTATACTAAAAATATATTAATATATTTTTAAATCTCGATCATGATTAATCTAAACTCCAACCGATCAAAATGTCTTGTAAAGATGATGTGAATGGAATATATTTTAATTTGTTAATATTTAATTATTGATAAATGATCATTATGATATCTTTTGACCAATCTAAACTAACATGGTAAGGGTTTAAAGGTGTAATAATATATTTTTAATATGAAAGGAAGTAATTATAGTTTGCACCTAATTATAAGAGTATTTTTTTAATTTTCTCAAGAAAAAATAACAATATGATAATCTTCTTTTTTATGACAAAAATTTTTGATTGCACCGATACAAATCAAGATTTACATCAATAAAAACTTAATTAATAATTTTTGAAAGTTTTATTAAAAATAATAGTTGTGTATATCACATATCTTTAATAAAAATTTTAAAATTATTAATCAAGTTTTCATAAATTTGCATACAGTGCAAACAAAAATTCCTTTTTTACGAAGCTTTTGTTCTTCTTTATTTTTTGACTTTTCCCTTTCTAGTTGCTACAACAAAAGTTATTGTTGTCTTAAATTGCAAAAGAGGATAATATTGTCATTTTACCAAAAACCCAAGCAAACAACGGAAGGGTAATATATGACTCGTTTCAATTTTTTCATTCACCCCCGCACATGCACCGACCATTTATTCAATTTCTACATTTACCCTTCTAGAAACTTGTATAAATCGGACTCATCAAAAAAATAACCCGGAACAGCCAGTAACTTACCCCTCTGACCGGCTATACATCACCTAGCCAGTGAACCTCTATATATACCCCAATCTAGGGTACAAAAGCCCCACCTAATCAGCTCACCGTCTCTCTCTCTCGTGTCGAGACCAAACCACTAAAATTCTCTAATCTCTACAACCTCTGGAAGAGTAGAGTGTGGAAACCTTAACGATCCTCTCATATCAAAGACCTATAAAAGAATCCTAAGTTCAAAATTTTTCGCTCATTTGATCTAATTTCCCCCTCTTTTGATCTATATTTGTCGCTTATTTTCCCTCTGTTTCTCTTCTATCCTATTTTCTTTTTCCTTTCTCTTCAAAACCCTAGAATTTATGACCCGTAATCGTTTTTTTGACAGCGTTCAAGATACAAATCTTACTTCAGTAACTGAAAATTTTAAGAATGGTTTTGGGCATTAAGGGACTTGATCGGTGAGATTTTTGGGAAAATCTGGTTGATTAGTTTTAGCTGTGTGAAAGAAAAATCCAGAAATCTTTTGCTGCTAAAATATAAATCCATAACCTTTTTTTTTCCAATTAAAAATTGTTGGGATTATTTTCGGTGGTGAGAAACAAAAATGGCGGAACAAGGTGGCTTGGAAGGGAGCCAGCCGGTGGATCTTTCCAAGCACCCCTCTGGCATTGTTCCCGCCCTTCAGTAAGTCTCCTTCAACCCCAGATTCCCTTTTTTTTATACTCAAACACATCTTTTATATATATATATATATATATATATATATATATATATATCGGTGTGTGTTTATATATCTCCCAATCCCATGAGGTTCTCTTTATGAGAGATCTATAGGTTGGGTTGGGGGAGCTTCATGGTTAAATGTGGTAAAGGTTTTTGGGATTTGGGGTTGAGTCGGTTTATTGGAGAAGGCTTGTGGATAGGCTGGGCTTATTGATTAAATTTAAGTAGGAAAGTGAGTATGGAAGTGGGGCTTGAATTGTTTAATGGTGGATTTGTAATTTTTGTGTGAGCTCTTCTTGAACCTGTGTAAATTGTCAATGGTTGTATTGGAAGCCCCCTGAACAGAATATGTATTTTTTTTATATGAATATGGAATAAGATATTTTGTAAATAAGATATTGTTGAGTGTTATCTTCCTTTCAATGAAACTTTTCGAATATTTTGATTGCTTTCTATGTACACTTTATATTGGATTATTTTTCTTGAACTGGTATTTTGTGCATAAAATTGTTTGGTGGAAGCTTAAGCTGGTCAGAACATGTTTGCATGTGATGAAAAGGTACTTCATTGGATGTATCTTTGTTTTGAGATGAAGAAAATTTTTTAATGGTGGAAGACAACCAATTTAAATTAGAGTTTCTGTTGATTCCTTGGCACAAAGGTTGAAATGGAACTTGCTTGTCTTGCCCATTTTCATCATAACTCAACACCTTAATAATTTAAACAAGCTTTAAGCAGCATAAACAACTTTATGCAGACAGATGCTCACCATCTTTTAACAATTTAATTTTACTCATTTTGTGCTGACCCTCTATTGTCAGCTATTACCATGATCGGTGTCTTGAGTCTGTGTTAGCTTGTGGGTAGAGATTATATTTTGAACTCAGTTGATACCATACAATTTCCATGGTCATGTTAAATACTGGGTGGTGATCCTCTAACAGCTGTTCAAAGAGTGCACAGGTTGTATGGTATTGAAATTTTGCATGATGTAAAAATGGTTTAGTTGGTCTGTGTAGTTCCATCAACAACTAGACTACATGTTTCACCCAAGTCCGTAGGATTCAACATTCTTGCTTAGCTATGGTTGATCACCAGTCAATCTTATGCTGTTTGGGTGTGTCAGATATGATAACTTCTTTAGAAACTTGAATTTAGTACCGCAAGACTGGAAAAAGGTCTACTTGTTTTAATGGCTGTTAATTCTTTTGTCCTTATTCATTATTATGATTAACTTGATTACTATTTATGTTGTCCTTTTTTTTTCTGAGTTACCTTCCCATCTGCTATAATTTCTGCTGAAAGGAAACATTTCAGTAGAATATTAAATCTCTTTTTGATTACTCGTAATGTTGGTTTGCATATTGTTCTGAGGTGTTGAAAGACAACATGTAAGATCCTTTTTCGGTCTACAACTTATGGTCTTTGTATAGTGTGAATTGTGTTATTGGTTACTGGTCTCACACAAACAAAGCTCTCTAGTTCTGTCACTGGGAGAGAATAATGAGATTGATTGATGAAGAAACATAAGTAGCAACTGAGCTTTTAAGTTGTACAAATGTTACGTGGCTAATGATGGCATATCTAAATTCTCTATTTATCTTATTCTTTATCATTTTCTATTATTTTCTTCTTAAAAAATTAGTACTCATTTGTTAAATTTTGCTTCTGCTCTGGTTTTCAGGAACATTGTGTCAACTGTCAACTTGGATTGCAGATTGGATCTTAAGCAAATCGCGCTGCAAGCTCGTAATGCAGAATACAATCCTAAGGTATGTGATGTTTTTTGTTGATTTGATTCATTTCAATGGTATTTGTTGCTAAAGTGATGCTTAGGTGAGTCGGTGCCTAAAGCAATTGATGGAGTGATATGATTGTGTTGTGTCTAGTATAACTAGAGTTTTGGTTCATAAATTCTCTGAATGAGCATGTGCCTAACAGGCCAAATAATTTGACACTTTTATTTACTATCTTTCAATTCCTAACAGCGTTTTGCTGCTGTCATAATGAGGATTAGGGAACCAAAAACTACAAAAGATGGTAATTTCTTTTCTTTTCTGTGAAGTTTTCTCGATGAGACTTAAGTGGTAGTCGTGGTAGTTATTTAGAGTGTTTCCTATGGCTTTTGGTTCAATGAATTATGTTTCTTCTGCGTCAGGTTTGCACAGGTGCAAAGAGTGAACATCAGTCAAAGCTGGCAGCAAGAAAGGTATATATTGCCGTATGAAATACTTGCAGCTTTTAATTCAAACCATGGGAATGCTTTAGATGTAAATTATCTTCACAGATATCCTAAATGATCCTTATATGAGGAGAATGTAATAATAATCTGACATAGTTTCTGTGTTTTTCAGTACGCTCGAATCATCCAAAAGCTTGGGTTCCCAGCTAAGTTTAAGGTATATACTCTCTCTCTCCTGATGGTTGGTGTTAGCATGTTGTTTCTCTCAGGAATTATTATATATTTTTTGCAGGATTCTTTGTTTATCATTGTTATCTTGATTTGACAGGACTTCAAGATCCAGAATATTGTTGGATCCTGTGATGTAAAATTCCCTATCAGACTTGAAGGTCTTGCATACTCCCATGGTGCCTTCTCAAGTGTAAGTAACTATCCTCTTTCATCTATTTATTTATTTTTGGATGAATCATTGTCCATTCAGTTTTTATCAGGAAGGAGAAAATTGTAGTTGCTTTGTGTTAAAAAATATTTGAAAAAATTGAAATAAAAAGCTCTTTTTAGGTGCAGTGTTTTTGTTGTTCTTTGAATTGTTTATGATACCTGATTCTTCTCTGTTGAGTTCTGAAGGCATTTTTGTGTATGTATGCCTGTGTTATTAGCAGTGTTTTCAGATACGAGGGCGTTGGGCGAGGCGTTTTGCCTCAATGAGGCGAGGCGTTGGGGCGTAAGTCTTTTGAAACGTTGGGGTGTTTTGAATAAAATAATATTAATTAAATTATAAAAATACTAAAAATTGAAATAATATAAATAAATTAATTATCAATAAATTTTACTAACTTAAAACCTATTAATGAATATTTATCAAAATATTTCATAAATACACGTTCACATCACAAACACAATGTTAAGTGGTTGTTGTTTACACACTTACAATAATATAACAAATTCACATACATTTCATTTTTCATCAATAAATCATAAATCACACTCCAAAAATCAAATTCTAATTTTTAAATTGACCAATCTATTCATCACAAGACACAAACACGTTCTAAATTTCAACAAATATAAAAATAACACAATATTAATTGTCAAATGTTTGTTGATTAGTGTTTACACACTTACATTGGTATAACAAATTCACATATATAAATCTATTAAAAACAACAAATTAGATAGCATAGATAATGCAATCTTAATAATGTTATAAAATGATATTAATAAAATGCAGAGTATATAATATGGAGCCTATTAATGAATTTGTTAATCAATGGAAACAATGTAAGAAAAAAAAGAGAAGAAAATAGTGGAAACAAAGGGGAAAAGAAAAAAGAGGGAAACAGAGGAGGAAAAAAAAAACAGCAGATGACAAACGCACCTGCCAGGAATCGAACCAGGGCTGTAAGGCGGGGAAAACAGAAACCTACCACTAGAGCACTAGTGTCTGACTGTGGAAATGTTACTAACAAACATATATATAGAATATATGCCCCAACAATCATGCCCCTGGGCTTTTTTGCCGAATTTCGCCCGGGGCGCGCCCCAAACCCGTTTTTTAAATCACTGGTTATTAGGTGAAAATTTTGATCTTGTGGAGGCCTTTTTGGTGTCAGTTTTGGCATCAAGTTCAGTCAGGATTAGGAGTGAGTTTGAACCATTTTAGTAGTTGGGATATTTGTATAGAAGACAGTTGGAAGTATAGCTCTCTTCTGCTTAGTAAACTTGTGATGCTCTTTTTTGGATGAGGTTGCGGCTTCTCTTCTTTTTGTCTAGGTTAATATGTTAGATGTGGTTACATGTTGCTATGGTTCTAAGAATATGGACTTAACTGGTTTTGTCTTGATGCAGTATGAACCAGAACTCTTTCCTGGCCTTATCTATCGCATGAAACAACCCAAGATTGTGCTCCTTATTTTTGTATCTGGAAAGATCGTGATTACTGGAGCCAAGGTGATGGGTTTTTCTTGTTTATCTTTTTATGTGATTTTATGTTTGTTGATGGAATTCGCTGACTGAATTTCTATCATTTGATATCTAGCTGAGAGACGAGACCTATACAGCCTTTGAAAATATATACCCTGTTCTCATAGAGTTTAGGAAGGTCCAGCAATGGTATGGGACATGAATGGATCTCTCCCTCCATTTCCTCCATTCTTTCATTCATGAACAAGATTTTTGTCGTTCTCGTTATTCTCCAGAATGTTGTCTTTGAGATGTGACATCTAATTTGTTTACATTTTGGTTGCAGATACATATCTGGATCTCCGTTGTGGAATAGTGTTGGGTGCTGACACAACATCCTCGGGCGTGGCATTGGATTCAAGTGTGAATATGTGAAGCATGTGCATGGGCTGGGACAGCTTGATTTTCAGCTATTGGTCTGTCGCCAGGGTCTTGGTCTCTCATCCTCCTCCCAAAAATGGGTGGAATCTCATCTTTATGCAATTAGTTGTGGTTGAGAGGAAAGATAAGAAAAAGAATATTTCTTGGGTATTTGATGTGAACTTTTTTTCTAAGAAATTGAATAATTATGCTACTTTTCACTTTGCTGTCAATGGATGGCAAAGTCTATATTCTTTTCTTTAATTAAGGTCACTAACTATTCCACTTCACCCACACTTGCCATATATTCATCCTTGTTTTAAGGCTTACTTTAGGTCATGTTTCCTTCCTTGTTTTAAGACTTATTTTAGGCCATGTTTCCTTCCTTGTTTTAAGGTTTACTTTAGGCCATGTTTCCTTCCTTGTTTTAAGGAATGTCTTTTTCCTTTAACAACCTATATATACTCTTAATTGTATTCTCAATAATAAGAACTCAAGTAAGCATTTGTACAATCTCTTTACTCTCTTCAATTCTCATATCTCTTTACTCTCTTCAATTCTAACATGGTATCAGAGCCGGTTGCTTAGGTTCTTCTTTTGCTTGTAATTTTTCTCGGTTTCGTGTTTCGGCGTGTTCTGTATTGTTCTCGGTGAACTCGAAGTGAAAGATTTTTTTTTTGTTGTTTTTCGGTCTTCTTTTTTTGGGTTGGTGTTGTCGGAACTTCTTATTTTTTTGGTTTGAGCAGTTTCAGCATTCTCGACATCCTCTATTTTCAGAGAGATGTTTTGTGGCTTTGGGTCTCAGATTTCTCGGTGTTTTTTTTTGTTCTCAGATCTCTTTGGCAGTTTGTTTTTTTTCTGCTTTGGGTGGTTTCGGCATTTTTTTTTGGTCGGGCTATTTTTTTTTGTACTTATTTGCAATGGATTCTGCACCTGTGTGTCAAATTTACAGGCAAAAATTACTCTACATAGGCCTTTCAGTTTGAAATTTTCCTCAAGGGAAAAGAACTTTGGGGCCATATCGATGGCACAGATGTTGCACAAACATCCAATACAGACCAATCGAAGGATGTCGGGTATTCTCCTTCTTGGACTGTGCTTGATGCTCGGATCATGTTTTGGCTTCTTGGTTCGATGGAGCAACATATTGTCATCAACTTGCGTACTCATCGCTCTGCTCAATCCATGTGGACTTATCTGAAGAAGGTTTATCATCAAGATAATGATGCTTATCGCTTTCAGTTAGAGCATGCAATTGCCACCTTTCAACATGGCAGTCTTTCCATCCAAGACTATTACTCGGCCTTTTCTGATTCTTTGGACTGACTATACTGATCTTGTTACAGCGGCTGTTCCTGTTGCCACTCTTTCGACTATTCAGCAACTCCACGAGACTAGATGGCGTGATCAATTTCTTATGAAACTACGCCCGGAATATGAATCTATTCGCTCCTCTCTGCTGAATAGATCTCCTGTTCCTTCTCTTGATGTTTGTTTTGGTGAGTTACTTCGTGAAGAACAACGTCTTAGTACTCAAGCCACTCTGGAGCAATCTTATGGTAGTCCAAGAACTGTTGCATATGCTGCCCAAGGACGCGGATCGCCTACGCATTCTAAAAACTTGCAGTGTTTTTGCTGTAAGGAATATGGGCATATTGCTACTAATTGTCCCAAGAAATATTGCTCTTATTGTAAGAAAAAGGGTCACATCATCAAAGAATGTCGTCTCCGCCCACAGAATCGTCAGGCTCAAGCATTTCATACTTCTGTTATTGTACCCTCCACAGCTCCTAGCTCTTCTTCCAGTGCCTCCCCAGTTTCGGCACCTCCTGCAGCGAATTACTGCACACCCGAAATGGTGCAACAGATGCTAATTTCAACATTATCTGCAATGGGGTTTCAAGGTAAAAATTCTACCAAACTCTGGTACGTAGACTCGGGGGCCTCTAATCACATGACGAATACTCCCACCGCTCTGTGTCATATTCGACCCTATGTTGGTCCATCTGCCATTCAGACTGCCAATGGCAGTTCTTTACCAATCGCTGCTGTCGGAGATGCCTCTTCTAAATTCACTGATGTGTTTCTTGCTCCTAAACTTTCCACGAATCTTATTTCTGTTGGTCAATTAGTTGATAACAATTGTGTTGTTAACTTTTCTGGTGATGGTTGTGTTGTACAGGACCAGGTAACGGGAGAGCTGATCGCGAAGGGACCTAAAGTGGGGCGCTTGTTTCCACTATTTTTATCTGTCCCAGCAATTTCTCCAATTTCGTCTATTAAGTCTCTTGGTTGCAATAATGTTCCAAATCTGAGTATGGTGTAGCATCGTCGTTTAGGCCATCCCAATACTCAGATCTTATCTCATGTATTGCACTCTGTTTTTCTTGATAAAGAAGAACGTTCTTCTTTATCTCTTAAGTGTGATTCTTGCAAACTTGGTAAAAGCAAAATTCTTCCCTTTCCTTTACATGCTAGTAGAGCTTCTCACTGCTTTGATCTTATCCATAGTGATGTTTGGGGACCTTCCCCCGTTAGTTCACATGAAAAATTTAAATATTATGTGACTTTCATTGATGATTATAGCAGATTCACTTGGGTTTATTTTCTTCGCTCTAAATCTGAGGTTTTTCGTACTATCACTAATTTTTTAGCGTATGTTGACAATCAATTTTCTGCGACTATTAAGATATTACGCACAGATTCTGGTGGTGAATATTTGTCTACTGAGTTTCAGGAATTCTTGGCTTCTAAAGGTATTATTCATCAACATTCATGTTCTGCTACTCCCCAACAGAATGGAGTAGCCGAACGCAAAAATCGTCATCTTCTTGATGTGGTACGTACTCTCTTGTTAGAATCATCTGTTCCATCAATGTTCTGGGTCGAGGCTTTGAAAACTGCTACTCACTTGATTAATCGTTTACCTTCCCAAATCTTACACATGGAGTCTCCCTATTTCCGCTTGTTTGCTAAACAACCTAGTTATGATAATCTCCGTATCTTTGGTTGTGTATGTTTTGTCCATTTACCTCCCCATGAACGACATAAATTATCTGCTCAATCTGTTAGATATGCATTCTTGGGATATAATGTGTGTCAAAAGGGATTTGTTTGCTATGATCCTACCTTACATCGTACACGTATTTCTAGAAATGTTATTTTCTTTGAAAATCAACATTTCTTTCCTATGTCCTCTGAGCCCTCTTCTTCTACGGTGGTCCTCCCTTCCTTTGAGCAACAATTTTCAGATCTTCATCAAATCAGCTCTCGCTTTAAACTAGGTGTTGTATATACGAGACGCTCCCGCCCATAGTCTCTTCCGATGGCTCAATCGATATCTGATCCTACCATGCTCCAGTCAGTTGCAGCACCTTCAGAACACTTGGTACGTCGCTCTTCTCGAATATCTTTACCTCCGGATAGGTATGGGTTTGCTTCTGCTCTTACTGCTGCATTGTCTAATTTTGATATTCCCACATGCTACTCACATGCTGTCAAGCATGATTGTTGGCGACAAACTATGCAGGAAGAAATTGCTGCTTTAGAGGCCAATCACACTTGGGACATTGCACCTTGTCCTTCCACTATAGTCCTCCTGGGTTGCAAATGGGTTTACTCCGTCAAGGTTCGATCTGATGGAAGTTTAGATCGTTATAAAGCTCGGCTTGTTGCACTTAGAAATAAACAGGAATATGGTGTTAATTATGAAGAAACCTTTGCTCCTGTGGCTTAGATGACCACTGTTCGTACGATTCTAGCTCTTGCTGCTTCCAATGATTGGCCATTACATCAGATGGATGTCAAGAATGCTTTTCTTCATGGGGATCTTAAAGAGTGTATTTTTATGAAGCCACCCCCGGGATTGTTTCCTTCTCCAAACTCACATGTGTGTAAGCTTCGTCGCTCCCTTTATGGTCTCAAACAAGCTCCAAGGGCTTGGTTTGATAAATTTCGAACTAATTTATTACAATTCTCATTCAAGCAGAGCAAGTATGACACTTCCTTGTTTCTTCGAAAATCAGACATGGGTATTGTTGTTCTTTTAGTTTATGTTGATGATATTGTGATTACTGATTCCGATTCTGTTTTACTTGGCCAGCTCAAGACCCATCTCTCCGAGTCTTTTCATATGAAAGATCTTGGGTCTCTTACATATTTTCTCGGTCTTGAGGTGCATCGTAGTCCGTCGGGTATTTCACTCAATCAACATAAGTATGCTAGTGACCTGGTCGCTACAGCTGGCCTACAGGAGGCCACTTCTGTTGATACTCCCATGGAATTGAATGTCAAGCTTCGCAAAGAGGAGGGTGATTTACTTACTGATCCTAGTTTATACCGAAAGTTGGTGGGCAGTCTTGTCTACCTTACCATTACTAGATCGGACATTTCCTTTGCAGTACAACAAGTCAGCCAGTTTCTTCAGACCCCTCGTCACCTTCATTTGGTTGCTGTCCGTAGGATCATACGCTATGTTCAGGGCACTTCTGCCCGTGGCTTATTCTTTCCTGCAGGCAATTCTCCTCGACTTACTGCTTATAACGACGCTGATTGGGCTGGTTGTGCTGATACACGTCGCTCCATTACTGGTTGGTGTGTGTTCTTAGGTGATGCATTGATCTCATGGAAGAGTAAGAAGCAAGACAGAGTTTCTAAGTCATCTACAGAATCTGAGTATCGGGCGATGTCTCTTGCTTGTTCCGAAATTATTTGGCTTCGAGGTTTGCTTACTGAGCTAGATTTTTCTGCAACTGATCCTACACCTCTACATGCTGATAATACAAGTGCTATTCAGATCACGGCCAATCCTGTCTATCATGAGCGCACGAAGCATATTGAAGTCGACTGTCACTCTATCCGCGAAGCATTTGAAGCTTGTGTTATCATTCTTCCACATGTTTCCACTGACCTACAAATTGCTGATATCTTCACCAAAGCGCTCACTCGCCATCGACATTGCTTCTTAAGCAGCAAATTGATGCTTATTGATCAACCTGCATCAATTTGAGGGGGGCTGTCAATGGATGGCAAAGTCCATATTCTTTTCTTTAATTAAGGTCACTAACTATTCAACTTCACCCACACTTGCCATATATTCATCCTTGTTTTAAGGCTTACTTTAGGCCATGTTTCCTTCCTTGTTTTAAGACTTACTTTAGGCCATGTTTCCTTCCTTGTTTTAAGACTTACTTTATGCCATGTTTCCTTTCTTGTTTTAAGGCTTACTTTAGGCCATGTTTCCTTCCTTGTTTTAAGGAATGTCTTTTTCCTTTAACAACCTATATATACTCTTAATTGTATTCTCAATAATAAGAACTCAAGTAAGCATTTGTACAGTCTCTTTACTCTCTTCAATTCTCACATCTCTTTACTCTATTCAATTCTAACATATGCGTCGGTTTTGAATGAAGCTCTTGTAATTGTCCATCTTCCTCTTCTGTTGTTACCTTCATGAGACTACCTAATCATATTTCTTAGTACAAGCTGGTGAATTTTTTGTGTAACTAGCCATTACCTACATGATGTTTAGGGTTATAAATCAGCATGAGCTTGATTCGAGTGAATCTCAACTTTTGGTTCGTTCAACTTTGTATATCTTGTGCGGGTCAAGAGCTCCAGTATAGTGTGTTTCGATGTGATGAGCGTTGAGCTTTTTTAGCTCACTATTTTTTTCAGCCAAGCACCTCAACTTTGATTCAATTTGATTCGGTTCAAATCAGTTATATATACAATTTTTCATTGAAGTACTACAATTTAGAAATAGATTAAAAATATATATGATTTTGGAGATAGACGTTTTATGTTTTTTTTTTTGTCTTTTAAATAAATAAATCTTAATTGATATCCTAACTTTAATGCAACATGATTTCAATTTTTCATTTGTTTTCCTATTATGAATTATTCATTGGCAATATAGAAATTTATTTTATTTTTTATAAGAAAAATCATTTTATTTTCTAAGATAGTTTTATTTCTTATATTCTTTCACCCAATCAATTTCCGGGAAAATAAAAAGATGGCGAATTTGTCATTTTCTTTACTAATAAAGAACTTATTCCTATAGCAACCAGAGCACATGTGAACTATGTGTGGTAACGGTTTTTTTCTGTGAAGTGTATGTTTTTCTCTTTTTCTTTCTTTCTTCTTCGTTTCTTCCAAGAAACATTTCGTGTTCTGTTTTCTCTCTTCAAATTCTTTTCTATAAAGCATCACCAAATTAAGATAATTAACTCACATAAACCCAAAAAAAAAAAAAAAAATTGAGAAACAAGCACTGTCGGTTGCAATACAGTGAATGGCCCAATTTACACCGCAAGGACGCTTGAAGTTACTCTTCAATAGAGAAGGAGCGTCGTTTGGGCTTGAACCGAAGGACCAACTTCACTATAAGCTTGTTGGTTGTGGCTTTGGTATTGGCGGGTTAAAATCAATTAAAGGTCACAGGAGTAAACAAAGGTTTAATGGGTTCACTACAAGGCTTTCTTCTTCTTCTTCTATGGACAAATCCGAGCATTTCAACGCAGAAGCAAGTACCGATGGGAGTGATGATGGGATTCATGATGGGGATGATGGCTATGATAGTGAGTCCGAGAGGGATGATTTGGCTTGCTTTAGAGGATTGGTTTTGGATATCTCTTACAGGTCCTTCCTGTATTTACGCCTACCTTTATAGTTATTCTTATGACTTCTTGTTATTTATTTATTTATTTTATTTGGGTTTTTTTACTAGCTTTGATTTTCTTTTTTGTAGATTTAGTGAATGGGGCTGTTAAATCGATTAGGAGAATGCTATTCTTACTAACGAATGATATGTAGACAGAACCATTGCTGGATAAGGAGGTTATGTCTGCTTAATTTATGGTGATCATTGCAATAAAAATTTCAAGTAAAATCTGCTCAACAAACTAGTTATGTAGTTGTAAGTTTATAAATTCATATAATTGTTAGCATGACTGAAGATCCTGGCCGTTGGACTATTGTTGGTATAGTCTGCTCAACAGTAAGTGGCTTAATTGTAGTTTATGAAAGATTTTTCAGCCTGACTGGGGAAAGCTGAAATAAACTTTCGGAGAGGAAATGTCCTAAGAAGTATAATGTTGGAGTACATGGACCATACCATGTCGGACACAGCACCCTAAACAGAGTTTGACCCTTGAACA
Organism: Bretschneidera sinensis; assembly: GCA_023935145.1. Lineage (NCBI taxonomy): Eukaryota > Viridiplantae > Streptophyta > Magnoliopsida > Brassicales > Akaniaceae > Bretschneidera > Bretschneidera sinensis. The sequence goes on along the minus strand of CM043701.1, from coordinate 28,450,278 downwards.
CTCCAAATCAATAAAAAAAAACTTACAAAAAATAAACGAATTGACACTAGGACATGTACCCATATCCGATACCCGTGCCTAAGTCCAGGTGACATTTATGGAGTAAATTCTATCCTGATATATATGACAGTAATTTGAATTTGACTAGCTGCTGCTAGAACCAAAAACCAATTCATTATCCAGAGTCTGGACAGTACACTTTGTTTATGTCGTTTTCATTTCCACTTCTCCCGGAGCTTGTTACTTGTAGGTAAAAGTAGTTTAAAGGTGAGTTACAGTACAAAGAAACAAGACAGGCAGCATGGCCAGATTAAATGGCAAAGCTGATGTTTGTGAAGTTCAAAGTCTTTGCATCTCTACTAAGCTGGTGAGGGAAACTAATCAATGGAGATAATAGCCAGATAATTGGACAAACACTCAATAAAAGTATGCTGACCTGGGTCCTTTTATGCATTCAGCTGAAAGGTTCACGCATACTTTTGTTGGGGTTTGTCCTTTACTCTTAAGTATTTATCTGTTGTATGCCGAATGATCTGGATTTCTTGCCCTACTATTTTCCTCTTTGTAGCATGAGAGGGAGCATATGGAATGGATTCGAAACAAAGATAAATAATGTTTGGAGAACACATCAATGCACAATTTAATTTATATAGAATGAGATGCTGGTGTGTAATTCTTTAGAAAACATCAATGGAATACAGTTCAAGCTAAATACAATGGTTGAAGGTTATTGCTGGAATGACAAGGCTGGACTAGCAATGATCACTATGAAAAGTATGCTATGGTTTCAGTATGCAAACAAGGGTAGTTGTATTTTGGTAAAGGATCTACAAGGACAATCTTGTGGTTCCAGGTACAGATTTTTCTTAGGCAGTGGGCCTGGTAGGCAACGAGAGGAAACCTCAGTCAGATTGGTTAATTGAGTCTCTATTCTGTTCTCGTAACACAGTATCTCACCTCATTGTGCATATTCTTGCCTGGTTGTATTACATGATTGTGTGCTAATTATTGCCATGATCGCAAGGCTGTTTGTAGCTTTTAAAAATAAGAACCGAAAGAATTTATCTGTCTTATTGAATAAATGAAAAAAATACAATTGACCCAATATATAGACTTATGAATACTAAGCCTAATAGGACTAGGACACAACGATTAGATTAGATAAATATGATCTAAGCTTACTAGGACACATTAAGAATCTTATTCGGATTCTTCAGCACTCTCCCTCAAGTTGGAGCATAGATATCATATGCACCCAATTTGTTACAAATAAATCTAACTCGAGAACTATCCAATGGTTTAGTAAATAAATCTGCTAACTGATCTATCAATTTCACATGTTTGGTACTAATCACATTTTGTAGAAGTTTTTCTCGAACATGACAATCAACTTCAATATGCTTTGTTCTCTCATGAAACACTGGATTATTTGCAATATGAATAGCGGCTTGATTATCACACACCAAGCTCATCGGACTCGACTGGTTAACCCCAAGTTCGGCTAACAATTGCTTTAGCCAAACCATCTCAAAGGTGATATGTGCCATTGCTCTATATTCTGACTCAGCACTCGATCTAGCAACCACAGTTTGCTTCTTACTTTTCCATGATACTAAATTACCTCCAACAAATAAACAATATCCAGTAGTAGACCTTCTATCAGATGGAGAGCCAACCCAATCGACATTAGTATAACCTTTAATTTGAGCATGACCATGATTTTGATAAAATAAACCATGACCAAGAGCACTCTTAAGATAAATTAAAATTCGAATAACAGTATCCCAATGACTAGTTCGTGGAGTATCGAGAAATTGACTAACCACACTTGTTGCAAATGAAATATCTGGCTTAGTAACAGTCAGATAATTCAATTTTTCAACCAAACGCCTATATTACTCTTGATCAGATAATAATTCACCTTGATCAACTGCGAGTTTTGTATTGGGATCCATAGGACTATCTATAGGCTTACACCCTAACATTACAATATCAGTCAACAAGTCAAGAACATATTTAGGCCGAGACAAAGAAACACCATGACGAGATCTAGCAATCTCGATACCCAATAAGTATCTCAATTGCCATAAATCCTTTGTTTGAAATTTAGAACTCAAGAATTGTTTCAATGCTAGAATTCCTTCTTTGTTATCTCCTGTGGTCACAATATCATCCACATATACAATCAACAATATCCTACCTGCCTTACAGTGTTTATAAATTACAGAATAATCTACACCACATCTGTTGAGGCTAAAATCAATCACTACTTCACTGAACCGACCAAACTATGCTTGAGTAGATTGTTTTAATCCATATAGAGACTTCTTTAATCGACATACTAACCCAGACTCCCCTGAGCAACAAACCAGGAGGTTGCTCTATGTATACTTCTTCTTCATGCAGATACCATTTAGAAACGCATTTTTCACATCAAACTGATGTAGGGGCCAATTAAAAGTAACTGCTAGAGGGATAAAGACACGAACGGATGTAATCTTATCCACGGGAAAGAATGTCTCAGCATTCGATACCATATACCTATGTATACTTTTTGCTACTTGGCGAGCTTTTAATCTGTCAATAGTGCCATCAGGATGAACCTTTACAGTATAGACCCAGGGACAACCAATAACAGATTTCTTAGAAGAGGAACCAAGTCCTATGTATTATTAGTACTCAAGGCATGTATCTCTTCATCCATAGTTGTTTTCCACACAAGATGAGACAGTTTCTATAATGGACTTAGGAATAGAGACAGAAAATATCGAAGCATATGAAGGAGATAAATAATCATAAGACACAAAATTAGCAATCAGATGTGCAGTACATAAACGTTTACCTTTACAAAGAACAATAGGACGACCATCTTCAGAAGATGAAGTGAAAGAAGAATTGGGATCTGTCAAAGGAGCAATTAGTGGAGTATCAGAGGCAGAAAGTCATGGATGGCAGGAGTAAACTTGCAATGGAGGAGGTGGATCTGATTGTGACTGTGTAAGGGGCATTGGAACAAGTAATGGACAAAGAAACAAATCAGCGAGATCAGAGATAAAATGAGACTCGAAGTAATATGGGATAGACTCAAAGAATATAAAATCGGCATAAACAAAGTACTTTTGTAGGGTGGACTATAACACCGATAACCTTTCTGTGTATGATAATATCCTAAGAAATTACATTTGATAGAGCATAGGTCAAGTTTATCAACTCCTAGACGGAGCTGATGAACAAAACAAACGGATCCAAAAATATAGGGAGGTAAGTGGAACGTAACATCTCTAGGAAAGAGCACGGAGTGGGGGGATTGGCCATCAAGAATAAAGGATGGCATACGGATAATTAAGTAACATGCAGTCATAACAGCCTTACTCCAAAGCAATTTGGGGACATGCATATGAAATAAGAGAGTACGAGCAATATCCATAAGATGATAATTTTTTCACTCCACAACCCCATTTTGTTGGGATGTATGAGAGCAAGGTGACCGATGAATAATGCCAGACTTAGTCATGAAAGTTATAAAAAGCTCAGAAAAATACTCACGGGTATTGCTACTACGAATAATCTTGACAAATAAGTCAAATTGGGTTTTTATCTCGGCACAAAAAATAGAAAACAACTCAGAACAGTCTCTCATTAAATAAAGCCAGGTAAGTCAGGAATAATCATCCACAAATATAACGAAATACAGAAATGCAAGTTTGGAATTCATACGATTTGGTCTCCAAACATCAGAATGTACTAACATAAAAGAACTAGACACAAGTTTATTAATTCGAGAAGAAAGTGACACACAAGATGCTTATCCAATTGACATGACTCACATTCTAAGGTTGAAACTTGACTCAAAGTAGGAACTAACTTCTTTAGCTTCTCTACGAACGGATAACCAAAACGACAATGTATCTGAAGCGAGGCCACGTCATTCGAGCAGTGATGGGTGATGGGATAGGATCAAATTAATACAGATCGTCCGATTCATGCCCTCCACCAATTGTATTTCTTGTTTTCAAATCCAGGATAAGAACAAAATCAGGAAGAAAGGTAACAGAACCGTTAAGACTTTTTGTAAGCTGACCAATAGATATCAAATTATACTGAGAAAATTGAGCATAAAGGACAGATGATAAAAACATAAAAGAACTAGGGTGCACAATGCCAATGCCACTAGCAGTTGTTTTAGATCCATATGGAAGAATAACATTAAGCAAAGACGAAGAGTGATAAAAACTAGAGAAAACATCAGTAGTACCTAACAAATGATTGATAATTGCAGAGTCAAGGACCTAAGGTCTAGATGAAGAGTTACTAGATGAGAGACAACCTTTTGGTGTACCTTCCTAGGTGGAAAAAGCAGCCGAGGAAAACATCTGGCTGGCTTCCTTATATCGTAAGAATGCATCATACTCATCTTTAGAAATCCTCTTAGAAGTTAAGGGAACGGAATTTGAGATAGATCCACACTCAACATAAGCTGAAGTCATAAAATTAGCAACTATAGGACGACCGACTAATTTCCAAGACGTCTCTCGAGTATACTCGGAACGATGGCAGTAGGTACATTGACGAAGTGAACCTCGACCACCATAATTACCACCACGACCAAATGAAGTGTGACCTCCTCTACCAGTATTAGTACCATTTACTCGGCCACCTTGCCACGCCTGAGTAATCAAGGCAGATTTTTCATCCACAGATCTATTGTCACTAATTTGAGAAATTGCACGCAACACACGAGCATAAGTCTTAGACTATGTAAGAAGTTCTACCTTTCCAAGGATTTGAGATCAAACAGGTTCATACTCAGGTTACCTCGACTTGCTCCCGATGTTTTTGCATGGCCTATACATCAGCTGAAATAGGCATCAAAGTACGCAATTCTACAGACATCCTCTTCATATCAGCAAAGTATTCAGTAACATCCCGATCACCTTGCTGGCCATAGAAGAACTTGGCATTCATATCATACATCCGATTAAGATTCCTAGAATACAACAAACGAACATACTCCCAAACTTCCTTATACGTTTCAAGATGTGTACATAAGTCAGCAATTTGGGGTTCCATTGAATTCCATAATAAAGTGATGAGTAAGGAATCTTCTTGTTCCTATGTATCAAACAATTTCAAATCAGTAAGTGAATCATCAGTAAGAAATCTTTGTTTTCCTTAACCAGTGATATACTTATATACTACCTTGGACCATTGAACGTAATTAATACTATTCAACTTTCGAGTAGTAATAATATGAGGACTTAGATGGGGAGACATACCGAAGATGGTCTTGGATTCCATAGTGAATTTTTTTTTTTTATCTGATCTTGGCCGGAATTGACCTCCGGTCACGTCACCTTGGTGCGTGATCAGCAGGGATAGACAGATCGATCCATTCCGATCCAGACAATGGGTCCAACTTGGTCGGAAAACCTTTCGGCGGCGGCGCATGGTAACGGTGGCGGGCGAGGGACAGCGTCGTAACACGCCGGGGTTTCTTGAGTTTTGGTCGCGTGCGTCGTCTGGTGCTGATGGTGGTGCCCGATATGGTGTTAGGTGGCCGGAACTAGGCCAATCAGAGTTTGGAGGTTGCGGTGGTGGATGAGATTTTTGGTTGCTTTTACGGCGGAGTTACGGCGCATGGTGGTCAGATTGGAGTAGATCAGACAATTCCGAGCATGGTGGTGTGCTCAGATGTGGTTGGAGAAGTTGGTGGCTGGTGGCGGGGCATGGCGGGCTGGTGGCAGGGCGTGGCGGACTGGCGGCTGTTCAACAGTGGCTTTGGCAACTGATGCAGGTTTCTTTTTTTTTATGTAACCTCTCAAGAAGTAGATTTCTCTGATACCATGTTGAAAATAAGAACCAAAAGAATTTCTCTGTCTTATTGAATAAATGAAAAGAATACAATTGACCCAATATATAAACTTGTGAATACTAAGCCTAATAGGACTATGACACAATAATTAGATAAGATAAATATGATCTAAACCTACTGTGACACATATTAAGAATCCTATTAGGAGTCTTCAACAGTAGCAATCAAGAAAGTGAAGTTATGTCAGATATATGCTTGTGGCTTTTCTCTATATGTACTTGAGTGTTTTAGTATTTCTTTTCAGTGGTGCAGATATTCTCATTCTTAAATCATTTGTACCTAGAAGGGTCATTTGGAGTCTGCAGCCTTGATCTGGGTGACATTTATAAGTTGGTCACTTACCCTTTTCTGGGGATACTATATCTGGAGTTTTGGCTTTCTCTATTGCTTTCAATAATCTACTTTAATTTGTCGTATTATTAACCAAGAGTTGAAAATGCAAGTAATTATAAATTCTCATTTTGTGTTTCATTTCCCAATGTGGATATGGTTGGAAATTTGCCAGCATTGTTTGTTTGGTGCTTGAAGTGCTTGTATTTATTCCTTTTCTTGTTTTGCTTCCTTTCCACCAATTTAGAAAGATTTGCGTTGTTGATGTTGTACCTGGATCTGATTATTGTTTTCCTGCATCAGGCCCGTCAATGTTGTCTGCTGGAGGCGTGCTATTTGTTTGGAGTTCATGGAGAAGGTTGGACTAATAGACCTTGCCGGTCCATTTTAGATGTTTGAGCAGTAACAATCTATTGTTTTTAGGTTTGTTTACGGTTCCTACACAGTTGTTTGCTTTGTCTCGGCAAATATTGCTAAAAAATGAGGTATCTTAATTAATCATTCATTTACAGAATATTGAGAACTACTTACAATTTTTAGCATATCATTGGAAGCTCCAATAGCGTGGATTTAGAAGCATGCTAGTTGCCTGGTGTCAGACTTCCACTCATTCCTGAATTAACACTAATGCATGGTACAAAAGTTCTCAAGATGACCAAGTTGTACTTGGGACATTCTCTTTTTTTCCCTTGTTCCTGCCTGGTTTACACACACATACATGCAGCTGTAAGTTCTTGCATTTGGTAACTTCACACACACACACCACATGCATATCAGAAAATACATGGGCATGTTTGGTAACAGTTTTTAGTTTTCAGTGTTCGAAAACTGTTTTTGAAAAGAGTTTCTTAAAACAGTTTTCAGTTTTCAGTGTTCGAAAACATGTTTGGATAACAGTGTTCGAAAACATGTTTGGATAACAGTGTTCGAAAACTGTTTCCAAAACAGTTTTCAGTGAAATTTTGTTTGGATAATCAGTTTTCAAAAACTGTTTTGAAAACAAAAAACTGTTTGGATAACACTTTCTTGTAATCGTTTTCAACTTTCAATTTTCAGTGTTCAGTTTAAATTTTAATATCTAAAATTAATTTTATTTCTCATATTTACTAAATGCAATTTTTTAAGCACACACCAAATACTTGGAAATAATTAATATTATTTTATTTTTAAAATGTTAGTATTTTTTTATATTATCAATCAAACATGACAAAACTCTTTCCCTGGTCATGTCATGTTTGTTTGTTAAATAAATTCTTAAAATAAAAATAAAATATACAATACAACTTTTATAATTTGATAAAATTTTAACAACTAACCCATCAAATACAATATTCACGTTTGTTCAATATCTAAAAGATGACATACTTTTATTCTTAAAAATAAGATAGTTGAGGACAACTTTGAGATACAATATTCATTGATCAAATACAACTTTGATAAATTGATAAAATAGAAATGAACAACCCAAAATTCTTCCTTCAAACGGGTTTGCCTCAACTGCCCAATTTGATTGGTTTGCCATTCTCACATCCTATAAGTCAAATAATATATCAATATGTGAAATATATTCCTAAGAAACTAAAACATAATTCAGTAACTAAAAAAAGCTAAATTAACACAAATAAGGATGTTAAATTAACTAAATCTTACCGACACAGATTAACATGATTACCATATATTAAATCAAATACCAAAACGGTATGCCCATATCTGATTGGCAATAAGCTCACGAGACGCAGCCAGAGCTGCTGCACATGCATCAAACAAATCAACTGTATAATTATTTGTCAATGTGCTCGACCCTCCTTCGCTTTCTGCTTCATGGCCCTCTGCTTCCCATTCATTAAACAGTTGATCACTCTGAGAACACTGGCGTACAAAATTATGTACGACACAACAAGCAACAACTATAAGAGGTTGTCTAGCAGGCTTGAATCTAGGCATCATTTTTAAAATTGGAAAGCGCGCCTTTAAGACCCCAAAGCAACGTTCTATAACATTCCGTAGAGATGAGTGCCTATAGTTATATAGTTCTCTATAACCCGTTGGTTGTCTTGTTCTACCTTGATATTCATTTAAGTGATACCATTCACCCCTAAATGGTGGAAGGAACCCGGTTGTACATGGATAATCGGAATCCACCAAATAATACTCACCTATAAGTCATACAAATTCTCTTAGTACATATCAATCAATTAGTATATAATTTCAAATTAGTACTAAAATATATTTACCATTAGTAGGCCAAGGAAATTGAGCATCCGATCGAGTTAAAGCGTCCAAAATGACTCGTGAATCGTTAGCCGTACCTTCCCACCCACTATACACGTACGTGAATTTCATGTCGAATGAACATGCACACATCACATTCTGTGTGACAACCGATTTTCTACCCCTATAACTGGTAGCTTTTTCTGTTGGCGCCCATGCACTGATGTGCGTTCCATCAATTGCACCAATGCATTTCTGGCGAAGCATTAAATTGCATACGATTAGACTCAGTTTGGTATTATATATTGTATATACAAAGCTAAACTAATAAAATGAAAATCAAGCATATGATACATTACCTTAAAATAAGGGTAAAACCTTCGATCATGTCTAATTTGTGGAGGCACCACGTGATCATTTGATGGACATATTATGTGCTTCGCAAACTTGTTCATTGCTCTCATTACTGTCTTAAAATGCCGATTAATTGTTTCTAATGAATGTTGAAACCGATCAGCTACAATTTTGTGTCCCACATTGTGCCTTACAACAAACAAGAAAATAGACATCATTTCCTCTACTGTGACATCCCTTGAGTCTTCTATATAATTATATTACTTCAATGTGTTACATAAGTGCATAAATGTTTCTTTGTCCATGCGAAACAATTCATAAACTACCTCTGAACAACCATTTAAGAATTCGGTTATATATTCATGTCCACTGAGTCGTGATGTTCTCATAGGTAATTTATTCATAAATTGTTCATCATATTCGGCAAACATAGGAAGCATTGACAATGAGAGCATTTCATACTCATCTTCAGCAGACGAACTTGATGAATTAGATTGGCTACCACAATTATTGGGGTCTGAAATGTCCATTTCTTAACCTAAACAAAAAAAATAAGTCTCATTATGGTTATCATGTAGTATAGTTTATATTCCACAAATCTAAATAGATTGAAGTTTAATTCTATTTTTAAAAAAAAAAAATCGACAGCACCTCTGTTTTCTATGAATTATCAAATCTAGTTATGCCTGTATACACAATTCTAATCATTCAAATATAATTAGACCTATATACATAATTCTAATCATTCATATTCCAACAATACATGGAATGTCAAACGTATAAGTTTAATCCAAAGAAATAACATAACATCCATAAACTAAAAAAAGTACTAAAAATATTAAGTACAAACATAAACACACAGCAACGAATAAATAGTATCCTTAACACATAAACATAATTTAAACCCAAAGGCAATGTCTCCAACTCTCAACCAATCTTAGCTAACCATGCATTCTTCCTCTCCAAAGGCATTTTAATGAATGCCTCCCTCAACTCAAAATTACCTGTAAATTTCTCTAATACCTTCAAATACGTGTCATCATCCACCCGATTTTCCATTTCATCAAGTACTTTCAAACACACTGCAACTGAATAATCAGCAGAAACCATCGAACTTGTTACCTTAGCGTTTTTCTCTCTATACCTCTCAACCCTAGCCAAAAAAGCTTTTGTCCTTGCTTTTGTGGCCTCCATGAAACAGGCAAAAACTTCACTCAATTGATTATTTCTAGTTTCCTTCTGTTTTTTTTTTTTTCATTGATTTTAGACCGCTTGGCAGAACGTTCAGGCTAAGTAGGCTGAGTGCTTGGGCTTTCAAGGTCAATCGGAGTATTTGGGTCATCCGGGTTACCAAGGCCATCAACATCAACATCTACATGCATGCCACTATTGAGAAAAGCTTCATGCAATGCATTCTCCTTATCAGAATTAGGTGGATCTTGGGTTGAAGCATGGTTAAGAATTCCTGTAGTGGTTGACTTGTTAAAGATTATCCCTAACAATTTGTAGTGTTCACAGCCTTGCTTACGAAATTGGGAAGCTTTTGGGTGTGCTTAAGGAAAAAAAAATATCGATATAAAAGTAATTATCGATTTAAAAGATATTTTCATAAGATAAATCCACACTATGTAAGACTAGGGAGAAAGACAATACCCGAATGTAATTTTCCGAAGTCTCATCTAAGGCTGTGACAGTATTTCTTTCAGCATTCCAACCAAACCCAGTTTGTTCAAGCAATTGACTTAACAGGCGGTGTTTCAAACGCAACCTTTGAAATTTCTCCCTCAATTATTTCAATGTAAAGACCTTGTTGGTCTTCAAATTCATTTCTTTTAGAATAATATCCCAAATCTTTCTATGAAACACACCATCTTTCATGTTTCCCTTGTTTACCTCAGTAACCATGATATCGATAAAACATTTCTCTCTCTCAGAGCCCCATAAAGATATATCAATGCTTTCAGAAGCCATCTACAATAAAAGTGACAGTAACAGTTTATTATTGAACAATAAAAACTAACCAACTATCTTAAAACAAACTAGCTTATTTACAACAAGACAAGCAACCCAACAATATTAATGAATTCTTGCATTTGGAAAAAAAATGCCTAAATAATTCACAATACACAAAAAAAAAAAAAACAAGGAAAGGAAGAAAAAGGGTTGGTTCCAGTGTTATCAGAACCAAAATAGAAGGCCAGACTTGGCTGCATACATCTCTCCTCTTCTCAACTTCCCAAATTGAAAAAAGCCAAATAGTAAGTGGGGGTTCTGAGGCAAAGGAACAGAAAAAGTAAAAGAGTTCATAAGCAGTAATAACAATCATGTAGAATTCACTCATCATTCATATCATTCATCAATGATCCTTTCTGTAAACACATTCACTCATCATTTGGTCAAAGAGCTTAAATGAAATAAAAAAAAAGGAAGAAAAAAGTGGTGTTTCCTTCTCCATGGAAAGGAGCCAATGCAGCTTATCTAAGGCATGCTTGTTTCTTTTTCCAGCCAATTCACCCAATGCAAACTCAACAAGTCTTGTTTCAAAAATCTTGCACACACCATCCTACCTGACATTGATCTGGTAATTAGCCTACATCTTTTACAACATTATTTAACATAAATTGACACCTAGATTGCATTCCAAAAACATATGGTTAATTTTCACCTTCATACATTTTAATTTCAAAATGGTTGCTGTTTAATGGCTAACATGATAGTGATACTGGTAGCAAAATGCAAGATCAGGATCCAACATCACAAAAAGTTGATTTATCTAATCTCGGGTTTGATGTTGCCATAGCATTTGGATATTATGCTAATTCTATCCAACCACCATGGCAACTAAACATACAACAAAAAAACTCAAATTTAAAAATAAAAGTCTAAGAAATAAACATATCGGGTTCAGTACAATGTAAGCAATAGTTTGAATTCTTTCAAGTTTTTAAATGAATTACCCATCACTCTCAAAGTGCTAACCACTTCTCTAGTCTACACTGTAAGCAGAAAGTTGTGTATTATAACACATTTGTGAGGAAATGTGAACCTCCAACAGTCCCCATAAGTGGTCATTCACACAAAAAGTAGGATCCACTTCTCTCCCTAATTTTAATTTGTTTTCAAAAAATAATAGCAAAGTCAGAAAGCAAGAAAAGATGAGGATGAAATTTTTCAATAAAAAAATTTCTAAAAAATTACCTAACAAACAAATTTTTAAAGATGTTAAGCTCTCCAAGTAAATACAGAAGCTAAATCTCCTCAACGGGAATCAAACAATATTTTATAAACTCAGGTATCTTCAAAAGAACTACCAAGATAAGAAAACCATTTTTACAGTTTTAAGCATTCTTTGTGACAATTAAAACCATTTTACCACGTCTTCAAGAAATCCATTTTGGACATTACTAATTAACAATGTCAATGGATGTTCATGTCATAGAAAAGATCCCCCAACCCACATCACCCTCTCCCCTTAAAAAATAAATAAAAAATAAAAAAGAGTACATTCACTGACCTCGATAGAACTACAAGTCCTTACTGGTGCTTACAACATACCTGAATTCAACCTGCACAGGAGAACAAAAATGTGAGAAACACCAAAAATAAAAAAAAAGTGACTGAGCACAAGCTTTAGCCAGTCTGCACCTTCGAGCTGCATCTCCATCCAATTTCTCTAGTCTACCAAAAATGGCCAGACATTTATTGTGTCATTTTTACTGCTAGCTTGTGGATATAGAAAACAGAACACAGTGATCAATACCCTTGAAAATTAATTTTCATTTCTATTCTATCCTCTTTTTCATTGCAGCGAAAGCGATTTAGAATCTTAGAGCTACCACTATTTCACAATCAAACAATCCTAATAGATAATCCAAAATCATTTCTTTTCCCACCTTATTCTGGGAAACCAAGCAAACTATTAATCTTCCATATATCAGTTGAAAAACAAAAGAAATAGCCTCTCAATCAGGAAAAAATGAAAAGAAATATGATTTTTTTCACTGAAATGTGAGCATACTTATTTGTTCTCACGAGAAACAAAATAATATCCCGAATGAAAGGAAACCCATTTAGGGAAGACAAAGGAGGATTAAAAAACAAAGAGGGGAAAATACAAAAGGTAAAGTGAAATCCTAATGAATAATCAGCAAAAACATACGCCAACAAACAAACCCTAGAAATGCACAAAGCAAAACCAAAATCAAAACCCCACAAAACTTGAATTGAACCACAAACCCCAAATCCCAATATTCAAAACCAAAACCCATTTCTCAAAATAGCTTATTACAAGCAACAAATAAACAAAGCACAAGCAAAGACAACATAGAAACCTGATTGTAACCATAAATAGGAATTAGCATTAGCGTTAAGAGTAAATTGGAAATATTACAAGAATTAAAGAAACAAGAAAATGTTACAGTTAAATAAGAAGATGATAAAAAACTACCTGGAGAAGGAGAGACTTCGAGTCAAAGAGTTTCCTTGAAGATGAGAGAGTTACCAAGAAAGGTAAAGCAAAGTCTTGGGTCTGCAGTCTGTACAGTTTCTCTCATCTCTTCTGGGTTTCTTCGAGCTCGTCACAGTCGCGATTTGTTGAAGAGGAAATGAGAGAGACCCGGTTAGAAAGTGAAAAGAAAGGAAATAGGGAAAGAGAAGATGAAGGCGTTGTAGAGAGAGGGAGAGCTCTGTGAAGGAGAAGATGAGGTCGCGTGAGAGAGAAGAGGTCTGTGAATTGGGAAAGTGAGAGTGAAAACTGAACACTGAATTCAGTCCGAAAACCCCGTTTAGTAGTGTTCAAAAATCAGTGTTTAAACAGCCATTTTTACAAAACTCTGTTCAAACACTGGTTTTGAACACTGCTGGCTAAACAATCACGCCAGTGTTTGAACAGTATTTTCAGTGTTTGAACACTGAAAAGGGTTTTTGAAAACCCTCCCCAAACAAGCCCCATGCATATAAGAACTGCTCATTTCGATTTTCCTTCATAAGTTCTCAGCCTTTCTTTTCCCAGGTTGATGTTCTAGAATATTATGATCAGACTGTCAACTCCCCAAGTGGATCCTTCTACATACCAGCTGTGTTAAGGGTACGCAATTGATGAGCATTTTATAAAAAAAATAATTCCTGACTCATTTCTTGTATTTATTGTATGAATCTTTATTCTCTCATCACCTTATTATTATGTAATTATTTAAAGCTTCTTCTTTCTCTCTTTCTTTTCCTCTCTTCTTCCGAAAATCCTGATATTTGTGTGGAAGTCAGCTAAAACCGACTATGTCCTTTTCTGCTTCAGGTTCCACATCTACTGCAGGTTGTCAAGAGAAGAAGAATTAATTCCTCCCTTAGTCGTAAAAATGTACTATTTCGGGACAATTACACTTGTCAGTGAGTAGTCTGGCCTTGTTTCTTCATAATTTAAACAACATAGAAGTTTTAACTCTTATCTGCTTAGTTAGATAATTTGGGCAACCGAGAATGGAGACTGCTGTTTTGATACAACTACTGTGATGTTGCTTAGAAGATAAGAGGCGTATTTATATATGTTCAAGATTTTTGTTATTTTTTCCAAGGTGTAATATCTTTGGGGATAATGAGAAAAATTGCAGTGGTCTTACTGTTTCAAATAGAATGATCAATGTCTTGGCAATATCACGCCAAGGTTAACAATTATGCAAACTGTCAAGATTTTAGCTGTCTCTTGATTCTAATCCAACAAGTTCTCATTAACAGAAATTTTGTGCTTAGAGTTATGTACTATTTTACAGAGTAAATGGGTTGTGTAAAGAAGTTCTATGTTTAAGTATTCTAGTAGATGATATTATTTAGAGGTCGACACATCATAAATGTGCATGCATAATCTCGGAAGTTAATAACCTGGCATTTTTTACTTAAACATGAGTAGTTTCGGAGAGGAATTATTTGACACTAGGTTTAGAATGCTAGTGTTTGAGAGAGAGAGAGAGAGAGAGAAGACAGTAAAGTGTTGTCTAACTGATTCTGTCAACTTAACATTCATTCAGTGAATGTCCTTTAAGCAGTATCACTGATTCTGTCAAATCTTGAATTAACATAATAAATCTTTCTCTTAAATGCAAACGAATATGCAGTATGGATTTGGAACAATACAGACATGTCAAATCCTTACATGGTGGATTATAAAGTACAGATAAAATTTTAGATGTGTGTTAGTGTGCTTGTTTTTGTGTTTTGTGCGTGCATGTGTGTGTGTGTGTTGTGGAGGGGGGAGAGGGGGGATTTTGTCATTCAGGTGTTCATACTTCTCTGAAATATCAAAGTATTTGTCATAAAGATTCACAATTTTCCTTGAAATTACTTTCCTCTTCTTTCTAAAAAATTTCATACCCTGATCTTAGAGGTCTGCCTAAAGCTGTTTAGATCTTAAAAGTATCAGATACACACTGGAGCATATCCAGGAAGGTTTGGCTTCCTAGATGGAAACAAAATGGATAGGGCTCAGTTTTAGAACTATCCATGCTATATAGCCTCTTGGAGGCCTCTTCTAGGTTTTTGTTTACTTATTCACTCTTTGTTGTTTCCTTCCTTCTTCAGTATCAATTTTTTTTTGTGACATAAAAAATGTCTTAGCAATGCAGTAGATACTAATTTTGGTTTCACCTTTAATTGAATTTTTTTTACTTTATCAAAAAAATTGTGTTCCGTCACACTTATAACTAGCATGTTAACGTCATGTTTCATTTGTTGACAGATACTGTTCTTCACGTGAGAACTTGACTATTGACCATGTTCTACCAATTGCACGAGGAGGAGAATGGAAGTGGGAAATTCTGGTAAAACAAATAAAAACTATTTTCATTCTCATAATATGCGTATAGGCTACAAACAAATATTTTCACATATTCATGCATAATAACAGGGACTACTTCATTAATATAATTTAAAGATCCTGAACAAATAGCCAAGTAAGGAGATCCACTTGGGTTGGGTGCCATGGCACCTCTTAACCATCATGTAATTAGTTTGTTGATATTGAATGGATAAGGGAATAAATAGAATAACACTAGAAACTAGCTGTTTCGTAATATAATTTTCTTTTCAACTTGTTGGTTAAGGCTTTCTTGAGTTGAGTTCCATAGTTTGTTTTATCTACTTGGAGCATTTAAACAATGTGGTGTTATCCTATTTCTGGGATTGCTAACCACAAACATGCCCACAATTGAATTTTGTTCGAAAAATTTTCCTGCAAGCTTGTGCCCGTTATGGATGTAAAAATCCGAGGCACTGCTAACATTGGTGTGATATCTGCATGGTCAGTCTAATTAGAGCTGGCTTGTTTTCTTCCCTCATCTATGTAATCCATAAGCAGATGAGAGACAAATGGCTTTAAAACACATTAGATGGAATCTGTTGAGATTTGTTGTCGACTTGTAGTGTTGAAAACTGGATAGCGGACCCTAAAATAGTAAAAAATTTACTACACTACTACCTAGGTCTCATTTGAGAGAGTTTATGAAATGATTTTTGTTTCATATAAACGGTTTCGAGAAAGAATCAAAAGCTGAAAAAAAAAATCTAAGAAACTGAATTTGTGTCAGAACATCTATTTTCACTGTTATTTTACCAAACACAACAATTTTTAGCTTTAGAGCTGTTTTACTGTCAACTGTTTCAAAATCAATTTTGACTACCATAAACCAAAAATACAACTAGGCCAAATGGTAATACTTGCTGAAGATGTCTTAGATTCGGCCTTGAAATGGTGCTGGCTATTAATATAGATGATAAATTAGACCCCAACACTGTACAATGTTAAAATTAAGTAGTGTTTAAAACTTACATTTCACTTCTCAATGGTTCAAGTATGTCAATTGTTGAAAAGATAGATTGCTGACCTTGTGGAAACACCAACATTAAAAACAGGGCTGTTTTTCCTATATGTTGAACGCTGGGAACATGAGAAACCAGTTCATTCAAGGGAGGAAAGTTTCTGATGAATCAGGTTTGAACTATTGTTCAGTTCCCAAATATTTACAGTTTCTGTTGATTTGATTCTTGTAACAGGTTGCTGCTTGTGCTAAATGCAACTCAAAGAAAGGTCATAAAACTCTAGTGGAGGTGAATATGAAGCTGACCAAGGCCCCTAAGGTATGGTTTAGTTGTTTTCACTGGTAGAGTGGGATGTTCGTCTATTTCCTAAATCTTAAGCCTTTGGGATAACTTGTAATTCACCATGCTGCTTTTATGAAAAATAAATAAATTGTTCTTATATTGTTACTGTCATAATCATTCTCTCCGAAATGAGGTAATGTAAGTTTAATGGTAGGCTGTGTCATGCCTTTTTTTTTTCTAGGTTGAAAGGACAACATGATGAAATTTGGAAATAATTAGCGACACTAAAATATTCACTTTGATCTACTTTGACTTTTGTAATTGAAACTATAACAATTATTCTCAGATATAAGACTTCTTGCCTTGAGCTTGCAGGCTCCGAAGGACTATGACATACTAGCTATACCCCTAACAAACGCAGCATTAAGAATGTTGAAGATGAGAAAAGGTCTGCCCGAAGAATGGCATCAATATCTGCCAAAACCCTCCACACTGCCATGACATCTGTCTGTAAGAGCCATTTGTACATGCTTGAAATTCTTAAATGTATTATATATCTCACTCCCGGTTCTCAAGTCTACTGAAAGCGCCATAAACAATCATGTATTTCATTGTCCATATAAGGGCATAAATTTTTCTTTTTGATGAATTTGATAGGTTCATGTATAGTTACTAAATGCTAATCTAATGTAGTATTTTCAATTTTCCATATTGTTTGTCTTTTCTTTGTAATGTTTCAAGGGCCAAGGTACTCAATAGATACACATTACTGCATTTTGCTGATGGTTGAAAGAATGCTGCTTTGTAGTTTCTTCCTTTCTCAATAGTCTGCAATTTTTTCTTGTTGCTTCTCACAGAACTGGGTACTTCAGATTTACTTTGGGCTCAAAGTTGGAGTATGTTTCCATATTTTGTTTTTCTTTGCAGTTTGATCAGACTGCAGCAGTTTGACTATTTTGCAATTTTCATTTTCATATATATATATATATGATAGAATTTTGACAGTTTAAAGTTAGCTGCTTCATATCTGCTGCTAGCCTGCTGAGCTATGAAATTGAGTGATTAGCATTTTGAATTTTTTTTTTACTGATCATTATCATTGAATAATTCTTTATTAAATCACGTTTATCCCACCTAGTTGGGTCCAGTACGTGAATCACGTAAGTCTTGTCTTTAACTTGCCTCAGTTTTCTTTATGGCCTTTGTCTTGCCAGAGGTGTGACTTTGATAATAAGTTCAGAACTGAGAATGAGATGTTAGAGCGTATGTTATTTTGGTATAAATTTTTTATTTTAAAAAAATAATTAATAAATTTAAATAGTAAAAAAAATAGTAAATTAAATTAAAAAATAAAGAGTTAATTACAACGTTTGAAGACAACAAAAAAAACGTAAATCCCAACCAAAAAAATATATATTTTTGAGAAATTTTAATGACCGACCTAATAGAAAAGTATACCCTACCAGTAAAGTTCATTGAACTCATAACTGGAGTGAATTGCGCAAGTATAACCTTTTGATATGTACTTTTTATTTTGGCAACTCGTTATGATGTATTGATTCTAGACAATATGACACCTCCTTTAATAATTGCTGGATGACGATAAAAATTTTGCTAACCTGAAATAATAATCTATGAGATAAACGTATCTGATTATGATTTTTTTTATTTTAAACAAATATGATTGATGTGTTGTAATTGGTTCTTAAATTTTAGAACACTTTTAATTAGATATGTCACCAGTGTCATGTGCAAATGGAATCCTAAGTCGCACATATTCTGTCTAGATTTTACTTCTTGGGAGGGGAAGAGGAGAGTAGGTGGCACTACTAGAAAACCGTGATTTAGTGTCGCAAAAAATCAATGTAAACGACATAAATTTTGCATCGTCAAAATATTTACCAACGCCAGGATATGTGTAGTTGTTCATGATGCGTTGCGGATTTCAATTTGCGACTCAAATTGTTTTTGCATCACCAAATAACAATGCAAAATGATATATATATATATATATATATATATATATATATATATATATATATATATATATGTGTGTGTATTTCTAATAAAATCTGTACTGTATACTCAATTGTAAGAATTTCATTCCTCTCACAAGTTATTTTAAGAGTTAAAGCGATCAAATTTTATTAAATAAATTATTATTATTATTACAAAATATACAAAAAAAAAAAACTTCTACAGATCGTTTAAGCTTCCATCAAATACAAAGATCGCTTAGGAGTTGTAGGAATCCGAAATCATCTTCTTGATCATTTGACTTATCTCTACCTCAACGTTCGATCCTTTTTGCTTTGAGATTGATCATAGGCTTTGAAAAATTCTTTGTTTTTTTTCTCTAATTCATTCCACACCGCAAAAATTAGGCCATACATATGTTACTGTAACTTTATTATTGTCAGTTATAGAAAATTAACCAAAGCAATCACTTGAGCTTAATTAATTAGCTCACACATAAAGCTAGCTTCTCCAAGCTTGCTTGCCTAGTATTCTAGTAAGCCAATTAAGTATAATTATATTATAGAGTTTCGATAGATTTTCTGACCAAACTCAAGCAGAGAATTATATGGTGAGCTTGGCTTGATCAAAGGTTTGTTCAAGTAGCCAAAGCTCAAGCAGAGCTAACTGACTTGGCAAGTTCATTTGAATTTTTAGTTCAATTATGTAACTTAATTGCATTGGATAAGAGATTGATACTAGTATAGCAGCAGCAAATTAAGCTTAAAAATATCAACAAGATAATTAAAAGATTAAAAAAAGGGGCTAAACTCTATGTTTCATGCATTATGAGAAAAGTAGCATGGCAGATACAAAGAAAAGTTTTTTGTATGTCAGCCTTTTCATCTTGTTGGTCAGCCTCTTAAACTAATGTTTTGAACCCGATCTAACCAAGTATTTTTGCTCGCTAAAGAGAGAAACCTCCTAAACATGCAACCTTAAAAGTTTGATGGCAGTCTGTGTTGATGATTTTCAAAATAAACTTGGTTTTTAAGTTTGAGATACTTTAGAAAATCAACGAAAATGAGAAAAGAAAAAGGAAAAACGAATTTTGGATTTTGAGAGTTGATACAGTCGACTGTAAGCTTCAGACAGTAGACTGAATGGTGTATATGAAGCATTCAGTGGACTGAATGGAATGAAGAAAATTCCTTGAACTCTTTGTAACTTTTTAAGTCGATTGAAAACATGGTTCAGTCGACTGGATGTTTGAAAATTTTAAATTTTCAGAACATTTTATATCAGTTGAATGTGAAAAGAAGTGCTATTTGTGAAGGAACACTTGGTATTCAGTTTAAATTTAAACAATGTGTCTCTAATGGAAAGACACACTCATTTTAACACTATATAAGTGTGTTTAACCATCATAATTAATAGAATATATATTATAATCAGATTTTCTGGTTTTTCTCTCTTCTTCTTCTTCTCCTTTCAAAATACTGATTTATTTATGTCCAGAAATCTTGCAAATTTCCATACATAAGTGTTATTCATCCATAAACTCTTAGAAGTTGCTATGAGTTATTCTTCACAAGTGCAAAGTGCATAATAACATCAGAGCTTCATTGTATCTTAGAAGAAATTCGTCGGTAACCTCTTACACTGTGAATGACGAATTAAACTTTAAGGAAAGTGACCCAATCACTCCTTGAAGTCTTTATCTCCCTCTCTCACTTATTTTGATAAACAACCCTCACTTTCAGTAATCTTTTCCCACCAGATATCAAAAATCTTAAGGTTTAATTTACTTGTTTATCAAAATGAATTCCTTGAGTTCGATGAGAGATATGGCGTTGGACTTCAACAAGTTGGAGCGATTCGACGGAGGAGATTTTTATCACTGGCAGAAGAAGATGTTCTTTCTCTTGACATCGCTTCGGGTTTATTATATCATCAATCCTCTAAGGACCGAACCTACAGAAGATGAACCAATTTCTCAAACAATAGATATATAGAAATGGGATCAAGATGATGACATTTGCAAAGGTCATATCCCGAATTCTATGTCCAACAATCTTTTTGATGCCTACCAAAATGTCAAAATGGAAATGGAGTTGTGGGACACACTTCAAGCAAGGTACATGAAGGAGGATGCAGTAAGCAAGTGTTATATTATAAAGGTTCATAATTTTAAAATGATTGATACTCGTAGTATTATGGATCAATATAGTGAGATTAAAAATATATTAGATTAATTTACTCAACCTAATCTGAAAATGGATAAGACCATAACGATCACAACTATTATAAACAAACCACCTTCTTTATAGAAGTATTTCAAGAATCATCTAAAGCACCAAAAGGAAGACCTAACTCTTGAGGAGTTAGGCAACCATCTCCGTATTGAGGAGGACTTGCGAAAAGAAGGCAAGAAAGAAGCCCTCTCCAAGATCAATACGGTAGAGGAATGAGATTCTTCAAAGAAGTACTCTCAAGAATCTCACAAAAGAAAGAACCAACCAGCAAAGTTTTTTAAGAATAAGAAAACTAAGGGTTCCTGCTTCAATCGTGGGAAACCGGGGCATTTCAAGAGAGATTGTCATTTGCTGAAGAAAAAGGAAAAAACACCACAAGATATATGTGCAAGGAAAAGGAGTTTGCTGAAGAGAATGTCCTTAAGGACAATGAAGCTTTGTAGATTGATTCTGGTGCAACAAGACATATGTGCAAGGAAAAGAAGTTCTTTAAGAACTATGAAGCAATGACTTATGGTACTTTCTTGTACATGGGAAATTCAACCACTATACCAGTGATAGGAAAGGGAAAAGTGCAACTAGAGTTCACTTCTGGAAAGACTCTCACCCTCACTGATGTGTACCATGTACCTAAAATTAGGAAGAATTTAGTTTTTGGTAGCCTCTTGAACAAAAATGGGTTCAAGCTTGTTTTTGAAGTTGATAAGTTTGTACTCTCTAAGGGATGTATTTTTGTTAGGAAGGGATATATGAGGGGATGTTTAAACTCAATATTAATAATACGAGTATGATTCTACTTATATTGTTGATTGTTCTGCTTTACTTTGGCATAATCTTTTAGGACATGTAAATGCTAGACGATTACACGATATGATAAAGTTAGATTTACTTCCAAAATTTGATATAACCATGGGAAATTGTAGAATATGTATGCTTACTAAAATCACTAGAAAACTATTTTCAAGTGTTCAAAGAAATTCAAAAATCATGGATTTAATTCATAGTGATTTTTGTGATATGCATGCTACACTTTCTTTAGGAGGAAATAAATATTTTGTAACTTTTATATATGATTGTACAAGATATTGTTATGTTTATTTGTTACATTCTAAAGATGAAGCTATGCATAGTTTTTTTGTTTTTAAGAAAGTAGAACTTCAATGTGACAATAGGATTAAATGTCTTAGAACTGATAGGGGAGGTGAGTACTATGATCCTATTCATTTTGAGACTCATGGAATAATTCATGAGGTCACTATCCCTTATACACCACAGCAAAATGGTGTAGTAAAGAGGAAAAATAGAACTATAAGAACTATAAAAGAGATAGTTAATGTCATGTTTTCCAACTCTGGTCTAGGATATTGGTTTTGGGGAAAAACATTTATAATGGCTTGTCACATTTTAAATAGAGTCCCTACAAAAAGAAACAAAAGTAACACCTTATGAGTTATAGAAGAATAGGAAACGTAATCTGTAGACTGAGGTTTCAACCCAAGAGGGGGGTGAATTGGGTTTTTAAAAACTTTCGCGGAATAAACACAAGTTTATAAAAACATATAACCAACAAGCAATTAAACAAGTAATGTGTTGTAAATAAAGAGTTTAAGGAGTAGAAAATACAAACTCAGATTATAGTGATTCGGCAATATCGGATTCGTTCCAACCCTACGTCCACTCTCTTCAAGGAACCTTCTTGAAGTAATCCACTAAGAAACTTAGTCGTACAACTTCACCGGTGTTGTACAAACCTTACAATCCCTTCCTCTCGGAAACTATCCCCTTCCTCTCGGAAGTAATCACCTTCCTTTCGGAAGCAATCCCTTTACAATAAATGTTGTGAAGTAAATGGTAGAGAGACAGCAAACGAAAGCTTATACAACTAAATAATGTCTCTCTTTCAAAGTAAAGCTTGAAGAATGGCTCAGCAAGAATATTTCAAAGCTTTTTGTGTTTCAAAGAGTAAAATGACTTGATTGTGTGAGTTCTTCTCTTTTTGAATATATCCAACACTCTATTGAATGCTTAATAGAGTGGGTTTATATAGCCATGAATTAATATGGCCGTTAGACTTTAATTTGAATTGAAAAAGCTCAGATTTCGAGTCCCAACGGTCATATTTTTTGAACTACCAGTCGACTGGGTCCTCTTAAAAAAATCTCGTTTTTAAAGCTTCTAGGGTACCAGTCGACTGGGTTAATCTTACCAGTCAACTGGGGACTGTCTGTCCATTTTACCAGTCGACTGGTATGTTCCATCCAGTCGACTGGGGACTCATTGTCCATTTTACCAGTCGACTGGGGACTTACTGTCCCATATACCAGTCGACTGGTATATGTACCCAGTCGACTGGGTTGTCTTCCAACCTAGTTTTTCTGTGTTAAAAAAATGTTTGACTTAAAACTGTTTGATTAAAAAGTTCTGTTTAAAAAACCTTTTGTGTGCGAGCCATTGGACAAGCTTTTCAATGTACAAGTGAGACTTACACTAGTTTTAATAGCTTAAACCTATACTAGTTCTTCAGTCTTCACTTGAAAGTTTGATTCGGTTTGAGTTCTTGCACCTTGATCCTTGGTTGAATGCTTTTGTTGCTTACTACACTTAGATTGCACTATTAGTATAATAACAGTTGTGTTTTGTCATCATAAAAATACAGGTGAGGGTCAGCAATCTCCCCCTTTTTGATATGACAAAACTAATAATGTGAAAACAATTTAAAAAAAACTAAGTTTTTGGATTTTCAGAAAAATCGGACAGAGTTTCCTCTGTTTTTCGAGTAAAACCACCCTGTAAACAAGTAAACACAGTTTATATATTCAATTCAACCAATCAATATCAAACCCAACCAATCAACGAATCATATTTCATATTCTTTGGAGCAGTGATCCCCCTAAATCTAAGCACTGGTTTCTGTTTTTCTCGTTTTCTCATATTTCTCCCCCGTTTTAACAACAGCAACCAAAGGGGCCAGAAACTAAAAAATAAGCTACTTAGCCACCATAGCCAACTAGAGTATGCTTAAACAAACTTGTATGCAAAAATTTGGCTTCATTCGGAGTTCAAAAGCCATCTCGAGAAGAACCGAAAGTTTTCATACAAGCACACACAGTTTCAGAAGTAGTTAGAAACTATGCAAGCACATCACAAATAAGTAAAATAGGTGCATGAAATAGGCTGAACATAAAAAATTATCATATGCATAACAAGTCTATATATGAGCAGGCTTCGTAGAGCCGAAACAGATGCACAAAAGAAATGTTCGTGCTACGAACTAGGAACTGAAAAAGGCTAAATACATCATACATGAAACACTATAGAGACTCAAGGAGCGGGAGTGTCCGAGTGGTCATGAATAAGATCCCGTATCTCAGCTAGAGAACTCTCAGTACGCTCTCGATGTAGCTCGAAATCATCCCATAGATGCTCGATGGAGGAGCTCAACATCTGGAACTCGAACTGCATGGTCAGCTGGAGGCTCTTGATAGCCTGAAGTAGATCACCATACCTAGCCTGACCAGTACTTGAGTCACCAATGGGAAGTGCTCGGGTATATGTGTCCATGTCATCAGTAACAACAGCAGCCTCCTCATCATCACTGCTCTCACTCTCCCGAATCCGTATGTACTTCCCTGCCTTCGAATAGATGAAGCCGTTACAGAACATGCATTCTATCTTCTTCAGTGATGAAACGTTGATGATATCTTTCGGCCTGATATCCTGAGCCTCGGAGGCAGGAAGAGGCACCCGAAAGTACTGGAGTATGAGTGTAATGAGTATCCCATACAGTAGACACCCGGAGTCGCTCGATTCACCATTAATCATATTGGCGAGCAGCAGGGGATATATTTTGAAGTGGTGCCCTGTTTTAAGGTACCAAATTAATATTGTATCTATCTTAGACAGATACCCTCGACTCCTTAGTCTCGAGTGGATGGTCCAACTCACTATCAAGTTGAACAATTTTGAGTCCAGGGGCATATCACTACATGTATGAAATGTAGTGGGTCTGTACATATAGTTAGGATAGCCCTTGACTATCTAGCAGGCCTCCTCGACATCAAAATTGTCTGACCATCCATCTAAACTCCATTGGATCCCTCCTACAGGGATCCTCAATATGCTCATGAGAAGGTCAGTGTTGACCTCAAACTCCACACCCATGACACTGGTTCTGAATCTCAGAGCCAGTTGACTGGGTTTCACCAGGTTCGCATAGAACTGGTGAATCAGTCTCGAGTAGTACTTTTCATGCACTCTGACCAATGGGATCAAACGTATCGCCTCAAAGGCTGGAAAGATATCAAAGTTCCCATGACAAATGGAGTCAAAGTCGACGACTCTACCTGTCATGATCTTCTTGTGGCGGATGATTGAGTTATACCTTGCTTTGGCTACAGGGCTTGAAAACAGAGACTCATCAAGCTCTGTTCTAGGCTTTTTGGTTGATAAGCCCATCACTCCCTTCCCCCGTGTATTCAGATCCCTAGGTTTGGTGGACCTTGGCCTTGTTGGCGCATTTGGTCCCTCGGATGTGTATTTTATACGGATTCGATCGGGCATTTTTGGGAAAAAATGAGTTTTTGGGAACAAGAGTTTTTGGTGGAAATAGGAGATTTCAACTGTAGAAATTTTAAAATCACGTTTAGGATGATTAGATCGATGTGTTTAGGTGTTGTTTGGATGGTTTTTGGATCAAAATGGTGAAATTTTCTATAGAGAGAAAGCTAAGTTTCTCAAAAATGACGTAAAAATCAGAAGAAAAAAAAATGAACAGTCTATATATAGAATCGCGATACCATTCGACTGGGTAAGGATACCAGTCGACTGTGTATTTTTGAAAAGATGAACATTTTTCATACCAGTCGACTGGGTTCATGTACCAGTCGACTAGGTAATTGGGCAATAAGATATTAGTCGACTGGGTAGGTTTTACCAATCGACTGGATAATAACTGAATTTCAAAAAAATTGGCTCCAAACAGGGTCTAGAGGTACCAGTCGACTGGATAAGACTTATCAGTCAACTGGAAGAATTGGCAAAGACTTACCAATCGACTGGAAGAATAGGCAGTGACTTAGCAGTTGACTGGAACAGATTTACCAGTCGACTGGACCCTTAAGAAAATTTCCAGTCTTGAATCGTAGCACGAAATTTGTTTATCTATAACATCATCGAGTGAGGGAGATATTTAAACAAGAATTAATACTCTTTCACTAGATGTCAAATTATGCAAATGATGAATGAAGGAGCAATCAGACATTCAGTTTATCATAATCCAGCAATCCCATTAACATTCTAATCTTACAAAAGCTAGCTTCACTTAGAGGTTTTGTAAGAATGTTAGCTATTTGATCTTCCGAAGGTATGAATTCTAGTCTTATATTACTTTTTTTAGCATAGTCTCTTAAGAAATGATGTCTAATTTCTATGTGTTTAGTTCTAGAGTGCTGAATAGGGTTCTTGGTTAGGTTGATAACACTAGTATTATCACAAAATATCATAATGCCTTTTAGGTTCATGCCATAGTCTTCTAGTTGTTGTTTCATTCATAACACTTGGGCAGAACAACTTCCAGCTGCTACATATTCCGCTTCAGGGGTTGATAGTGCAACAGAATTTTGTTTCTTAGAAAACCAAGAAGTTAACATTGCACCTAAAAATTGGCATGTTCCACTTATGCTTTTTCTATCTAACCTACATCCAGCAAAATCAGCATCTGAATATCCTACAAGCTCAAAAGATGAATCTCTAGAGTACCACAATCCTATGGTTTGGGTTCCTTGTCTATCTAAAGATTCTTTTTACTGCAACT
This sequence comes from Bretschneidera sinensis, assembly GCA_023935145.1. Lineage (NCBI taxonomy): Eukaryota > Viridiplantae > Streptophyta > Magnoliopsida > Brassicales > Akaniaceae > Bretschneidera > Bretschneidera sinensis. The sequence goes on along the minus strand of CM043701.1, from coordinate 28,423,400 downwards.
ACATATGATTCCTTAGGATTAGACTGAAATCTAGCACACATGCATACACTGAACATTATATCAGGTCTACTTGCAGTTAAATAAAGTAAAACACCTATCATGTTTCTATAATATTTAGTATCTACGGTTTTACCTCCTTCATCAAGATCAAGTTTTGTAGTTGTGCTCATAGGAGTTCCAAGTGGCTTTGAGCTTTCCATCCCAAACCTCTTTAGTAGGTCCTTAATGTACTTTGATTGATTGATGAAGATGCCTCCTTTTAGTTGCTTGATTTGAAGTCCAAGGAAGTAAGTAAGCTCTCCTATCATGCTCATTTCAAATTCACCTTGCATGCACTTTGCAAACTCTTGACACATAAATTCATTAGTAGCACCAAATATAATATCATGAACATATATTTGGACTCTTAGAGTGTCATTTTTGTGAAGAAAATTATGTCTATTCTACCTCTTACAAAATCATTGTTAATCAAAAATTTGCTTAGCCTTTCATACCATGCCCTTGGAGCTTGCTTTAACCCATATAGAGCCTTAGAAAGCTTGTAGACATGATTTGGAAGACTAGAATTTTCAAATCCAAGAGGTTGCTCAACATAAACCTCTTCTTCTATAAAGTCATTTAAAAATGCACTTTTTACATCCATTTGAAATAGCTTGAACTTATTAAAGCATGCAAAGGCTAATAACATTCGAATAGCTTCTAATCTAGCTACAAGAGCATAGGTCTCATCAAAGTCTATTCCTTCTTCTTGATTATATCCTTTAGCAACTAGTCTAGCCTTGTTTCTAGTTACTATTCCATTTTCATCCATCTTATTTCTATATACCCATTTAGTTCCAATTATTGAATGATTCTTAGGTCTTGGAACTAGATTCCAAACATTGTTTCTCTCAAATTGATTTATTTCTTCTTGCATTGCAATTATCCAATCATTATCCTTTTCAGCTTCTATAAATGTCTTAGGTTCTACTTGAGACAAATAAGCTACATAATTACAAATATTTCTAATAGAGGAACGATTTCTTACCCCTTGAAAAGGATCACCAATCACTTGATCAATCGGGTGATTATTTACATACCTCCAATATTTGGGAAGACTTTCCTTTTGTTGGCTTGTAGATGCTTGGTCCAAATTTGAGTTTCCATCTCTTCATTTGTTTGAGGTGGACTTTCCTTTAGGTCAACAATGGGAGTAGAAGTTTCCATTCTTGGAAGCAAATCTACATCATCTTTAAAGGAAACTTCTCTACTACTAATTGGGTTAGACTCATCAAGAGTTACATGTACAGATTCTTCTACCACTAGAGTTCTTTTATTGAAAACTCTATAAGCCTTACTAGATGTAGAATATCCTAAAAATATCCTTTCATCGGTCTTAGAGTCAAATTTACCCAAGTTAGTTTTATTGTTATTTAGGATGAAGCATTTGCAACCAAATGTATGAAAATAGAAGATGTTAGGTTTTCTACCTTTCCATAGTTTATATGGAGTTTTATCAAGCATAGGCCTAATTAAAATTCTATTTAAGATATAGCAAGAGGTGTTCACAGCTTTAGCCCAAAAGTATTTTGGTAAACTATTTTCATAAAGCATAGTTCTCGAAAATTCTTCTAGAACTCTATTTTTCCTCTCAACAACTCCATTTTGTTGAGGAGTTCTAGGAGCTGAAAAATTGTGATCAATTTTATTTTCATCACAAAATCTTGAAAAACTTTGGTTTTCAAATTCTTTTCCATGATCACTTCTAATGCTTGAAATACAAATCCCTTTTTCATTTTGAACCTTCTTGCAAAAAATTTCAAATCCTTTGAAAGCTTCATCCTTGTAAGCAATAAAAATAACAAAGGTATATCTTGAATAGTCATCAACAATAACAAGAGCATATTGATGGCCACCTAGACTAATGGTACTAATTGGACCAAATAAGTCCATATGCAAAAGTTCTAAAGGTCTAGTAGTTAAAATCACATTTTTTTTATTTAAAAGAAATCCTAGTTTGTTTTCCCATTTGACAAGCAACACATACTTTGTCTTTTTCAAAATTGATTTTGGAAAGTCCAATGACTAAATCTTTTCTTGAAATGATTTTCAGCAAGTTCATGTTCACATGACCAAGCCTTATATGCCATAGCCATGGATTTTCACTAAGTGCAGGAAAACATTTTTCATTTTCATAATGCAAGGATTTCAAATCAACTATATAGATATTTTCATGTCTGTGGCCAACAAATTTGATCTTGTTGCTTTTGATGTCTATAACTAGACAATGAGAGGTCTCAAATGTGACTTTGTTGCCTTTGTCACAAAGTTGACTAATACATAGTAAATTTGGCTTAAGGCCTTGTACTAGCAATACATTATCTAAGGTTGAGAAATCATTACCGACTTTTCCATGCTCGATGATCTTTATTTTTGTGTTGTCTCCAATGGTGACATATCCACCATCTCTTAAAGTTAGCTCCTTGAATACACTTTTATCGCCGGTCATGTGCTTTGAACATCTACTATCAAGGTACCAACAGTTACCTTTCTCCTTGGTGTGAAGATATATCTACATCACACAAAGATATACAATTGCACTTTTAGGTACCCAAAATTTTTTGGGTCCTTTGGGGTTTGTCCAAGAAAAAACGGTTCCTTTTGGGACCCATACTTTCTTAACAGTATATGGTGATCTATAGACATGTTGATGGTGCACAATCCTAGGATAATAATTATTGATATTTCTAGGATTTCTTACTTGTGCATATCTATAATTCTTGGGATAGGAGTTCCTAAGATACATGTTTCTATGGTAAGGAATATGAGTATGCATGTTATTTCCAGAAAATGTATGATAATGATTTCTAGGATACATACTTGCATTATTATGAGTATGCATCTTATTTCTAAGATAACCATGATGGTAATTCCTAGGATGTGCATGTGCAGAGTGCATATTTTGATTATACACATTGTTCCTAGAATGCACATGAAGATTATTCCTAGGATGTGTATAAGCATTTCTTGAGTGAGCATACATATAAGCATGTGTATTTCTAGGATGCTTCATTCTTGTATGAACATTTGAATTTCTAGATTTTCTAGTATTCATTGAGGGACTGCTTTTAACCTTGCTCGGGGTTTTTGAAGTAGAGGCTTCATTCACACATGAAGCTTTAATGAATAAGCTCTCTTTTGATTTTTGCTTTCCTAATGGAGAGTATCCTAAACCAGATTTTCCTCCACTTAATCTTTGGGAAAAAAGCACTTCATTGAGCTTTTCTTTTCCAAGCATGAGTCTAGATATAGTACCATTTAATTCTAATATCTTCTTCTTTAAATTTTTATTTTCATCTTTGAGGAAATCTTGAGAAGAATCATACAGCAATGAAGATAATTTATCTTTTTCTTCTCTAAGATTTATCATCTCTTTAGAAAGAAATGATACTTCTTTCTTAAGAATTGAGTTTCTAGAATCGAATTTCTTCAATTCATCATGCATTTCATTTATTACTTCTAGCAGTTCTTCACTACTATTCACAATATTATTCTCAGAAGAAGAAGAAAATGATACCTCATTTTCATCGTCGATTGCCATGAGACATAGGTTGGCAATTTCCTCGTATCCAATTTATTTGTCCGATGACTCTTCTTCTTCTTCGTCATCGCTCCAAGTAGTTGCTATCATGGTTTTCTTCTTGAAGCTCTTGTATAGTTTGTTTGAAACTGTACAATCAGCCCTGATATGACTAGGCTTCTTGCAGCCATAACACATAAGTGGTTCCCTTTTCGAAGTGGGATCTTTTGTGTAAGGCTTCTTGCTTTTCTTCAAGAACCTATGAAACCGTTTGGTGATTAAGGTCATTTCATCATCTTCCTCGCTACTCTCCGCTTCTTTTTTTGATTCCATTTCTTTCTTGCTCGTAGAAGCTTTGAGAGCAATTACCTTCTTATTTTTCTCATCATTATTGACGATGGGAGTCATTTCTTCCATCTCATATGTCAACAATGACCCAAGTAGTGTCTCAACATCAAGTTTGTCGAGATCTTTGGCCTATGTGATGGCTGTCTTCTTTGCTTTCTAAGTGGGTGGCAAAGATCTCAAGATTTTTTTTGTTAGTTCAAACTCTTCAATATTCCTACCAAGAAGCTTTAAACCATTTACAATAGTTGTGAACCGTGAGTACATTTGAGATTTTGTTTCGTTAGGAGACATTTTAAAAGATTCATATTCAGAAACTAGCATATAGATTTTTGATTTTTTGACCTCACTAGTTCCTTCATATGTAATTTGCAATTTATCCCATATCTCTTTAGCCGAAACACATGCAAAGATTTTATTATATTCAGAAATATCTAAAGCACAATGTAAAATACTTGTTGCTCTACTATTGAGAGATATTATTCTACAATCTTTATCATTGTACTCAGTTTTGAGTTTAGGCATTGTATGATTGATCTCTCCAATAGTTATTTCCTTTGAAGGAATTCTAGGTCCTTCTTCAATGACTCTCCACAGATTATAATCTTGTCCTTCGACAAATATTTTCATTCTGTTTTTCCAATAGTTATAGTTGGAACCATTGAACAAAGGAGGCCTAGTATAAGAGTGTCCCTCATAATAGCTATTTGCTGCCATCGGATCAACTCAAGGATATTAAGCCTAAAATTGATAGCGTGGCTCTGATACCAATTGTAGAATGAGGTTTCAACCCAAGAGGGGGGTGAATTGGGTTTTTTAAAACTTTCGCGGAATAAACACAAGTTTATAAAAACATATAACCAACAAGCAATTAAACAAGTAATATGCTATAAATAAAGAGTTTAAGGAGTAGAGAATGCAAACTCAGATTATAGTGGTTCGACAATATCGGATTCATTCCGACCCTACGTCCACTCTCTTCAAGGAACCTCCTTAAAGTAATCCACTGAGAAACTTAGTCGTAGAACTTCACCAGTGTTGTACAAACCTTACAATCTCTTCCTCTCGGAAGCTATCCCCTTCCTCTCAGAAGTAATCCCCTTATTTTCGGAAGTAATCCCTTTACAATAAATGCTGTAAAGTAAATGGTAGAGAGACAGCAAATGAAAGCTTATACAACTGAATAATGTCTCTCTTTCAAAGTAAAGCTTGAAGAATGGCTCAGCAAGAATATTTCAAAGCTTTTTGTGTTTCAAAGAGTAAAATGACTTGATTGTGTGAGTTCTTCTCTTTTTTAATATCTCTAGCACTCTATTGAATGCTCAATAGAGTGGGTTTATATAGCCATGGATTAATATGTCCGTTAGACTTTAATTTGAATTGAAAAAACTCAGATTTCGAATCTCAACGGTCATATTTTTTGAACTACCAGTCGACTGGGTCGTGATACCAGTCGACTGGATCCTCTTAAAAAATCTTATTTTTAAAGCTTCTGGGGTACCAGTCGACTGGGTTAATCTTACCAGTCGACTGGGGACTATCTGTCCATTTTACCAATCAACTGGTATGTTTCACCTAGTCGACTGGTATATGTACCCAGTCGACTAGGTTGCCTTCCAACCCAGTTTTTCTGTGTTAAAAAAGTGTTTAACTTAAAACTATTTGATTAAAAAGTTCTGTTTAAAAAACCTTTTGTGTGCGAGCCATTAGACAAGCTTTTCAATGTACAAGTAAGACTTACACTGGTTTTAATACCTTAGACCTATACTAGTTCTTCAGTCTTCGCTTGAAAGTTTGATTCGGTTTGAGTTCTTGCACCTTGATCCTTGGTTGAATGCTTTTGTTGCTTACTACACTTAGATTGAACTGTTAGTATAATAACAATTGTGTTTTGTCATCATTAAAATACAGGTAAGGGTCAACATAATATAAACTACCTTGAGGTGTGGGATTGTAAAGCTATAGTTAGAGTTCCTGATTCAAAAAGGATGAACTTGGGTGAAAGAGGAATAGAGTGTATTTTCCTCGGATATGTACTTCATAGTAAAGTTTATAGATTCATGGTGGTGGAGCCAAATAATTATTATTCAATAAATTCCATCATTGAATCTAGGGATGCTATTTTTGATGAAAATAGGTTCAAGACACTTCATAAGACTGTTTTGGACAGTAATGAACAAGAACAAAGTTTAAGGAATGAAGTAATTGAAAATGAAGTGGAACTTAGAAATAGCAAAAGAGTTAAAACTTATAAGACGCATGAACCCGATTTTTACATGCATTTGGTAGGTATTTGGTAGAAGGAACTAGGAACTCAATAAGTAATTCTATTCCAATTGTCTTGAATATTGACTCTAATCCACAAACTTATGAAGGCGCTATAAAGCCTCAACATGTTGCATTTTGGAAGGAGCCCATACATGATGAAATAGATTCCATAATGGGGAACAAAACCTGGAAATTGGTGGAGCTTTCACTAGGTTCCAAACCCATTGGACGCAAGTAGATTTTCGAAAGAAAATTAATGGTGGATGGTACAGTTGATAAATTCAAGGCAAGGTTAGTGGCTAAGGTATTTACACAAAAAGAAGGTGTTGATTATTTTGACACCTATGCACCAGTTGTAAGGATAGCCACAGTTAGAATGCTTATTGCATTAACTTCCATATACAAGCTTGAAATTCATCAAGTGGATGTTAAAATAGCATTCTTGAATGGTTAATTAGAGGAAGAAGTGTATATAAGTCAACCTAAAGGTTTTGTAGTTAAGGGACAAGAACATAAAGTATGCAAATTAGTTAAGTCTTTATATAGACTTAAACAAGCCCCAAAACAGTGGCATGAGAAATTTTATCAAGTAATACTATCAATTGGTTTCAGAATTAATGAATATGATAAGTGTGTATAGATTAGGTTCATTACTGGTAAAGGTGTTATCATATGTCTGTACATAGATGACATGTTGATATTTGGTACTGACTTAGAACAAGTTCAAAATACCAAGAAATATCTGCCAGATAATTTTGACATGAAAGATATAGGTGTCGTTGATGTTATTTTAGGTATCAAAATCATAAAAGATAATGATAACCTAACTTTAACACAATCTCATTACATTGAGAAAATTAAAAAAAAAAATGGTTACTTAGAAAGCAGACCTGTAAGTGCACCATTTGATAATAGTAACAAATTATCTAAGAATAATGGTAGAGCAATTGCACAACCAGAGTATGCTAGAGCAATTAGTTGTTTAATGTATGCCATGACTTGTACAAGACCTAATATTTCTTTTGTTGTAGGGAAGCTAAATAGATTTACTAGTTATCCTAGCAATGATCATTGGGAGGCTGTACATAGGGTCTTTAGATATTTGAAAAAGACCATGAATTTTGACTTAAACAATCCCCAAAATAGTGGCATGAGAAATTTTATCAAGTAATACTATCAAATGGTTTCAGAATTAATGAATATGATTAATGTGTATACATTAGGTTCATTAATGGTAAATGTGTTATCATACATTGATAAAATAACACAATCTCATTACACTGAGAAAATAAAAAAATTGGTTACTTAGAAAGCAGACCTATAAGTGCACCATTTGATAATAGTATCAAACTATCTAAGAATAATGGTAGAGCAATTGCACAACCAGAGTATGCTAGAGCAATTGGTTGTTTAATGTATGCCATGACTTACACAAGACCTAATATTTCTTTTGTTGTAGGGAAACTAAGTAGATTTACTAGTTGTCCTAGCAATGATCATTGGGAGGCTATACATAGGGTCTTTAGATATTTGAAAAAGACCATGAATTTTAACATAAGTTATAAAGGGTATCCAACAGTTTTAGAAGGATACACTGATGCTAGTTGGGTAACAAACCGAGAGGAAGATCACTCGTTCACAAGTGGTTGGATATTCACTCTTGGTGGGTGTGCCGTATCTTGAGCTTCCAAGAAACAAACCTGTATCACAAATTTTACCATGGCATTGGCAGCAGAGGTAAAGAGGCTGAGTGGTTAAGCAATTTATTCTTAGAAATTCCTATGTGGCCTAAACCCATGGTTCCAATTTCAATTCGATGTAACAGTGAGGCAACACTAGCAAGGACCTATAGCAATGTCTACAATGGAAAGTCTAGACATATCGGATTGAGACATAGCTATATAAGGAAATTAATTACTGATGGAGTAATTACGATTGAATTCGTAAGGTTCATAGGAAACTTGGCGAATCCTTTAACCAACGGACTTGCAAGAGAGCAAGTGGTTAAAACATCACAAATTATGGGTCTCAAGCCCATTCGATAGGATCACCAATGATGGAACCTCGACTTAACTCTTACTAACTTTAAGTCTTGAGTTCATTGAGATAAAGTACATCATTAGTTGTGATTGCAAGCATCTAGATTTATATTTCCATCCCAAGAGTTGTGATGCTCGGAACCGTAATGATAAAGTGTAGGTGAACTGTGAGTTCTTAATAAGCTTATAAAACATTTTCTTTGGTATATTAAATTACGGAACATACTTGATAAGCTTATCTAGTGAGTGTGAAGTGTGGCCACTTTTTTTGAGTTCAAAGGCTTGACTCTAGAGCACTCATGATATAAAATACATGACACAAGGCCTTCAAAAGTGTCGGCAATAATTTTTGGCAAATTCTAAGAGGAAAAGTCTCGTGTGTGAGACATGTTTGGTTAAACAAATAGAATTTTGGTTCAAAGTATTATACTGCCACATATTATGTTTAACTTTAATGTGTTTTTACTAAGTGAAGATTCAAGTCCTAAAGACATCTTCATTTATGCATGAACTTTAATGGATGATAAAAATCAGTTTTCAAGGTTTTATCGAGTAAAATTATTTTGAAAATGGTGGGGGATTGTTGATGATTTTCAAAATAAACTTGGTTTTTAAGTTTGGGATATTTTAGAAAATCAAAGGAAATGAGAAAAGAAAAAGGAAAAACGAATTTTGGATTTTAATAGTAGACACAGTCGACTATAAGCTTCATATAGTCGACTGAATGGTGTATACAGTCAACTGAATGGAAAGGAAGAAAATTCCTTGAACTCTCTGTAACTTTTTAAGTCGATTGGATGTTCGAAAATTTTAAATTTTCAAAATATTTTATGTCAGTTGAATGTAAAAAGAAGTGTCATTTGTAAATGAACGCTTGGAATTCAATTTAATTCAGTTTAAACTGAAACAATGTGTCTCTAATGGAAAGACACACTCATTTCAACACTACATAAGTGTGTTTAATTGTCATAATTAATAGAATATAGATTACAATCAGATTTTCTTATTTTTCTCTCTTTTTCTTTTTCTCCTTTCAAAATACTGATTTACTTATGTCCAGAAATCTTGCAAATTTCCAGACATAAGTGTTGTGGGTTATTCTTAGAAACTGATGTGGGTTATTCTTCATAAGTGCAAAATGCATAAGTTATCAGAGCTTTATTATATCCTAGAAGAAATTCGCCGGTAACCTCTTACACTGTGAGAAGCGAAATAAACATTAAGGAAAGTGACATGGTCACGCCTTAAAGCCTTTCTCTCTCTCTCTCTCTCTCTCTCTCTCTCTCTCTCTCTCTCTCTCTCTCTCTCTCTCTCTCTCACACACACACACTCACTTATTTTGATAAACAGTCCTCACTTTTAGTAATCTTTCCCCACCAGATATCAACAATCTAGAGAATGATTTTACCTCGGGTAAACTATGAGAACCAAAATACCCAACAAGTTTGGTTACCAAATTAAAGAATCATTTGTTAGAAATTTAGAATTAACATATCGGTTCAATTTCAAGTTAATAGAAAATATCACATATATAACAACCAATTAAGGTTACGCGCACGCACATACATATATATATATATATATATATATATATATATATATATATTATGAATTATCAAGGTTGTGCACAATTTGTTAGATAACATCCAATGTTAATTCCTTGATCATTGTTATTTGCACAATTTCTTTAGTTATTAATAATGATGTCGAATTGTTATAAAAATAATACTTTCATCAAATTGTTAATACATAATGACATTCATATATTGAACAGTATTTTAAATTTTTAATCAAATTTGTTTAAAATCTTAATTAAAAAATCAAAAGAAATGAAACTTAATCAAATTCTGCAAAACTCTTACCAAAACTCATTTACGGAAAATAACACTTCATAGAAGTGAAATATACACTTAAATTAACAAACAATAAAGATGAATCAGTTACAAATCAATTCATAAAAATCATATAACATTTACAAAAATCTAAAACATCGATGTAATTAACAAGATTAATTAGTTAACCCTAAAATTTTAAATGGATGATACTTTAAGTGCCAAATATAAATACAATCAATATTTGATAATTTATGACAATAGAACTTACTAAAAATTCATAACTCCAATGAAAATTAATTATAAAAAGTAAAATATGACGACAAGATGCTAATGATATGTCACTATTTAGGGACGTAATTCTTTTTGTGTAGTTGTTTGACGGCAGTTGTAAAGTTTGCATCGCTAAATGATGGCGCATTCAAGAATTGCGTCGCTAAAACTCGGTTTTCTTTTAGTAGGGTGTCATGCTTTGTGGACATTTTAACGAAAATTGGCTGGACATCATTGCCCACATTTTTCCTCCTCACTTCATTGCTACTATTATTCAAAAGAGTATAGATATTTAATCATCGGAATAGTTTTTTTTTTTCTTCAACAAGTTTGTCACATTGTCCGGATAATTTAAAGTTTTTGTTTATGTTTCTGTCCATTACCACTTAAACTTCTTAAAATTACTATTAGAATATCGTAAGTATTATGATGAATAAAAGTGAACAAATTGAAAGGCTTCCTACCACCTCTCTGTTCAAAATACTCACAACTCTCATATCTTACAATAATTGCTTGCATTGTCCTACTTCTACATTGAGGATAGCAGCTGGGATGAGTCTGACCATTGCCATTTTTCTTTACAGAAATGCAGCCCTGAGTCCCTGCATGACCTCATTGCTGGTCCAATCAATATTTGAAGACTACCCAACTACACCATTTAGTGAATCAATTCAAAATTAAAGCATAACCCAAATTATGAATCGATTTAAAAATTATTTATTTATTCTTTTTATATTTTAACTAATTAATTCAAAACCCTAGAGGAAATGAAGTCTGATTTAGGGTTTTCCCAATTTCAAGTGTTCACATCACATGGTTATTAAACTGACCAGTATGTTAGGTTGAGGTGAATTACTATGGATGGCATTAGGCTGATCAAGATAATGATGGAGACTTTATATCAGGATACTTAGGGGTCCACCCATATGGGGTCCATTTCAATGGTACTGTCCATGATCCTTGATGATGTGTACTAGCTAGCTGTGACGATTAAAGAATGGTCAAACAAGCAATGGCCAAGGAATGAATTGAAGATCAAAACAAATTTCAAAAAGTATTCCCTGCAATAATATTCATTTTCTGAATAATAATTTCTCTATCTAACAAATGACCCACCACTGTCTCCAATGGTGTATACCACCCACATACACATGTTTCATTTTTTCTTTTTCTTTTTTTTTTGAAAAAAGGTGTTACCCTTTACCTTTAGGCTGGGTTATCCATTGCACCATGATCAAGATGAGTTTGAACCTAAATCTGAGTTACCTGCCATGAATTTTTCTATTTGGATAATCATTTTGCTTTTTCAAAAAAAGAAATTATTTTCATAATGATTTTGTAGAATTATTGAAAACAATGCTGCTGTCAATCTCATAAAGGAGAGCTCATGAACAGACATGCAGCTAAGAATGAAACTTGAAGCTGAAATTGTCTTTGGAATCTTGAGACCAACTATGTAGAGTGTAGACATTAGATTAAAAGGGTAATTCTATGGGAATGATTTATTAGACACTCGGATAAAACAATTGATTAGTACAGTAATTACTACTGTACCTTTCACATAATTACAATTAAACTTTCTTAAACGTATGAATATAAAAATATGTGTTTGACAAGTTTTATTGATTGAGATGTGCATGTAAGGGTTATCTCTAGTAACTTTACTTTCAAAGCGCCTAATATAAATTATAAAAGCCTAGGCTTGGTCTAAATCTCAACAAAGTAAAAATAAAGTATAACTAATTCAATTCCATCTAAAATTTGCTACTAAAATGGAGCTCTTGAATAATTTTTTGATGCACTGGATGCATAATGAACCGTTGCATCTGAATAGTTAAGAGAAAAGATAAAAGAGAATAATATACTTGCATTTTTCTTTTCTTTTAACCATCCATATGCATTGATGCACTGTGCGTTCGGTGTAGCTAAAAAAAGTTCTCATCACATGTACAAGAATTAATTTTAATCATGATTTATCTAATTTGATTAATCAAACTCTAATATATAGGTGACTTTTAAGTCTGAATCGGTGTTGTAAAATGTGGTTTTCTGACACGTTCAGAGGCAAAGTGTTTTGAAAACGCTTCAAGGTGTGAAAAATTGAGAGTTCCTGTCGTTAAGCGCTCGCCTTTCGCTTTGGAGCGTACACCTCATGAAGTTTTTTTTTAAAAGTTTAAAATTTAGGAAAAAATATATATTAAAAAGACTTAAACTCATGATCTAATAAGTGTCATAAATCTTAACCTCTAAACTAGTGTTCTTGTTATGACATTATTACACTTCGTAAATTTAATAATAATTACAAACTGTTTAATTAATCACTTATAAATTACAACAATATAGAAATATAAATTATACTTTATATAATTTATATATTAATATATATTAATATTTATAAAATTATAATTATCACACTATAGAGAGTTAGTAAAGTATTAAACTTTGATAATTAATTAATTAATTAATTAATTAAAATTATTTTATTAATTAATTAAAATTATTTTTATTTTATTAAAATTTTGAAACATCTCAAAATATTAAAAAGATTTACGCTTCAATGTCTCACCCACTATTTTTATCTCTGAAAACATTGGTCTTGATCATTGGTGAGTTTTTTTTTTTTTTTTTTATCCTTAACTAGACTCGATAAACCCACGTCAAAACATAAAGTAAAATTATATATTATTTACCAAAAAAATCAAGCATTAATTACATAAAAATTGAATAATAATTTTATAAAAGTTAAGCTGTAATTCGAAGAAACTTAAAAAAAAAAATCATTTTATCTTGTGTTGCACGATTTCATAGACTGAAAGAGGATATACGTTTTGCTATTTTTTTTATTTATTTTACTGTTCGTTTATCTTTATCCCTAGCAAAAATTAAGATCACCTGATAAAAGCTGGTTTAAGAAATTTTACCTTTCATTTTAAGAATCTAGCAGCTCACTGTATACCGTAGAGTATACAGTCCTAGACTCAGCTAAATTATACCAGTACTTGCCCCTATATTGGCCCCAAAACTCTCATTATATTCCTTTCATTTATTTGGAAAAAAAATTCGTTCTTTACAACGAATACAAAATAAGAGATTTGTATCAATAAAAATTTAATTTATATTTTTTAAAAAATTTATTAATAATAACATTTGTGTATATTAGATATTATTATTAAAATTTTCAAAAATTATCGGTTAAATTTCATGCAAATCTCAATGCGGCCAAGAATTCCTTTTTTACAGCGACAGAGAGAGAGAGAGAGAGTACAGTAAACCTGAGTGAACAGGCAGGCCTGAGTTTGTGACCTCACTATTAACTTCTCCACAGTCCACAGGTTGCACTCAAAGAACACCCCAACCAAAAACAATTTGAAAGAAAAATAAAAATACATTAGACATGGATAAATTTTAAGAGACAGGTGACAGAAAATTTGACATTTCAAGTTACAAACTAATAAGCTCGCGCCATGCGGTATTCATTTTTTATAAGTTTTTTTTATGTTATTAATAAGGTTTTTATGTTTTATTAATAAATTTTTAAAAAATTAATAATCTTTCTTTGAGAGTTATTTAAATTATTAAAATTTTAAATTTAAACTAAAATATATCAAAATGTACTTTACTCTTTGATGTTTCCGTATCAACGCTGATTAAATATGCACATGATCATGTTTGAGTTTGCATTTAAATTAATTTAAAATAAATTTATTTAAATTGGTTCAAAACAAAATTTATCTTGAATTTAAATTAACCTAATTATAAACCCAAACATGACCTACTTACATATGGGTGTATAATAAATTTTTTTTCTCACTTAATAAAAATCCAAACATTATAAACAATGTTTAATTTGCCACAACCAAAGAAAAGTTGGCAAAAAATAATAGTAGAGGACTACTAGAACAAAAGTAAAAAAGAAAGGATTTTTTTTAAATAAAAAAGAAAGTACTCAAAGTTGAACAAATGCATTTAACGTGAGGTTGTGATAAACAAGGAGTGAGAGAGAGAGAGATAGGGATATGGGCCTTTCTTCCTTGTGATTGATTAACTTTGGTTGTTTCTTTAGCTTTTTCTGCCGACAGAAACGAGGCCATAAAGGGTCTCTTCTGTGAGACAGCTGAGCAATTAGACCTTACTACTGCTGCAATTTTCCTTTTCCTTTTTCTCTCTTGTTACTTGGTTGTTTCTCGTTTACTTTCCCTCTCACTTTTTTCTCTCTTGGTGGGTTATTATTGCAAGCAATTTTGCATTTTTAAGGCCATGGATTTTTGCCGGAATGTGTCAGTTTCCGGTGAATACCAACAAGAGCAGGTCCTCTCACCTCCTTGCTCAAAGCTTGGTGCCTTAACCCCTGGCTCTATTGATGACCTTTTCTCTGCTCAAAACACGGTTAGTTTATTTTACTCTCCTTTGCTTTCTTGTTTTATGCACAGTTTCTTTCTCTCTGTTGAGTGTTGAGCAGAGTTCTTTGTTTGTTTCTTGTACTTTTTGTTTTGGTCTTGGCTCTTTCTGAGCTTGTTTCCCTGTTCTGGTTTATGGCTTTTCTTCTGCTAATTTTTTCGCTCGAGGTGCTTCCAGTTCGTTTTTGTAACCCCCACAAAAACAAGACTTCTTTATAAATTTTATGTCTCTTGTGCTTCTATGTTCGGTTCTGTTCCACATTTTGTCATAAAAATCTCACATTTCATTAATATGCAGCTTGTTTACTTATGGGTCTGTTTAGTAATTAACTAATTTTCTGGTTTTGTGGCTAAACTATGGATTGCAGGAAGTGGATGTTAGCTTAGAATGGTTGTCAATTTTTGTGGAGGACTGCTTATCAAGCACAGGAAACTGTCTCCCTGCAGCAGCACCCACAAGTGTTGAAAACACAAATTTAACGCCAAAACCCTTGCAGAAACCCAAAGAAATCCCCTCTTCCTTCCAAAAATTTGTTGTTCCAGGCAAGGCCAGGAGCAAGAGGAAAAGGGTGATAAATGCCAAAATAAAAAACCCATTGACCAGTTGGTCTCATCACCTTAACCAACATAACTATTTGACCAGTTCAGACCCTCCTCTGCTCCAACAAGCATATTGGTTAGCTGATAGTGAACTCATTGTACCCAAAACGGAGGAAAAAACCAAGAACAACAACATAGAAAGAGATAGTGAGCAAGAAGAGGAAGCAGAAGATAAGAAGATAATGATGGTCGGTCACAAGGAAAGTGTTGGGGGTTTGGAAGGTGGTAGTGGAGGGGTGCAGCCAAGGAGGTGCACCCATTGCCTATCACAGAGGACCCCACAGTGGAGGGCAGGACCATTGGGTCCAAAGACATTGTGCAATGCATGTGGGGTGAGGTACAAGTCAGGGAGGTTGCTGCCAGAGTATAGGCCAGCAAAGAGTCCTACTTTTGTGAGCTATTTGCATTCCAATTCTCACAAGAAAGTCATGGAGATGAGAATGAGTTTGTTGCCATCTATTCCTACTGAGCAGTGATGACCCCTTTTCAATTTTCTTTGAAAATTTGAAGTCCCAATGTAAATCAAAGTTTTAGGATAGCTAATATTTCTAGTTAATTATGTAATCTATATCCTTTTTTGTTGAGTCATTTTACTAGTATTGATATGAGTATGATTTTTTTTTTTGCTAAGAATTGATATATACTATAGAGTATGATACTTAAAAGGGTTCCCCAGCAATTTGATTTTTTTAATGTGGTCTTTAATTGAACATTTCTTTTCCCACATACTAAAAAATGAGGGCTACCATCAATTGTGGCATTCATTTTTAGGGTAGTCCGTTAGCAATTGGATGATACGCGTAGAAGCTTGGTTTGTAATTTGTCATTTTAACCTCTAAAATTTATTTTAACATTGATAATTCATTATTGTAAATGGTATTTTGATTTATTCATTTTCATGTCAAAAATGTGTGTTAACAAATCATTGTCAAAAAAATTGGTCAAATTATGTCCAATGTTTACTTACTATGTTTTTTCTTCCCTTTGGGGGGGATAAAGTATACATAGTAATTGTTTGATGAGTTGTCTCGAAAATTAAGACCATATTTAAAACTTATTAAAACATATTTGAATTAATAATTATTTAAATTTATTATTTTTATTTAAATTAATTCTCAAACATCTTCATTATAAAACTTGGCATAAATTGGCACTAGCTCATTCGAAATAAAGAGGATGGACTCCAAAATGCATGTGACTTTTCCATTCATCCCTTTCACCAATGTATTCTCATGGAAATAGAATAGGTAAGGATAGATTCGAGCTGAGCCAAAGTCTGAGTTAAATGGAACTCGAGTTAGGTTTGTGAGTAAAAAAACTTTATTTAAGTCAAGTTCGAGTTAAAAAAAATTGAACTCAAGTTCGACTTGTAAGATGAAATTTAAGTTCGAACTGGACTTTTTGAAATAAAATAATAAATATATATGTTTTTTAAAATAAAATAAATAAATCTATTTTTTATAATATATATTAAATGTATAATAAATATTGTTGGTATTTGTCTAAGATTTAAACAAAGTTTGAAGAGATACCACAACAATGGTATCAGAGCTAGAGGAGATACTACAACAAATAATATTAATTTAATTTATTAATTAAATCAAACTAGCTCGCAGTTTAACTAGTCAAGTTTAATATTATCCGAGCTCGGTTCGATAAGTTAATCAAATCAAAATTACATCTTGAATTCAATTTAATCAAATTTTAAATCAAATTTTTCTAGTCCGAGTTGCTGGAGCGAACCTCACCCAAAAAAATGAGTAGCAGTTTTTGAAGAGATATTTTCCTAAACTTACTTTGAGACCCAAAGCTCCTCAATTCATACAACCTTATATCTAAAATGTCCCTTTGTCATTCAAATCCCATAACAGTCAAAAGGGAAATTTCAATTTTTCTTTTGGCGCTACAAAAACAATCTTTCAAATATCAATAGAACCATGATTCCCCCCATAACTTTATAGTACAAGCTTATAGTGTGATATGCCCTTGTGTACTTCTTGGTATTGATGTCAAGCCATTAAAAAAAAATTGACTTGCGGGTTTTAATGGACTGATAAAAAAGGATGATTTCGAGGGAGGCATTTTTGGCTATTCCTTAATTATTTTTTTTAAAAAAAGGATCCATGTTGAAAGTTTGAGCTTAAGTTAAATTTTCTGCCAGTATCTTGCAATTTGGGTAGAACTTGATTGGGTGATTTAACTAACATATTTTAAGTTTTGGTTGAATGGAAATAATCTTTATTATAAGCAAAATCATACTAATATTTTGGCCAAAAGAGTAGTTGTGGACCCTTAAACAGGTTTTGGGGAAAGACATAAATATAGATCTCTCTCTCCTTCGGTGATTTAACGAACATATTTTAGTTTTGGTTGAATGGAAATATTTTTTATTATAAGCAAAATCAATCTAATATTTTAGCCAAAGAGTAGTTGTGGACCCTTAAACATGCTTTCTCTCTCTCTCTAACTAATTAATTAGGTCCTTGGCCAAAAAATTGTATTAACAATATTGTTCAGAAAAAATTATTGTATTTAGTAATAAAAATATTTAAATTCAAATTTATCAATATCAACATTAATTTTATTTTATTTTAATTTTTAAACAAAAAAATCCAAATCCATGTTGTTAGTTTTTCTATATCTTAACTTCTAAAGGATAATCCTCTTTTTTATCTCATGATCTTTAATGAAAACAAGATTCGATTTCATGTTCTTCGTGGAACCTTCAACAGATTTTACTTACCAAACCTTATTGGAGCCTTCAAAGTGATAATAGTAATCATGTAATAGCTACAATCTCACAAGAAATCACATTTATAGCATATTTCATCAATTATTTTAACACTTTAAACGGAATTAGGGTTATGTTTCGCTTAGCTTTTGCTTTAGTTTTCAAAAAACAGAGAAATTAAGCCAAACACTAAAAAATAAAAATAAAAATAAAAATTTTGATTTTTTTTATCAATTTTTAGTTTCGCGCTTTTTTAAATAATGTTTACTAAATACTAAATAATTTTTAGTTTCACAACTCATGTTTTACCAAAAAAATGTTTTAAAATCACAAATGAGACATGGTTCATTCGTAAAATGACTTTGTTTAGGTCTTGAGACAAAAAAATCTCAGGTTGACTCTTACTGATGTGTGGGCTATTTATATTGTTTTTTTTGTTATTTCTCTCAATTTTAAGTGATAATGTGGTAGGACTATGAGTTTATTGGTGGATTATGTGATTGTACCTTGGATATTCAGGTCAAATTATGTATAATTATATTTGAACAGCATCGGTTAAACAAAGGTTAATATTATTTTTGCAAACTGAGTTTAACTACTAGTACAAATTTCCCCATAACCTTTAAAATAAAACAATTTCCTTCCTCAACTTCAAAGCAATAATAAATCGCTCTATTTATCAAATTCCTTAATTAAAATCTAATAGTTTTTCACATGTGCGATCAAAATATACGAGTTATTATACCATATTTTTTTCACATGACAACATGTTTTTATCACATTTGTGCACACGTGTAAAAATTTTATAAAATTCTGAGAAATAATACGAAGAAGTAATTTGTTACAACTCCAAAACTGAAAAAAAAAAAAAATGATTTGATTTTAAAAGTTCAGAGGGAAATTGTTATTAGTGTTAAAATTTAAAGAACAAAAATAATATCAACCCAAAAAAATATTTTAAAATCATTTTAGACTCTCGATGACTGAAATCGCAGTTAGGCCAAGCAAGACCTAACAGTATGTATGTTTGCATGAAACAATTGTCACTAGCATAGCACTGATAGCTACATTAGGGCTAATTTGATCTTAACTACTCTAATGTCTTCTATAAATTATTTTGTGCGCAACTTCATCGTAACTGTTTCTGGTACAACTCTCATGTATAAAAGATTTGGTGGTGATCACCACTAAGTCAAAAGACCCAAATCAGTTTCATATTAATTTTTTTTTATGTATCATAAAGAAAAGTGATTGAACCTAATTTTTTTGCATAAAAAAACCCTAAATTTATTATTTTTGTTTTATCACAAATTTTTTTATTTTTATCATCAAATATATGTTTTATCACAAAATATATAAATAAAATAAATTATCTTATTTTTTATAAATCACTTTAGACACTATCTTTAATCAAACTGTTTGTCATGATCCATTCATGATCACCACAAGTTTTACAGGTGATTGAGTTAGCATAAGACATATTGAAATAGAGGTGAAAGTCATTGTGAGATTGAATGCCGGTATAATAAATTTAGATTTAAATATTTTTTATTTGATGATGTGATATTCAATCTTATCAAAAAATTAACTCGATTTTAATTCTCAAATAAAAAAGATCTAAATTCATATAACTAGGGGGTGTCACGGCTCTCTTAACCATCAAATCAAATAATAAAATTTTAAATAAAACCAAAAATTTCAGTTCAAGAAAATCTTGAATTGAAATCAAACATGTTAAAACTTAAAAGTGAGATTCGGAGAGAGATTTAAATAAGTTTAAATAAGTTTTCTTAAATCTTTTTTCAAACGACACCAATATATTTTACTTTAATTTCCTCAAAAGTAAATATAGAATCTATTTTTTTTCCTTCTAAATTAAAAAAAAACAAACAAATTCTTTTTGTTTTTAATTAAGTTTAACTTGAAAGAATAAAACATCATTTTTTTTTTAGAGAAATAAAACATCATTTTCGACTGATAATGACATTCATATGTACTTTGGAGGCACCGGTAGACAGATAGCTAGAATCCAATCTTATCTTACACAATTAATTATTTTCATTTCTCTAGAAAAATTTCCCAATTCCCTCAAATTCCCAACTTTTCAAATTTTGAATTAATCAGAAAGAGGTTGAGCCGACAGGTCCTTTTATTTTAGGTGAGTGGTGGTTGTGCATATGTCACTCACATTTTGTAATGCATAAGGGTCCCATTCTCTACAATGCTCCATAAGGAAACCTACAACCTCTCCACCTCCATGCTTAAATTTCATGTACACATTATATACATAAATATTACCTACTCTATTATTTCGTCGTTTGGGTAATGTTAAAATGGAACTTAATTTGAAAATTTAAATTTAATTTAAGTTTGATTTAACTGCATAACAAACGAGACTTATATGTTTTTGAATGTTTATATACCCAGATAGTTTGGCTTAAAAATAGGTTTGATTTACGGTTTATAAAACAGTTTTATCAAAATAATAGTAAAATTAAAAACTGTTTAGTGTTTGGTAAAACGACAACATGTTTGATAGAGTTTATAAAATGATTTATATTTCCTATTAACAAAAATTAAACCAAACATAATAAGAAAAATAGTTTATGAAATGATTTATGTATATATTGTATACACAAATATTATTTACTCTTAGGATGTTATTGAAATTTTTTTAAATCTTGACAGGTTGAGTATTATTGTAATAAATTAGACTTGATTTAATTTGGGATGATTTCAAATAGATTGAAAAGTTTACTGAACATCGCATCTATATGTTTTTAATGGTTATATACTCACATAGCCTGGTTTAACAATAGTTTCGATTTATAGTTTATGAAACAGTTTTATGAAAATAATAATGAAATTAAATATTGTTTAGTGTTTGATAAAACAACATCATATTTAATAGAATTTATGAAATGATTTATATTTCTTATAAAGAAAAGTTAAAACCAAACATAATAAGAAAATAGTTTATAAGATGGTTTATAAAATGTTTTTTTTTTAATTAAGAAACTGAATTTTTCTCAGAAAAATTGTTTTTACTGCTTATTTTACTAAATGTTAAACATGCAATTTATTACTAACTGTTTTAAAAAATCATACATCGTTTTTAACGTGATTACAATAATAAGAACAAAGAAAAAGAAAAAAGAGATCCGTGCCATTAACAATTTAAACAATATCGTCCCTTCAAGATAGCAATTGATACATGCAGTCATCTTTGAAGTCAGTAAGAGCCTTTTATGTACTTAAGTGCGCACTAATTGGACTTTAAATTTGAAATAAAAGCTATTCTTTTTTTTTTCTTCTTAAAATAAACATAAAAATAAAAGTTAGTCAAATCTTCGATTATAATAATAAGAAAAAACTGAACCGAGTAAGAAAATGTTCATAGACGAACCATGTGAAACAACGAGAATGTATATTTTTTATAATTTAAAATTTTGTTGATAATTTTATAAAATTTTATTAATAATATAAAAAAATCAAAAATAAAAGTTTTATTTTATATTTATACGGTGATTCTATTAGTTAATACTTAATGTTTTTATTTCGTGTTGGTAGAGCTTTGAGGGTGTTTCATAGTGTGACTCCTTTGATATTGTTAATAATTTTGTCTGCCTAGCTAGTCCTATATCATGGGGTAGGGTCCCACTAATGCGCTCCATTTAAGTGACAAGCACGTTGATGAATCGATCTCCATTTTATTTATTCTTATTTGATTCCATTCATAATGATGTGTTCATCTAATTTAAAACTTAAATGAAAGGTTAATATATTGAATTATATATTTTTTTTAACTACTGTCATAATGGTAAAGTTTTTTTGGAAAATCACGTTTTTGAAATTAAAAGAAAAAGTAGGTGAAATAGTGATCGGAAGCATAGCACATGCGTGACCGATTGGCATGTGGGGGCATGTATGACTGCATCCAATCGTATCTTGCTTGCATGGTGATGTAGTGGATTTCTGGTAATGCCTATTGAAAAAATATAGATTTAAGTCGGATGAAAGTGGCCGACGCTAAGAAGAGGGGATGAAACTCGGTGTTGTATTCTAAACCTCATCGAGTTCTTTCCCATGACATTTGCATTTTACTTACCATCAGTTAGCTTAATTGATATCCCAAAAAATCTCTTAAAATTATTTTAATCATTTCACCAGTTAGCTCAAACAGAGATAGTTTCAAATTGAAGAGCATCATGACCTTCAAGAATATTGGTAATTTAGTATTAGCAATAAATTACTTTTTTAGGTGGAAGGGGTTAGTTGGGACAAGCTACAAGATTCAAAAACTACTTGTTAATATCAAATGATTTGTTTATAGAATTTGACTGAATTCGAAAGTCCGAAAATATCCTTTTGTTATAGAGATTTCAATGCAGGAGAAATTCTTACTTTTATCCGGTGCAAACCATTATTTTTGCATCGAGTGAAAATTTTATTAATAATTGTTAAGTAATTTTATCGATAACATAAACAATAAATGTACGGACTTTATCAGCAATATTATTTAACAATTATCAATAAAATTTTCACTAAATATAAAAATGATAATATGCATCAAGATTAGATAAGAATTTCTCCCAATGCGCTTGCAAAGAGAGTAGTTCTTGAATCTTTAATTTGGTTGTATTATTTGTCAGCAAGTTTCAATTTGGCTATTATGTAATCTGCTTACTTTATGTTCAGATTCAGGACTCTACTACAGCACAAAGAAAGGTCCCTCACTCCCTCATGACCTCCTTACTTATGAGAAAAAGAAAAATGAATTGTTGTTATTAATATTAATATTTTTAATTTTCAATCTCTTCGAATCCAATTCTCAACCAGGAGATTGAAAACTACCTAAAATAACCATATCTAAATAAACAAGAGTAAATTTATATATTATTCATATATATCTTATTTATAATATAAGAATTATAAATATAATATGCTCTGAAGTTGTTAACATTTATTGAAATTGATGCTTTTGTGCTCTTGCTCTCGCTTATGCTCACGGCTTATGTATCTTACCATCTTCACTCCATTTAAAAAAAATAACCCTAATTTGAGTGTTCTTAAAGTTTTCGACTTGTCTAATTGAAAGTCGTTTATTGAGACGAATAAGAGAGAGATGTAGACTTGACTATGCATAATCGATTATAGGGTGATTATTTGGGTGCTTTATTAAACAATAAGGCAAAGTGCCTTGTCTATACATTTTTATTGTAAAGTTCATATTTTTTGAGGTAATTTTTTTTATTTACCATCAATATTTGTATGATTATCACAAAAAAAAAATGAATTTATCACCAAAAGTGTGTGTTTTATCGTATACTTTGCTTTTTTTTTTTTTTTTTTTATCAATGCACCTTAGACACCACTTTGAAGACAATATTGTTTCTCAATTTTTGTATAGATAAAAGACTTGTAATAGCTTCACTAATGGTGCAATTAGGTATATCTTAACCCTAACTCTTTTTTATCAATCAATAAATAAACCCTAACTTTTTTTGTTAATTTATTTGTTTTCTAAATTTAGTTATGGAGATCACTAGGTTTTTATAACATTTTCAACTACTCAACCTTCAAAACACTGTCCAGAAGATATAGAACTTGAAATTGGCCCTAGCTTATAACAATCCACCCAGTTTTCCTCTGGCCCAAAATAAAACCTAATTTTCCAAGTATGTTAAAGGAAGAAAAGAAAGGAAAAAAAAAAAAAAAAAAAAAGAACCATGGTACTATTGGTTCTACCTACTCACTCAGGTTAGGGCAAGGAACTTGAACAGAACGTCTTTGGTATTGGGCTGCATTATAAAAATGTTTCACATATTTGGCAGAGAGATGACAAAACTCCCTATTATGCATTTTGGTCTGTGACCTACTTCACATAATGCCAATACATGGATGTTTAGGGACAAAACCAAAAGAAAATGATTTAGAGTTCATTTTGACACCATTACAAAAATTATTTTACAAACCAAAAAGGTCTCTAAGCCTGATAAATTATTTTTTGGTCAGAAACAATTTTTAATATAATTTTAATGTTAAAATAAATCCCTATCAAGCCAGGGTCAAGAATGGTTGGAAATGACACTGAGATTATAGGTGACCTTATGCAAGATAATACTATAATCATCATACAAGGAGATAAATTACTACAATCATGAGTTGCAATTGTCAAACAAACAGACAAATCCTAACACTTGCTTCAATTTGGTAATTATAGATGCACATTATTGACTTTGGATAAAGTAGTTTGAATAAAGTGTATTTTTCATTGAGTCTTTTCATATTACATTTGCGAATTTTTATACAATTAAAACTAACACAAAACCTAAAGCTACAACCTAGAGAAGTAATCCCATTAAACAAGGAAGAAAGCAGAGAAAAGTAATGTTCATGGAAACATGGAAAAGTCAATCTCAAAACTCTCCCTCAAGTTGGAGAGTGAATATCAAGAACTCCCAACTTGTGAAGAAGTGTGCAAAATGGAACTTGACCCAAGGCTTTAGTGAATATATCTGCGATTTGGTTTTCACTCGACACATAAGACGTCTTTATTTCTCCTTTGTCAATTCGCTCGCAGATGATGTGACAATCAATTTCGATATGCTTGGTTCTCTCATGAAAGACTGGATTAGCGGCAATGTGCATAGCCACTTGATTGTCACAAAACAATGTTATTGGTTGAGGATGATCAATGCGCAAGTCCCATAGTAAATGCCTTAGCTATGTTAACTAGCAGGTGATGGAGGTCATGGACCTATTCTCGGCTTCGGCTGAAGACTTAGAGACCGTATTTTGTTTCTTGCTCTTCCAAGAAATGAGAGCTTTTCCCAAAAAAAACACAATAGTCGGTCACTGATCGTCGTATAGTAATGCATCCTTCCCAATCCGGATCACAAAAACCAACTAAATTTAGGTTACTTTTAGAAGGAAATAATAACCCTTGTCTTGGTAAACCTTTTAAGTATCGTAGTAAGTGATGAACCGCATAAAGATGAGGTTGTCTAGGTTCTTACATAAATTGGCTAAGTGTGTTAACCGAGATTGCAATTTCAGGTATTGTGATAGTTAGGTAGATCAACTTCCCAACCAATTGTCGGTAGTGAGTTGGATCTTTGAGTAAGTCTCCATCGGTTGGTGTGAGCTTCAAGTTTTGTTCCATGGGAAATTTAGCAGGTTTTACACAAAGTAATCCTGCTTCTTGGAGTATGTCAAGTGTATGCTTTCGTTGGTTGATGGAGATGCCCATTTATGATCGAGTTACTTCAACACCAAGAAAGTATTTCAATGAACCAAGATCCTTCAATTGAAGCAAGATCTAAGAAAGCTTTTGACATCATTGATAGCTTTCTCATTGTTCACTGTTATAATCATATCATCAAAATTGAGCAGTATGGCTATAAGAGACTCTCCACACACCTTGGTAAAAAGAGTCAGCTTATGATTGTTTGAAACTAAATTTGTTGATGGCATAAAGAAATTTGTGGAACTATGACTGTGAAGCTTGTTTTAGACCATATATTGATTTGTGGAGTCGACACACAAGTGGCTCCCTCTGTCGAAGAAAACCAGGTGGAGGATGCATGTAAACTTCTTCGATAAGATCCCCTGAAGAAAGGCATTTTGTACATCCATTTGGTGGAGACCCTAACCACGAATGGAGGCAATGGCAAGAAGGCACCAGAGGGTAGCGAGTTTGGCAACGGGAGCAAATGTCTCAGTGTAATCAATACCTTCATGTTGAGTAAACCCCTTTCCAACAAGACGAGATTTGTAGCATCCAACAATGCCATTAGAATTGTACTTGACCTTGAATACCCACTTGCATCCAATGGGACGGTGGCCCGAAGGAAGAGGTACGATGGACCAAGTCTTGTTAATCTCAAGTGTGCTGATTTCGATTTTCATGACTTCAACCCATTTAGGATCCTGACAAACCTGCTTATATGTTTCTAGTTTAACCAAGTGAGAAACATTATAGACAAAAGTATAGTGAGCACGAGAAATATTGCAGTATGACACATACCTTGACAACGGATGGTGAATGCTTGACTGAACCAGAAGCGATATGTTCGAGACAGGTAAAGTATGGTTTACTTGATAGCCATTGAGATGAGCAGGTGTTTGGCTTGGTTGGGTGGAGTGGCGATGGGTTGGTTTTGCCTCTGGCATAGGTTCAATCGACCGGCAAGGACTTTCTGGCCAACTGTTTAGTTCGGTCTCAGATGAGTCTTTGTGGAGATGTTGGCGATAGAGTAGATGAGTCAGGTTTATCGAGAGTGGCAAGAATGTTGGTTTTAGGTTCGTTTTATAATGAATGTGGGCTGTTTGGTGGTGGACTTGTGTCATTTTCTCAGTATCGAAGGGTTTTGGTAAGGTGGGAATGTTATTATAGTCATTATGGGGAATGTTGGAGTAAGGAAATATGTTTTCGTGGAAGATGACATCTTGGGAAGTGAATATTTCTTGTCAACTAAGTCATAGACACGGTAATCCTTCTGTCCCAATGGATATCCAAGGAAAATGCAGCATCATGCACGAGTGTTAAATTTATGGGTAGTTGTGAGGTTTGTGACAAAGCATAGGCATCCATAAATCCGCAAATGAGAGTAAGATGGTGGCTCTTTGTGGAGTCGCTCATATGGTGTTTTGTAGGACAAGAGTGGCGTGGGTAAGCAGTTTATAAGATAGCGTGTTGTCAGAATGTGTTCTCCCTAAAATTTTAAAAGCAGATGAGCTTGGAAGCAAAGTCCACAAGCTAAATTTAATAGGTGATGGTGCTTGCGCTCCACAAACCCATTTTGTTGAGGCATGGAAGTTCAAGAACGTTGAAAATTAATTTCGTTGTTATTAAAGAAGGATTGTAAGGAAAGAAATTCCCCTCCCCCTCCCCCCCCTCTATTATCAGATCTTAAGGCCTTAATCCCATA
Source organism: Bretschneidera sinensis (assembly GCA_023935145.1). Classification (NCBI taxonomy): domain Eukaryota; kingdom Viridiplantae; phylum Streptophyta; class Magnoliopsida; order Brassicales; family Akaniaceae; genus Bretschneidera; species Bretschneidera sinensis. Next base: position 28,396,423 of record CM043701.1, on the reverse strand, counting down.
ATTATGTTGGTTTCTAACCCAAACAAAGAAGGTTCTTAAAATGGATTGTGTTTCGGATTTATGACGCATAAGATGTACCCAAGTATAACGAGAAAAATTATCCACTATAGTCAAAAAATATCTTGCGCCAGAATATGAATAGATTTGATGTGGTTCCCAAATATCACAGTGAATTAAATCAAAAAGTGTAGAACTAGAAATAGTACTTTTAGGAAACAACAAACGAGTTTGTTTAGCTAAGGGATATACATCACAAAAATCATGAGAATCAAACAAAATTTCTGGCTTACTTTTAGATTGTAGTTGGATATGAGGGTTTGAAGGGTGCCTGAGACGTCGATGCCAAAGGTTGGATGTGTGGCTGATGGTGTTGGCTAGATGAGGACTCTGGTTCTCCGTTAGATAATATAAACCATTACTCTGACTGCCCGAACCAATCGTCTTCTTTGTAGTCAAGCCCTGCACCACACAAGAAGCAGGGTAGAATGTCACATTACAACCTAAGGCATGTGTAAGCTTGCTGATGGAAAGTAATTTGACTTTAAAATCGGGAACGTAGAGTACATCTTGAAGAGTGATATTATTGGATAATTTCATATACCCAATAGAATCAATGTTTGTCTGGTAATGCCACAAAAGTATGTTTAGTGTTGGTTCGATTGTGTATTAGCAAGGTTTTGGAAATATGATCAGTAGCACCACTGTCCATTATCCAATAGTTATTTGTGTGAAAGGGAGGTGGGTATGTACCTGTGGTGTGAGCAGAAGATTGAGTATTACCAGTGTTGTGGCGAAAAGGTTTATTAGTCGATTACATTCTTCGGCAGTGAAGGTATTGATATCATGCTTGTTCTCTTGTGACTCGGTAGGAGCAGTTGAATTGTGTGCTATCGATTTTTTCCCTTTTGGTTGGAGATATTTTCCATGGAAAGCGTGTCCAGGAGGGAAGCCATGAAGGTAGAAGCATCGTTTAGTGGAATGACCGTCTTTATTACAGTGCGTGTAGTGGTAAGTTGGCTTCTTGCCACCAGTTGATCGGTTAGATCCTCCGTATTGGTAGTTCACCTGATGCCCGGTACCCTCATGTTGTGTGGCTACTTCAGTTTGTTTCTCCTGCTATAAGACTAGAGTATGAGCCTTTCGAGTGTCGAGAAAGGGACTCATCATAAGAATGGAACCTCGAACAGTAGCGAAAGAGTCATCCAACCCCATCAAGAATTGCATGACTCTTTCTTTCTCTTCTCATTGGTCAACCTTTTTTGTTGACCTGTATTTAATTTTAATAATGACAAAACACTACTCTAATTGCACTAACAGTTTTATCTAAGTGTTTAAACGATAAAAACATTCAATACGGAAACAAGATGCAAGAACTCAACGCGATTCAGACACCAAAACAAGGCAAAAGATCTAGAATAGGCATTAAGGTAATTGAAACAATTGTAAATCTCTTATTTTCAAATATATAGCTTGATCTGTGGCTCAATTTACAAAATACTTTAACAAAACTAAAAATATAAAAAATTTCTAAGTCAAAAACTGCTTTTGAAAAGGAAAACTGGGTTGAAGGACAACCCAGTTGACTAGGTCCCCATACCAGTCGACTGGGATATGGGACAGAAAGTTCTCAGTCGATTGGTGCTGAGGACCGAGTTGACTGGTCCTCTTACCCAGTCGATTAGTACTCTTCCTAAGCCTAAAAAGTGAAGAATCTTCACTTAATCCAATCGACTGGTACAAAGACCCAATCGACTGGTAATTCAAAAATATGACCTTTTGAGACGCAAGACTTGAGCATTTAATGCCCCAAGCCTACCAAGTCTCAAATGGCCATATTGTTTCAAGGCTATATAAATCCACTTTAATGAACATTTGAAAAAAGAAGAGAAGACATTCAATTCACATGATAGCCCATTTATTCTCAAAGCTTTGAAAAATTTATTGTTGAACCATTCTTCAAGCTTGTTCTTGAAAGAGAGATATTGTTTATTTGTAAAAGCACTTATTGCTATCTCTTTACCATTTACTTTACAGCAAATTTCATTTATTGTAAAGGAAAAGAGTTGGTGTAACCTCAGAGTGTTTAGGATTAAACACTTCATTGTAGCTTCCGTGAGGAAGAGATCGGTTATAAGGTTTGTGCAACACATGTGAAGTTGCACAACTAAAGATTTTAGTGGATTACTTCAAGGAGGTTCTTTGAAGAGAGTGGACGTAAGGTCGGAGAGAATCCGATATTGTTGAACGACTATAAACGGAGTTTGCATATTCTCTTCCTTAAACTCCTTTACTTTCAAGCATATTATTTGATTGTGTGCTTTGTGTATTTAACTGTTTAAAAACTTGCAAGTTAATTAGCAAAAGTTTTTAAGACCCAATTCATCCCCCTCTTAGGTTTGAACCTCTGTTTACAATTGGTATCAGAGCCTCATACTCAATCTCAGGCTTAAAATCCTTGAGTTGTTCCGATGACATCAAATAGCTATACCGAAGGGCATTCCTACACTAGGCCTCCTTTGTTCAATGGCTCCAATCATAACTACTGAAAAAATAGAATGAAAATTTTTGTCGAAAGACAAGATTACAATCTATGGAGAGTCATTGAGTAAGAACCTAGAATTCCTACAAAGGAAATAACTATTCGAGAAATCAATCATACAATGCCTAAACTCAAAACTAAGTTCAATGAAAAGGATTATAGTATGATGTCTCTAAATAGTAGAGCCACTAGTATGTTACATTGTGCTTTAGATATTTCTGAGTATAATAAAGTTTCTGCATGTGTTTCAACTAAGTAGATTTGGGACAAACTACAAGTCACATATGAGGGAACTAGTGCAGTTAAAAAATCAAAAATCTATATGCTAGTGTCCGAGTATGAATCTTTCAAAATGTCTCCTAACGAAACAATTTCTCAAATACACTCACGTTTCACCATTATTGTTAACGGCTTAAAGCTTCTTGATAGGAACATTGAAGAGTTTGAACGAACAAGGAAGATCTTAAGTCTTTGCTATCCACTTGGACAGCAAAGAAGACGGTCATCACGGAGGCCAAAGATCTTGACAAACTTGATGTTGAAACACTTCTCGGATCACTATTGACATACGAGATGGAGGAAATGAATCCCATTGTCAATAATGATGAGAAGAAGAAAAAGATGATTGCTCTCAAGGCCTCTACAAGTAACAAAGAGGAAGAGAAAGAAGAAGAGGATGAGAGCAGTGAAGAAGATGGTGAGATTGTTTTAATCATCAAAAGATTTCACAGCTTCTTGAAAAAGAGCAAGAAACCTTACACAAAGGATTCCACTCCAAAAAGAGAACCTCCTGTTTGTTACGGTTGTAAGAAGTCTGGTCACATCAAGGCCGATTGTTTAACAACGAGCAAACCTTATAAGAGCTTTAAAAAGAAGGTCATGATTACAACCACATGGAGTGATGACGAAGAGGAAGAAACTTTGGACAATGAAGTTGGATACTGTTGTGAGTTTTAAATTACTCGCAAGCGCACGAGTCGTTTGCAATATAGTGTTGTGCAAGTGCGAAGTCGAATCCACAGGGAATTGCGTTGTGAAAATGTAATTTTATCTAAACTAAACTTATCTTAACCTAGTTCCGAGTTTTGAATTATATGTTGCAAAACAAATAAAAACTAAACTAAATTGATTTAAAACTAATAATAAAGACACTAAGATATCTGAATCCATCCCACCAAAGTTAAACATATATCTTCATGTTCTAAAAATAACCTATCAAAATATTCCATGAATCCAACTTAAAATAAAAAATAACAAATATCCCAATTAAACCAAAAGCATCCAATGTATCCGCTTTTAACAAATCACAAAGAAAATCCAATTTAATCAAAAACAATTTGATGTATCCATCAGATGAAACACACGGAATATCCAACAGAATAATTTAAACGCAACCAATCATAAGATTTTACTCAAATAATTGACAGAACATTTATACTAAAAAAACATCAGAATTGTATAAACAAATCTGAAACTATTATGCCAAACAACGACGAGTCTTCATCTTCAACCTTAGTTGAAGATTTTAGCCACTCATAATCATGAAACTAGAGTTCATAATAAAAGTGCTAAACATTAAACTAAAAAAAGCAGTAAATTAAAACTGACTATACATGGGAGAAATTTCACTCGCTGTTGGGCGGTACTTCCCCTCGTGGTAGCAAAGCCTTCGGGATCTACCAGAATGCTACCAGACGTCCATCGGATTACACCAAATGGCACCAGGAATTGCACACTAAATATGAAGTGAAGAGGGGCTTATATAGGGAAACATTGCAAGTGCAATGTGTTTCCAATCCGATGTGGGATACTGCAGATTCCAGCTTTTGCTCTTTGACATTTGTCTACTAAAACTGCCATAACTTTCTCTAGAAAAATCATTTTATTGATCCGTAAAGTTCTCCAGAAAATAGACATCCGGATCTTTCCAAGAATATATGGCTCATCTCCTAGTTCTTCCTGAATCACTACAGTTAAATCCTTAAAAATGGCTGATTTGTCACGCTGAAATCATGCACAGTCTGACCTTTGTCTACTAAAACTACCATAACATTCTCTAGAAAAATCTTTTTATTGATCCATAAAATTCCCCAAAAAATAGACATCTAGATCTTTCCAAGCATATATGGCTCATCTCCTGGTTCTTCTTGAATCAATACAGTTTAATCCTAAAAAATGGCTGATCTGTACGAGCAATTCTGGCAATTTAGTAAAACTCAAAAACAACTTGGAAAACAAATTCCTAAGCTAACAAATGTAAATTAAGTGGCCAAAATATGCAATATTTGGCACTCATCAAATACCCCAAACTTATATTTTGCTAGTCTCTTAGCAAAACAAAATAAAAAACTAAATGAAAAACAAAGAACATCAAGATAAGTTCATCACTCATGGTATCCAAAAATTTAAGGAGCACTCAAAACCATGATATTTATTTATGTGCAAGCTTAAAAAATATAACTCATCTTCGCAATGAATAAGAATTTTAAAACTTAATTACTTACAAGAGGCAAGCTAAGACATCACAAGCTTGAATAAGTGTAAAGTGAATTAGCATAAACATATGAGGTTTCCAAATAATTTCAATGTACAATGTTTCCATGCCTCAATATTCACAGGATTTCTCATCAGAATGAATAACGATGGCATAGTTTTATTCTACATTTTTTTTTATATAAGGCTCTGCTATAATTAGTTCCCTTTTAGCTTTCTAATTGACCCATGTGGTGAGTGTTGAGTCAATGACTCCCAAACTAGATGCTACCAAGCTACAAAACTAACTCGAGTCAAAAAGGCTACAAAACTAAACTGGCCTTGATGCTACCAAGCAAAATTTCCACCTTTTGACATGAACACTCACTGCTTACTGAGGCAAGAGGTCCAGTTACTCAGCGGAAAGTTTCGCAATGATCATTATGAATAAAATTCCCACATTTTGACATGAACACTCACTGCTTACTGAGGCAAGAGGTCCAGTTACTCAGTGGAAAGTTTATTGATGATGATTATTATTATTATTATTATTATTTTTTTTTTTTGCTTTTCTATGCCCAAGTGTTAATCCCACAAGTCATCCAGTTTCAGTTAAGTCAAGAAACATACACATTGAAATCGCATGTCATACCTCACACAAATATGTGCTAATGTGCTCGTGTTAGATTGTCTCAGACATGTGAATTCTCAAATGCCCAAAGTAAGTAACAAAGTTTTAAAACTCTATCATCAAATCATGTGTTCAAAATTTTAAGCTCACCAATGAAATCACATCACAATATTTGTTTAGATCAACTAAAATTTCAAAATAACATGAGCATGCATTTACCTTCTTATTATTATTTTTTTAAATGAAGAAAAACAACAACAAATTAGGACCAAGTATGTGTAATATGTCTCTCATACCCCCAAACTTAAATTACACATTGACCCTAATGTGTGAATAATATGGAAAGAGCTGACCTGGGCTATGAAGAACTATCTGGACTTGGTATGGCTCATAGCATACCCCCAAGCTTGAACTGAAGTACGTGTTGTCCCTGAAAAAGAAAGACTGGAAAACAAAATTACTGGAAACAAACATTAATCATAAATATGTCAAATAATAAGTAAACAAAAAGGATATGCTGTGGGGTGCCTCCCATGAGCGCTAAGTTTAACGTCTTCAACCGGACCCAACATTAGTAATCATGCCCAACTAAGCGCTCCACCATCTGATCAATAAATGGGAGTGGAAAATGATCCTTCCTTGTGGCAGCATTCAACTTACGGTAGTCTATACATACTTTTCATCCTGACTAAACACGAATTGGCACCAACTCATTATCTTTATTCTTCACTACCGTCACTCCAGCCCGCTTGGGCATGACATGAATCGAGCTCACCCACTTGCTAACAGAGATTGGATAATTGATCACTGCATCAAATAACTTTATCACTTCAATCCTCACAACCTCTTGCATAGCTGGGTTGAGCCTTCTTTGTGGCTCCCTCGATGGCTTGACATTCTTTTTCAAACGTAACTTGGGCATCACCATCGAGGGGCTGATTCTCTTAACATCCTCAATAGCCCAGCTGATAGCTTCCTTAAGCTCTCTTAAAACGTCCAATAATTTCTCTTCTTGAGCATCAACCAAATCTGAAGCTATAACCATAGGCAAAGAGTCTGCTGGACCTAGGAACTTATACTTAAGATTGTCCGGTAAAGGCTTAAGTTCCTTCTTGGGGGGTTCAGGTGTTGTGGTCTCCTCCGTCTCACTGCTCTTCTGAAGAGCAGACTCCAAAGTAGCATTTGCTTGCTCAAGTAACTTATCCAAATCCAAATCTTCTCCAAACTGAGCAAAGTATGCCTCCAGGGGGTCCTCAATGCTTGATTCACCCACAGTCTCCTCTGTCTTACTGCTATTCCCAGGAGCAGACTCCAAGATAACAGTTGTTTGCTCAAGTAGCTTATCTAAATCCAAATCCTCTCCAAACTGAGCAAAGCATGCCTCCAGAATGTCCTCAGAGTCCTCTAATTTCTTGGGCGCTTATAATCTCTCAGGGTAAGACACTTTAAGTACAAACGACCTAGAAAGATCCTTAATAATAGTTGTGGCTGTAGATGGCTCAGCATCTCTCTTTTTCTTGTTGCCACTTTCTTGCCCTTGTTGCATAGCTGGGTTCTCTTCCACTTGATTGTCCACTTGTCTCCCAGATCTCAATGGGACACTCAATTGCACTTGTTCCTGCCTGTGCATAGGAGTTGATGAATTTTTCACCGCAAACTGTTCCTTCGGGTTGGGCACATGTTAACTGGGGACCTTTCCTTTCTCTCCTTCACCCACGTGACTTACGATTTGATCCATTTGACTCTCTATCATAGCAATCGCTTGGGTGTTTACTATTTGCGCACTCCTTACTTCTAGGGGTGGCAATTTTGGACACGATACGACATGAAATAAAGCGTGTTAGTGTTAAGTATAATCGGGTTCATGTCATAATCGTGTCGACACGATTATGACACAGAATAATCGTGTCGTGTCGCGGGTTGACCCGCCAACCCGAAATGACACGATTAATGGGTCGCGAGTTGATGGATCGTGTTGACACGGTTATGACCCATGACCTATTTATGACCCATTTAAAAAAATATCTATTAAATTAAAAAAAAATCTTAATATATATATATATATAAACCCTAATACTAATTTTACAATCCACAGACACAGAAACACTGCACGGCCGCCTCTCTCGTTTCTCTATTTCTCTCTCCATCTTCAGCCGCCAACCACGTCGCCGCTGCACCGATCCATTCGTCGGTCACGCCACCGCATCGGTCTAGTTTCCTCATATTTGTGTTCTCATTTTGCTCTCTGTCTCTCTCAATACAATAGAGAGCCTCTATCTCTCTCGTTCTCTATCTTGTTACTTTCCTCTCTTTGGATTCAAAGTAGCTGAGGTAAAAAAATTCTCTCATTCTCTCTTTTTTCACTACGGTTCTTATAATTTTCAAATAATTTTTGGAGTTTAGTTTTTTAAACTTGTTGTAAGTGGTTTGAGGCCCTAGAATATATGTTGGGTTAGGTTAGGGATTGTGATTGGGATTAATTTATTAGGGGTTTCGATTTGCTCATGGGTAGATTTTTGGACTCAGTGATTGAATTGAATTTGAATGTTTTGTTGGTGGGTTTAAGTAGTTCAGTTTGATTTTAGGGATTATGATTTTTTTTTTTGTGGCAATGCTAGAAATTCCTTATCATGTGTTTTTAGAATAGTGGGCTTCTCCAGATTATAATTCCTTATCAAGTTGTTCTATTGAGATGTTTAGTGGATTTGCTTCAATTTTATTGCTTGATGGATTTAAAATCTGGTGAAAAGGGCAGATGAATAATTGAACTAATCTATGGAGAATTGTTGTGGAGTAATGTAGTTGAGCAAACCTGTACTGATTTCTTTCTGTGTAGCTTACCTCCTCCCCCCCCCCCCCCCCCCCCAAAACCTTTTGAACTACTAAACTAGTAGTCAGAGCATGGCCAGCATATTTCTAGAGAAGGAAACTTTTTACAGTGTTAGTATTATCATACAAACACTTTAGCTGTGGAAGGAGAAAAATGATTTTATCTCCTTGTTGAAGCTGTCCTGTACAGAGCGACTGTGAACCAAATTTTTGATGGCATATCTAATTTCTGTGACTAGATGTGTGACTATTTTCATTTAATTATTTTCTGGTTAGTCATTGAAGTTACATTAAAAGTATTTGGCTAACCTGTACTTCAGAATTTTGATAAATGATCTTTTTTCTTATATGATCCGAAATATTCTCATTGAATTAACTTGGGTTGGATTCATGATGAGAATATTATAACTATCAAATCTTCTTCTTCAACTTAAATATCAAAATAGAAATCTACTCCAACTATAATTTAAATGATGGAATAAATAGGGAAATATTTATTTGTTTTAACATTTGTTTTATTTTTTTCTTTGTAGAAATCGCCGCAAAAGCAATAGAGGAGTTTACTTCTGATGTAATGGATATGAATTTGAATATGAATGAGAATGAATCATTTGCACCTCCTTTTGAGGGTTCTGCTGCTGATTTGGTTGACTAATGTTGTAATATTGTGTACTTGTGATTGGATGGCTTATGAGTAACTTATGGTGTTATTGTTTCTTTTTCGTTTTTTGCTTATGGTTGAACCGTTGTTTAGATGATAACTTTTTTTTATGTATATTTGGATCATGAATATTTTGAAATTTGGATTATGAATGAGTAGATGATAACTTATATTTGCTTATGTAATAAATAGGTCATGGCGGGTTAATCGTGTTGTGTTATCGTGTCGGATTATGAAAAATTAGTCGTGTTGTGTCGTGTCGTGTCGGGTCTAACACGACCCATTTATTAAATAGCCTATCAAAACATTCCATGAATCCAACTTAAAACAAAAAACAACAAATATTTCAATTAAACCAAAAGCATCCAATGTATCCGTTTTTAACAAATCACAAAGGAAATCCAATTTAATCCAAAACAATTTGATGTATCCATCAGATGAAACACACGGAATATCCAACAGAACAATTTAAATGCAATCAATCATAAGATTTTACTCAAATAATTGACAAAACATTTATACTAAAAAAAATATCAAAATTGTATAAACAAATCTGAAACTATTATGCCAAACAACGGCGAGGCTTCATCTTCAACTTTAGCTGAAGATTTTAGCCACTCATAATCATGAAACTAAAGTTCACAATAACAGTGCTAAACATTAAACTAAAAAAAAAGCAGTAAATTAAAACTGACTATACATGGGAGAAATTCCACTCGTTGTTTGGCGGCGCTTTCCCTCGTGATAGCAAAGCCTTCGGAGATCCACCAGAATGCTAGTAGAAGTCCTCCAAATTGCACCAAAATGGCATTTGGATTTCTTACTAAAGATGAAATGAAGAGGGGCTTATATAGGGAAACATCACAAGTGCAATATGCTTCCAATCCGATGTGGGATACCGCAAATTCCAGCTTTTGCTCTTTGACCTTTGTCTACTAAAACCGCCATAACTTTCTCTAGAAAAATCATTTTATTGATCCATAAAATTCTCCAGAAAATAGACATCAGGATCTTTCCAAGCATATATGGCTCATCTCCTGGTTCTTTCTGAATCAATACAGTTTAATCCTAAAAAATGGCTGATCTGTCACGTTGAAATCATGCACAGCCTGACCTTTGTCTACTAAAACTGCCATAACTTTCTCTAGAAAAATCGTTTTATTGATCCGTAAAATTCCCCAGAAACTAGACATCTGGATCTTTCCAAGAATATATAACTCATCGCTTGGTTCTTCCTGAATCAATACAGTTTAATCATAAAAAATGGCTGATCTGTATGAGCAATTCTGGCAATTTAGTGAAACTCCTTTCCAAGCTTGTAAACCTGTAAAACAACGAAAAACAACTCAAAGTAACAAATTTCTAAGCTAATAAATGTAAATTAAGTGGCTAAAATATGCAATATTTGGCACTCATCAGATACGAGGAGATTACCAACCTATGCTTGATGAAAATCGACGATGAGAATGAGGTATCAACTTTTTTCCCTTTCTAATAATAACATTGTTAGTAATAGTGAAGAGTTATTTGAAGTTATAAATGAGATACATGAAGAATTGAAGAAATTCAATTCTAGAAATATGGCTCTCAAAGAGGAAGTCTCGGCTCTTTCCAAAGAGATGGAATGCTTAAATGAAGAAAAAGAAAAACTATCTTTCATGCTTTATGATTCTTCACAAGATTTTCTAAAAAATAAAAATGAAAATTTAAAGAAGAAAATATTGGAATTGAATAGCACCATATCTAGACTTATACTTGGAAAAGAAAAGCTAGATGAAGTGTTATCTAGCCAAAGATTGAATGGAGGAAACTTCGACTTGGGTTATTCTCCATTGGACAAGCAAAAGTCAAAAGAGACTTTGTTCATGAAAACAACATGTTTGAATGAAGTCTCCACTTCCAAGATCTCTAGCAAAATTAAAAGTTCTCCTTCAATATATGCTAGTACGTCTAAGAATGCGAAATTAAATTCTAATGTATATACTAGAATTAAGCATCCTAGAAATACTCATGCATATATGTATGCTCACTCAAAAAATGCAACTGTTAGAAATGATCATTCAAGAAATGCATATATTAGAAATACACATCCTAAGAGTAACCATCATGTGCATCCTAGAGATAATATGTATACTCATAACTTGCACACTACACATGAACATCCTAGGAATTACCATCATGTGTATTCTATAAACAATATGTATGCTCACACTACAAGTGCACATTCTAGGAGCTACCATCATACATTTCCTAGCAGTAACATGCGTGTTCATAACTTTAATCATAGAAACATGTATCCTATGAATGCTTATCCAAGGAACTATGGACATACACAATTAAGAAATCCTAAAAATTTCAATAACTATTATCCTAGGATTATGCATCATCAACATGTCCATAATTATAATGTTAAGAAGGTATGGGTCCTTAAAAGAACCGTATTTTTTAGAACTAACCCCAAAGGACCCAAGAAATTTTGGGTACCTAAGAGTGTAATTGTGTATCTTTGTGTAATGTAAATATTTCTCCACACAAAGGAAAAAAGGTAACTATTGGTACCTTGATAGTGGATACTCAAAGCACATGACCTGTGATCAAAGCATGTTCAAAGAACTAACTCTAAGGGATGATAGACATGTCACCATTGGAGATAACACAAAGATAAAGATCATCGGGCATAGAAAAGCTGGTAATGATTTCTCAACCATTGATCATGTATTATATGTGCAAGGCCTTAAGCCAAATTTGCTCAGTATTAGTCAACTATGTGACAAAGGCAACAAATTCATATTGGAAACCATTCATTGTCTAGTTATAGACATCAAAAGTAACAATATCAAGTTTTTTGGCCATAGACACGAAAATGTCTATATAGTTGATTTAAAATCTTTGCATTCAAAAAATGAAAAATATTTTTCTGCCTTTAGTGAAAACCCATGGCTATGGAATAGAAGACTCGGCCATGTGAATATGGATTTGCTTAAAATCGTTTCAAGAAAAGATTTAGTCATTGGACTTCCAAAAATCAAATTTGAAATAGACAAGGTGTGTTATACTTGTCAAATGGGAAAATAAACTAGAATTTCTTTTAAATAAAAAAATATAGTCTAAACTATTAGGCCATTGGAACTTCTGTATATGGACTTATTTGGTCCAATAAGTACCATTAGTGTAGGTGGCCATCAATATGCTCTTGTTATTGTTGATGATTATTTAAGATATACCTTCGTTAATTTTATTGCTTACAAGGATGAAGCTTACAAAGGATTTGTGACCTTTTGTAAAAAGGTTCAAAATGAAAAAAGAATTTTTTTTTCAAGTATAAGAAGTGATCATGGAAAGGAATTTGAAAACCAAAGCTTTACAAAATTTTGTGATGAAAATGGAATTGATCACAATTTTTCAGCATCTAGAACTCCTCAACAAAATGGAGTTGTTGAGAGGAAAAATAGAAGAGTTTGCAAGAATAATGCTTTGTGAAAATAGTTTGCCAAAATACTTTTGGGCGGAATCCGTAAACATTTCTTGCTATGTTTTAAATAGAGTTTTAATTAAGCCTATACTTAACAAAACTCCATATGAATTATGGAAAGGTAGAAAGCCTAATATCTCTTATTTTCGTGCCTTTGGTTGTAAATGTTTTATCCTAAATAACAATAAAACTAACTTGGGTAAATTTAGCTCAAAGACCAATGACGGGATATTATTAGGATATTCAACCTCTAGTAAAGCTTATAGAGTTTTTAACAAGAGAACTCTAGTGGTTGAAGAATTCATACATGCAGCCTTTGATTAGTCTAACCCAATTAGTAGTAGAGTAGGTTCTTTTAATGATGATGCAGATTTCATTCCAAGGATAGAAACACCTACTCCCATTGTTGACCCGAAGGAAAGTGAACCTCAAATAAATCAAGAGGTAAATGTTCACAATCTTCATCAACCATCTATAAGACAACAAGAGGATAGTCTTCCCAAAGATGGAAGGTATGTGAATTATCATCCAATCAATCAAGTGATTGGTGATCCTTCACAAGGGATAAGAACTTAATCCTCTATTAGAAATATTTGCAATTGTGTAGCTTATTTATCTCAAGTAGAACCTAAAAATTTTGTAGAAGGTGAGAAGGATATTGATTGGATAAATGCTATGCAAGAAGAATTAATTCAATTTGAAAGAAACAAAATATAGAATCTAGTTCCTAGACCAAAGAATCACACTATAATAGGAACTAAATGGGTATTTAGAAATAAAATGGATGGAAATGGAATACTAACTAAGAACAAGGCTAGACTAGTTGCTAAGAAATATAATCAAGAAGAAGGAATAGATTTTAATGAGACCTATCATCTCATAGCTAGATTAGAAGTTATTCATATGCTATTAGCCTTTTCTTACTTTAATAAGTTTAAGCTATTTCAAATGGATGTAAAAAGAACCTTTTTAAATGGCTTTATAGAAGAAGAGGTGTGTGTTGAACAACCTCTTGGATTTGAAAATTCTAGTCTTCCAAACCATGCTTATAAGCTTTCTAAAACTCTCTACGGATTGAAACAAGCTCTAAGAGCATGGTATGAAAGTCTAAGTAAGTTTTTGCTTGAAAAATGATTTTACAAGAGGAAAAATAGACACAATCCTCTTCACAAAAACTCATAACAATGACATACTACTAGTCCAAATATATGTTGATGATATTATATTTGGTGCCAATAATGAATCTATGTGTCAAGAGTTTGCTAAGTGTATGCAAGGTCAATTTGAAATGAGCATGATGGGAGAGCTTACCTACTTTCTTAGACTTCAAATCAAACAATTGAAAGAAAGCATCTTCATCAATCAATCAAAGTACACCAAGGACCTATTAAAGAGGTTCGGGATGGAAAGCTCAAAGTCAATTAGCACTTCTATGAGCACCTCTACAAAACTTGATCTAGATGAGGAAGGTAAGTGTGTAGATACTAAAACTTATAGAAGCATGATATGAGCTTTACTTTATCTAACTACAAGTAGACCTGATATAATGTTCAATTTATGCATTTGTGTTAGATTTCAAGTTAATCCTAAGGAATCACATGTAATTGCAGTAAAAAGAATCCTTAGATATGTACAAAGGACTCAAAACCTAGGGTTATGGTATTCTAGAAAATCAACTTTTGAGCTTGTAGGATATTCGAATGCTGATTTTTTGGATTGTAGACTAGATAGAAAAAGCACTAGTGGAATATACCAATTTTTAGGTGCAATGTTAACCTCTTGGCTTTTCAAGAAACAAAATTCGGTTGTACTATCAACTGCCGAAGCGGAATATGTAGCAGTCGGAAGTTGTTGTGCACAAGTGTTGTGGATGAAACAACAGTTAGAAGACTATGACATGAACTTTAGAGATATACTAATTCATTGTGATAACACTAGTGCTATCAATTTAACCAAAAACCCTATTCAGCATTCTAGAACCAAACACATAGAAATAAGACATCACTTCATAAGAGACCATGCTCAAAAGGGTGATATTAAACTGGAATTCATTCTTTCGGAAGATTAAATAACTAATATTCTTACTAAACCATTAAGTGAAGATAGCTTTTGCAAGATTAAACTATTGATGGGCTTGAAAGACTATCATAAAATGTATGTTTGATTGCATCAACATTCATCATATACATATTTCACATCTAGTGAATAAGTATTAACTCTTATTTAATATATATCTCACTCAAGATGGCATAGATAAACAATTTCGTGCTAAAATTTCAAGTTAGAGCTCAAAATTTTAAGTTTTCTGAAGGACCCAGTCGACTAGTAGATTGACCCCAGTCGACTAGTAGATTGACCCCAGTCGATTGGTATCCCACTGCCCATTTTACCAGTCGACTAGTACAAGTACCTAGTCGATTGGTACTACAAGACATTCTTTGGAGCCAAAAATTTGAAATTTTGGTGGCTTATCCAGTCGACTAGTATGGTACATCCAGTCGACCGGGGTCTCTCTACCAGTTTATCCAGTCGACTGGTGTCCCGACCCAGTTGACTGGTATATTAAATTGTTCCCAAATTAAGAATGACTCAATTGATTGGTACGCTAACCCAGTCGACTGGTATCACGATTCTATAAATAGTCTCTTCAGATTTTTCAGTTTTCACGCCATTTTTGAAAACCCTAACCCATCGTTGGGAAAACCTTTGTGTTGAGCTGTATTTGATTTTAATAATGACAAAACACTACTCTAATTGCACTAACAGTTTTATCTAAGTGTTTAAGCGGGAAAAGCATTTAGAACGGAAATAAGATGTAAGAACTCAACACAATTCAGGCACCAAAACAAGACAAAAGATTTAGAATAGACATTAAGGTAATTGAAACAATTGTAAATCTCTTATGTTCAATTACATAGCTTGATATATGGCTCAATTTACAAAAGACTTTAACAAAACTAAAAGTACAAAAAGTTTCTAAGTCAAAAACTATTTTTGAAAAGGAAAACTGGGTTAAAGGACAACCCAGTCGACTGGGTCCCTATACCAGTCGACTGGGATTGGGACAGAAAGTTCCTAGTCGAATGGTGCTGAGGACCCAGTCGACTGATCCTCTAACCCAGTCGACTTGTACTCTCCCTAAGCCTAAAAAGTGAAAAATCTACACTTAACCCAGTCAACTAGTACAAGGACCCAGTCGACTGGTAATTCAAAAATATGACAGTTTGAGACGCGGAAACCTACTAAGTCAGTGTCAAATGGCCATATTGCTTCAAGGCTATATAAACCCACTTCAATGAGCATTTAAAAAAAGAACAGAAGATATTCAATTCACAAGATAGCTCATTGATTCTCAAAAGCTTTGAAAAAATTATTGTTGAGCCATTCTTTAAGCTTGTTCTTGAAAGAGAGATATTGTTCATTTGTAAAAGCACTTATTGCTGTCTCTCTACCATTTACTTTACAGAAAATTTCTTTTATTGTAAAAGGAAAAAGTTGGTATAACTCTTAGAGTGTTTAGAATTAAACACTTCATTGTAACTTCCGTGAATAAGAGATCGGTTGTAAGGTTTGTGCAACACCTGTGAAGTTGCACGACTAAAAGTTTTAGTAGATTGCTTCAAAGAGGTTTCTTGAAGAGAGTGGACGTAGGGTCGGAGCGATTCTAATATTGCCAAGCCACTATAAACGGAGTTTGCATATTCTCTTCCTTAAACTCATTTACTTTCAAGCATATTATTTGATTGTGTGCTTTGTGTATTTAACTGTTTAAAAATATGCAAGTTAATTAGCAAAAGTTTTTAAAATCCAATTCACCCCCTCTTGGGTTTAAACCTTGGTTTACACTTTGGAAGCCTTGATGAGTGCCAAATATTGCATATTTTAGCCCATTAATTTACATTTGTTAGCTTAGAAATTTGTTACTTTGAGTTATTTTTCGTTGTTTTACATGTTTACAAGCTTGGAAAGGAGTTTCACTAAATTGCTAGAATTGCTCGTACAGATCAGCCATTTTTGAAGATTAAACTGTATTGATTCAGGAAGAACCATACATGCTTGGAAAGATCTGGATGTCTAGTTTCTGTAGAATTTTACGGATCAATAAAATGATTTTTCTAGAGAAAGTTATGGCAGTTTTAGTAGACAAAGGTCAGGCTGTGCATGATTTCAGCGTGACAGATCATCCATTTTTTAGGATTAAATTGTATTGATTCATAAAGAACCAGGAGATGAGCCATATATGCTTGGAAAGATCCTGATGTCTATTTTCTGAGGAATTTTACGAATCAATAAAATGATTTTTCTAGAGAAAGTTATGGCAGTTTTAGTAGACAAAGGTCAAAGAGCAAAAGCTGGAATTTACAGTATCCCACATCGGATTGGAAGCATATTGCACTTGTGATGTTTCCCTATATAAGTCCCTCTTCATTTTATCTTTAGTAAGCAATCGAAGTGCCATTTTGGTGCAATTTGGAGGACTTCTACTAGCATTCTGGTGGATCTCCGAAGGCTTTGCTATCACGAGGGGAAGCACCGCCAAACAACGAGTGAAATTTCTCCCATGTATAGTCAGTTATAATTTACTGCTTTTTTTTTAGTTTAGTGTTTAGTACTGTTATTGTGAACTTTAGTTTCATGATTATGAGTGGCTAAAATCTTCAGCTAAGGTTGAAGATGAAGCCTCGCCGTTGTTTGGCATAATATTTTCAGATTTGTTTATACAATTCAAATTTTTTTAGTATAAATGTTCTGTTCAATTATTTGAGTAAAATCTTCTGATTGATTGAGTTTAAATTGTTCTGTTGGATATTTTGTGTGTTTTATCTGATGGATACATCGAATCATTTTTGATTAAATTGGATATCCTATGTGATTTGTTAAAAGCGGATACATTGGATTGTTTTGGTTTAATTGGGATATTTGTTGTGATTTGTTTAAACTTGGATTCATGGAATGTTTTGATAGATTATTTTTATATAGAACATGAAGATATATGCTTTACTTTGGTGGGGTGGATTCAGAATCCTTAGTGTTTTTATCATTAGTCTTTAAATCAATTTAGTTTAGTTTATATTCGTTTTGCAAAAGACACTTCAAAACTTGGAACTAGGTTAAAATAGGCTTAGTTTAGACAAAAATATTTTCACAACGCTATTCTCTATGGATTCGACCTCGCACTTGCACAACACTATATTGCAAAAGACTTGTGCGCTTGCAAGTAATTTAAAACTCACAACAAGTTTTTGGCGCCGTTGCCGGGGAATTGTTTTGTTTGTGAAATTTTTGTCTGAATTGATTTTATTTTTCTACTAGTTTAGTTAGCATTTATTTTATTTTATTTTAATTTTAATTTTAATTGTAATTTTTAATTTTTAGTTTTTAATTTTTAGTTTTTAGTTTTTAGTTTTTAGTTTTTAGTTTTTAGTTTTTAATTTTTAATTTTTAATTTTTAATTTTTTAATTTTTAATTTTAAATTTTAAATTTTAAATTTAAATTTAAATTTAGATTTAAATTTTAAATTTTAAATTTTTAAATTTTATTTTATTTTTTGTTTCTACTAGTTAGTTTATTTTATTGTTTTTTTGTGTGGTGTATGCTTGGTCGGAGATCACTGAATTTAGAATTGACACCTTTAGATCCCGACTTAGAAAGAACTCTTAGGAGACAAAAGAGAGCACTTGTTGAAAGAGAGACAATTGAGATCGGAGAAAATTTTAGGAATACAAATCAGCCAGAGAATGTAGAGCAACCTAGAGCTTGGAACGTGGACTCCACTACATCCCTTAGGGATTTGTTCGCACCCGTTGCGACTAACTCATCTTCTTGCATAGTGTTGCCACCAACCAATGCCACCCATTTTGATTTAAAGCCACATGACATCCAACTCCTACCCTCATTTCATGGCTTAGATCTTGAAAATCCTTACAGCCATGTGAAGAAATTCAAAGATATTTGTGCCACATTCAAGTTCCAGAGCTTCTCTTAGGAGTCAGTCCATCGTAGACTTTTCCCTTTTTCTCTTCACGATAGAGCTAGGGCATGGTTAGATTCCAACACGCCCGGGTCTATTACATCTTGGGAAAATATGTTGAGTAAATTCTATAATAAATTTTTCCCAATGTCTAGAGTGAATGAGTACCGAAAAAAGATTAGTTCTTTCACTCAGGAAGAGGATGAGAAGTTTTCTGAGAGTTGGGAGTGTTTTAAAGAGTTACTGATTAGATGCCCTCCACATGGATATGAGAAGTGGAGACTCATTCAGTTCTTCTACCAAGGGTTGACTCAACCCAATCGTAGCATGATCGAGTCTATGAATGGGGGGCATTCTTAAGTCTGACGGGGGATGAAGCATACAAGGCATTGGACAAGTTGTCTGACAACTCGCAGCAGTGGGATTTTTCAAGTTGTCGGGATAAGTCCATTCGTGCTCCTAAGAAAGGAGGCATCTATGAGATCAAAGAGGACACTGACTTGAGGATAAAGCTAGATACTTTCACTAAGAAGATTGACGCTCTTGCTGTGGGCCAGTCCATCAATGCTGCCAACACATTCAATGTTGATAGTTGTTCTATCTGTGCTAGTCCCATGCATTTAGCACAGAATTATCCATCAATGCTGGCTTTTGCCGAGTATCCTATGGAACAAGTGAAGGCTTTCAATGATTATCGGAGGCAGTCAAATGGATCTTACTCCGAGACTTACAATCCAGGGTGGCGGAACCACCCTAATTTTTCATGGAAGCAGAACCAATCGATGAATCAGGGAGGAACCTCTCATCATGCTCACAATCAATACCCTCCCGGATTTCCTCCACCAATTCCAAGTCATGGTCGCTTAGCCCATCCAGCACCATCACCTGCTTACCAAGCTCCCACTCAAGTGCAAGCGCCGGTTTCACAGTCACTAGAGGACACCCTCAAGGAGTTCATGAAGATGACCGGCCAATCCATCAGTGAAGTGAGGAGCGCAACAATAGTAAAAACCCAAGCGATTGCCAAGCTAGATAGTCAAATAAGTCAAATCGCAAGTCATTTGGGTGAAAAAGAGAAGGGAACGTTCCCTAGTCAACCTGTGCCTAACCCGAAAGGACAATTTGCGATTGTAAATTCATCAAATCCTACGCACGAGCAGGAACAAGTGCAATCGATTGTCACATTAAGGTCTGGGAGACAAGTGGACAATCAAGTGGAAGAGAACCCTGCTATGTAGCCAGGACAAGAAAGTGGCAACAAGGAAAAGAGAGATGCTGAGCCATCTACAGCCACACCCACTGTTAAGGATCCTCCTAGGTCATTTGTACCTAAAGCACCTTACCCTAAGAGATTACAAGTGCCCAAGAAAGGAGGGAAGTTTGAGGAAATTTTGGAGGTGTTCAAGCAAGTCCAAATCAATATCCCACTTTTGGACGCCATCCAGCAAGTGCCATCATATGCCAAGTTCTTAAAGGACTTGATCACTATCGAGAGGAGGACGAATGTCCCAAAGAAGCCGTTTTTGACTGAGTAGGTTACCTTATTCCTTCATTACAAGATACCAATCAAGTATAAGGACCCATGGTGTCCTACCATCTCTTGCATGATAGAAGTTAGCCAGATTGAGAGGGCTCTATTGGATCTAGGAGCGAGTGTGAATCTTCTGCCCTACTCAGTCTATTTGCAGTTGGGGTTAGGAGAATTGAAGCCCACATCCACAACGCTTCAATTGGCTGACAGGTCAGTAAAAATACCACGGGGAGTAGTTAAGAATGTTTCGATAAAGGTGGATAAGTTTTGTTTCCCCGTGGATTTTATTGTACTAGACACAGAGCCGGTTCAAAATGTAGGGATTCAGATACCGGTGATTCTAAGGCGACCATTATTAGCCACAGCTAATGCCCTGATAAATTGTAGGACATTAGTGATGAAGATTTCCTTCGGAAATATGACAGTGGAGTTGAATATCTTTGATATCACTAAGCAACCACTTGAATTTGATGAAGTGAGAAATGTATGCTTGATAGAGGAGATTATTGAGGAGACTGTGGATGAATCAAGCAATGAGGACCCCCTGGAGGCATGCTTTGCTCAGTTTGGAGAGGATCTGGATTTGGATAAGTTACTTGAGCAAGCAAATGCCATTTTAGAGTATGCTCCTCGGGAGAGCAGTAAGACGGAGGAGACTATGGGTGAATCAAGCATTGAGGACCCCCTGGAGGCATGCTTTGCTCAGTTTGGAGAGGATTTGGATTTGGATAAGTTACTTGGGCAAGCAAATGCTACTTTGGAGTCTGCTCCTCAGAAGAGCAGTGAGACAGAGGAGACCATAACACCTAAACCCCCCAAGAAGGAACTTAAGCCTTTACCGGACAATCTTAAGTATAAGTTCCTAGGTCCAGCAGATTCTTTGCCTGTGATTATAGCTTCAGATTTGATTGAGGCTCAAGAGGAGAAATTAGTGGACATTTTAAGAGAGCAAAAGGAAGCTATTGGCTGGACTATTAAGGATACGAAAAAGATCAGCCCCTCGATGGTGATGCATAAGATACATTTGGAGGAGAACTCCAAGTCATCGAGGGAGCCATAGAGAAGGCTCCACCCAGCTATACAAGAGGTTGTGAGGACTGAAGTGATAAAGTTGTGGGATGCAGGGATCATTTATCCAATCTCTGATAGCAAGTGGGTGAGCTCGATTCATGTCGTGCTCAAGCGGGCTAGATTGATGGTAGTGAAGCATAAGGACGACGAGTTGGTGCCAACTCGTGTTCAGTCAGGATGGAGAGTGTGTCTAGACTACCGTAAGTTGAATGATGCCACAAGGAAGGATCATTTTCCACTCCCATTTATTAATCAGATGGTGGAGCACTTAGCTGGGCACGATTACTAATGCTGAGTCTGGCTGAAGAAGTAAAACTTAGCGCTCATGGGAGGCACCCTACAGCATATCCTTTCTGTTTGTTTATTATTTTACATATTTCTTGTTACTATTTTTCTCTAGTTTTTTTTTGTTTTCCAGTCTTTATTTTTCAGGGACAAAACGTACTTCAGATCAAGTTTGGGGGTATGCTGTGAGCCATACCAGTCCAGATAGTTCTCAATATCTCAGGTCAGCTCTTTCCATATTATTCACACATTGGGGTCAATGTGTAATTTAAGTTTGGGGTATAGGAGACACATTACGCACACTTTGTCCTAATTTGTTGTTGTTTTTCTTCATTTAAAAAAAAAGAAAAAGAAAGAAGGTAAATGCATGCTCATGTTATTTTGAAATTTTGGTTGATCTAAACAATTTCTATGATGTGATGTCATTGGTGAGCTTAAAATTTTGAACACATGATCTGGTGATAAAGTTTTAAAATTTAGTTACTTACTTTAGGCATTTGAGAATTCACATGTTTGATCAAATCTAACACGAGCACATTAGCACAAATTGTGTGAGGTATGACATGTGATTTTAATGTGTACGTTTCCTTGTCTTAACTGAAACTGGATGACTTGTTGGATAAACAATTTGGCATAAAAAAGTACCCAAAAAAAAATTATAAAAAAATTATAAAAAAAATTTGATGATCATAAATAAACTTTCCACTGAGTAACTGGACCTCTTGTCTCAGTAAGTAGTGAGTGTTCACGTCAAAAGGTAGGAATTTTGCTTGGTAGTATTAAGGCCAGTTTAATTTTGTAGCCTTTTTGACTCGAGTTAGTAAGTCGTTAGGGGTGTCTTTACACTTAACGCCCTAAAACCATCTAGTTTGAGAGTCATTGACTCAACACTAGCTACATGGGTCAATTAGAAAGCTTAAGGGAACTAAACATAGCAAAGCCTTATTAAAAAAAAAAAGAGAAGAAAATAAAAACTATGCCATTTTCATTCATTCTGATGGGAAATTTGGTAAATCTTGAGACATGGAGACCTTACACATTGAAGTTATTTGGAAACTTTATTTTTATATGCTAATTCACTTTATACAGTGTCAGACTTGTGATGCCTTAACCTGCCTTTTGTAAGTAATTAGATTTTAACATTTCTATTCATTGCGAAGATGGGTTTATCTTTTTAAGCTTGCTCATGAATGAATATCATGGTGATGTGTGCTCCTTAAATTTTTAGATACCATGAGTGATGAACTTATCTTTATGTTCTTTATTTTTCATTCTGTCTTTTATTTTGTTTTGCTAAGTGACTAGCAAAATGTAAGTTTGGGGGTATTTGATGAGTGTCAAATATTGCATATTTTGGCCCTTTAATTTACATTTGTTAGCTTAGGGATTTGTTACTTTGAGTTATTTTTCGTTGTTTTACAGGTTTACAAGCTTGGAAATGAGTTTCACTAAATTGTCAGAATTGCTCGTACAGATCAGCCATTTTTGAAGATTAATCTGTATTGATTCATGAAGAACCAGGAGATGAGCCATATATGTTTGGAAAGATCCGGATGTCTAGTTTTTGGGAAATTTTACGGATCAATAAAATGATTTTTCTAGAGAAAGTTATGACAGTTTTAGTAGACAAAGGTCAGGCTGTGCATGATTTCAGCGTGACAGATCAGCCATTTTTTAGGATTAAACTGTATTGATTCAGAAAGAACCAGAAGATGAGCCATATATGCTTGGAAATATCTCAATGTCTATTTTATGAATAATTTTATGGATCAATAAAATGATTTTTCTAGAGAAAGTTATGGCAGTTTTAGTAGACAAAAGTCAAAGAGCAAAAGCTGGAATTTGCAGTATCCCACATCGGATTGGAAGCATATTGCACTTGTGATGTTTCCCTATATAAGCCCTTCTTCATTTTATCTTTAGTAAGCAATCCAAATGCCATTTTGGTGCAATTTGGAGGACTTCTATTAGCATTCTGGTGGATTTCCGAAGGCTTTGCTATCACGAGGGGAAGCGCCGCCAAACAGCGAGTGGAATTTCTCCCATATATAGTCAGTTTTAATTTACTGTTTTTTTTTAGTTTAATGTTTAGCACTGTTATTGTGAACTTTAGTTTCATGATTATGAGTGGCTAAAATCTTCAGGTAAGGTTGAAGATGAAGCCTCACCGTTGTTTGGCATAATATTTTCAGATTTGTTTATACAATTCTGATGTTTTTAAGTATAAATGTTCTGTTCAATTATTTGAGTAAAATCTTATGATTGATTGAGTTTAAATTTTTCTGTTGGATATTCCGTGTGTTTCATCTGACGGATACATCGAATCGTTTTTTTATTAAATTGGATATCCTTTGTGATTTGTTAAAAGTGGATATATTGGATTGTTTTGGTTTAATTGGGATATTTGTTATGATTTGTTTAAAGTTGGATTCATGTAATATTTTGATAGATTATTTTTATATAGAACATGAAGATATATGCTTTACTTTGGAGGGGTGGATTCAGAAACCTTAGTGTTTTTATCATTAGTCTTTAAATTAATTTAGTTTAGTTTATATTTGTTTTGCAAAAGACACTTCAAAACTTGGAACTAAGTTAAAATAGACTTAGTTTAGATAAAAATATTTTCACAACACTATTCTCTGTGGATTCGACCTTGCACTTGCACAACACTATATTGCAAACGACTCGTGCGATTGCGAATAATTTAAAACAACCAACAAGCCTCCACAGGTACAAGCAATTGGATCATGGTAGGAAGCCAATTCATCCTATAGGGCCTTTAGTTTGGTGTAGAAGGCAGAGACCGATTCGTGTCCCTGTCATTGCTCAACAATTTCTTGTCGAATTTGGTAGATTCAAGTATCGCTTCTTTGTGAAAACCTCTCATGAAGATCATTCCATACTTCCACCACAGTTTCTGTATATATGACACTTCCAACAATATAGAATTGACAGAATTCAAAATCCAAGAAAGTACCATATGGTTGCAACGTTCCCAGATCGGGGGTTTGGTGTCGGTCTGTGGTGGTGCCTTGACTTTCCCATTGATAAAGTCGATTTTGTTCTTGGCACTGAGAGCAATCTGCATAGCACGACTCCATTGCCCATAGTTATCTCCATCGAGTAGTTTGGAGACAAGAACCAAACCAGGATGATCAGAATGATGCAATGTGAGTGGATCTGATTCGTTGGTTATCACCTCTGTCTTTTTAGATTCCTCTGCCATGTTTGTCTCGAATTCTGTTCAAGGATTCTGGAACCGAAAATATTAGCTCAAGAACCAATGGCTACAGAGGTGAACCAATTGAGATTAGTTTTGGTTTCTGATCATGTTTTGGATTTGGAAAGCTTGCAGAGATCAACTCTGCTCTGATACCATATTGAATTTAGATAGAGTAGTTTAAATAAAGTGTATTTTTCATTGAGTCTTTTTAGATTACATTTGTGATTTTTTATACAATTAAAACTAACACAAAATCTAAAGCTACGACCCATTAAACAAGGAAGAAAACAGGGAGAAGTAATCTCATTAAACAAGGAAGAAAACAGGGAAAAGTAATGTTCCTAGAAACATGGAAAAGTCAATCTCAATACACATAAGCTCATCATTGAAACAAAAGAAAAAAAAAGGAAGCAAATGCATTGTTGTTCCAGCTTTAAAGCACATTTCCAACAGCTACTGATAGCACTAACGTTGCGTTTGATAGTAACACTGAGGTTTGGGAAAAAGAATTGTATAGTAAATGTTGATTTTTTTTTTCAATGATAACAGTACAAAGAAGTATCCTTTTTTTATATAATTTTATTTTTAAGACCTCAATTCCAAACTACCTGTTAACAACGTATATGATATTTCCTATTTTTATTGCAATATTAGTTTCTTAATTTCATATGTATTAGTTTTCTCATTAGTTTAGATTTTTTAGGCTTTATATTCTTAGGATCTATCTATAGGCTTGTATTCGTTTTTCACAACATATCAATAATATAAATAATTCTTCTCCAATCTTTCTCTTATTTTTACATGGTATTAGAGTTATTGATCATGTTTTAAGAGTCATCTTTTGAGCTTTCGCAATTTCGGCGGGCGGCCCAATGCCGTTTGTCCAGGCCTAGCCTATTTTCTTCTTGTTCTAGACTATAATACACATAATTCTTCTAGAAAACCAATTTCTCCCCCTAATCCCGTGAATCTTCACTGACGACCCTTCACCAGAAACATTAACCAGATCAAGCCCGATGTTAACTTCAGTTCAGATTTGATTTCTTCATTGGTTTCAGTATTATTAAATCAGTTCCTCTCCGGTTAACATTGGTTCTCAATATTTTTTTGGGGCATGATCTTTCCATTCGTGATGTTTATATGATAGGATTCAGACTCTACGAAGAAAGTGCTTGCTTGTGATGAAGGTTTTCGCTTTCTCAAGTTCTGATCTTGAATCCTAGTAATCCCCTTATTTATGTATCCCTCGGTAATCCTAACATAATCTTGTGAAGAGGTGTTAGAGCCGGGCTCGTACTCTTCACTCTGATTCGAACCATGTTTGGGTGTTTTTTTTTTGTTTATTTTCTAGCAATGGCACGTGCAAGGAGCTGAGATTACATGTGAGCAAAGTTTTTCATCAAAACGTGGTATCAACCTGCAAAATTCTTCATCGAAGTTTGTTTTTCTCACAGCTTCTTTGATTCGATTTACAAACTCAAGTTGACATCCACTTAAGCATCTTGAGTTTTAAGAGGAATATTACCGTATATGATATTTCCTATTTCTATTGCAATATTAGTTTTCTAGTTTCATATGTATTAGTTTCCTAATTAGTTTGTTTCCTGATTTATTATAACACTAAGTTTTTTATTTTTGTTAGGTTTTTTTATATTCTTAGTCTTTATATATAGACTTGTATTCTTTTTTCACAATATATCAATTATTCTATAATCTTTCTCTTATTTTAACACTACCAAACACTGAGTAAAGAGCTTTACAAAAGATCCCTTTTCAATGCTTCAAGAGTTCCAAGGGAAGATTGGTTCTACTTTAGCAAGAAACATTGCCTTTTAGTAAAACAATGCACCAGGGCAGCAAGAAACATTCAATGAAACCATACGATCCCGGAACATGGATCATTATAACCCTAAAAAACACAAATGCCCACAAGAAATGAATAAATCATGTGTGTGATCTTATTCAACCAATCGATAAAATAAATATAACCCAACAATCTGTAACATACATGAAACTACCGAAAACCAACCAGAAAACTAGTAAACATCTGAGGTATCAACCAAAGTAAAATCTATAGCAAAAAGAATGCTAATAAAGTTAGAAAAGCTAAACCCATAATTGAGGGACCCAAAGAAGAAGAAGATGATGAAGCTACTATCTGAATGGGAAAATTGCAGTTCCCTTGTGAAATATTCTGTGTAGTAACCATACCCAAACCTTGAAAATTACAGGCCATGTCATCCTGATTCTGTACCTGGTAGTACATATTAAATGCATATGAAGCATTCCCATTAGCATCTAACATGTTACAAGAAGACCCATATCCGAGCGCTGTGCAATCCGAAAAAGTGCAGGCATAATTTATGTTGTCTGCAAGTTTGCTCAGATCCTTTGCATTTGGATTAAACATACACCACTTCTGAGGAAGATATTTAACATTTTGTGCACCAATAAGATACTTGTTTTGACCCTGACCAGAGAGATCCATCAGAAATTTAGGCTGCCCATCATACTTGAAGATTCCCCAATGGCGCTCAAAGTTTCCAGGAGCAATACTCTTGCCATCCTCATCAAGAAGACCAAACAAGTAAACTTCTATATATCCAGGTCTAAGGGGAGTGCCTTTGTTAGATGCAAGTCTCGGTAAAAGCCCGCTGTAAAATCTAAGAGCATCACCTGAGTTTGCATTCTTGTCACCATCTGTAGGCCAACCCACCTCCCCTACCAAAATGGTCATGTCCCCATGACCGGCTGCTTTCAAAGCTGAAACCAAGGTGTCGAAGTTGGCATCAAAAACATTGGTGTATTGGATATTGTTGTCTAAAATAGGAGGAGCCCCATCAAAGAAAGCATAGTTAAAGGGGAAATCATCATTTCCGTAGAGACTTAGGAAAGGGTAAATGTTCACAGTGAAAGGCGCCTTGTTTTTATCCAAAAACTCAACCATCTGGGTCATCAAGTCATTCATATCACTCCTGAACCTCCCAGCAGATGGAACAGGGTTGTCCACTGGTGAGCCATAGACATCAGCATTTTGGGGCACAGTGGCCTTTATGGAGTCTCCAACCCCAGCTTCATTAAGGGCATTTTGAATGTTCTGAAGTGCTGGGAAGGTGATGTTTAAAAATGAGTTATTGTAAGATGTGAGAAAAGGCTCATTCCCAACTGCTACATATCTGTACAAGCATAAAATAGATAATAAGGATCTGAATAACAACAAAAATAGAAAAAATATTTATCAAAAGGATGTTGGATGCACATTTCTTAACTAGTTTGCTTAAAAACAGAACTTTTTGCAAGTGTAAAAGTACTTAAAACATATTCCTAATCCTTTAACACTACTAACATATATTAAAAGCACTACAAAAAAAACAGTGCTAATTTCAGGAAGATAAGCATAGAGTACTCATCAGGTTGTGGAATCCAGTTTTAATATCAGCAATAAACAAGTCTAATTGCCATCTCATAGCATTTTCAACAATTAAGTCAACTAATAAACAACTCTGACTTGCTTATGAAATTTCTCATATACATTAAATTATTATACAATAATCTATCATAAGTGATACAAGTAGATCTTCCAGCTGTATATGAACTTCATACATATCAGAATAATCAGAATTTGCCATAAAAGCAAATATATCAGCACCTTATCTAAGCAAGATATGCACAGAAAAAATATAGTACTAAACAGACTCTAGAACAATCATGAGAACAGAGAGAACCCAAATCCAACCCGAAACGACCTGTAACCCGATACAACCCAGACTCAAAACAACCCAAACCCTGAATCGATATGTTTTTTAGAAGAAATTAAAAAAAATAATGATTTGCATGTTAAAATGAGGTGATAGTTGACTAGAAGTAGTTATCAAGTAAAATAAATTTTATCATAATAAATAAATTATTGTCTCTTTCTTCTTTCTTTTATGGCTCAACAATCCTCACTACTTGTGAAAGGAGATGCTCACTAAATAGATTTTGTACCTCAACACCTGAGACCTGCAAATTCTGCTATCAATCCAACAATAGAAGTGAAAGTGAGGATTTAAAAGGTCTTGCAGGTACATCCATTAATTGTGCATAGTCAAAGTCACTAAAACGTACTATCGGACTTTGATAGTTAAGCTAAGACCTCATCACGGGATCTCGGTGATGCATATGTTGCATGCAAAAATGATCTTGATTTAGTAGGAGGAAACCTTGTCACTGCATTGGGTAGTTGGAGGGTTATGTGTTCCCAATATTTATCTTTAATACATATCCAAATCACTTAGCTAAAGACCAGTTTACAAAACGTTAGTAGCAATTTTTGTCACTAAGCGTACTATCCATTAATTGTGCATAGTCAAAGTCACTAAACATACTATTGGACTTTGATAGTTAAGCTAAGAACTCATCACGGGATCTCGTTGATGCATATGTTGCATGCAAAAATGATCATGATTTAGTAGGAGGAAACCTTGTCACTGCATTGGGTAGTTGGAGGGTTATGTGTTCCCAATATTTATCTTTAATACATATCCAAATCACTTAGCTAAAGACCAGTTTACAAAACGTTAGTAGCAATTTTTGTCAAAGCATGAGCATGAGCTTCGGCTAACTAAGATTAATTCATGTGGAACAGTGTGTAAATGTGTAATTTCTTATTATTTTTGTAAAACTTTTTTCCTTTAGCTATATGTATATATGTTTTTAACATGTTTTAAGGGTTCCAAATGAATTACACGATATACATGAACATATAATTACATATATGCGTTATCAATAAATATCTAGTGTAATAAATTAATAGTACTAGTGAATCTTAATTAAACTATAATTTATTATATAATTTTTATTTTACAAAAAAATAATCATTAAATTTAATATTATATTCATATAGATCATACACGTCAGCATTTGTCATCATCATATATATTAAAAAAATCTTTTATTAGTTATGAACTTATCAAATTCTTTATATTTATATTTTTTATATATAATTTTGATTTGTATTTAATCAAACCATAATTAGTTGAATATAATAAAATGAGCATGGTAATCTAAATCAAAACAGAGTTTAAATGATTTTCTTAAAGAATAAAAGAAAATAAAATAAAAAAATAAAGCAAATCTAACGAGTCATATTGAGCTTATTCGAAAAGTCGAAACGAGATGATCTAAACCGAATAAACCGAGACCCGATACAATTCAAACCCGACTCATGAGATCGAAATGACCCGACCCATGACCCGAATTGACCTGATCCGTAATAACCCAATCCTACCCGACCTGATAGCCACCTCTAATATGTATCAACAATTCCACTGAAAAGACCGACTCAAATCGTAGCAATAGCAATTAAAATCATAACCCAAAAGGATAAAAACGAAATTCTTATACAATCAGATAAAAAATACACAAAAACTGATATTATCGTAATAACAACTAAACCAAACAAAAGCCATATCCTAATCGATCAACACAAAGTATACAACAAACAATCTGATCATTATATAAAAGAAAGATTCAAAATTTACTTCAATCCTCCATTGAAGTTGTTCTTAAATGATATCAACACAAAGTATACAAAAAAAAAAACAATTTGATTATTATATAAAATAAAGATTAAAAATTACTTGATCGTTAATTCAATTAAACAAAAACGAAATAGGGGAAAAAACAAAAACGAAAACTGAAACTTACTTGATGTTAACACCACCATTGAAGTTGTAGCGAGTGACATTCTTGCGGACCCACTCCTTGGCTCGATCATAGTCGGCCATAACCTTGAGTTGATCATTAGGGATAGCAACCATGACCTCGATTCCACTGCCAGCAAGGGCGCTCATGGTCCTTTCATCTGCATCAAACAGCTTCACCTTTTGAATCCCATTGTCCTTCAACATCTGCACTACAGTATTAGGAGGCAGTTTGTGCGTTGCCATTGTGCCCCAGTTCACACCAAGTCCATCAACAACACAACAACAATAACACAAAAGAGCCACAAGCGAAAGCAAGTTGAGGAACCAACTACTGCTCATCTTTTCTGTTTGTTTCCTGGGAAATATTTTTCGGGTAAGTAACGGGTCCAAAGGAAAAAGGGGAGATAGTTTATTTATTAAAAAAAGGGGATTTTGTTTAATTGCGAATTTGTTTTAACCGTTTAACAGAGAAAGAGAGGGAAAGGAAACGGTTTTTGGCGGTGGGTTACGAGAGATCGGCGAAAATCAAGCGATCTTTTGCCACGAAAACAGTGTTTGCGCGTGAGAGAGAGAAAGAGAGTCAAATAAATTAGTAAAAAGAGAAACGAATATGGATCCTAAAAGGAAAATACGTGTGTCTATGTATAAAGGATTATTTTTACTTCAACAACATAAACCGTCAAAAGAAAAAAAAATGGAGTCATTGAAGAATTTAAGCAAACAATATAACGCGTTTAAAGGTTACAAATCAGTGAAAGAAACAGAGCAACCCAGAACCAGAAACAGATTCAGTTTTATTGGATTTAACGAAACTTAAAAGCCAAAGATGGGTAATTAATCGGTCTCAAGAGATGAGTTCTCAACTAGATGCCACAAGGCAAGTAGAGAATCAATATCAAAAGGAACAGATAAACAGATATGAACTGAGAGCAGAGAATATCCCAAAAATAGAGCAGGACCACCAAAAGATGAACTCGTGAAATTGTTTAGAACAGCATTGTTCCGCTTATGAAAAGAGAAGGGAATTTTCAAAAGGAGCGTTGATTCGCGAGAGAGAGAGAGAGAGAGAGAAGTAGAGACAATAACCAAGAAAATTTTGAAAAAGGGAAAAAGGTCGAAGAGAGAGAATAGTACCCAGTACCACTTGACGAAAAAGACAACCACAAAAAAATAAAAACCAAAATTCTGTCACTTACTGAGGGCTCTTAACGGTTAGATTTCTGGGAAAGCTCAAGAGGGTCTCACCTGAAAAAGCTTATATATTGATTATCTCGCAGAGGAAGAGGGATGCGATATATAATGTGAAAAAACAAAAAAATAAATAAATAAATAAGGAAAAAAATGTAATGAAGGGAGGAATCAAAAAGTTCCTTTCTCACTCTAATTTGGAAAGTAAACCTTGAAAAGCGGAAAAAGACAACACTGTTTCTGTTCGTTTTGTCTCCGTTCTTCAAAAATAATAAAATACTAACATACTTATAAATCAAGAAAATCAGATATCCTGAACGACATCGTTTCAGTGACCAAGGTGTAAGGTGAGTTGGTGACCCATCCTGGCCTCCACCATACGCGGTGATGACGTGGTCACTTGATCCAAGGTCCGACTGACAAACACCCCACGTTGCCAAAGCACAATGGCGAATGTTAATGGAGTACGAAAAAGTAAGGGTACTATTGTCCTTTCAACTCTAAATTTAATTTTCGGTGTCTTTTATCGGGATGGGAAGTTTAGTTTTATATTGCTTTATGGACTGGGAAGTAAGGTAAGAAGTCGCATAATACATGTGCCTTTTGGCATGTCTAAGGTAGTCATCTATCGGTTGCAATTTTGCTACTTGCCCTGTTTAACTTTGAGATGCTTACGTGTGCAAAAATGCCGTTCTCTAACTTGATTGAGAAATTCACTCGTTAATAAATATTCAATACATAACTTTTAAATTTAACCGTATTTATTTAAACAGACATGTATAAAATAAATAAATAATTTTTTAAAATTATAAATAACATTTTATAATTTTTAACAATTTCAAATTTATATAACAAAATAGCTAAACAGAAAAAATTATGAATATTTAAAATTTTACATGTAACCTATCCATTACCATCTCTAAATATTACTACTAAAGTTCATCAAGATTGCCAACCCGATACAAACGAATTTTCCTATGCAAAGAAGAATTTCTAACTCTAGCATTTCCTGGTCTTCACAATCAATTTCTATTCATTTAAATTGAGAAGCATAAATTCATTTAAATATATAAAAAACAGTACAATAAGAAATGTGATGAACTTTATTAATTTCCCAAATCCGAGTGTCCTTTACAATGACAGCACTAAATCAAATACGAAGCTAGTGATCTGTATCATATTACGACGCAGACCATGAATATGTTGCAAAATACCATTAATTGGCAATAATTTCCAGCCAACAGTAGGCAACTCCCTGCAAAAACATAGAGAGAAGAACCAAAATTTAAGGAACAAATCAGAAAGTGGAAAAATTAAAAATGAAAAGAAAAACATCTGCAATTTCAAGATTGTTAAGCTCCAAAAGATAAAAGAGGTGAGTGTCCAGGCAAAGACAAATTACTTCCAAAAAAACCCACCATTTACCAAATAATAGTGCATCATACTGAAAATAGCTAATCTAGAAACAAGATCCTTCGCATACCAAAAATAAGATCTTTGGAACTAATCGCTAAAGAAACTAATAATAATGGCATTCAATTTGCCGAGGCACTTATTCATTAAAATTGGGTCAATTACGAAAACATCTTTCACATATGCCATATAGCTAAAGTCCAGAACCAGTCTCTGGTTGACTTCGATACATGAAGCAGGTTAAGTAGTGTCAATTTGTAGGTCATTTTTCAGCAAGATTGTATGACAGGTTTCTAATGGAACAATGCTTAATTTTAGACCAGTGGTGCAAGGTAATTGCAACTCCATTGCACTCAATATCTTCAGTCATGAACTCTAAGTTGTCTGCAAGTATAATGACATTCCAGATTTTCACATACTAAGACCAAATCTCACAAGGTTGAATCATAAGTGACGATGAAATATTAAAAGAAACCTTGGAAAAATATTATCAAGCATAGTCGCATTTGTACAAACCAGGAAATAAAGGATAACTTGATCAATGCCATAGCATCTTCTGCATGTTCTCTCTATACAATAAGCTCGTCTTCAAGATAGTTATACTCAAAAGTGAACTCTGTCTTGATCCTCTGGCACCTGAATAGCAAGATGATAGATCATGAAAATCGCAAACATATATCTTTTAAAGCAATGAAGGATATGCATGATAGACCACTCATAATGAAGGGGAATTGATTAGCATACTCCCATAGAAAATCATAGGATATGAAACAGAAACAAAAATGGGCCCTATTTTAAAATTGAACAGATGGTGATCTCGCTCCCTCCCTCTCCACAAAAATCAATGATCACAAACAAATAACCTTTCATCACAAATTGTTTGGTTTTTTTTGCTTTCCAAATTGTTTGTCCATTAACCAAAGTGGATGAGCATTTTACCATTATGACCTTTACACTTTCACAAATCACAACATTACAAGATAACTCTACTAGTTGGAGATGGAAAGTTATATTCTTATTAACATCCTTGAAATTTGTGCAATTTCAAATAAAATCAAGAAAATGGGAAAGAGTATGTATATGTATATACTATATATATGTTACACACAAGCATGCATGCGCGCACACAGTAACAGAAATTACAAAATAATTCATACTTATGACCAAAAAGAAAAAGAAAAACCTCAACTGGAAGGTATAATCAAATTCAACTTACCATCCATTTTGGTTGTCGTCATTGGCAATATGAAAATCGAAGTAAACATAAGTCCCCTGTTCATATTCATCAGTAGCAACCTTTGGCTCCTCGTGCCTTTGAAACCATGTATTATATTTTCTGTGGTATCTCCAAGACTGCTTCTTCAGCTCTTTTGCAGCCAAATATTGTTGGTAAGTGTTCTGCAGAAAATAACCAAGCAGCAGATGGCTGACTATAATTGTAACATTAAAATAAAAAGAAAATGATAAGTTATATTACCTGTTGATAGTAAAATGCAAAGAACAGGGTATCAGTGGCATAAGCATCACTGCCAAATCGCTCCCAGAGTCCAGGATTATTAACAATGGGTGCTTGAACTTGAGGATAGCTATGAGGTGTTGCTGTGGGGTGCCTCTGCAGAAAACAATCAAACCATAATTGTTTAAAAACATGCTAGATTTTCTCACAGTTAACAGGTGCAAAAAGATGAATGAACTTGGGCATTCCATACTGGTGTGTAGTGTCTGGGACGCTCAGAGTCTTTTGGTTGAGGAAGTTTACAATACGCAGCCTCAAGCATCTGTAGATTGTACATCTGATCATGCATTCCCCCAGAATTTATAGTTGATGCACTGATACTGTCACCAATGGCGCCAAGGTCAGAAACGCTTCTACGACCAATAACACCAAGGCTGACTGAAGGCTGACTGGATTGTAAGGGCTGGCCAGGGGAGAGATCAGTGTCTCTAACCATCTGAGCAGGCTCTGTCAAAGAGCTCGATGCTCCTGACTGCAGCAAAGAAAGCATTTCCAAACAACTCAGATAATGCTGCCTTGATCATCAACTTACATAAACCATCATTTACAAATCTTACACTACAATAGACTACTAATTTCTCATTAAACTCAATTGGTAATGCAATGAAAATTACAAGACACTTTACCAGCATTTACAAAAACAGCAACAGCGGATCCAATCTAACATGATCCAAATTTTCCAAAAATGGAGTAATAACTATCACAAGCCAAAACTAGATGACAAGAAAAATATCTGCAACTACAAAATTGAAAGAAACATCTCAAGGCACTAGGACCTCAACTGTAACTAATATCAAAATTCCACAACTAGAACCAGTAGTACTTAGTTCATTGGTTTTTGCCCAAGTCTATGTAATTGGGTGCCTTGAGGTCCTGTGGTCGAATTTCCAGGCCAGCAACTCCCTTATGGATAAGGAGATGAGTTGTGGTGTGGGATGGGATGGGGGGAATATGGGCACGTTAGAATTTGAGATACAAGAAGGTACACAAACTGAGGCAGCGTACGTGGTGAAGAAGAAAATTCACAGAGCAAAACTCGTTGATTCACGAAGAATACCGAGAAATTGATTAAGGATTGAGAAAACTCAATTAGAATTAATCATCAAAATTGTCTAGCTGTCAAGCGGCGTTACAAGCATTATAAAGAAAAACCCTAAATGCATAAAAATAAAAATTGCAGAAGAGAACCCTAAACTATCGAAAAATTGCACAACTACAGGGTCTTTTGGGCCTTCGGGTGCTCTCTTTGGGCTAAGAAATCCCACTCCTGTTGTACTGCATCATACTCTCCCGGGTGGAGAAGATTCGTCCTCGAATCAGAAACCTGCTCATCATTAGAAGAACTGTCACCAGAGTAGGGAATAAGATGCTTAACATTAAAGACATCAGACGTGTGGATATGACTAGGAAGCTGTAAGCGGTAGGCGTTCGGATTAATCTTCTCGACGATCTCCACCGGGCCTATTTTTCGAGTGGCCAGCTTGTTGCATTCATAGGTGGGAAAGCGATCCTTAGTTAAGACAGCCCAGACATAATCCCCGACATTGAGGTCAACAGGTCTACGCTTCTTGTCCGCCTGCATCTTGTATTTTTCAGTGGAGGCAATCAATTGTGACTGAGTCTGTTTGTCAACTTCCTGGAGCTGGGTGATGAAATCTTCTGCTGTCGCATGAGTGCGCACCTGGCTTGGTAAAGTGAGGAGATCAAGAGGGCCACGAGGGACGAATCCATATACTACCTGAAAAAGGCTATAGCCAGTGCTACAATTGACTGCATGGTTGTGAGCAAATTCGGCTTAGGATAGCTTTAGATCCCAGGACTTCACATTGTCGCCCACCAAACTACGCAATAAATTACCGAGTGAGCGGTTGACCACTTTCGTTTGTCCATCAGTCGGTGGATGGTAAGCACTACTAAAATTGAGGGTAGTATTAACTAATCTCCAAAGACTCCGCCAGAAATGACTGAGGAATCGAGTATCACGATCAGACACAATGGAGGCAGGCAACCCATGCAAGCGATAAACCTTCTGAAAATACAACTGAGCAACATGAACAGTGTCGGTGGTACGCTTACAAGCGATGAAGTGAGTCATCTTGGAAAACCAATCGACCACAACAAAGATGGAATCACTGCCACGCTGTGTGCGCGGAAGACCAAGCACAAAGTCCATACTAACGTCTGTCCAAGGTTGGCTAGGTATAGGAAGAGGCATATATAAACCAGCATTAGTGGACGTACCTTTCGCCAACTGACAAACACGACAACGAGCAACGAATTTGCCCACTTCCTTTCGCATAGTCGGCCAAAAATAAGAAGTAGAAACCAGATGCAAGGTGCGATCACGGTCGACATGGCCCTCATTGTGCAATTCCTAAATGATCTTCAAACGTAAGCTGCTGTCCGGAATACAAAGTTGGAGGCCACGGAAAAGGAACCCATCTTGCAACACAAAATCTGTCCTCTCGCCATTTTGGATCTTCAATAGAACTGTTGCAAAGAGCGGGTCCGTAGTATATAAGTCCAGAAAAGAATCAAAACCAGGAACTGTGATTCGCATCTCAGCAAGTAGGCTATGACGGCGACTCAGAGCATCGGCCACGCGGTTCAGAGATCCCACTTTGTGTTTGAGCACAAAAGTAAATTGCTCCAAGTATGATTGCCAAGAGGCATGACGATATGAAATTTTGTCCTGACTAGAAAGGTGTCGGAGGGCGTCATGGTCCGTAAAAAGTACAAATTCCCGCTGAAAGAGATAGTGGCGCCAATGCTTCACAGCTTGAACAAGCGCGTAGAATTCAATATCAGATGTGCTGAAACGGAGTTTAGCACCAGAAAGTTTCTCACTGAAGTAGGCGATTGGACGACCACCTTGGCTGAGAACAGCGCCAACACCAGTTTTGGAAGCATCACAATGAAGTTCAAATGGCTATGCAAAATCAGGAAGTACAAGGATTGGTGCTGTGGTCAGTTTCCGTTTGATCTCTTGAAAGGCGGCCTCGGCATCGAGTGTCCAAGTGAACTTTAGTACCCTTCATGCAATCAGTAACGGGTGCCATAATGCTGCTAAAGTGAGGGATGAAAAGGCGGTAGAATGAGGTGAGACCATGAAAACTCCGCACATCTGTAATAGTTTTAGGCTGTGGCCACTGCTGTATGGCCTCTACTTTGGTATTGTCCACCACGAGTCCATCCTTGGACACCGTATAACCCAAAAATTGAACGGTATCTGTCATAAAAACACACTTACTAGTTGCAACATAGAATTTTTCAGTACGAAGGACCATCAAAACCTCCCGCAAGTGTTGGAGATGCACCTCTGGATTAGCACTATAAATAGGATATCATCAAAGTAAACCACAAGAAATTTACCAATGAAAGGGCGCAGTGCTTGATTCATAACTCGCATAAACGTGCTAGGGGCATTAGAGAGGCCAAAGGGCATCACTAGCCACTCATACAAACCCTCACGGGTTTTAAATGCTGTTTTCCATTCATCGCCATGCTGGATTCGAATCTGATGGTATCCACTCTTCAAATCTAACTTACTGAACACCGTTGCACCCCCTAATTGATCAAGCAAGTCATCCAAGCGGGGTATAGGAAAGCGATAGCGTACCGTGATCTTGTTAATTGCACGACTATCCACACACATACGCCAAATGCCATCCTTTTTGGGGGTTAGGAGGGCAGGTACAGCACATGGACTAAGGCTCTCTCGAATGTGACCCTTTGCTAATAACTCCTCGACTTGGCATCACAATTCCTCATGTTCTTTGGGACTCATCCTGTAATGCGGTCGGTCGGGCAAAACGGCTTCTGGAATCAAATCAATCTGATGTTGAATGTCATGCAATGGAGGTAATTCGTTGGGAAGTGCTTCAGGAAAGACATCGGTAAATTCTACCAGTAATGGTTGAACGACAACTGGTACAGTAGAAATTGTGCTGGCAGTTTTTGTATAAAGCACATAAACAACCCCCGATTCTGCCATGGCATGTTCGAAGTGAGCTCTGGACAAAAGAGTGATATTGTCTTTAGTGGGTGAGACAATTTTATCTTTACTGGGTAGCAACACCATCTTCTTCCCACGAAACATGAACGAGTACGTATTGGCACGGCCGTGGTGAATGGCCTCTCGATCAAATTGCCAAGGGCGCCCCAGTAACAAATGATATGCATCCATGGGTACCACATCGCAGTATATCTCATCAGTGTAGGTAGGTCCAATGGAAAATGAAACCAAGGCACGACAGGAAACAGTGATATCCATACCTTTATTAAGCCAAGCGAGCTTGTATGGTTTAGGGTGTTCTACTTTCAAACCCAATTTCTTCACTGCCGATTCGGATAGCACATTCTCACAACTACCAGAATCAATAATAAAGCGGCATACCTTCCCCCCAATTGTGCACATGGACTGAAAAAGAGAAGTGCGACGCCAATCATCATCCAGGGCACGGGGAGTGAAAAAGGCCCGTCGCAGCATTAATAACGGGCCGATATCACCTTCTAAAAGCTCCTCTTCAACTTCTGCGTCATCGTAGGTATCAAAAATGGGGTCTGTATCGGTATCCATATCATTAGCAAACAGTCCCCTAGTGTTAGGATTCGCCTTACGACAGTCTGCTTGTCGGTGTCCCGTTTCGCCGCAATTAAAGCATTGGAGTCCGCCACCAAAACGACCTTGTGGAGGGCCATCACCAGCACGGTTTTGGGGGAGAACAGGCAGTTGTCATTCAGGTCCTGGTTGTGGGTGGGTAGATGAGCTGCCTCCGTGACTAGGAAACTGCTTGAATACACAAGTTGTGCGTCGGGCTAACTGTTTCTCAGCCTGTAGTGCTCTCTGATGTGCTTCAGCGACTGTCATCGGGTCAAACATATTAAGCACGTCTTGCAGTTGGAGTCGCAAACCGCCAGTATACCGGGAAACTAGTTGAGTTGGGGATTCGACAATCTCCGTTCGTGCAAGCAACTGGTAGAAGCCGGCGATGTAGTCGTTGACAGATCGAGTCCACTGATGCAGGAGTTGAAAGCGTTGATACAGTTCACGCTCATAGTTGTGTGGTAAAAACGCTGCCCGCATATGCTTTTTGAACTTTTCCCAAGAGACGATTTTGGATTTGTCGGTACATGCCCTCGTTGACTTTGTTTGTTGCCACCATGCTTGGGCCCTATCACTCAACCTCATAGTGATCAGTGGAACACGACGAGAATCTGGAACCTCCTTGAATTCGAGAACTTCTTCCACCGTATGCAGCCAATCCAGGAATGCGTCAGCCTGGAGTCCACCATGGAATTCTGGAATGTCAACCTTGAAACCAGTCTCCCATCGTCGATCTGCTGACCGAGGTTGGTCACGAGGGGCGGCAAAAGGGTTTTCCCCGTGGTCAGAATCGTCATCCGCCGAAGCGAACTCGTATTATGGTTGTGGTGCTGGTCGTTGAAGGGCAGCCAACTGTTGGGTTAGTTGGTCCGCTTGCTGTCGCAATTGTGCGATCTCTTCTCGTCGGAGCACATCTTCCATCTGGGCATCATTGACACGTCTCCTTGGTGGCATGTTGCAGGATCGTACCGAATCTGATACCAATCTGAGGCAGCGTACGTGGTGAAGAAGAAAATTCGCAGATCAAACCTCGTTGATTAATGAAGAATACCGAGAAATTGATTAAGGATTGAGAAAACTCAATTAGAATTAATCATCAAAATTGTATAGCCGTCAAGCGGCGTTACAAGCATTATAAAGAAAAACCCTAAATGCATAAAAATAAAAATTGCAGAAGAGAACCACAAACTATCGAAAAATTGCACAACTACAGGGTCTTTTGGGGCTTCGGGTGCTCTCTTTGGGCTAAGAAATCCCACTCCTGTTGTACTGCATCACAAACACACCAAAAATACTTTCCCAGACATATACCAAGGTGTACCAAATGAAGTAAGACACTGATTAAGTGTAATAGTAGGAGTGACACCATTCAAGTCAAAGGTATTACAGAAACAAAAAGAAACACGCATGGAATAATGAACACAAGTTCACAACTAAACCATAATATCCAGCTGATATTTTTGGATATAAAAGCAAAGACAGGTTCTAACTATGTAGATCTACACTTCCACTTGGAATAGCACCACCAGCAGAAAGGAATAGTATTTCTTGAATTTGAGAAAGAAATCCACCTTCAAAGAGTTGATGGCTAAGATCCAAATGAAATTAATGCAATATGCATGCAATAGGTAATTCTACCAGATTTAGGTATGTACTTAATTTTTGGTTAAAGAATTCACAATTTAGCACATGCACCCATGTGAGACCTAGCACTTGTACTGCAGAACCTTGTACCCCTTCCAATTTATGTAAAGCACTTCATATAAGGAAACAGAGGCATTTAACAAGCTGATCCAAGTATTGACAACCCCTTCTTTATGAAAAATTAAAAACATCTCAGAAATAATGGAATAAAGAGATGCACAGTCAGAAAAGAAAAACATTACAAATCATGAATCATCACACTAGTCATAACATACATTGTTAAAACTAAATATAACGCATGCTGATAAAAAAAAAAATATAATGCATATAGATTATTCAACATACAGGAGAGTCAATTGCGTATGAAACTTTCAAATCATCCTCATTCACGAGATTCTTTGGAGTAGATTCCAGAGTTGAATCATCAGGTAGACTCTGCTGCTGCTCCTCATTTTTAGATTGTCCAACATCTGCATCAAACATTAAGAGCAACAATATATCATGATATTGTGGTAATCAATTTTTTTGTAAGTAAATATTATATAAAACGCACCAAGGTGGGGCAATCCATGTACAAAAGTATTATCTACACAATATTAAATCAACAAAATCTAAAAGATCCTCTTCATTTACCAAAAAAATTCCCTTAAACAAAAAAAATTGGTATTAAACCACCCATCTTTAATGGAGTCAATAGACCTCTCCACTCCATAAGAATCCCTCCTATATCATTCATTTCAAATCATCCAAAAGATAGTGAGGAATCAACCTATAGGCTTTCCTCAACTCCTTAGAAGCTAGAAAACCACTCCA
Source organism: Bretschneidera sinensis (assembly GCA_023935145.1). NCBI lineage: Eukaryota > Viridiplantae > Streptophyta > Magnoliopsida > Brassicales > Akaniaceae > Bretschneidera > Bretschneidera sinensis. The sequence goes on along the minus strand of CM043701.1, from coordinate 28,354,867 downwards.
CGCCCAAACCTCCTCATGAACAGAGCCAACAACCACCCAAGAAATTCCCAAAACACAATAAACTACTTCCCATAATTTTTTAGCCAAGGAGCACCCTTACAAGAGATGAAAGATGGGCATGGTCATGTCCTAGCAAAGGTAGCACTGGTTGTCTAACACTTCTCTCTTTTTGGAGATTGTCAATGGTTGAACTCTTTTCCCAAGTTGCTGCCCATACCAAAAAAGAACTTTTTAGGAGCAAGGAGGTTTGCACTACCTTCCATAGGTAACTCATTAACAAGAGGCTTACACTTGACCACAAAACCCCATCCCACATTCAACTTCCACTTCACATTATCCCCCTATGCAATTTAAGTCTCGTCTTATAGAAGAACCCAAAAAAATTCTGATTTATTTCTTCTCGGAAAATTCAAACAATTTTGAGCTCATAAATATTGCAGTCTATAATACACCCCTATTCTATTCCATATTCTTAAAGAAACACTCATGTATAAGTAATTATAACATTTAACGTACTAACTAAATTCATGCAAAATAGATCCATCTAATATAACTAGTTACAAATCATACTTAAGAGAAACCTTTAGATCTAGCTACTTCCCATTTATACTCTACTATATGTGCAAAGTGAAGGTTGAATCTGTTTTTCATCTTTTTGTGGAATGCTCTTTTTGCTAGAAGCTTGTGGGAAATCCCTTATAGAATTGTGGGAGTCTCTGGGTGATGGCGGGGTCAGTGAGAGATGAAACAGAGGCTTAGAGTGGTGATAAAGCTTCCAAGGAGGTCAAAAGAGCCTTAGTTTTAATTCCTCATTCAATTTGGTGGAATGTTTGGAGAGAAAGGAATCAGAGGGCCTTCGAAGGTTTTGAAAGTTCAATTGTAAATATAAGAGATAGGTGGTTCAATACTCTTGGGTTAGACGAAATTACTTTGTAAATAATGATGATCTTTTAGATTTTGTAGATTTCCTTCATTGTAATTAGCCTTTGGCTTTGTGTTGCATTTTCTTGGTGCTTTCCAATAAATTTTTTGCTTATAAAAAAAAAACTATGTCATCTCAGCCTTACTTTAAAAATAAATAGACATGTAATAATATTATTATATACAGCAAGTGTCAGTTGAAAATTGAAAAGAAATAAAAGGAAAATAAAAAATCGATATAAAGATGAGAAAATATAGTGAATAAAATAAGAGAAGTTGACGCTTTCTAAAGGAATGGTTAAAGTGTTTGTTGAGCTTACTAAATCTAATCATGAGGGTTTATCGATGAAATTAAAGAGATACCATAACCCTTTACACCCCCAACCACCCCAAGAAAAAAATAAGTAATAATAAATAATGGAAAGGAATGACATAAGGTAAGCAAAAATCCTACCAACATCTTTTGGCCCATTCACTATCAATGATTGCTGACTAGATTGTTGATGGATGGAATTTGGCTGCTGCTGTAAGCTGGCAGAATTAACAGCATTGAGACCAGGTGCCTGAACTACAAGTCCAATGCTGGCTTGAGGAGAGACAGACGAGCTCTGAGAATTAAACTGAGAGATATAATGTCATAAAAGATGAAAATAACTGAGCTTATGAAGCAGTACATAAGACAACGATATGCCTAAAAACCTTTAAAATGATATGCCTAAAAAGAAAATACGATGCAAATCTGGAGACCACACGGCAAGGAAGAGTGGCTTGATATTCATTCCATCAGTCAACAAAATAATGTATGTTTTTTATAAGTATCAACAGAATAATGTATTGGAAAGAAGACATATCCAGCTTCCCAACCATTTGCAACTCGAGCTCATGATTAATCTGGTTTTCTTTGAGCCTTATTATCTAAGTTGTGAAACTGCACACAAAGATCTACAAACAACAGGCTCAAAGCAAAGAGAACGTCAAGGAAATAAAAAATCCAAACAAGAAAAAGCACCTGCTGCAAGAGTGGACTTTGCTGTTGGGCAGAAAACTGCTTGTGAATTCCTCCAGCAAGAGGCGGCATGCCAAGGAGGGTACTATGACCTTGTTGTTGCTGCACTTGCTGGAATTTTTGCAAGAATTTCTCCCTCTGATCAGGTGCTATCTCAGTTCTTCCACGAAACTGGCCCTGAAAATACGAATACATAAGTTCAAAGGAAACAGTATGATACTATTCTATAAACTTATTCTGCAGAAAATACATATCAAACATTCAAATGGAATACAATTACTGAAAGCAATGCAACATAGCACAAATGTGGTAGTAGTAGAAACATAATTAAGCCATGTGAGTAAGACTTAATTGAAGTTTATGGGGGGCATTTAATATAGTCATGCATCCACCTTCTCAAAAAATTTACACCACACTTGAATTTCGATGTAAGGTGAAATGAATTTTTCAGGGAGCTTATCAGCAACAGGCTGAGAGATTTCCTCATAAGACATAACTGAATGAAGGAAAGAACCTGGAAATCTAAAAGTCATGTATATGATAACCAAAGTTTTATTAGCGAAAACTAACCAGCAGAGAGGGGATGAAACACACGCTATCAGACTCAACACTTTATGAACCAAATCACCAATCCAATGCATTTCCCCTAATGAATGAGCTCACATCCCTTTTATTATAGATGCTAGAATATTTTGCACCCGTTCACTTGTTTAAAGGCAATAGGATGCCCTCCAGAAACTCTAGACACACAGTTTCCTTCTTTGTTGCATACGAGTGGAATTTGAGATGTTCCCACATCACACATAAATTCTTAAATTTTACGTACTCTCTATCGCAGTTCCAGATGTTCCACTTTCAGGTCAACGAAAATAACACAGTATGATGTAAATGAATGCCTTCGAAGAGTAGGGAAAAGAAAACAACTCTAACAGACTATAAACAATCAAAAGCACATGCAATGCGAAAGGGGAAATTGTTTTAAATTTTCCAAAAATGAAAGCAAGTTCTTGCTTTAAAACACAGATGTTGATCAACAATAATGCGCAGAAGAATATGCTTAACATTGGGAGCGGAACAGCATAAAAGGACATACTGGTTCGTTCTGGTTCTGAAAGGAACTCCCGGGCCTCCACTGCATTCCAGGGACCACAGACGGGGAGAAAACTCTGCCAGCTATTCGAGCAGCCTCACCAGGATTACTAGAATCAACCGAGCCAGTTCCATCATTACCCTTGGCAGCCTGGGACAATATCATTCTATTACTCAATGGTGAGACTAGAGGCTGCACCATACCACTGCTCCCAAGTCTCTCCTCAACTCCAATAATATTTCTCTTTGCTATTTCAGAGGCTGAAGAGACTACACCATGGGCTCCATTGCTTGGAACCGAATTGCTAGGACTAAGAGGGATACTCAATGAAGTCTGGGTGGAGAGGCCACCTCTACCAATGCCCCTTACTAGTCCACTATCAGCAAGAGAGGGTGATGATCTACGGCTAGGGAAGCTTGCAATATCTTCTTCCTTAGCAGGAGTTGACAGCCCTATCGGAGATGAAGAATTCACTGTGTTTTCCATAGCACTGCGAAGAGAATTTGAACCAGGAAGGACTAATGGAGTGTTTGATACACCAGAAAAATTATGAGCTGGAACATTCAAAGAAACGGGAGTTGCATGACTCCCAACTGGCGTTGATGCTGCAGAAGGGTTACTTATACTGCTTTTGGGAGGAGTTTTTGGGACTATATCAGAACTGCTATCCTGAGAAACTATTTCTTCAGCTTGCTCCTGGACTGAAGTAATTGGCTGATTAGTAGATGTGACAGTGGCCTGAAAGAAAACCAAATACAATAGGTCATGACACATCATACAGAAACAATTGGACATTCAACATGTGGGATTACTAGACATTATAAAACCCAGGCTATTTCAGTCCAATGTATTAAAAGAAAAAATTCAGCATATGAAACAGTTAAAATGCTCGAGCTATTGAAAAAAATTTGCTAGTCAAAGTAATACTCCAGCAAACAAACCGATAACACAACCAAATCTAGACTCAACTATACTAGAAATGAGTAGAAAGCACAAGACAACTAGATATTCCTGTACGATAGTAACACACATAAGCCACCAAAATTAACAACTATCTATCCAAATCCACTATTGAGCATTGCAGCTAAACTATCCTCCCTTGTTAATGACCTAAGCAAAAAAATGACTTGGAATTCTGAACATAGTTCAAACCATGAAACCATAAAACCTGAACCTGAATTTTGTCAGACCATGCCAAGGAGGCCTTGGCTCAATGGTTAATGTTGAGACCCTGTGTCCTAAAGGTCCTAGGTTTGAGTGGTGTGTGCATGTGTTTTATCAATAAAAAAAATGTCAGACAATAAAACTTTGAGAGAATATGGGTTAAAGATCTACATTAAAAAAGCTTCCTTTAACTTGTTATCTAATGTCTGAACTAAGGCTTCCAAATATACTATTGTCACTTGAACTCAAGTAAGGCTGCCTGCATTATACTATCAATGGTCAAGCAATCATGTGAAGTCATTAAGCATCCCCAGCAACTAACAAATCTAGGCCCGTGATATTAGAAGGGGGAACGGGAGGATGTGAGCTATTAAATCAAAGTCATAAGAAACTACAGGGAAAAACATCCAATTCCCACTTTGGTTTCATATCAGATTTGAAGTTTGACACAGTATTTATACAATACCATTGATTCAAAACAAATAAGAACACATACAGGCAATTGAGATGCTGATGCTGCCAAAGAAGTCTTCAAGCTAAGAACAGGTGCACCCTGCCAAAAATAAAATCTAATTTACTACAAATTTTTCAACTCAATTGCCATGGAGGAAGAAGTCTTTTTCATAATAACATTTAGAGATATCACCTGGATAACTCAACTCAACTCAACTAAACTAAACCCAATCTAGCTTGGGTTGTCTACACAAATGGGTTAACTACATAAATCCTTTTCCTCCAATCCTCAGCTATTCCATGTGGATAACAATCTATAACTATAAAAGCAGAAGCAAATTTTAATTGCACACTGTCTGCGTGCACCTTTCAATGTCTCATTAGGAAATTGATCTAAGTATAAATTCAGGCCACAATTAAAATTTAGTTAGTTGATCAGCCCATCAGATAGAGCATAGAGCACGGATTTCACCATTCAGGTGGTTTTCTCGATAATTTATAATAATCAAAGTTGAGTTTTAAAGGACCAAAAGGTATCTAGAAGTTGATATTAGGCATAAGTTTCTTTTTAATCTCATTAAGAAGCCTTAGCTACTAGCAACAATAAAGGAGAGTTATTATGTGTTTAAACTTTATACTTCTGCTTCTTTTTTAAAAAGGGGAAAAAAACAAGCAGGGTAATTCTAATTTCAAACTTTTGTAAACTGAAAATATGCTTACATGTAGAAATTATTTTGTGGATGGTTTGTTTGATAAAAATGCTACTGACCAGAAAATGTTGAGCAATAGATGACAACTAACAATCATAAATGAATAACAGAACTTAATTAGGGTTTCAACAAATTGAGAGGTATTTAAAAATTGGATAAAATCTAAGATATTTCAAAATAAAATAAACCAGATAATACCAGTTGAAGAGCATCAAACAGAAGCAATGATACAGGATTGACTAAGTGCAACCTCTTTCAAGATACTTTTCCCACAGATCACGCAACTAGATATGACAAGCTGGTATACCAAAGTTTTTCAATCAGGAAAACTTTCAAGAATACATGGCTCAATGACAAGCTCAACAAATGAGTCCAGACCTTGACTAGATCTTTTTGTATTTTATAACTGAGACCTACACTAAATATGATTTCCCAATATCTTTCACATACCCACCTCAGGAGGAAAGAGAACTTAAAGCTGGGGGGGAACTTTAACAATTATTTTTCAACCTCAATCATATTACCAGAATCAGAAAGAGAAATGCACAGCAGAAAGAATATACCTTGACAATACCAGGAGGGCCAATTACAACTAAATCTTCAAGAGACTCCACCATGTCTAATGGCAATGTGTTATACAGCTCATCAACGTCACTAAACTCATCGAAATCCTCCTGCAGAGGGAAAAAAATAGAAAGCAATATAACTAGCACCAGTGATCCAAAGCAAGAAAACAAAAAAATAATTAGTACCTACTTAAGAATATAATAAGTAGAACAAAATTGAAGGACACAATGGAAACAGACCCTCTACCCAGTGCATGTGCTATCTAAATGTTACTTCTTACAACGAGTATAACAAAGAAACAAGTTCAAATCTTGAGCAACATGAACCTGATTACGCTCCACATAGTCGTCCAAGAAGTCTTTGACATCATTCACCTGCTCTGGACTCAACTCATCGTTGTCTAAAAGCCTCAAGATCAATTCTAACTTCATTATATGAGCCTTGTGCCTAGTTATGGATGTCTCTAGATGCGTCTGCAGAAAAAAAAGAACAAATTAATAAATAATAATTAATCACTATAAAGAAAGAAGCCACTGTTCTTAAAGTATATGTTTTTTCTTTCCATCTACCAGCCTGGGTGGCCTCATCTTCCCTTTCTTAACCGAAAGCCCCTCAAGCTCAGCTTCAAAACTATCAATCTGGGATTCCAACTCTCCAACCTACTCAGTGACAGAACACGTTTACATGTAAGTATAGAGGAAATAATCAATTATTTAGAATGAAATTATGATGTCAAAACACCAACATATAAAGCAAATAATGACACAATGTTCTTGGGGATAAGTACTTATGTAGACAAGCACGCACACACACACACACATATACATATAACCTACATCCAGCCAACACATTTACATACGTGTTTTAAAAGCTAGGGAGAGTATGGAAGGAACATGTATTTTTCTTATTCCTCACAAATTCCAAGTCTATTCCAATTTTGGTGTTTGGTTTGCTCAATGGACCGGAATTGCCTGTTCCAGAGCCTACGTGATTCCAAAAAAAAAGAAGCCAATTCATCTCCACACCCCTAGGCATACATGATGATGTTGCACGGTAAACCCATTGAATTACCACAATAGTTGATGGAACTATAGCTTCTACCAAAATAAGCACATATTTTCTCGTCATAATCAAAAGACAAAAGAGATGATGTTGCAAAAACACAACTAAGTTTTAATTCTTTTTTTATACTGATGATATAAATGACATGAGGAGTTAGTGATATATGAAAAAGGGAACTATAAGTATTTTGTTCAATCCATATAAAAATGCAAAAAGGGAATTACAATTCAATTCCGACCCAATTCTATTCCTGGCCAATTCCAATTCTGTTCTAACCTGATTGAATTCCGCCAAACAAAACGGGCCGTTAAAGAATCAACCATGTTAAAGCAATAAAGGCATATGTTTACCCATCAACCTATTTGAGAACTTTCCCGCTTTTCCCAACACCATGAGGCTTAAAGTAAATATGCATTTAACTGCACATGATACACTGCATGCCACACAGGTGCATGGTACATGCAGTGGTACAAAGGAGCATAAGCTAGTTACAAAAACAAACCAACTAAGCACATAATAGATGATGTGGAGGATAGCAACATGGAAGCTTGAATTGAAACATAATTGTACAAAGTTAATGCATGCTTAAGGAACCGAAGTGAGAAGGTGTTAAAGTTAAGCAAATGGCTTAGTCTCATACCACATTGTTCAACCAATCTCTCGTCTCAGACTTTGCCTTTTCTTTTGGATCCTATCAGACAAATACTGACATGATAAGTAATTGGAATATATAAAAGCAGATTCTATATCAATAACGTCACTATGTATTAATTTCTTATAAATAAACTTCAAAGAGGGATGTAGACAATACAAGGTGTGCAAGATGGAAAAAACAATATGAATTGAAGAGACAAATAATGAGCAGAGGTCTAATTATACCCACCCACCAGCCAGAAAATAAAAATCGAAACAGAAAAAGCAAATCCAAGTGAAATAGTCCTCTGCTTCATGTAACATGAAATCCTTCAAAATGTTATATGCATCAAGAAAAAGAAAGCAATTTAACTATGCTGCCCACAACTTCTCCCGAAGTAACAGGGTCATTTTGCCGCCACAATATGATGTACCACTTCCAATTGAAAAACTGCAGCCCATGACACTCTTAAACACATAGGTTTAATTGATAATAATAATAATCCTAACTTAATGAAACCTGTAGAAATCAACATCTAGGTGTCTACTTATTCTCCAGAACATTAGTCACAGCATGGAAGGAAGTCAATTTTTTTATATTCAATTTCCTTTTATTTTTTGGGGGGTCTGGGTGGTGGAATCCAACCGACTCAAACTTTTACTCATTAAAATGGACCCAAAACTTCACATCAGTTGGAGAAACAGCCGCAGTGCCCCCACTGCAAATCATTATAATTCTTCATCCCACTTTTAGAAATTCTGCTATTTCTTCTGTCCATCTAAGAGTGACAAAACAAGACCCAACCATTGAAAAAATTAAAAGAAAAGGACCAAGATAGTTGAGGAACTGCTAGCCTGCTAGGTTAAATTTTAAATCAACCAAAAATATCATTAGGAGAATGAAATCCAGGTGAACTATCTTGTATTGATAAGCATTTCCCATGTGGTTTTTAATCATCACATGATTCACATCAATCAACACGAGTATTCTGTACAAGAGGTTTACAAGTTCACTTAAGCCGCGAATTTACTACCCACATTTACTGGTTTACTTAGCTATCATTTTTTTTGGGGGGGAGCAGTATAGTGTATATTGTATATTGTATAATGCTTACAGTTTTAGGTTGCTGGCCCAGGCCTTCTTTAGAGAATGCTTTTGTCTTGGTCTCTTTTTCGCAAATCTTAAATCTTTCCATTTCGCGCTCAATAAGCTTGCGAGCATCCACCAGGGCCTGCTCATAAGAGGCACTAACCTATGGCAACATAGGTCAAAAGAGAAGTATTAGTAGTCAATCTCAATTCCAATAAAGACAAATTAATAACTCAATATCAAAATATTTAACAACCATTAGGTTAAAGATGGCACAAAAAGAGCCAAAAGAATTTACAACAGAATTATTATGCTAAACCAGTATAACTATACAAGATGCTGAAAGACATGCAGCAAAAAAGACAAAGCTAGAATTACATAATACATTAGTCCTTGCCAATTGAAATAATATATGAAGCTGGTGAAAGTCAAACTTGAAAAGGGCAGAAGAAAAAACTAAAATGGCAACACTTAAATACAAAAGTTTCCATCAGAATGCAATGTTTCATTAGCTACATATACGCACGTGTGTATAAAAATATATGGATAGACTGAGTTACAATCTAAACTGACTAACCATAAGACCAACTACACCACCATTTTCAAAATGCACACTTTCCCCTCCAACCAAACTTCTTAAGGTGACTAATATAAAGTTTCCACTTGACACAGATCATACAGTGATTGCCAGACAACATAACGCTTCCATCCACGCAATTCATAAGTAATTATTTACTCCCTCCATCCCATAACAAGTGACATTTTTGAAAAAGCCCAAAAATTAAGGAAGTACATTAATTGCAGTTAAACTAATAAAAAAATATATAATATACCAATTTTACCCTTATATAAGGGTTTTTTTTTTCTACTTGAGTAGTTGGAGCATATAATGAAGGGCAATATTGAAAGTTTCCCTCATATGATCATATAATTGTTATCATATAAGGGCAATTTTACCCTTCATAATTATCAATTATCTTGACTTTTTAGTGTAGACAATTATTCGAAGACATCCCAAAGGCCGAAAAAGAAATGAGGGCACTTATTATGGGACGGAGGGAGTGTATGAGAGTGAACATTCACTTTGAACTTTTTATTATTTATCTGCATCAAAACTTTGACACCTTGCTCCATCTCTTTAGGCTACAAAGTAATAACTGGGTTGTTCTAACTGTGGTCCCATGCCTTCTTTCAAATTAAAAAATCCCAAACGTATGATCTTTCCTTTACAAGAAATGACTTAATTGAAAGAAAACTAAAGAAGAAATGAAGATAAAAGTGTCCTTTAAACGGGAAAACAAGAAGAAGAATCTCGCAAGCAACACTAAAGAAAAACACGCATTGATCCTTAGCTAATTTAAGACTTAAATGCTTTGAAAACCAATCTTATTGTGGTTTTTCCTCTAAATCATGAGCGAAGAACTTGTGGAGTTCTTAAAATTTTTGTCCTTGTTGATAGCTCATTTGTACATGGACTGGCACCCCCTTGGAGCCTTTAATACTAATCTTTACTAATCCAAAAAAAAGGGTCATGAGCGAACCAAGAGATATGATAATGAAACTTAAGAATAATCAAAACATTTTGCATATTTTTCCTTAGTTTTGATTTAAGTTGGTTTCTATATCATATTAATACATTAAGCATCTTCACATACTTTTATAAGAGAAATGCTTGATAGACACAAAGTTAATGAGCCTCCATATAAATGAATATTCCATGATGACTAAACATATAATGGTTATTGGGCTCCCTTCAACACAATCAAATTTTCTTCCAAGACCACATAAGCTTCTAAACAAGTAAATCAAAGTAGACGCAGATTAAAATTGGAATTGTTAAGAAGTAGTTCTCATTATTAATACTCTTATCCCTTTGCTGAATCCCATTCCATATGGAGGTGACTAGATAGATCTAAGAGTTCATTTACATCATCAACCGCAATCTCAATTATTTCCAATGTTATTCTCCCAGCATCTTTGTATCTAAAAAGAAGATAGTTGAGAGTCCTAGCCACTAAAAGAATGCCTCCAGAAACACCATACATGATCTCCCAAGAGGAAGGTCCTAACCACTATAATTTGAACACTCTGTACGTGTTGTAGCATAAACATCCAAAAACTATTGTCCAGTCCACATCATTTCAGAACATGAGTTTGCCATTATCTCCCACTTCAGCCTTTACTACTCCTCAAGAACTGCTTCACTCATGCACATAAGAATTCCGGCAGCCACCATATAAGAAAGAATCTTACCCATGTTTAATAGAATACCATATCCCCATCGGAATAGTAATCTTGATTGGACAAATCCGATTTGTGGTACACTAACGCACCAGATCCCAAAAAATGGCACCCTAAATTTCTGTAAGCAAGATAATTTGTGGTACCAAAAATGGCTCTTTCCATGATAAGTAGACTCAACATTCTATAAAGTAGCAACGGTTCAGTAACACCTTTCTCTGTAAATTGACAATGGTCAAGATTCTACCCTAAGAAGCCTCCCAAGCAAATAAAGCAACTTTTGAGGAAGCACAAATCTTCCAAATGGCTTTCAAAGAAAAAATTGAATCTTTTTCTTTAGGCCTACCAAGGTGCTTATAGAAGGAGCTAACTTCTTGTTCTACAATCCTCAATTTCTTCCCAAACCCTAATTTCAACATAAACCCTAATTTCATCATTTTCATCCTTCTAAATTGAAAAACACATCACAAAAACACAAATATAAAAAGATTTGAAACTTAAGCCAAAGCTTATTTTGATAACTATTGGCAAAATTTGTTGTTAATTGTTGGGTCATTCGTTTGCTGCGTTGGGTCAATAACCAGGGGCAACAAACTGGTTTTACAACAGTTAGCAACAATCTGGATTTGGATGAAATAACCAGGGCTTGAATGGGTCAATCATTTCTTGTTATCTGCAACGTTGCAGTAGTGACTAACTGTTGGCAGCGCAATGGTGGTTCTGCAGCGGAAAGGGAGATGAAGGGACTGGGCAGCGCTGGTGAGGTGTTGGTGTTACGGTGGGAAGGAGAGGTGGCACGGCCTCACGCAGAACCAAGCTATTGCTTGGTTGTTCTTGGACTTCTTAACTTTGGGACTTGGCTTTGAGTGTTTTAGGAATCTCTTGGGTTTGTGCCGATTTGGTTTGGAGGAGATTTGGGCTTAGAGTGGTATTCAAACTTCTAAAGAGGAGAGGAAAGCCATTGCTTTGGTCCTGCTCTCTGCTATATGATTGGTTTGACTGGAAAGAAACAAAGGTGTTTTTAATAGTATAAAAAATTTCAATGGTTCAATTCAGGAGGGTTAGTTAAACCTCCTTAATTTTGGTTGGGTGGAGATTTTTTTGTAGATGATATTAAGCTTATAGAGTTCAAAAAATCTCTATCACGTAGATAGACTCTTTTGTAGATAGACAACACCCCCTTGGTGCCCTTATATACACACACACACACACACACACACACTAAAGAAAACAATAAACCATTTAACATAATGCATGACAAATTCTATTCTCAGATTTCCTCTCTATTGCAATATATATATATATATATATATATATATATATATAAGTGGCCCTAACCTACTAAAGAAAACAATGAACCATTTAACATAACACATGAAAAATCCTCAGACTCTTTATTGCAATTTAGCCTAAGATTATCATCATTTGAATGGTGATGTAATCATCCAGAAAAATATAATTCACAATGCAAATTGTATATTGACTCACTTAAACCATTATGAAAAAGTATACAAAATGAAAAATACTAACCTTCTTATCCTTGATCTCACTCGACTGTATCCATGTCTTGATCTGGTCTCTGTACCTCTGCAGCTTCTTGATCTCCTTCTTCAAGTCTGCCTCAAACTTCTCCTTCTGGTTCGCATTATCCGTATCATAAACCTAAACAAAGCACACCAAGGAAAACGCAACTCAGAGAACCAATAGTACACAGTTTGGTTTCTAAAAAACAAGGAAAAGGAGAAAACAATTATATAATCATTTCAATAAAAGAAATAGAAAAGTATTAAAGTAAATAATCAATTCAACCACGCAAACAGTGAAGTTAAATTAGGCAGAAATTTTTGTTCCCTCCGCCCCTTTTAAGTGGGCTTCACTTAAAATAACAGAACAAAGCCAAAAACAACATATAACAAAACCTAAATAATTCACAGGCTTCTATCGAAGTAAAAAAGCAAATCAACAAAGCTAAAACAACAAAGATGAAAAAATAAATAAATGTCAATCGTACTCGACTCAAACAAATAGTAGTATATAATTCTGAGTACTGGGACATAATTCTATTTCGAGGTTTCACATCAAAAGTAATTTTAGATTCAAATTTGTTACCCTTTTATTTTCCTGCATTCCCCTCCTCCAAGCATGCAACAGAGGCAACTCAAAATCAAGAGAGCGAAACAGTCATACAATGCCCAGTTGTACGGTCATCTTCCTTTTTCTAACGCTTTACAATTTACATCATAATCAATACACTTTCTAACACGCATTTGATTTCCCAGGTTTTCGTTTTAAATAACGGAGAATTTAAAGAAAAAAATCTTCATACAACACATCATCGGCAAGTGCATATTAGTTTATTTTCCTTAGTTTTCTCGAGAACCAAGGGAGAAAATTAAGAAGCTGACCTTGTTCCATATGCTGTCAAAGACATCGACGCCTTCCTGGACCTTCTTCAAGACACGATCTATCTCGCCCTGTAGCTTGCGGCTCGCTCCCATTGTACAGATACAAATAGAATAGTTGAAGAACCGTTAATGGAGTTAGAGAGTTTTATCATCCAAGGAAAGGAAAAAAAAAACAAGGCGTAGGGTTTTTTCTTCTCGTTCCGGTTGATTGCTCGGTGAGTAGAGTTGTTTCTCCTGGTTTTAGGGCTTTAGTTATAGAGAGAGAGAGAGAGGCGATGCTTTGATCACTGAAACGGGCAGATCAGATCGGATTCGGGGTTCAACTGGTAAAGATTGGCCGGGCTTTTTTTGGTAGTGGGATCCAAGCCCAAATTTATGCATTTTTAATATAAAAATAAGTAATAGAGAAAAATAAGATTTAAAAAATAAAGGTAATGAAAAAATGAAAAAGATTAACTTCATCATGTGTATATAAAATGAAAAACTGAAGAAGTAATATTATTTTTACTATAGCATCCTTTATAATGTCAATTTGAAGAATTAAATTGATTAAATTATAATATCATCTTTTTTTTGCTTTACTGTTCATGAGAGGTTTGAGATTTATAATTTTTTTCTTTCTCCTAGAAAATTAATTTTATTTCTTTTTCTTTATTCTTTTAGCTTTCTCTTAGTTTATACGTGAAAAACAGACCACAGTCAATAGATACGGGTTAAAAACGATCGCTTTTTAAGAAGTTTATTTTTCCATGTTCATGTCAGACCCATTAGTAACGGGTGAATCTGTGGTTAATGCATTAATATATTTTTTAAAAAAAATTGATTTTTCTCTTTTAAATAACAAACCAAAAAGAAAAAAATATTAATTTATTGTATTATATATATAACTTACTAAATTATTAAATATATATATATATATATCTATGCCTATAATATTAATATACTATTCATAAAACCATAACTTTATTTGGTGTCTACCATTCAAATCAAATATTTAAATAAAATTATATATGTAATTCAATTAATTCCAACTCTTCAATCTTTCTTCCATGTTATTACCTTTTATTATCTCACTCGACCTTAACATTTTCACTTTGCTCAACATATGCAAATTAAAAATACATGTTTTTAACGAGTTTAATTTTTTATGTTCATACTCATATTTTAACGATCAAATAACGAATCATAACGAATACATGAAAAAGTGCCTAAATCTAATTTTATCTCCTACTACACACAGTTTTATAGTAAGAATTAGATTTATATTGATCCAATTTGAAATAAGCTGCTCCATTTGTTGCTTTAGTGAAGTTTAGTCGAGACTAGACTAAAAAAGAAAAAGGAAAAAATTGATGTTAAATATAAACTGGTACTCTCAAATTGTTGCAGCATATATACACTTCCACGGTGAGCACTCTTCCTCTCACTTTGACAATTGTTCGAGGTTCATATTACATTCCATTTGGTATGGTACATCATACATGGCATTTTTCAACTGCAAGTTTAGTAACTTCAGCAGTCTAATCTCTTAACATTGAACCTTCAATCATAAAGTATCCCTCCATGGACCGTTGCCCCATTTTAGATAGGATCATCGATAAACAAAACTCAAAATACAATGTTTAGTTTCAAGTTCAAGAATTAATACTCTGTTTTGGTATAAACTAAAGTATAAAATTCAGTTCATTTTCAAATGAATTGAAATTAAAATTTTTTTATGAAAAAATTTGTTATTTAATTTTCAAATTAATTAAAACTAAAATTCATTTGCAAATAAACTTAAATAAATTTTCATATTTAGTATAATTTTACTAATCACTATAATTGAATTGAATTTTGTGTGTGGAATCAATTAAAAATTAAATTTATTTGTTAAGTTTTACTTAAATACTCTTAATATTAGTAAATGGTTTCGTAACACTTAATATATTTTTTTTTCCTCTCAGTCTTTTTTACTTGTTTTTTCAGTAGAAAGAAAAAACAATTACTACCCAATATAGACTATAATATAGCAAATCAAACAAAAACATTGATTCACGCACTATAAATATATTATAATATAACAACTATACAATACCAGTTATAAGAAATTGGTTCACACAGTAGAGAAGTCTCATTCCATTTTCAACATAAAAATGAACTAAAGACAATTTCAATTTATCTTACAAAATACCAAAAACCCAACAAGTAATATGATGAAAAGAGAGATTTTGATGACATTTTACTAGAGAGAGATAGTAGAGATGAAAAAGAGAAAACTATAAATAAATACATAAGACTACCAAAAATGGTAAGTTTGTCATTTTAATTAAAATAAGCTCAAGTGTAGAGTTTATTTGCAAATTCTATCGGTTTTGATAGAATTTGTCCAAAACTTACTAAATTCTATTATAATTCATTTGGAATTGAATTATATATGTTTATTGCTAAACCAAACATGTGACCAATTCATTTGTAAATAAATTATATACTTATTAACAAACCAAACACAATAGCCTATAGAATTCAATTCCACAAAAAGTATGGAATTCATTTAAACCAAACGGAGTATAAATTAATAAACTAATAACACTAATTTTATTATATTATACTAATTTAATATATAGATATTAAAAAATAATTAAATTTTAATTTATTAAAATATTATCAATTTCCATTTTATTAACCTTAAACAATATAAAACCCCTTTTACCAGCGGAAAGTTATTTAAATAAAACTAGTTAGCACTTTTTCACAAAAATTATCATTCAAGTTCCTCATGTTATTAGTGAACGAATGATAACAATTTATGAGAGTCGGAACATGTAATAATTTATCTTATCAAAGATATCTATAACTTGTTTATAAGTTAAACCATTGTGATTATGATTGGTTTTTATTCCGAGGCAATATTTGCTTACACCATATGCAGACATGGTTATTTTTACACTAGTTGAAAACTTCAGTTGTAATTTTTGAGAATTTCATCGAAAATGTTAATTAAGTTCGTAAAAACTATCAATTATATTTTCCTCCAATATGAAAATGATGTGTTGCATGGATGCAAACAAGAATTTCACTTTATTGAATATGTACGGATTTCTCAATAATTTTATTTTTTAAAATTATCAGTCAGTAACAATAATTTCACTTTTATTTGAGTTAAGATAAGTGGATTAGGATTCTCTCCAGTAACTTGAGAAATATTTTTTTCAAATACACCATTAAACAAATATCAATATAATATTATAGACAACGTGACATTCATGCATTTGAAAAAATAAATCACAAACTATTAAATAACATGATGCACTTGAAAAAAATAAAAGTTTTCTTACTGGAGTAGCGGAAATTCTCTCAAGATAGGTGAGCATTGGGCCCCACATTTGTATAATGCAGCGGGTGTTGATAGGTGAGTCTAAAATGCAATACGTCCCACGTCCCTGCCTACCCAAGAATTTCCCCTAAAAACAACTTATTGGAGAGATTTCTCATTTCGCTCTTTTTAACCACCTGAATAATCTGACAGAAAGAAAACGCTGGTTTCTTCAGCAATCCTGTTTGGCTGTAATAGCTTAAGGGTAACTTTATTCATGCGATTCAAGTTCAATGCACAAACACATTCATGTTATCATTATTGATTTTGCGTATATTCTTGCATGGTTTATACCATGATTTACCTCCACATTCGATTCAAATAATCAGTTTTTACGATTCAAAACTTTTCTCTGTTGCTCTCATCAATCATGTTACAACATGTGAGCATTTCATGTTTTATGTAGGTACTTGCCCTTTGCTTTGCATTTGTTGTTTTTTTTTTCCTCTGAATTGGCTGAATGATTTTAACTTGAGTCTATCACCTAAATTTTGGTTGTTCATGATTTATTTTCAGTAAATTGGATCATCTGGTGAACTTTTTTGTTATTATTAACCTTTGTTGTTGTGTAATAGAAAATTTTGGGTTTTAACTGTTATTGTCTCCTCTGTTTTTTTTTTCATGTTTTGTTGGATATGTTAAAGATCTTGAATATACTGAAGTATAGATAGTTCATTAGATATTTAGACCCAATAATGTATTATTGATGTTTCCTTGCCTTGCAAGAAGCATGAATAATTTGGTTTGCTAGTGCAACATTGATACATTACAAGTTTTCAAGGTACATAAGGGTTTTAGGGTTTTGAATGACAATCTACAGTTTGGGTTATGTTACCTTGATTTGGAGCTCAAGGCAGACTCCAAGAAAAAAGGGAGAAGAAAAGGAATTTTGATTGAAAATACTCCTATTGTCCATTCATTCATTTTGAAGAGTTTGTTAAACATTCTCTAAGCAAGCTCAGCAGTGCCAGCACAACAATCAAATAACAAACTTCTACCTCAGCATAACAAAAATAACTAACTAACCAACTCTTAACAGCTACTGGATTGATTAAGCTAACATCATTAATTAACAATTCTTTTAGTTATTTCCTCTACTGATTAAAGTCTTTTAACAAAGCAGGAGTTCTTCTAGCTTTGCCACTTCTCCTTAATTCGACATTAGATTCCTTCTTTGTAGAAGTTATTTCAATAACTCCAGTATTAGCCTTAACTTCAGCTTATTCTCTTCCTTATTTGCAACTATCTTGACAACTTGAATTGTATCTTCTTCTTCATCAGTTACAACTCTAATAACTTCATTAGCTTCTTCAACTCCAATAATTGTAGCTTCTTTCTCTTCTTCTGTAACATCTGTAAAATTTTATGTAACATTACCACTCGAATTTGAAGACACCTTGTCCTCAAGGTGGGGAAACTGTTGCAAAAGAAGTGAACTATCTTCCCATGAAGCCTCCACAAGTGGAAGCCCTTGCCTTTGGACTAAGTATTCTTGCATCACTTGATTTCTCTTGAGAACACTTCGTTCACCAACAATGGCTAATGAGACATAGATTGGATGATTATCAAAACTATCGGGAGGTAAAATGGATGTAGAATCTGGGGCTGGAACATCTCCCTTGAAGGGTTTGAGGTTGGAAACATGAAAGATTGGATGAATCTTGGAGTACTGAGGGAGTTAAAGCTTATAAGCAACCTTTTCAATTTTTTTTAGAATTGGAAATGGACCAAAATATCTTTTGTTGAGTCTGTGGTGTGATCTATCACCCACTGAGGATTGTCTATAGGATTGTTATTTAAGGAACACCAGATCACCTTCCTTGAGCTCAATTTCAATCCTGTATTTATCACAGTTGAGCCTCATTTTGAGTTTTGCAGCTTTGAGATGTTCTTTTACTTGCATTAAGACCTTAGTTCTTACCATAAGTTCATGATCCAGTGCTTCCAACTTGGTCTGTCCTCTAGAATAAGCTGCAATGGTAGGAGGAGGCTTGTCAAAAACCACCTGAAAGGGAAAGAAACCTGTACCAGAGTGTTGAGCTGTGTTGTAATAAAACTCAGCCAAACGGAGGTACTTATGCTACTGCTTGGGATTGTCTGCAGCATAACATCTCAAGTATTGCCTAGGTACTTGTTGAGGATTTATGTTTGATCAATTGTTTGGGGTGGTAAGATGAGCTTATACTTAATTCAGTACCTTGTAAAACAAACAGTAGAGTCCAAAATTGACTCATAAAGATAGGATCCTTATCACTCACAATGGATTTAAGAAAACCATAGGTTTTGTGTACTATATTAACAGAGAGTTCTGCAGCCTTAGAAGCATTGAATTGTTTAGGCAAGCATTCAGAATGAGCAAATTTAGAAAATCTATCAACAACTACCATAATGACAATATAGCCATGTGCATGAGGGAGATTGGTGATGAAGTCCATTGAAATATCCTCCTATACTTGGTCATGTATAGGGAGAGATTGTCAAAGACCATAAGGGGAAGCATTTATGGACTTAACTAGGGAGGGGTTGTAAGAGACCATAAGGGGAAGCATTTATAGACTTAATTTATTGACAGATAAGGTAGGTTTGCATAAAGGATATTACTTCTTTGAGTTCTTTGGACTTAATCTACTCTATGAGGTTCTTAAGGCTTCTATCATCTCTATAGATGTAGAATTGAGACCTTAATAGGTACTGCCTCCATTTGCTAATAGCTGAGTTAATTGCAAAGAGTTCATTGGTATAAACGAAAAAAACTTGCATTTTGTTTCTGAGTTTCCTACTATAGTAAGCCAAAGGATGACTGCATAAGGACAACCCCTACTACAAACCTAGAGGCATTAGTCTCTATAACAAAAGATTGAGTGAAATCTGGCAGTTGAAGTACTGGAGTTTGAGTCATTGCTAACTTCAGTGTATCTAATGCTTGTTAAGCTTTAGTATCACATCTATAAGCATGTTTTTTTAATAGATTTGTTAAAGGGGCTGCAATTACAGCATAACCTTTCACAAACTTTGTATAATACCTGTGAGGCATAAGAACCCTCTTAGCTACTTTAAATTGGTAGGTATAGGCCACTCATATATAGCTTGTACCTTAGATTTATCTGGTTCAACTCTTTGGGATATGATCAGATGTCCAAGTATTCAACGGAAGTATTGGCAAATGAACATTTGGATAGTTTAGCATATAGATCATATTGTAGGAAGTAAGCTAGGATGGTAGAAAAGTTAATGATATTGAGGCCCAATGATTTACTGTATATGAGAATGTCATCAAAGAAAATGATGACAAATTTTATGAGAAAATGAGAGAAGATTTGATTCATGATGGATTGGAAGGTGGAATGAGCATTAGAGAGGCCAAAGGGCATCACCAAGAACTCATAATGTCCTTAATGAGTCCTAAAAGCTGTCTTCTGAACATCATTAGCCGCATTCTTATTTGATAGTATCCATATATTAAATCAATCTTAGCAAAGACTTGTGCTCCATGTAGTTCATCTAGGAGTTCATACACAGTAGGTATAGGAAACCTATCTCTTATAGTGACTACATTCAAAGCTTTATAATCAATGTATAGTCTCCAAGTGTCATCCTTTTTTTACTAATAGAAGAGGAGAACTGAAGGGACTGATACTAGGTTGTATAATACCAGTAGCTAAAATGTCCTTGATTTGTTTTTCAATTTCATTTTTCTGGTAGTAGGGATATCTGTATGGTTTTACATTTACTGGGTGATTACTAGTTTGTAAGAGGATCCTATGATCTGTAGATCTATTAGGGGGTAAGGTTTGAGGTTCAGAAAAAACCTTGGCATGTGTGGTGATGACTTAAGCAATTTCAGGATCTAATTGGTTTACAGTGTCTAGGATTAAAATAACAGGATTAACAAGTGGGGTGGTAGTGTTTGAAGTATCTAATGACATCAACATAAAGCAGGTTGAGGCACTACCATCTGTTAGCATTTTTTTATCCTGGTGTGTTTCACCAGTTCTGTCCCAGGTGCATTGTCACCAATCAGCTGAACTGTGCTTCCTTCTCATTGAAATTCCATGGTTAGTTTAGAATAGTCTATGGTGACTAGCCCTAATAATTCTAACCATTGAACCCCAAGTACTATATCAGCTCCATGAAGAAGAGTATGACTAGGTAGGGCAACCTGTACTTGAGCACAAACCCCATTGCAATTTAGTAGGTCACCATTACCCACTTGAACTTAAAACTGATTAGATTGAGTGACTTTGAGCCCCAAGAATTGAGTTACCCTCTCCTGAATGAAACTGTGTGTGCTTCCACCATATATGAGGACTTAAAGAGAGTGTCCAGCTACTACTCCCTTTAATCTTAAGGTTTTATTAAATGAATGTCCCATGAAAGCATGAAGGCTAATTTCTGGGCAAGTAACAGGTAGTACAACATCAGTGATATCAGTATTAGTATCATTAGTGTCTCCTAAGTTAGGGGTTCAACTTCTTCACCTTCAAACAGTAAGAGAGACATTTTGTTTTTACATTTATGGCCAGGGTGAAATTTCTCTTCACAATTAAAACAAAGCCCATTTTCTCTCCTTCATTGCATCTCAGTAGGAGAGAACCTTCTTGTTGAGAGTCCTAATTAGGCTTATGTTGAGAGTTCTAATTAGGTTTCTTATGATGTGTCATAGTAGATTTTTTAATCTTACTTAGTTTATGTATGTCTTATCTAATTGATATCTTTTAGTCTTATTAGATTTGATATTCATAAGTCTATATATACGACTGTTGAATTGTATTAAGATCCATCAATAAAACAGAGAATTATTTTCAGTTCTTATTTTCAACATGGTACAAGAGCTATTGATCCTGTTTTGAGAATTGTTTTTTGAGCTTTCGTAATTTAGCTGGGCGGCTTAATGCCATTCATTTGGTCATTAATTCTAAAAAAAACCTATTCTCGGGCACTATTCATGTAACGACCAATCCCGGGTTGGCAACCCCCGAGACAATATCATCACATTTTTTAAAATCCCAGCACGACGCATATATGCAACAATAATATTAACATAAATTTTTATTTTAATCCTCAACCCTCAACAGGCTGTCATGGTTTTTCCCTTTTTTCCAGCATATACCGGTTATCACGGTTTTCCTTTATTTCTATAATATACCAGCTATAACGGTTTTTCAATTAGACCAGCCCCCTCCCGGTTCTTTTATTTTATACACATGCATATGAACAAGGATATGAAATATGCATATGAACAATAATATAAAAACAACATGAATTTAAATATTAAATTTAGCTATCCTGTCTTTCTTCAATTTCTACTTGATAATTTTCATTAATTTATTCTCCTCATATATCACATCAGTTCATCAATCATAACTCGTCAAGAATTGTATTTATCACCATTATTATTAAATTGACTCATTATTCTAATAATATTTCTTTTCACATAATAATTTTCTACAGGTCCAAAATTCATATCATGCCTATCAACCAAATTTTTATCTACCACCAAAGCATAAGCTAATAATTTATTTTAATATTATCACTAGATATTTGATTTTAATATAGATTACTTAAAGTAAATCTAACTCATCATATAACACTTAAAGCTACCAGTGGATCATCTCCTTGCCCTTCCTGTTCCTCTCAGAAATTTCTCCCGGTTGCTGATCGTCAACACCTGACATAATACTTATATTAAAATTTTAATTTATTCTTTAATTCTCCATAATTTATACCCTTTGAAAATTCCCACTTTGAATTCTGAGAAATTTCGTGAATGCTAAAAAATTAAAAAATAAACATTATATTATTACCTTATATTTTTCTGATAGCTTCCCGTGACCCTCTATAAAATTTTTCCATAAATCTCTTCAATATTTTGCTCTTTCAACATTTCTTTTGGTCCCCAAGTGTTTAAAGAAATAGAGTAATTGAAGGAAAACTAAATGAAATTTGGTAAGTATAAATTATGTTTACGTATAAGTGTGTATATATATATAAGTTTGCTGCACAAAAATCTCGGCAGCTCAACAAAAGTTGCCTGCACCATCAGCAAGCCTAAACTCCCAAAACATTCCACGTTTTGGCTACATGTCTAGCATGCAGCCTCCCAAAATTAACTTGGCAGCAGGTGTTGCCACCTGCTGCCACGTTTTGTTTTTTTTTTCTTTCTTCTAGACGTCTCTGGACGTCCCTGAATTTATTTATTTATTTATTTTTAAATTTGACTTTTCATATTTAAATATATATTATTTTAACTCTATGTCATATTTATTAAAGTATTTCTTTACCCTTATTTTACAAAAATATGGGTATTACAATTCTACCCACCTTATAAAAATTTTGTCCCCGAAATTTCCTTAGCTAATTCAAGAAAAAGTTGGGGGTATTCCTTCCTCATTCTTGCTTCATGTTCACACGTGACTTCTTCAGCATCTTTGTTCTGCAATAATACCTTAATCAAAGGAATGTCTTTATTGAGCAAGACTTGTTTCCTTCTGTCTAGGATTCTGACCGGTACTTGCATAAAAGTCAAATCTTCATGAAATTCTATCGCCTGATTCGAGACACTATGGGATTCATCGTGTAAGTACTTTCTCAATAGTGACACATGAAACATATTATGTAATTGTTTTATGTCTAGGATTCCTCATTCTTGCTTCATGCTCCCACATGACTTCTTCGACATCTTTATTCTGCCATAATACTTGAATCAAAGGAACGACTTTATAGTGCAAGTCTTATTCCTTTCTGTCTAGGATTCTGACCGATACTTGCATAAAAGTCAAATCTTCCTGAAATTCTATTACCTTATTCGAGATACTATGGGATTCATCGTGTAAGTACTTTCTCAGTAGTGACACATGAAACACATTATGTAATTGTTTTAATTCTAGAGACAAATTCAAACGATACACTAATGGTCCATTTCTCTCAATCACCTCATATGGCCCCACAAATCTCAGGCTCAACTTTTCTTTCTTTTTAAACCTCAACACACATTTCCATGGAGATATCTTCAAAAATACCCAATCACCAACTTGAAACTCGAGAGGTTGTCCTCTTTTATCAGCATATCCCTTCTGTCTGTTCTGGGCTGCTATGAGGTTCTCCCTAGCCAGTTTGATCTTCTTTGCAGTCAAATCTATCATTTCTGGGCCATATATCTTTCTCTCTCCAACTTCTTCCCAGCATATTGGAGTTCTACACCTTCTACCATATAAAGCTTTAAATGGTGTCATCCCAATACTAGTTTGATACTGATTATTATATGCAAACTCGATCAAAGGAAAATAAGCATGTCAGCTCACTGAGAAACTCAATACACTTGCCATCAGCATATCTTCTAGTATTATGATGATTCTTTCTGTCTACCCATCAGTTTGTGGATGAAAAGTTGTACTAAACTGCAATTGCGTACCCATAGCTTCTTGGAAACCCCTCCAAAATCTAGAGTAAATTTAGAATCTCTATTTGATACGGGTACTCCATGTAATTTTACTATCTCTACTACATACAACTCAACCAACTTTTCTGGACTTCAGGTAGTTTTAATAAGAAAAAAATGTGAAGACTTAGAAAGTCTATCCACTATAACCTACACAACGTCATGTCCCCTCTGGGTATGGGAAAAACCAGAGATAAAATCCATACTCACGTTTTCCCATGGCCACTCAGGTACTGGAAGAGCTTATAATAAACTTGTTGGATGTCTATTCTCAGACTTCACCTGTTGATAAGTCAAACATCTAGAAATTTATTCCGCTACATCATTCTTTATCCCTGACCACCAATAATTCTGTCTTAATCCTCTGTACATCTTATTATTACCCGGATGCATGGAATATATAGAATCATGAGCCTTCCTTAGTATCTCCTTCCTCATCTTCACATTATTGGGAACACAAATTCTATGCCCCAATACTACCATACCATATTCTCTAATTCTAAACTTAGTTGATTTCCCACTCAACACTTCCCGCCTGATTTTCTCTATCCCCTTATCTCTACCCTGCATCTATAATAAACAATCAATAATAGAAGATTGTATCACCATATTTGCCATCAATACTCCTCTATCATCGATACTCAACTGCATCCTCATGCTTCTTAATTCTATCATCAAGCTAGTATTATGACTCCCCATAGCAGTTAATCTTCATGTAGCCTTTCTACTCAATGCATCAGCTACTACATTAGCATTTCTTGGATGATAGTGAATTATACAGTCATAATCACAAATCAACTTCATCCACCTTATCTGTCTCAAATTCAACTACTTATGAGTCGGTAAATGCGTCAAGCTTTTATTATCAGTAAAAATTTCATAATTGGCTCCATATAGATGATGTCTCCAAATCTTCAAAGCAAAAACTATGGTAGCCAATTCTAAATCATGGGTCAGGTAATGCCTCTCATGGTTCTTCAGTTGCCTAAATGCATATGCTATAACTCTCCCATGCTGCATCAACACACATCCCAACCCCTGATGTGACGGATCACTATAAACCACAAATCCTTCATCACCAGAAGGAAGCACTAATACCTGGGCAGTAGTCAGTTTTTCTTTCAACAGCTGAAAAATTCTCTCACATTCCTCTGACTTCCTAAACTTCACATTCTTCCTAGTCAATTTAGTCAATGGTCCAGCAATCATAGAAATTTTTTGGATAAATCTCCTATAATAACCAGCCAACCCCAAAAAGCTTCTAATTTCAGTTACGCTCGTGGGTCTTTCCCAATTCAACAATTCTTTTACTTTCTATGGGTCAACTGTTATCCCCTCTTCTGACACAACATGCCCTAAGAAATATATTTCACTCAACCAAAACTCACACTTAGAGAACTTCGCATATAATTTCTCTCTCTAAAATCTCCAACACTATCTCTAAATGTTGCATATGCTCCTCTTCATTCTTGGAATATATCAAAATATCACCAATAAACACAATCATAAATCTGTCTAAGAGTGGTTTAAACACCCGATTCATAAGGTCCATAAATGCTGTAGAAGCATTAGTTAACCCAAATAGCATCACCAAGAACTCATGATGGCCATAGCGTGTCCTAAAAGTAGTCTTAGGCACGTCCCCCTCCTTTATCCTCAATTGATGATAACCCGATCTCAGATCTATCTTAGAAAACACTCTAGCTCCTTATAACTGAAGAACTATGAGTGGCTTGTGCATCCGGTTAGGTTAATGCACAGACTCTGGTATCTCTGGATTGAAACTGGCTGCCACGTCCTCGCTCAACTACTGATCCTTGACTTCTACCCCGCACACTCCCTAATTCAACCCTCTCTCCACCGATCTTCTCCCAACACTTTCAATGCCTACGTCAGCAGATTTCCCCGCTGGACAATCTGCAGCAACATATCTTCCCCACCACATACAAAGCATATCTAGGTAGGGCAATTCTGAGCCAGATGCATTGTCTTATTATCTCTAAAGCAGGCCATTAACTCTCGATCATACCTCAGATGACCATTTCTCATTTATGGCATACTTTTGTGGCATACTTACTTCTCTACTATAACTCTCAATTCTTATAGCTTGTCTCCCAAATCTAGGTGTCCCACCACTATTACTCTGAGCTACAAAAATAACAGATCCTGCTTACCTCTGACTTTACACTACAGTTCCTTGTGATAAGGAATGCCTCATCTGGGGTGGTCTCCCGCCCTGTACACCCATACTGCTACGACTTCTAGGTCCCTTAAACTTAGACCTCTTAAGCCAATCTCTCATACCTCTAAACTCCATCAAATCATTCTCAATCTGTAATGCTTTATCCACAAGTACAACAAAATTTCCTATGCCCATATAAGAGAATTTAGTCCGAATGTCATAGTGTAATCCGTCTAAAAATCTATTACATTTTCTCTCCTCTATATTCACTAATTCAAGTAGAAACCTTGACAGGGCTATGAATCTACTATCATATTCAACCACCGATAAATTTCTCTGTCTTAGATGAATAAAATCTCTCTTTTGTTGTGTCAGAAATGTATCTGGAAAATATTTCGCAAAGAACTCATCCTTAAACTTACTCCAGGTTAAAGGTTGTTCTACCCTTATACTTACCCTGGGCAAAATATCCTCCCACCATTGAGAAGCCTCACCCTCCAGCATAAATGAAGTAAAAACAACCTTCTATCTATATGTCACTGGTAAGACCTCAAAATATTTTTCGACATGTTTGATCCACTACTCAGCTTTTACCAGGTTTATAGATCCTCTAAAGGACTGGGGTTTAAACTTAAGAAATCTCACAAAATAATCACCTTGCATCTCATGTGCAAACACACATTCTCCCTTATGAACCTCTTGTCTCACCACATCAAGTTCTCTCCTACCCCTTTACTATAATCTTCTCTACAGATTATCAGCCCTTTTTTCAGCTGTAATCATCCTCTCTATAACACAATTAAGAGCTTCTCTCAATTCAGCCTTCCTAACCTCAGATTCTCTCTCAGCTTTACTAGTACCAGTTGCACTATCAATATGTTCCCTCGCGTGAACCACAAACTCAACTTCCTCTTCTGCTTCAGTTCTTCTAAAACTTGGGGGTCTACCATGTCCCATCTGATTTAGAACTCCACCTCTAGCTCTAGCATGTCTACATGTCATCCTCAGACTCTGTATTTAACATATAGTTTATTTAGATCTTTCACCTTTTTTAAGTTCTCATGTAGTTTACCGAATCTTAAAACCTAATGCTTTGATACCAAAATTGTAACGACCCATCTCGGGTTGGCCACCCCCAAGACAGTGTCGTCACATTTTTGAAAATCCCAGCACGACACATATATGCAACAATAATACTAACATAAATTTTTATTTTAATCATCAACCCTCAACATCGTAGTTACATCATTCTGATATCAACTTAAATATAATATACAACGTAAAATGCATGAATATTTACAAATAATATATTTATTTTTCATTTTCTCATTTGTCTGAGGATGTTAACATGTACGTGGCTTATAGAAATGATTTAGTCTGACTCTCAACCCACCAGACTAATTGTCCTGTCTGCTACTTGAAATCATTGTACAATGAGGGATGGGCTTCACAAGCTCAGTGAATTAAATTTACTAGAAGTATTCAATTTGTATAAATAGCCCTTTATATTTAATCATTTATCTCTCATGACTGGATAATAACATATAGTCTAACATTTAAATAATTTTTATCACATCATACTTCTATGTCCGTTTTTTCAGTGTAACTGTCTCTCTGTGAGACTCATTTATCTACAAATAAATGCATAATATCAACAACATTTCAGTAAAATATCAACATGTAAAACAGATGCAATGCATGAATTATTATTATTAGGGAACTTCTTCCCACATGTCGACATGTTTTTATCTTAGACCGGCCCCCTCCCGGTTCTTTTCTTTTCAGCATATACCCGCTGTTATTGTATTTATTTCTAGCATATATCGACTGTCACGGTTTTTCCCATTTCCCAGCATATACCGACTGTCACGGTTTTCTTTTATTTCCAGCATATACCAACTGTCACGGTTTTTCAATTAAACCAGCCCCCTCTCGGTTCTTTTATTTTATACACATGCATATGAGCAATAATATGAAATATGTATATGAACAATAATATAAAAATAACGTGAATTTAAATACTAAATTTAGCTATCTTGTCTTTCTTCAAATTCTACTTGATAATTTCATTAATTTCTTCTCCTCATATATCACATCAGTTCATTAATCATAACTCGTCAAAAATTTTATTTATCACCATTATTATTAAATCGACTTATTATTCTAATAATATTTATTTTCACATAATAATTTTCTACAGGTCCAAAATTCATTTCATATCTATCAATCAAATTTTTATCTACCACCAAAGCATAAGCTAATAATTTATTTTAATATTATCACTAGATATTTGATTTTTATTTGGATGACTTAAAGTAAATCTAACTCACCACGTAGCACTTAAAGCTACCTGTGGATCACCTCCTTGCCCTTTCTGCTCCTCTCAGAAATTTCCCCCGGTTACTGATCGTCAACACCTGACATAATATTTATATTAAATTTCTAATTTATTCTTCAATTCTCCATAATTTATACCCTTTGAAAATTCTTACTTTGAATTCCGGGAAATTTCATGAATGCTAAAAAAAATCAAAAATAAACATTACGTTATTACCTTATATTTTTCTGATAGCTTCCCATGACCCTCTATAAAATTTCCCCGTAAATCCCTTCAATATTTTGCTTTTTCAACCTTTCTTTCGGTCCCCAAGTGTTTAAAGAAATAGAGTAATTGAAGGAAAACTAAATGAAATTTGGTAAGTATAAATTATGTTTACGTATAAGTATGTATATATATATATATATATAAGTTTGATGCACAAAAATCTCAGCAGCTCACCAAAAGTTGCTTGCACCATCAGCAAGCCTAAACTCCCAAAACACTCCACATTTTGGCTATATGTCCAGCATGCAACCTCCCAAAATTAACTTGGCAGCAGGTGCTACCACCTGTTGCCACGTTTTGTTTTTTTTTTCTTTCTTCTAGATGTCTCTGGACGTCCCTGAATTTATTTATTTATTTTTTAAATTTGATTTTTTGTATTTAAATATATATATATATATTATTTTAACTCTATGTCATATTTATTAAAGTTCTCTGGACGTCCCTGAATTTATTTATTTATTTTTTAAATTTGATTTTTTGTATTTAAATATATATATATATATATATATATATATATATATATTATTTTAACTCTATGTCATATTTATTAAAGTTCTTCTTTACCCTTATTTTACAAATATGGGTATTACAGTTCATGACACTGTTCGTAGCACTGTTCTCAGGTACTGTTCAAGGCACAATTTTCGGGTGCTATTCACGGCACTATTTTTGAGTACGTTCACGGGCAGCCAAGAAAGTTTGATAAATAAATCTGTACGAAAAAAGAGTGAAAGAAGGCAGTAAAAAAAATAGAACATATGAAAAAAGGACAATAAAAAAAGCCTCAATATTAAAAAAACAGTAGTTAAAAAGAAGAAGAAGAGTTCAAGAAAAAGAAGAGTTCTCATCTCGATGTTGATGTTGTTGACCCATACATATTGATGTTGTTAACCTGATCCAACCTGTGTTGATGTTGTTTCATCCCAACTCAATGATTGCAACCCATTCTAGTCAAAGTGAAAGTTAATAAAAAAAATGAGACAAAAAGTCAAAGTTTTGTTAATCCAGTGTTCTAGGATCGTATCTCATTACGTGATACCGACGTGGTGACCTAATTACTTGTCATGGGTGTGGAGCCCCGATGTGTTGTCATGGGTTATTGTAATTAGGTTTGAGTTTATTTGTTTCAGATTGGATAAGGTTTGTTGTTGGTATGAGTTTTTTTTTAACAAGTTGGAGCATGTGTACGCTTCAGCTTGACGGGGTGTGTTGAGAGTCCTAATTAGGTTTCTTATTATGTGTCCCAGTACGTTTTTTAGTCTTACTTAGTTTATATCTGTCTTATCTAGTTGATGTCTCCTAGTCCCATTAGATTTAATATTCATAAGTTTATATATATGACTGTTGAATTGTATTAAGATCCATCAATAAGACAAAATTATTTTCAGTTCTTATTATCAACACTTCTCATGGGTAATTTATTTATAGGAGGTATAGTTGGTATAGGCTTAACAGCCAAAATAACTGGAGGAGTAATCTATTTAAGAACTTAATTAATATTCTAAGTTCTATTAGGCAACCTGAATTCATTCAATTTGTCTTCCTGTAATCGAGCTAGACCTATTGCCTCATGTAAAGTATTAGGCCTATGAGATAACACTTCTCTTCTGATATTAGGCTTTAAACCATAAATAAAACATATATTAAGGAATGATGGAGTTAAACCATGAATTCTATTTAATAAGGCCTCAAATTTTGCTTGATAATCCATAACAGAGTTAATCTGAGTAAGTTTGGCAAGAGAACCTTGAGGGTCATCAAATTCAGAAGGTCCAAACATGATTTTGATATCCTCCACAAACTGTGACCAAGATCTGAGTTGCTTGCTGTGAAACATCCATTGAAACCAGCTACTAGCAGCATCATCCAAGTTAAAAGAAAGCATATAAAATCTATGGGACATTGGAATATGATGAAACAGGAAGTATTGATCGATTTTGAAGAGCCAATCTGAAGGATCTCCTTCAAAATATCTTGGAAACTCAAGCTTAATTGATTTGAATGAGGTGTAAGTGTGAGTGGAAGGTGTTTGGGTTGGAGTTTCAGAAGATTCAGATCCTTCATTATCATGAACAGTTTTCTTATACTCTTCTTTGTCTACAATCAGCTGAGCTAATTGCTGTTGATTTGGAATTATCAGATTAAGTAGCACATCTCGTTGCTCTCGCTAAGATTCTTAAATAAAAGCAATCAATTGTTCATATGTGAAATCTTTAGAACGGGTAGCAGCAGCCATTGTTAATGTTTTTTAAGTGTTTGATGAAAGGTGGAAGAATAGAGAAGGATTCAAATGCAAAAGTGGTGGTGGTCTTTCAATGAAGCACCAATGTTACCTTTATTTCGAGCTCAAGGCAGACTCTAAGAAAAAAGGGAGAAGAAAAGGAATTTTGATTGAAAATACTCTCTGTGTTCATTGATTGATTGTGAAGAGTTTGTTATACATTCTCTAAGCCGGCTCAGTAGTTCCAGCACAACAATCAAATAACAAACTTCTACCACAACATTACAAAAATAACTAACTAACCAACCCTTAACAACTACTAGATTGATTAAGCTAATATCATTAATTAACAATTCTTTTAGTTATTTCCTCTATTGATTGAAGTCCTTTAGCTAAGCAAGACTTCTTCTAGCTCTGCCACTTCTTCTTAATTCTCCACTGGTTTCCTCATCTGTAGAAGTTATTTTAGCAACTCCAGTATTAGCCTTAGCTTCAGCCCAATCTTTCCCTTCTTCATTTGTAGCTGTCCTGACAATTTGAATTGTATCTTCTTCTTCTTATTCTTCTTCTTCTTCAGTTATAGCTCTAATAACCTCATTAGCCAACTCTAATAATTGTAGTATAATGGAAGCATCCTCAGATCAATATAATTCTTGCCCTTTGCATCCTCAAATCAATGAGAGAAGCCATGATGTCTCTAGGGTTGTATTTGCAAGGGCTCCATATTCTGCTTCAATGGATGAACATGCTACTGCCCTTTGCGTCTTTACACTTAAGGAGATAGGATTTACACCAAGAAAGCTGATATATGTTGATGTGGAGATTCGATCATCATAGTTGCCTGCCCAATCCACATCAAAGTATGTAATGAGTTCAAATCTAGATTTTTTTTCTGATGTTAATTCCATGAAAGATAGTTTGCTTTAAATAACGAAGAAGTCACTTTGCAGCTGTCCAATATGTCACTGTAGGCTTGTGCATAAATTGTGAAAGTTTATTTACTGAGAAAGAGATATCCAGGCGGGAGAGTAACAAGTATTGAAGGGCACCAATGACACTTCTAAAATCTGCACTATTGGTGGATGAAGTACCATCAACCAATTTAAGGGGTGTGCTGGTTGACAATGGTGTTAAGACATTTTAGCCCCAGTCATATTGGTTTTGGATAGTAGGTCTCGAATGTACTTGTGTTGAGATAAAAAAGATTCTAGATTTTGTTGAAATAACCTCTATTCCCAAGAAAAAATGAAGTTGCCTCATGTCCTTTAAAGAAAACCGATTGCCAAGTTGTGCAACAATCTCAGACACAAAGCATGTGTTATTACTAGCGATAACCAAATCATCCACATATACTAATAAATAGCATATAACAGAATTCTGACTATATATAAAAAGAACTGAGCCAGCTTTTGAATTCTGAAACCCAAGGCCCATAATTGCCAATTTAAGAGCTGAATACCAAGCTTTTGGGGCCTGTTTAAGGCCATAGATGACCTTACTTAACCTGCACACATGATTTGGCTTAGTGACAGCTTTGAATCCCGGTCATTGTATCATATACACTGTCTCAGTCAATTCACCATGCAAAAATGCATTGTTGACATCTAATTATCTTAAGGACCACTCCTGCATTACTGCCATTGTTAAGACAGTTCTAATGGTAGCTAGTTTCACAACCGGGATGAAAGTTTCTTTATAATCTAACCCTTCTCGTTGATTAAAACCATTAGCGACAAGCCTCGCTTTAAAGTGATCAACTGACCCATCTGATTTTTGTTTCATATGAAATACCCATTTGCACCCAACAGGATTGCAATTTTTGGGTGGGGAAACAAGGCCCCATATACCAAAATGCATGAGTGCAGTGAGTTCATCTGACATAGTTTATCTCCAGTGAGGTTCACGGAGTGCATGGCCCACCCAGGTTGGTTCTATGGTTGGTAGGAGTGGGTGTTTGGTCATAAATTGAATTGTTTGGGTTTATGAATGTTATTCATTGACAGAGTGGTCATTGTGTAGGTTCGGTGAGAAGGATGCAGAGATGGGTCAATTTGATGTTCATCTCGGACGATAATGTTTTCTAAGGCTTGAGTGGTGCGTGAATGTGAGTGAGAGGGCAAGTGTTCATGTGATTAAGAGGAATTACAGCATGAATTAGGGATTGCATATCTCGAAAATTAGAAGAAAATGAGTCAGAGCAGTTACCTGGAGATGATGCAAAAATGGTATTACCTCTTGTTGTTGTTGGTGGTGGTTCTGGTAGAAACAACAAAGTGATGAGTGGCACGATTGTCGTAGACGAAGGAGACCTAGTTGGTGCCTGTGTTTCGACCGAATGGAGATGAGGATGGATTTGACTTTCGTTAAACAGAACATGCCTAGATAGATAAAGTTTTTGGGCTTTTGGGTCAAGGCATTTGTACACATTATGGGTTGGGGAATAGCCCACAAACTGACATGGAGTTGCCTTGGGCTGCAACTTATTTGTGTTATAGGGCTTGGTGAGGGGGAAACATAAGCACCCAAATTTTTTGAGTTTAAGGTAGTTTAGTGGCTGATGAAATAATGCTTCAAAGGGTGATTTGTTATGCAGGAGGGGTGTTGGCTGTTTGTTTATGAGGTAGGTTGCCACTGAAAATGCATGAGGCCAATATGAAAGAGATAGAGATGCATCGTGTAAAAAGGTAAAGTCAGTTTCTACCAAATGACGATGACGGCGCTCGGATACACCATTTTGTTGTGGTGTGTGAGGAGCGGTGGTGTAATGATTTATTCCATGTATGGAAAAATATTTTTTAAAGCAACAAATTCACCACCATTATCCGAGTAGATACTTTTGATTTTTGATTGAAATCGATTTTCAACAAGATGTTTAAATTGAGGAAATATCGTGCTAATCCCGGATTTTGTTTCCATTGGAAAAAACCATATATATATTTTGTAAAATGATCAACCAAAATCAAATAATACCGTGAGCCATCAACTTCAATTATATTTGAGGGACTCTAAACATCAGTGTAAATTTGATCAAGTGGTGCATAGCTTTGAAAGCTGTTGGTCCGAAATGGTTGTTTGTGCGCTTTATTGATGGAATAAGAGGTACAAAGATGAGAACCATGTTCTTCTTTTATTATTGGAAGTGAAATTTTTTTAACTAGGTGATGAACGATTTTTTGAGTCGGATGTCCAAGACGTTTGTGCCACCCATCTATTGAGGTTCGTTCATGCACATTTGCAACCATTTTTGGAGAAGCTTTCACCAGTGATTCCGAGAGAGTGTAAACACCAATTTCACACGCACCTTTAAGTCGAACCGCCCCTATGATCTAGTCGTTAACAAGGATAAACAAGGGATGAAATTCAACCAAAACATTGTTTTGTGAGGTAAAGTGATGGACATAAATGAGATTTTTGCAGATATTAGGAACATAAAGAGTGTCATTTAAATGAAAAGTGTGCGTGGGTGATTTAAGAACCAGTGAACCAATGTGTGAGACATGTAAACCTGAACCATCACCTATGACAACTTTATCAGTGCCATTGTGTTTAGAGTGAACAGATAAACTGGCCAAATCACCAGTGATGTTGCGTGAAGCTCTGGAATCAATAATCCATTTTGTGTCCTTTGCAGGTGAAGTTGCAAAATAATTTGCAGTGGGCTCAGCAATATGCAGACGTGGGCAATATTTCACAATGTGGCCCAGTTCCTCACATATTTGGCACTTCAGGGTGTATTTGCGTTGTCAATTGGACTTTTTGTAATTATTTGGGCCTCCAGATTGACAATGAGAGCCCTGGTTAAAGTCTTGCCATGAAGAGCCACCATTTCGGTCAGACCCATTTTTGAAGTGTCTTTTGGAGTTTTGGCCTCCGAATGAGGACCCAGGTAGTCGATTGGAGTAGTTGGTGGACGCAACCAGTTGCTGAGTGGCGGTTTCAAGGCGGCGGAGGTAGGCATCATGCTCGACAAGAAGATCACGAAGTTCCTTGAACGCTAGTGGCCTTTCCCGTGCACGTATGGGTGCTGCGATTTCGCAAAAATCGCTTCCCAGTCCATTGATGATGTACAGGGTTAAATCATCATCTAAAATGGGATGATCAATGAGAGAGATTTCATCGGCAAGAGCCTTGATAGTGTGTAGGTATTCTTGAACCGTCTGGTTCCCTTTCTTATTCATTGTGAGCTCCTCCTTCAATTGCATTGTTTAGATGTTTTTGCAGCGAAAATAAATGGGGTGATTGTGGTGGTAGTAGATGCCAAAATGGCACTTAGGATAAGTTTGTCTTGTCTTATCCAGTGGGTCATAGGTGACGGTTCAAGTTTGCATGTCTCACACATTGGTTCACTGGTTCTCAAATCACCGACGCGCACTTTTCATTTAAATGACACTCTTTATGTTCTTAATATCTATAAAAATCTCATTTATGTCCATCACTTTACCTCACAAAACAATGTTTTGGTTAAATTTCATCCCTTGTTTTTCCTTGTTAAGGACCAGATCACGAGAGTGGTTCTACTTAAAGGTGCGTGTGAAAATGGTGTTTACACTCTCCTAGAATCACTGGTGAAAGCTTCTCTAAAAATGGTTGCAAATATGCATGAATGGACCTCAATAGATGGGTGGCACAAACGTCTTGGACATCCGTCTCAAAAAATCGTTCATCACCTTGTTAAAAAAATTTCACTTCCAATAATAAAAGAAGAACATGGTTCTCATCTTTATACCTCTTGTTCCATCAATAAAGCGCACAAACAACAATTTCGGACCAACAACTTTCAAAGCCATGCACCACTTGATCTAATTTACACTGATGTTTAGGGTCCCTCAAATATAATTGGCATAGATGGCTTGCGGTATTTTTTGATTTTGGTTGACCGTTTTACAAAATATATCTGGTTTTATCTAATGGAAACAAAATCCGGGGTTAGCATGATATTTCCTCAATTTAAACATCTTGTTAAAAATCGATTTCAATCAAAAATCAAAAGTATCTACTCGGATAATGGTGGTGAATTTGTTGCTTTAAAAAAATATTTTTCCATACATGGAATAAGTCATTACACCACTGCTCGTCACACACCACAACAAAATGGTGTATCCGAGCGCCGTCATCGTCATTTGGTAGAAACGGGCCTTACCCTTTTACATGATGCATCTTTATCTCTCTAATATTGGCCTCATGCTTTTTCAACGGTAGCCTACCTCATAAACAGACAGCCAACACCCCTCTTACATAACAAATCACCCTTTAAAGCATTATTTCATCAGCCACCAAACTACCTCAAACTCAAAAAATTCGGGTGCTTATGTTTCCCCCTCACCAAGCCCTATAACACAAATAAGTTGCAGCTCAAGGCAACTCCATATCTGTTTGTGGGCTATTCCCCAACCTAGAATGCGTAAAAATGCCTTGACCCAAAAGCCCAAAAACTCTATCTATCTAGACATGTTCTATTTGATGAAAGTCAAACCCATCTTCATCTCCATTCGATCGAAACACAGGCACTAGCTACGTCTCATTTGTCTGCGACAGTCGTGCCACTCATCACTCTGCCGTCTCTACAGGAACCACCACTAGCGACAACGAGAGGTAACACCATTTTTGCATCATCTCCAGGTAACTGCTCCAACTCCTCTTCTTCTAATTTTCAAGATATGAAATCCCTAAATTCATGCCCTAATTCCTCTCAATCACATGAACACTTGCCCTCTCACTTAAATTCACACACCACTCAAGCCTCAGAAAACACGATCATTCGAGATGAACATCAAATTGACCCACCTCTACATCCTTCTCACTGAACCCACATAATGACCACTCGGTCAATGAATAACATTTATAAACCCAAACAATTCAGTTATGTGACCAAACACCCATTCCCACCAACCATTGAACCAACCTGTGTGGGCCAAGCACTCCGTGAACCTCGCTGGAGACAAGCTATGTCAGATGAACTCACCGCACTCATGCGTCATGGTACATGGGACCGTGTTTCCCCACCGAAAAATTGCAATCCCGTTGGGTACAAATGGGTATTTCATGTGAAACAAAAATCAGATGGGTTAGTTGATCGCTTTAAAGCGAGGCTTATCGCTAATGGTTTTAATCAACGAGAAGGGTTATATTACAAAGAAACTTTCAGCCCGATTGTGAAACCAGCTACCATTAGAACTGTCTTGACAGTGGCTGTAATGCAGGGGTGGTCCTTAAGACAATTAGATGTCAACAATGCATTTTTGCATGGTGAATTGATTGAGACAGTATATATGATACAACCATCGGGATTCAAAGATATCACCAAGCCAAATCATGTGTGCAAGTTCCGTAAGGCCATCTATGGCCTTAAACAGGCCCCAAGATCTTGGTATTTAGCTATTAAATTGGCAATTATAGGCCTTGGGTTTCAAAATTCAAAAGTTAACTCATTTTTTTTTATATATAGTCAGAATTCTGTTATATGCTATTTATTAGTATATGTGGATGATTTGGTTATCACTAGTAATAACACATGCTTTGTGTCTGAGATGGTTGCACAACTTGGCAATCGGTTTTCTTTAAAGGACTTGGGGCAACTTCTTTTTTTCTTGGGAATGGAGGTTATTTCAATAAAAATATGGAATCTTTTTGTCTTAACATAAGTACATTTGAGACCTACTGTCCAAAACTAATATGACTGGTGATAAAGATGTCTCAACACCATTATCAACTAGCACACCCCTCAAATTGGTTAATGGTATTTCATCCACCAATAGTATAGATTTTAGAAGTGTCATTGGTGCCCTTCAATACTTGTCACTCACCCGCCCGGATATTTTTTTCTCAGTAAATAAACTTTCACAATTTATGCACAAGCCTACAATGACACATTAGACAGCTGCAAAGCAACTTCTTCGTTATTTAAAGCAAATTATCTGTCATGGAATTCACATCAGAAAAAAAATCCAAATTTGAACTCATTACATACTCTGATGCGGATTGGGCGGGCAACTATGATGATCGGATCTCCATATCAGCATATATCAGCTTTCTTGGTGTAAATTCTATCTCATGGAGTTCAAAGAAGCAAAGGGCAGTAACACGTTCATCCACTGAAGCAGAATATAGAGCCCTTGTAAATGCAGCCTCAGAGACATCATGGCTTCTCTCATTATTCAAATAACTTGGCCTGCCATTATCTCAAACTGCTATGTGATAATTTGGGTGCGACACATCTAAGTTTTAATCCTATCCAACACTCTCGAATGAAACATATTCAGATTGACCTTCATTTTGTTTGAGATATGGTTCAACGTGGAATCCTCAATGTTCATCATGTTAACACACAGGACCAGCTAGCTGATATTCTAATAAAAGCCCTCTCACGCCAAAGGACAAAAATTCTAAGAGACAATATTGGCTTAGCCGATGGCAGCTCCATCTTGCGGGGGCATATAACGGAGAATCCTCAAATCAAGCAACTAAAGTGACTGCAGATTCTTAGCCTCAATTCAAGGATGTAACAACTATTGTATTCTATGTTCATACTCTGTAATCGATAGCCTTAATTCTAGGATACTTACTTCGAATAGT
The DNA here is from genome assembly GCA_023935145.1 of Bretschneidera sinensis. Classification (NCBI taxonomy): domain Eukaryota; kingdom Viridiplantae; phylum Streptophyta; class Magnoliopsida; order Brassicales; family Akaniaceae; genus Bretschneidera; species Bretschneidera sinensis. Next base: position 28,316,152 of record CM043701.1, on the reverse strand, counting down.
CTTTGTAAGCGTGTATTTATTTCTATACAAACTCTTGTAATTATAGTGTAACATTTTTTCGAAATAGAGCAGTAATACAATGAGTGAAATTTTCAAACTTCATCAGACAACTTCTTTCTCCTCTTCTGTAACATCTTTAAAATTTTGTGTAACAGGTTACATGAAATGTGAAAGCTGACTGCTACCAGTTTTTATGAGGTCAGGTCAAAAGCCGACGAAAATCTAACCGTAGGGATTGCGCAGGTTACTTCGGGTAAATCCATCCAAGCTTAAGCTTGTTTAGCTACCCTGAAAAGTCCCGAGGTTCAAACTTTCAGATTCTTATGCTAAATCTTGGTTCTGTAAAAATATTTAGTGTTTATTACTGTCCTAGAAATTTGATCGAGTTAAACTACTTGCTATCTAATTTTCAAGTAGACAATATTCTGAATTGGTTGCTGTAGAAAACATCAATAATATAGACTGTTGTATCTAAATGTATACAATATGTTCACCCGTTCTTCATTATTTAGATAAGGAGATTTTTGCATAAAATACCCACTTTTTTTTTGCAATCCAAAAGTTAAGTCACAATTCATTACTCCCTCCTTCCCCAAAAAGAAATTTGAGGTTGCTAATTGCCATTTTAATGAAATGTGTGTGTGTGTGTTTTTTTTTTTTTTTGCAGTCCAAAAGTTTAGTCACAAGGTTAATCACAATTCATTACTCCCTTTTCCCAAAAAAAAAAAATTTGAGGTTGCCGATTGCCATTTTAATGAAATGCGCTAGATAGAGCAGTCCTTGACAACTGATGTCGTGAAGGTTTCTACTAGACTACTAGTATACCTTATTTTAGAATCTTATCCGATTAGCAGTGTCATCAATCAACGTTGCTTTGTTTTTTGTCTTTTCATTTTTCTTATTGAAATAAAAGGAGCCTATTATGATACAGGAATATCAAATTTACTAAAACTCCTGAAGAAGAAAAGGCAGATGAATTGCTTTTCTTTTTGTGTTCATGTTCTTTGAGACCTTGTTTTGAAGTCTTTCCCTCATACTAACATGTTATTGCACTATAGGGTGCAAGACCTTTGAAATTGTGGTTTTAGGTTCCTAAACACATTAATGACAATGAAGAAAGTTAGTAGGAATTGAGGTCTTTGTGTAGAGCATTTATTTTTGTGAATGAAGTATTAGAGAATTAATTACAACATATTTTCTTTACATTTTAAATTCTTGTAATCAGTTGTAATATCCCTGTAATTAGTTGTAATCCCCTAATTCTAAGATAGTTTCTTATTTTTGTGTTTTGAGTAACTCACGACAATGCCCAATTTTGTGTATATATATTCATTCCTAATCAATGGAAAAGTCAAGCCATTGTTTCTCAATATTTTTCTCTCTATTTCAACATGGTATCAAGAGCCTAATCTTCTTGGGCGTATTTTCTTCCTTTTTTTTTCCCACCAGTCTCCTCAATGGCTTCTGATGCGACTCCCTCTTCCACCAACGACCTTATCACCATCCAAAACTCCCAGGATCCTCAACATCTCATTCTTACAATCAATCTCTCCAATATCACCAAATTGTCATCCACCAATTATCTCACATGGAGCCTTCAAATCCAATCTCTTCTTGAAGGTTATGATCATCATCACTTCATTGATGTCACTCATACTCCACCACCATCCATCGTCACCGTCAATGGTGTTGCATCCCCAAATCCGGTATACACAACCTGGAAGCGTCAAGATCATCTCATATTTAGCGCTCTCCTTGGTGTTATCTCCGTTCCACAGCAACCGCTTATTGCCTGCACCACCACTTCCCTTGATGCCTGGCAAACCTTAGCTAATACCTGTGCTAAACCATCTTGTGGTCATATTAAACAATTGAAGGAACAATTAAAGCAGAGTAACAAGGGCTCAAAATCAATTAGTTAATATATGCAGGCGATAAAGACTCGTGTCGATGAACTTTTTCTTCTGGGGAAGCCAGTTGATGATGAGGATATTATTGATCGGGTTCTTGAAGGACTCAATGATGAGTACAAATCCATCATTGATGCAATTAATGCCCGTGGCACGTCAATTTTTTTTGCTGAACTCCATGAGAAACTTCTCAACAAATAAGCATCTCTTCAGACCGCTCAACCATCTTTTCTATCACTACCAGCAATGGCAAATCCCACAGCCTTCTGGAATCGTCCAAATTGGTGTCAACCAACCACCAATCCACAACAACCAGGCCCTAGCACTGCACTTTCTCCTCATGATCAACGCCAACCCAAACCTTATTTGGGTCGTTGTCAAGCATGTGGCATTCAAGGACACACTGCCAAACGATGCCCGATGTTTCGGCTTGTCACTAGTCAACAATTCCCGACACCTCACCCTCAAGGCTCTCAGGGATATCACCCCTCAACACCCTGGCAACCACGAGCCAATCATGCTGTTCTCAACACCAACACTACTCCTACTTGGCTGCTGGATGGTGGAGCATCTCGCCACGTTATGTCTGACTTGAGCAATCTCTCTCTTCATAGCCCGTATCAAGGATCTGATGATGTCATGATCGACGATGGATCGGCCCTCCACATCACCCATACCGGTTCTACCACCATACCTACTTCTTCTCTCATCTTTACTTTACAAAACATCCTTTGTATCCCTTCCATGAAAAAGAACTTAAGTTCGATTTATCAATTTTGTACTAATAATTGTGTTTCTATTGAATTATCTCCCTCTACTTTTCAGGTGAAGGATCTAAACATGGGGGCAATCCTTTTGATGGGTGAACCTAAGGATGGCGTATATGAGTGGCCGACCACATCCCTTTCAGTTACCTCTTCACCGTTGCTTGCATTTTCCAGTGTCCAGACCACTTCGTCCGAGTGGCACTCTAGACTAGGTCATCCATCATTTACTATTATGAAAAATATTGTTTCCAAGTTTTATTTACCATTGTCTAGTCCGTTATCCTCTTCCATACATTGTAATGACTGTTCATATAATAAAAGTCATAAAATTCCATCTTCTTCTTCTACCTTAACCTCATCCCATTCGCTTGAACTTCTCTTTTCTAATGTATGGAAATTTCTTGTTTATTCTGTTGATGGTTTTCAATACTATGTTATTTTTGTTGATCATTATACACGGTACATTTGGTATTATCCACTTAAACGGAAATCCCATGTGTATAATGTCTTTGTGCACCTCAAGGCATTAGTCGAAAACCAATTTAAACACCGAATTGTTACCCTCTATTCAGATAATGGTGACGAATATCAAGCCCTTGATAATATTCTCTTCACCAATGGTATATCCCATCTTACTACACCCCATACACCCGAACACAATGGTCTTTCCGAATGACATCATCGCCATATTGTTGAAACCGGTCTATCTCTTCTCACTCATGCATTGATGCCTCTAACTTATTGGACTTATGCCTTTGCCACTGTTGTATATAAGGGTGGCAATTCGGGTTGGTGGGTCGTGTCCGTGTCGTGTCGAATTTGGGGGTAACACTCAATGGGTCGACACAAACACGACACGATTATTAAACGGGTAACAGGACACAACATACTTAACCCGTTTAATAAACGGGTCGTGTTAGACTCGACACGACACGACACGGTTAACCCGTTTAATAAACGGGTTGTGTTAGACCCGACATAACAACACAACACGCCTAATTTTTCATAATCCGACACAACACGACACGATTAACCCGCCATGACTTGTTTATTACATAAGTAAATATAAGTTATCATCTAATCATTCATAATCCAAATTTCAACATATTCATGATCCAAATATACATTAAAAAAAAAAGTTCAATTAATAACATAAAAATTATCTTGTCAACTATCATCCATATTGGTTCAACCATAAGCAAAAAAAAAAAAAGAAAAAAAGAAACAATAACACCATAAGTTATAACTCATAAGCCATCCAATTACAAGTACACAATATTACAACATTAGCTAACCAAATTAGCAGCAGAACCCTCAGATGGAGATGCAAATGATTTATTTTCATTCTGATTCATATTCATATCCATTACATCAGAAGTAAGCTCCTCTATTGCTTTTGCGGCCATTTCTACAAAAAATAAAAGTAAAACAAATGTTAAAACAAGCAAGCCATGAGTCTTTGCAAATTTGAATATAATATAAGCAAAAAAACACTCAAAGAGAAATTAGAAATATAAAAAAAGATATTAGTACGGTCAGTTCAATAAGATTATTTGTGATTACTTCTTCATCAAGCACATCCATGCTATCACAAGCCTCAACAATAATGTCATCTTTATCCCCCATCGATCTACATGTAAAACAACATCAAACATAAGTAAGACTGTGGAGCTAAATAAATAAATAAATAAGTCATGCATTTCCAATTCCTCCCACCTAATTTAAGTCGATATGAGCAACCAAATGTCAATAATCTAATAACCAAGCAGTCAAATGTTAGTGCCAATATGGAAGGGCATATTGAAATAATAAGATCTCAAGAAGGCAATAAAAAGAGCAAGGAATAAATCTGTGGCTCAGCGGTGGATATAATTACAGGGGATGCCGTATGAAAAACTCCTTCACAACCATCAATTACAGGATAAAAAGATCCTTCTTCCAGTAAGTTTGCTTTGAGCAGATGAAGTCTCTCCTTAGCTCCATCAAGGGCAAGTAAGTGTTCTATTTTCTTTGGGTCATCTATATCATAATGTAAGCAGAACAAGTAAGTTGAACGTGAGAAGTACGTGGATGCTTTAATTAACTATGAAGCAAATTCAATCTCATTCAAACTGCTTTGCCTCAAAAAGAAAAAAATTACATGTTCTGCAATTGTTATGTATACACTGAAGCAGTGAATATATAGTGTCATGCCTAATCTGCAGCTGCATCTTATTTATACTAGTAATACCTCTTATACACTAATTGATGAGTTAGAAGAATTATGCCCCTACCTAAAACACAGCATATATTCATTCAAAATTCATAGAATATTATAAGGTTATATAACTATATAATCATTATTTTTACTCGAACAAAGTCACATTTGAAATGTTAAAACGAAATTCATAAGAAATATAAACAAAGTTCAATTGGTTTCATAGTAGCATACAATGTTATCTAAACATCACTGTTCAGTTACTAAAGCACAAGGCATATAAAACTCAATTTTAAAGCAAAGCTTTAACCCCCACTCACATCAATATCTGATGCATCATTAGCGGCTGTTTTTTTAACTGATTCTCGAAATGCCTCTGTCTTCTCATCTATTTCATCTAAAGTGTATGTTGCAATACAATTACAAAAGACAGTAAAATTAATTAAGCCAAATAAGCGGATCAATCTTAGCTAAACAATCATTTGCTAATAAAACAATTAGATGCTACTTATTATCATCTAAAAAAAGTATTCTCTCTTTGTTTCAGTGAAAAATAGATGGATATTTTTTGCTACAATTAGATGCTTGTTCTATCTAGTTTTGGCTATTAAGAAGTAATCGCCTACCTGATATTTTGCAATGCTTTACAATTTACATAAAATATTTCAAAAACTGAATCATAATTGCTAGCATTGGATACCTTTCCTCACTTTATTTTGAGCAAAAACATGAACTTTTTGCTTTAGAAAATCAAACTGAAACAAATGCTAGATAGCCATCAATCATATAGCCTTACATTTCGCTATTTACCCTCAAAATTTTATTTCCTTAAGTGATCGCATCATTATTCCAGCAAAAAGCCATAGTGAAGAAGAGAAAATTGCTTCCAGAAACAACAAAAGCAGTTTCAAAAACAAAGAGCCAAATACACCCAAAACTTTAGTTTTAAAAGAACGAACCATAAGTGACGTAACTAGCAGCAGCGGTAGTTCCTGTAAGGGCACCAATGAGTTCGTACTTGAGAAACCTCAACGATTTCCGCTGTGAAACCTTCGGAGCAACTAGTGGCGGTAGCGGAGGTGGAGGGAGATCAGAGATGCCTGATTGAGCGGAGGAGATGATGGGTTCTTTGACAGTGTAAACTATTTCAGAAAAAAGAAATCAAAGAATAACAAAAAGGGAGAAATTTATCGCTTGTTATATAAGTTTATCCAGAAGAAATCTAGTTAATGGAGAATTTATAAGGATAGTATTGCTATAAGAAAACTGCAAGACCATAATTTAAGAGCCGGAGACTAAAGCAAAGAGAACTCAACTTGGGTCACAAACAGTAGCTTTGACAGTGTAACCATGTTGAAGTAAGAGCTTTACAAGCCCTGATGCTACGAAACCAGAAGTTATCCAGGGGAAAAAAACAGTTAAGCAAAACTAATCAGACAGAGGCTCACTAGGCAAAAAGTTTTTGAGATTTGCGTGGCCACACGAAGAACTCTTTCTTTTTTAGTGTTGTTAATAAAAAAAGCGAAAGGTAAGGGCAAAGGGGATCGGTGACTGGACTGGTGCGGTGGCATGGTCGGCGACTGGATCGGTGCTGCGGCGTGGTCAGCGACCGGAGATCGAGAGAGAAATGGAGAGGCAGCACTCGATAGTGCAGAGTATATTTTGGCTTTTGGGTTTGTAAAATTAGTATTTAGGGTTTATATATATATATATATATATCAAGTTTTTTTTTTTAATTTAATAGATAAATTTTTTAAATTGGTCATAAATAGGTCATGGGTCATAATCGTGTCAACATGACTCATCAACCCACAACCCATTAATCGTGTCATAATCCTGTTATTTCGGGTTGACGGGTCAACCCGCGACACGACATGATTATTCCGTGTCATAATCGTGTCGACACGATTACGACACGAACCCGATTATACTCAAAGCTGTATATCTCATCAACCGTATGCCCATACCAACACTACATCTTTCATATCCTTTTGAAAAACTCTTTGAGACTCAACCCAACTACACTAAACTTCGGGTGTTCAGTTGCTTATGTTATCCGTGGCTTCGTCCTTATTCTCAACATAAACTTGACTCTCGTTCCACTCCTTGTGTTTTTCTTGGTTACTTTTCAACACAAAGTGCCTATATCTGTCTTGATCTATCCACTTCTAAAACATATATTTCTCATCATGTCAAATTTCTTAAAACATTTTTTCCCTTTACTACTCACCAATCCCATCTATCTCGTCCCACCCCAGAGATCATTTCCAAATGGCTTCCCCCAGTCCAAATTCTACCCATTTCAAGTGGCTCACTCAATACCCCTCCACAAAGGGATTCCTCGTGTCAACATCCGTCACAAAATGCCCAAACGGTCGACCACGCCTCCTCACCAGTCGACCACCGACCTCTGTCCACAGACCTCCCTTTACTTGGACCCAGTTCGGTTGACCGCCAAGAAACCACGGTTGACCGTTTATCACTAGAACCACACAATTCTAAGACCTCTTCTGCTTCAACCATAGCTCAACCCACCCATCAAAATACCCATCCCATGACCACTAGAGCGAAAAACAACATCCACAAACCTCTACCCAAGATGAATCTCACTGCTGTCCTTTCTCAACCTTCAGACATTGAGCCTTATACTGTTAACCAAGCCCTAAAAGATCCCAAATAGAGACAAGTTATGAATGATAAATTTGATGCTCTTGTTCGGAATGGAACCTGGGAGCTTGTTCCATCTATTTCTCTGCAGAATCTTGTTGGATGTAAGTAGGTTTTTCGTATGAAACGACTTCCTGATGGTTCTGTTGACAGGTACAAAGCCAGATTAGTTGCCAAAGGTTTTCATCAGCAACCTGGAGTGGATTATCATGACACCTTTAGTCCGGTTGTCAAGCTCACAACAATACGCCATGTTCTAAGCCTGGCAATCAGTAGAGGTTGGCAGTTGCGACAGTTGGATGTTAATAGTGCCTTCCTTCAGGGCCATCTTTTCGAAGCTGTCTACATGGCTCAGCCTCCGGGATTTGTTGACAGAGACAATCCAACACATGTATATAAATTAAAGAAAGCTATATATAGACTCAAGCAGGCCCCACGGGCTTAGTACCTTGAACTTCGCTAGTTCCTCATTGAGTCTGGGTTCACAAACTCTCATGCAGACACTTCTCTATTCATTCTCCACTCAGGTGACATTACTATATATCTACTTGTTTATGTGGATGACCTTATTATCACAGGTACCAACATCAATATTATTCAGCGCTACATTGACCTCCTGGCACAAGATTTTCAATCAAGGATCTTGGTGCCTTGTCTTATTTTCTCGGCATTGAGGTTCTCACAACTCTATCTGGTCTGTTGCTTACTCAAAAGCGCTACATCACTGATCTTCTTGCCTAGACAAAAATGTTTGGTGCAAAACCTGTTACTACACCACTTGTTACAGATGGAAATCTCACACTTCATTCAGCTACAGCTCTGGCTGACTACACAGAATATAGAACAATTGTTGGTAGTTTACAGTATCTTTGCCTCACTCGCCCAAACATAGCATATGCTGTTAACAAGCTTTCCCAATTCACGCATCGCCCGACATCTGAACATTGGAATGTTGCAAAACGACTGCTTCGATATTTGTGTGGCACATTGACTCATGGATTATTTCTTCATAAGGAAAATCCACTTTCTCTTTATGCCTTCTCAGATGCAGATTGGGCTGGTAACATAGACGACTATACCTCTACGAGTGCCCATATTGTATATCTTGGTCGTCATCCTATTTCTTTGTCATCCAAGAAACAGTGTACAATTGCTCGGTCATCAACAGAAACTGAGTATCGATCAGTTGCTGCTACTACTTCAGAAATAAATTGGATTTGCTCCCTTCTCACAGAGCTTGGTGTCACTCTTCCTACACTGTTTGTTATCTACTGTGACAATGTTGGTGCCACCTATCTCTGTTCTAATCCAGTCTTTCATTCGCGCATGAAACATGTGGCAATTGACTATCACTTTATTCGGGATCAAGTTCAATCAAGTGTTCTTCGTGTAACTCAGGTTTCCTCAGCAGATCAACTTGCCGACGCTCTTACAAAACCGCTTCCACAAAGCCGCTTCCAAGAATTAAGGGTCAAGATTGGCGTCTCCTCCGGAGCTCCATCTTGAGGGGGCATATTAGAGAATTAATTACAACAGATTTTCTTTACATTTTAAATTCTTGTAATTAGTTGTAATATCCCTGTAATTAGTTGTAATCACCTAATTCTAGGATAGTTTCCTATTTTTGTGTTTTGAGTAACTCATGGCAATGCCCAATTTTGTGTATTATATTCATTCCTAATCAATGGAAAATTCAAGCCATTGTTTCTCAATATTCCTCTCTCTATTTCAACATGAAGATCCTGGAACTAGAATTTCTTAAGTAACTGCATCTTATTTCAGTGATTTGCTTGAGCAATCTTGATACCTGGAAGTGATTCTTTGAACATCTATGTTTTTTTTACTCAGATCAACATATTGTGCTTGTAATCCATATAAAATGGTAAAAAATATATGAGATAGGAATAGTACAAATTCTGCTAGATATATCATGTTATATAGTTACAAAATGCAATCTACCTCTGTTGGTGCAACTTATTCCATTCAGATTGAATTGATTGTTTTCTGGCCATTTGGCCTGAATTGGGAAGCTGCAGGTTTTAGTGCTGATTTCCTCCTCCCTTAATGTGAAATTCAACTGGACTACTTGTCTCCTGAAGTTCTCTCCTTTACTTTTTCAACTTGTGTACACCCACTCAGCTCCAGCTGAAACCATTCAAGTCGAATTGTTTGCAGCTTGAGGCAGCATCATTCTCATCATGGGCATTTAGATCCAGCTTTGTTGCAAAGTAAGACAGTCCATATCCTTGTGAAAGTCTTTCATTCTCTACTTTAGCTGATTCTATCCTCTTGTTAGCTGGGTCTTCAAAATCGTCACTTGCATTCCTTCCCTTAAATCTTCCCTCAGAAAAGCTGCTGTTGCCATGCCCTTTCTCTCCTTGGAGGCTCACACTCATGGATAAATCACTGGAGTGTCTTTCTGCAGAAAAAAATCTATCCTTGCCTATTGAGGGAAGAAACATTCTGTTCTCTTTCTGGTCTTCTGACCACTTGAGCTCAGTTTTCGGTAGCATGGGTTCTTCAACAATTTCTTTTGGCTCCAACAGTGAATGACCATGATAAGGTCGCAAACCCATCCCATTGTTGTGTATTTCTTGGTCCTTTTGAGATCCTTCACAAGAGGTCAGACAACTGTCCATTGAACAATCAGTAGGCTGGGTTGCTCGTGTTTGCTGGGGGTGTAAACACTGCAGTTCTTTCAGTTCTGAGAATGTAGAATTTAGGCATTGAGTGGATACTTTGGATACCAGTTCTGAGAGTTGAACTTTGGCAGCTTCAAGCCCCACTGTACCCAAGTTCTGTCTTCCCAGAGTCTCCTGGGCTTTCTCCAAAACTGCCTGTAGATATTTTCCTTGAGCCTCTATGCGCAGCTGTAAGTGTCTCTGCACCTGGTTCAGTGCAAAACATTTTGTGAGAATATAACTAAATCATTTATCAACTTAAGAAGGACAGGAAGACAGAAACAATTGAACAAGGTGACAGTAAGAGATGGAATGTCAACACTTGACGAGCTCCCTCTAATTTTTTTTCATTCCGATCATTCATGGAATGTTATGAACCTGGGTCTATGCGAACCTTTGAAGATCGATTGACTACATACTTGAAATTTTAGATTTCTCATGCTCATAAAGTTCATGGCTTCATGCTCAATTATACATGAACAGTGTACATGCATAAACTGGATGCTGTGCATTGAACTCTATTTTGTTGCTTGAAAAAATTATTTTCTGTTGCAGTGTTTAAAGGCGGCTTTTTCTTGCAGAAATCTTGGGGAGTGGGTAATTTTGAACTATTTGCTTGTTTTTTCCGCATTTATTTACAAGATAATGTATGTCTGCAGTCAGTGAAGGTTATACTTGTGACTAACTGCTGGTATTACTTTCAATTTGTTGAAAATTACATACCTCAAGCTGCTCATGCAGCCTTCTCTGGACTTCAATTTGCATTTGTAGTGCTTCGTTTATACGTAAGCTTCTGGGTTCAAAGAAATATAATTGTTATAAGTGCAATGTCGTATTATAATTTAAAACTATAAAATGGAATATATATATATATATGTATATATATATATATATAAAATAAAAGCTTTTTATGTTCTTACTTGTTTGTTTGGGGCCCGATGCTTAAATTGCTCATATGAGTTCCGTTTGCTTCAGACATTTTATCTCCTGCCATGGAAACTGCACCTACATATACCATTGAGGTCAATTTTATTTTTCACAATAAATGCTTTCTGAGAAAAACATTCTTTGTAATTTTAGATTGCTGCTTAATGCTTGAAAATATTTGGAGAACCTAATGACATTTCCCTCTTACCAATTTTGTTGGTCCCGCTATTTGATTGTCCATGAAGATTCTTGCTGAGCCTGTACTTCTGTTAGCCAAATTGTCTGAGTTAGTAATTGGTTATGAACATTAAAAAACCTTTAAACACAGTTACAAATTATTTTTAAAAAACTGGTATAAAGTTAATATTTGCACTTTAGGCTCTTTTCATGGATTACGGCCAGCAGATAGCAATCATAATTTACCTGAAGGTGACTCTTGAGGTGGTATAAGGTAAGTCCTGGAATCCCCATAAGCTTCATAACCGTCTTTGGAGTAGCCTCTGCAACAGAAAGGTATAAATATTGAATTATTTGAATTCAATTAAATATTTTATTTCTGGAACTTTTTTTTTGTGTACTTACTGTCTGCTCCTCCAATTTGATTGACTGCTTCTATGAACCGCTCATGAAGATCGGGTGTCCATTTTAGTCTGGGCTTAGCATCAGTTGACAGGACAAGTCCGGAATCTTCTGGGCCATTCCCACCTTGAAGAAACAAGTGCCTTTCAGGAGGGATGGACATTCTTGAAGAAGAGTGGATGTTCTTTCCTTGATGCTGGTGGTGATGGTACATCTTTTATCTTCAAAAGATCCAATGTAAGTTTAGCCTGATGCAGAAGTACTAACAACCAAATTATTGTTGTCAGGATCAGCTTTGTTATTTTTTACCTGATGCCTTCTTATTTCCTTTATCCAACCTGCTACCCCTTGAAATTTGGAACTTGACTACGCTATATTCTTCCAATTATACACTCTTATAGAACTTTCCACTGCTGCTCTTACTTATCTCCGCTCTGGCCAATTCTCATAAACCAAAGGTGTGCTCAAGCATGGCTTTATAAAGAACATTGGGGGAGTGGGGAAACTAGTAAGGTATAGAATCTTGGAGTCTTGGACAGAGCCGAAGGAACACCTGACCCAATCCAAAATTCACAGTGACCCGAAAAGAGATGTGTCCCTCCTACTTTGTTAATTGTGGGGCCTGTCCTCTAACTACGCTTTCCATTCTCAGACTCTGCTACACCCATTTGAATTTCTGTGCACTACAACTTTCTGAAACACCTCACACCTTGCATAAGATACCGGAATTGATCCACAGAAAAAGTTTTTGTGTGTATTCGTATTTGTCCTTCTGGAAAAGGCAAGAATCTTATTCTCGGATTTTAGAGAAGAATTTTCTGACTTGGACGATGGGAATCCACAATTTCTTCTGTCTTGAGACCTTCAAAAGCTCACCCTTTCACCTTCATGGAAGATTCTTAAAAACTCTTATGTCGTTGTCCCTCACCTTGTTCTTGGAGTCATTTCTTTCAGTTGTCAATGCGACACAGTGAAACTAATGATTTTATAAATAAGGTTTAGTTGAATGTTATCTATATTAAAGGGTCAGATAGAGACACAGTAGAGCATTTTAACTGGTCATATTTGGAGAACGTAAATAGAAGATTCTTTTGACTGCAGCACCTAGGAACTTTGGAATTAGAATCATACAAGGAAAAGATAAAATAAAATGGTGGAGAGATGCTCAGCCTTGGACACCGTTTGGAGGCAAGGAATGGAATAAGGAATACATTCTGTTTTGTCTCCTTCAGTAAGTTTGGTACTTATTCAGTCTATACAGTATAAAATAGAAGGAAGAGGGGCCCATATCTTTTCCATTCTTCAATTGGCATAAGACAGCCGGCCCCGCCACGGCGAATCCTAAGTTCCTGGACCCCGTAAAAAGAAAGAAAAAGAAGAATTGTACTTGCTTCCATACTTGCATTTCATGAAAGAGATGACAGTCCTGGGCTGGAGATGACCACTTGCCTTGACCTTCACGTGCTTTGCAGAATCTTTGTATGAATCTATACACTTTTTGCTCTATCTGATTAGTTTTTTTTTATATATATAAATGACCTTGTTAAAAAGGTTTTTTAAGCATCTCTATATTTATGCAGACATGTAACTGAATGAATAAACAAATAGATGAACTCATGCATATTTTTCTTTGTGATTTTGCATTATTCTGCACATCAATTATGTGAAAATTGGAATTATAGATACATGCAAAGGAAAACTCATTCACTTTTGCATCTGAAAATTTGAAATCAACTACATTTGCTCCTTCAATTCTGTCTGCTTGTTGAATAAAGTAGACATATGCATGGCATGTTTTGTATTAATACCCTTTTTAGAAGGATTTCTTAAGCATATCTATATTTATACAGGTGTCAATGAATGAATGAAAAAATAGGTGAACTCATGCATATTGGTTTTTGTAAATTTGCATGAATCTGCATGCATTATGCAGAATTGGAATTGTACATGCAGTGAAAAAAACACTGATTCACTTGTTATCTGAAAATTTTAAAATCAACTACATCTTCTCCTGCAATCCTGTTTTCATTGTGAATAAAATAAACATACGCATGGCATATTTTCATACTAAAAAATGTGCATATCTGAAGTATTTGTCTTTCACTTTGCCTCTTCGACAAAAGCTATCCATGCGTACCACAGTCTGATAAAATGGTGGACTAAGTACACAAAATTTGATTTGTTTATCTTGATTTGCATTCCACAAGCTATGGATGTGTCAACTGCAAATTCATTCTGCATATGCTGCTCCATTGCATTGTGGTGAAGGATCTGGTTGTACTGATAACCAGGAATTATACTCTTACTTATTTAAAATGCAAAGAATAATATCTATACATGATCAACAGCTAATGCAGAATAAATTCATGTATCTTATCTAGGAAATCACGTAATCTACATCATAGAGAAATAAATTTTGTTGACAAACGAGGACATCTGATATGCAATATACGCATTAAACGAGTGCATGATGGATGTCTGAAACAAGCATTGGCATACTACATAGAAATTATAAGAGCTTGTTTCAAAGAAAATGAAAAAAAAAGTTGTAAATAAAATTCCTGTTCCTTGAACAATATCTTCAAATTACTTCCAATTGGCCTTTTTGCAAGATCAGTTGATTCTGATTTGTCATTATACTTTATGCAGTTTGGGAGAATCTATCGAAGCCTTTAGGTAAAGTATTAAAGCAAATTCCTAAATAGTTTGCTGGCATGTGGATAGGAATAAATTGCAGGAGAGGCATGATTGGGTACCCTGCAATTTATAACATCAGATTGCTTCTGGGATTAATGAATTATGATCATGTTATAAATCCCAATATATATAATGGATTGTGTGGGAATAATTGCGTAATTAATCTGTTGCCTTTGGAGTTAATGGTAATGTTGCTTAGAGTTAGAAGTGTTTAGCCTACTCTTATTTCATTGATGAATATTTTTTCCTTGATGAAATAAAATGTCTGATGTCATCTTGGAAACTGAAAGCATACTTTAATTCTGTTAATTTGATATTCTCTTGCGCTAACGTGTTAAAGATGTCAAATTGCCAACTAGATGAAACATGTTTATGTGATGTGCTAAAAGGCAAAGTCAGGATTTCCATTGTTTGTTCTTTCTTAGAGAGTAGTATTTATTTTGATATACTGGTTTGTTCGTTCTTAGAGAAAAGTAATTATTTCATGTACTTGAAGAAGCTTTCAAAAGAGAAACACATCACAAATGAGAATCATCTTAAGGACTATAGTCAATCATAAGCAAGAGACACGTGTGACATGTCAATTGGTTGCGATTTGTTGACCACACGAGATAGGGCATTGGGCTTCAAACAGAAAGTGAGAAATGACCACGGAATGCTATTCCTTTTGGAGAAAAGTTAGGCGAGGAAACAAAAGTTTTTAAAGATTCCATGGAATTGGAATGTAAGAATCTTAACTCAAACTAAAGCAAATGAGCCATATTCTCAAGACAAGAATCTGATTATTCCTCTCTACCCAAAGCCACAAAAAATGGGTTCCCACCCAGTTTTTTCCCCTTTAGCTAGTTTTTTTAGATGCCTTTCAACGTCCATGAAAGCAATGTCCTCAGAAGTTGAGCCACTTTACTTGAATATTGCCTTGTTTAGAGATTGCTCATGTTTTTATGAGATATATAACTAGCTTGAGTGTCATTCTTCCTGTTATTCTTTTAGTCTTGATTGGTTGATAACAACATCTGGTCTTGTGGCTCACTTCTGATCTAACCCTAGCTATCATTCTCATTTAGGCAGGGAAGTTAAACATTTTTAAGTTTTAATTTTTTTTCTTATTAGATAGTTAGAGGCATGAGTAATATAAAATAAGACAACGATCATTTCCATTTAAGAAATTAAATTGAGGCTAATCATGATAAGATTGAATATCATCGTGACAAATTTGAATTTAAATATTCTCTGATTGATGGTTTGACATTCAATCTCACCATGACTCCATTTCAATTCTCAAATGGAGAGGATTATGGTCCAAAATGTATGACAAATCAAACTGCGCTACTTTCAAATTTGTTAAAATGATTATAACATATCAAACTTTTTTAAAACTCATGTTTCACCTCAAAACATCAATTTCCACCATCAAACAGCCCAAAATGAATTTCTTTGAAGAATCAAAATTTTAATTGAATATTATTTTCATGATGACCAAGGTACTTTTAGTGATAAAATATCTCCAAGCGATTATGATAGGTTTAATGATTCTATTTATCAATTATTTATCCCAAAAAATTTTATAACACAAAATGTTAGGTTATTTGAATTCATTTTTTTTTTCTAAAATAAAAACAAAAAATGCAGTATCATTTTAATATTTAAAATAAAAAGTTTATTTTTATTTTTATTTTATGATGGTCTTTGATATTATTTTATTTGAGATGTTAGGCTATTTAATTTTATATAAAAAAACATATCACCAAATTTTCCATTTAAAATATTTAATTTAATTTTATGATTGTTTTTTATTTTCATCTATTTGAAGATGCGATAGACAATAATATCATAATATTTTTTTAAAATATAAAATATATGAAGTAAAATTTGTTTTATATCATTTAATAGAATATAAATCCATTTAAAATATACTTTTAACCATTTTTGAAAAAGAACGATGATAATTTTCTTTTTTTAAAAAGCCCTAAAAAATTCTTTGTTAAATATGTTTCATCCCTAATACCTCTATTTTTTAAAAAGTAACTCTATGATACCTAAGAGTACTTTGGTCATCACGAAAAGTATTATTCAGTTAAAATTTTGATTCTTCAAAGAAATTACTTTTGAGGTTGCTTGATGGTGGAAATTAATGTTTTGGGGTGAATTGTGGGTTTTAAAAAGGTTTGGTATGTTAGTGTCATTTCAACAAATTTAAAGATAATGCAGTGTAATTTCCCTAAATATATTTGTAATTGAGGACTAAAAGCTTAGATTCTGGTCCTTTTCATTCAAAGCAATGTTTGCCTTAAATCATTTAAGCAAACATGCTTTAAATAAAACCCAAACAACACCCGCGTAATCATGCAACTTGCAGCTTATAGTTGGGGCGCGCGGAAGCTTAACCTATGGACTTAACAACTTTTTTTTTGGATTTGTTTAATATAAGGGTTAAAAAATCAATGTTATCAATATCGCATCGGATAACGTTTCGATTTAGTTATTGAAATATAATGATTCAGCTTTGATTTGTTTCAATGTGTTGTTTTCGGATTTGATGATATTTTTTGTTGGGTGATTTCTCATATGTGGAGACCACAACAAATAAATTATAAAAAAAAAGAAGAAGAAGGGAACAAATATTTGAGTTGGAAGGTCATTTTGACATGTTGCTTACCAAGTTATTTTGGAACTTTAACTCATTAAGTGACTGTAGTTTCCAAGTGGTATTGGGAATTCAAAATCCTATTAAGGTGCCATATATTTCAAGGCATGATGGGTATTTATATACCTATAAGTCAGCAAATTTGAATGTATAGAAAAAGAAAAATAGAGTGTTTTGTTGACAAAACAAGGTAGCCACTTTGCTAACACAATCTAGTTGAGATCTGTGGTATGATTTTGACGAGATTTTGATACGTTGTTTTCAGCAAAGTGAAGAATATTTCTACCAGTTTTGATTATTGACTGGCTTCCTTGTTCGTGTGCTTAAACTATCCCACTTGATGAGCTCTTTCCTATAACTCTTGTTGTTATCTATTTTTTGGGGATGATATATTATTGTTATCCAAAAGATTAGTGCTCTTGATATATTGGTGATTGGTGATCTCTAACTCGGCTAGAAATATTTGTATTGTGTACCTCATTATTTTACATAGTGGAAATTTGATTCGATTATGTCCCATGGTTTTTCCCGAAAGAGTTTTCGCTTAAAATTTTTGGTGTTCTTGTGGGTTAATTTATTTAGCATTATTTTTTGTTATTATTATTGTGGTGATTTGTTTAATTAGTGGTTTGCTTTTGCATCCTATTTTAATCACACAAAGTGATAAGGATACATCTAACTAATGGGAGGTGGATCCTATTCAAGTTCCAATTGGTCTAGTTACAAGGGCTCGAGCTAAAAGGTTTAAAGAAACTCTCAATGGGCTGATTCAACATATTTGGGCTAAGAACCATTTTTAGGGGCCCAAGGATAATGTTATACGTGATTCATAAGGATGGGTTTCCATAATTCAAGCTCTAGAATAATATAGCAACTCAAGATTGTTAATTAAAATCTTAGTTTCCCAAAATTAGAGACTTACTCGTTTTGATTGGCTCATCAAGGAAATGGCTGGCTATAATTTTTCTTATTACCTTTTTTTTAATTGTTTCTTTATTAATTTAATTGTTGAATTGTAAGGCTTGCATGCCAATTTAGGTACTTTCCTTTTTTGGATTTTAGGTTACCAGAATTGAATTTAGGTTTGTTTCATATTCTTTAGTTTCCTTTTTCTAATTGGTTACGAATTCCTTAGTTTCTTTTTTCTAATTGGTTACGAATTCCTTAGTTTCTTTTTTCTAATTGGTTACAAATTCTTATGTATTTAAATAACTATTGGTTTTTTGGAATAAGACAATTCAGATTTGATTCATACTTTGTGAGAGAAAATTCTCTTTGGTTCTTTTAGAACTTCTGAACTTATCGGAGTTTCCGTGGCGTTCATCTTCGACTTATCAATCAATCCTTCCATAATTGATTGTGGCGTCTTCATTATACCAAGGTTCCTGCTTCAATATAAGCAACGGGTCACAGACTCACATAAATCTGCTTCTAAACGATCTTGTAAGCCTTCTTGATCCATCAAGTTCTTGGTTCTTGGCGTGGATCATATCATCTGGTATCAGAGTCTTCTAGTTGTAGGTTTGCTTATCGTTTGTTTTATTAAATAAAAAATGTGAAAAAAAAGAGGAGGAAATTTTTCAAAAAAAAAAGAATGAATTTCTACTTTAAAAAAAAAGTGTGTGATATTTAGATTCAATCCTTTCAATTCTTGTTTCAATTTCTCATCTTTGTTTTCTTTGTATTCTAGCCTTTAAATCCGAATTTCTTTGTGAGTTGTTGGTGAATTGTTGCTGGAAACTTTGATACTTGTTTGGTTAGTTTAAGAACCTGATGCTGGGCAGAATAATAGGCTAGTTTTCAACAGATAATTCACAGTGAAGAAAATACTACAAGAGAAAAAACCCTAGAAAAAACAGAAGAACAACTCTGAATGTTATTCAAAATTACGCAAATCAATAATAATGTTTACTAAACCCTAAAACCTTATTTATAAGGTCAAGCTAAAATAGGAAAATTAAATTAAGGTCGAATTTAAAGTAATTGTAAATAAAATAAAATGTTTCCTAAAAACTGAAAACTACCAAATTGAGGGCCTAAACGTTGTTTTTTGGCTTAAAAATGATGATGCTTAGGGCTGAATAAGTTTTTCCCGGAAGCCCGTTTCCAATCAAACTAGGGTCTTCGGAGCCTGATATGAGCCCGTGGCCCGTTCTAGGTAATCCATCTGCCAGTTTTGCGCTGATCTGCCAACTCTAGGTACCTCAGTGCCAACAACGTGCTATCTGACAACTCTGCATCATCTTACTCGGATCCTCCTGCATCAGTCGCCTCGGGTTGGAAAGAACTCGTCCTCGAGTTCACAATAGCTTCATCAGAATCCACAAAACAAGGACTCAGGCATTTCACATTAAATACATCAGAAGTTCTCAAATGACTGGGGAGGTGTAATCTGTAGGCGTTATCATTTATCTTTTATAGGATCTCACAGGGTCCAATCTTCTGCTCCTTAAGCTTATTATACTCTCCTACGGGAAAACAATCACGAGTTAATACTGCCCAAACAAAATCACCAACGTCAAAAAGTACCTGACGGTGATGACTGTCGCTCTGAGCCTTGTACTTGGCATTACTCTCGTGAATGGCCAGCTTCACCTGCTCATGGATAGATTCCTTTGTCAAGGTTTCTCTGTACATTATGCTTCCAATGTCAAAGGGAGTCAACCCTTTTTTAACTCCTTTCTTCAAGAGCATGATGGAGATGCAGAGTGTACGGGCACATTCAAGTGGTATGTCCCATCCATGGAATTCTAGAAGAGCAATATCTTCTTCAGCATCAAGTGATTTTATGTACTCATTGATTTCCTCAACTGGGAATGCTACAGGACCCATATCCTCACAACCACCATCATTCTCCATAAACATCTGTAATGACCCAATCTTGGATTTTATTTCCCCATGATGGTTGAATCCCTAATGCAAGCACTTAATCATAACTGTGGGGGGTACCTTAGAAAAGCTCTTCTCATAACCAAATAATGAGTGGCGCCCGCTCTTCGAATGATCCAATATGTAAGCAGCAACTTCCCTAAGTGCTCATCCTCCAACTCTCGTTCCTTTATTTAACCCTTCACTATTTGGTGACAATGGCAACCTCTGAGGGGCGTTCACTGCCAATGGTTCCTCATCAATTAGCTTAAAAACAGTAACAAATTTCTGGCCTGATGAATCCAGCATGAAATAAACTCCTCATGTACCCTCCTTGGACCTGACTAAGTAGTTCCCACTATCTAATCCTTCAAAAGTGGAATTCAGCATATCCAAAATCACTGATGGTAATTCAATCTTGGGACTAATGATGATTGGCTCCAAAGAGAAATGCCTATCAAGAGGCTTCCTTGGTACAATTTCTCGATTAACTTCATAAACTCTCCTATCGTTTTCTTCATAGGCATCATAGTGTCTCCTATTGTTCTCCCCAGGAGCATTGTAATTTTTTTTATCGTTCAATTTTGGGGACACAATGGACAATTCAAAATTCTTCTCAACTGGTCTAGCCCGAACTTTTGCAGATTTTCGGACCAACAAATGCAACGCTGCATTATTGTGTTTACTGATGTCATCAATAAGCCTCTGATCCTCCAATCGCTCCCCATCATAAACAACTTCCTGCTCATCAAGATCAACAAATTCTTTTGTCCTCCTTGCAATATTTTGTTTCACATACCCAACATCTCCATCTTCATCATCGTCATACACAGGCTCTCCAATCTCCTCAGTTTCGTTTACCATGTCATCTTCAATTAGGAGATTTTTGCCCTTCTGACTAGCAGGCTTCCTGCACTCAGTCGATTTATGTCCCTGTTCACCATATCTGAAACATCTAATATTTGAGCTATGGTTACCTTGGAGTGGCTGCTGGGTAGGATAGAATTCTTGAGGGCGAATTGACCAACTGCTTTGGTTCATTGGCCTTCTGTTTTGCTGTTTTTCCACCGCAAGTGCACGCTGGTATGCTTCAGAAACGGTCTACAGCGAGTGAAGGCTGAGGACGTCCTGCAGGGGCTGCCGTAATCCCCCCAAATACCGTGCTACCATCTGCTCCTCTATCTCGAATAAATCATTCCAGGCTATCAATTGATAGAACTCCTCCGTGTAATCATCAACTGATCTCGTGCCTTACCTCAACAGATGAAGTCGCTGAAACAGGGTTTGAGTGTAGCTGAAAGGAAGGAAGTGACCCTTCATCTTCTTCTTTATCGTCTCCCAATCTGTGATCTTGGCCTTGCCCTGCCGGTCACGTGAGTGCCTCAACTGCTCCCACCACGCAGATGCTCTGCCTTTGAGTTTGATGGCGACCAATTTTACTTTGACACGATATTGGATTTCCTTATACTCGAAAATACGCTCTACTTCATTCAACCAATCAACGAAACCTTCGGCCTGTAACGTACCAAAAAACTCGGGCAGATCCACTCTGAATCCGAGGTCTCTATAATGATCCTCCCGACCACGGTGCTCCTTGAATCGACCAAGACTGTGATACGGGTTTTCGAAACTGGAATCGAAATCGTGATCTTCCGTCTCACGATCACCGAAATTCCGCACTGCTAGACGCTGGGTTAACTCTGTGACTTGCCTCTGTAAATCCTCAATCATCGCATCCTGAACGTTACGATCATGGTGTGGGGCTTCTTCGTTCGGAACCTGTCCGCAACGACCACGACTACTAGCCATGGAAACTGATGAAATTTCACCCTAAGAAGATGCTGAAGCTCTGATACCAACTGACGCCGGACAAAATAACGATTATTTTACAAGCTAGTTTTCAATAGATAATTCACAGGGAAGAAAAATACCACAAGAGAAAAAACCCTAAAAAAAACAGAGGAACAACTCTAAATTTTATTCAAAATTATGCAAATCAATAATAATGTTTACTAAACCCTAAAACCTTATTTATAAGGTCAAGCTAAAATAAGGAAATTAAATTAAGGCCGAATTTAAAGTAATTTTAAATAAAATAAAAAGTTTCCTAAAAATAGTAATTGCAAATAAAATAAAAAGTTTCCTAAAAACTGAAAATTGCAAATTTGAAGGCCTATAACAAAATCAACGGCAGTCAACCGTTCTAGGTAGTCCACCTGCCATTTTTGAGCTAATCTGCCAACTCAAGGTATCTAAGTGCCAACAACGTGTTATCTGACAACTCAGCATCATCTGACTCAGATTCTCCTACACCAGAACCTATAGAGGATTATTACGAGTGAAAAAAGGCAAGAGTGGTTAGCATATAAGAGGGTAAAAGCCAATCTGATTTTGTGTAAAAACACAAGTGAAATTGAGTGACTCATTCTTTGAGTGAAACACGTGAGGGAGTGTGTGAGGTCCTTTTTTTTTTTCTTTCTAATTTTGTTTTTGCAGCAAACATGTCAGACAACAAGAACAAAAATAATTCCAGAGATACATCAGGAGAGGGTGATGCGAAGTTGCTCATGAAGGCTTTAATGGGTGAGATGAGGAGAGTATTGAGAACAGAGATGGAACAAGTTTATAAGCGGATAGATCGGGTAGAAAATGCACGTGTGGGGCAACAACAAAATGCTCCTAATGTGCGTAGGAGGGAGAGAGAGTTGAAGATGAAGAGTATTATGGGAATGGATTTGATGAAGAAAATGATCGGGAATCGGTTGTTAGCCATGGGAGATTTGGTGGTCGAGGTAGAGAAGCTAGGAATCAGGAAGATAATAACTTAGGTAGTATTAAGATGAAGATTCCATCGTTTCAAGGCAAAAACGAACCTGAAGCTTACATTGAGTGGGAGAAGAAGATAGAATTGATATTTGATTGTCATAATTATTCCGAGCTTAAAAAGGTGAAACTTGCAACCATTGAATTTTTTGACTATGTGATTTTTGGTGGGATCAACTAGTGTTAAACAGGAGGAGAAATAGAGAGCGTCCAATAGAGACTTAGAATGAGATGAAAACCGTAATGAGGAAACGGTTTGTTCCAAGCCATTATTACCGTGAGTTGTACCAAAAATTTCAAAGTCTTACACAAGGTAGTCGGAGTGTGGAGGATTATTATAAAGAGATGGAAGTAACTATGATCCGAGCAAATGTAGAGGAGGACCGAGAGGCTACTATGGCTAGGTTCTTGGCCGGTTTGAACCGAAAAATTGCTAATTCGGTGGAATTGTAATGTTATGTGGAGTTGGAAGATATGGTGCACATGGCTATCAAAATTGAGAACCAACTTAAGAGGAGAGGCAACACTACACGGTAAAACCCTAACTCAGGTTCATCTTGGAGGCTGAATTTTGTGAAGAGAGAGGAAAGGCAAGCCACGACCAAGCCTAAAACCGAGCATAATCAAGAAAGTACCAGCCCTGGAAATCAAGGTAAAACTGATTCTTCCACCACTAGAAATCGTGATATTAAGTGTTTTAAATGCCAAGGCAGGGGTCACATAGCAAACCAATATCCGAACAAAAGAGTTATGGTATTGCGAGATAATGGTGAAATTGAAACCGAGGGTGAATAAGATACCGAATCTATGCCACCATTGGAGGATGCAAGTGATAAGGAATACACTACCCAAGGAGAATTGTTGGTTGCAATGAGAGCTCTAAGTGTGCAAATCAAAGAAGATAACGAAGTATAGCGAGAAAACATCTTTTATACTAGATGCCACGTGCAAAACAAGGTGTGTAGTGTGATTATTGATGGAGGTAGTTTACTAACGTTGCTAGCACTACAATGGTTGATAAATTAGGGATACCAACAATTAAACATCCTCGGCCTTACAAGTTACAGTAGCTCAATGATAGTGGTGAAGTGAGGGTGAACAAACAGGTGTTAGTTTCCTTCAGGATTGGAAAATATGAAGATGAAGTTTTGTGTGATGTAGTTCTGATGCAAGCTTGACACTTGTTACTAGGCCGACCATGGCAATTCGATCGGCGTGTTAAACATGATGGTTTCACTAACAAATATTCGTTTGTAAGCAATTAAAGAACAATCACTCTAGTTCCTTTGACACCAAAGCAAGTTTATGAAGATCAAGTGAGGTTACAAAAAAGAGAGTGAGAAAAAGAGAACAAGTGAAAATCAGAAAGAGAAAATGAGAGAGGCCGGGAAAATTGAGAGAGAAAATAAGAGAGCTGATTCGGCCATTGAGAGAAAAACAAATTTCTATGCAAGAGCGGGTGAAATAAAAATAGTAATGTTTTAAAATCAGCCAATGATTGTACTTTTGTACAAAAAGCCTTAAACACTAACCAATTTGACTCATCTTTGCCTAGTTCTATTGTTTCTCTTTTGCAGGAGTTTGATGATATCTTTCCCGATGAGATTCCACCTGGCTTACTGTAACGACCCATCCCAGGTTGGCCACCCCTGGACGGTGTCATCACATTTTGAAAATCCAAGCACGACACATATATGCAACAATAAATATAATACTACCAGATTTTTTTTTTTGTTTAACAGGAGAGGTAAACATGTCTGATATTCACTTAAACATAAAATACATAAATGCATGAATATTTACAATAAAATTTTTATAAATCTTTAACTCGATTGTCTGAGGAAATTAACACGTGCTTGGCTTACAGAAAAGATCTCGACTGATTCTCAACCCACCAGACTATTTATCTTGACTGCTACCTGAAATTATTGAACAGTGAGGAGTAAGTTTCACAAGCTCAGCGAATTAAATTTACTAAAAGTATTCCAAATTCCATCAATAATCCTTTAATATTAAAAATTATTTTTCGCATAACCTGATGACAACTTTCTACTATCAATCTCTTCTTCTCAATCATTGGTTCACCTTAAGACTATCAATTATTTCATAATTACCTCGTAATGAGGTTCATATCAAAAAGTCCATCATTTAGATAAGTCTTATCACTGTCTTTTTATATGAAACTCAACCTTCTATAATTAAATTCACAAAAAGTATCACATCTCAACATCTCGAAAATCTCATCATTATAGCTGTCTCTTTTTATGAGACCCAACCATTTATAATTTAATTCACAATTAATATACCACAACTCAGCATCTCAAATAATGCAATGATAATTAAAACAGATGCAGATGCATGAATGATTATGATGGGAACGTCTTCC
Organism: Bretschneidera sinensis; assembly: GCA_023935145.1. Taxonomy (NCBI): domain Eukaryota; kingdom Viridiplantae; phylum Streptophyta; class Magnoliopsida; order Brassicales; family Akaniaceae; genus Bretschneidera; species Bretschneidera sinensis. Next base: position 28,291,003 of record CM043701.1, on the reverse strand, counting down.
CACCTGTCGACAGGTTATTATAATCTTAGACCGGTTGCCCTCTCGGTTAATTCCAGCATATACCGACTGTCACGGTTTTCACTTTCATCCCAGCATATACCGGCTGTCACGGTTTTTATTTTTCATCCCAGCATATACCGGCTGTCACGGTTATTTCATTAGACCGGCTGCCTTCCCGGTTCTTTCGGTTATATTATTTAATGCATATGTACATGACCAATGATATGAAACAGTAATATAAACAGTAATATAAAAACAATATAAAGATTCAAACTACTTAATTTGACTATCCTAATTATCCACAAATTTTATCTAACAAAGTTTCTTTAAAATTTCTTACATCCAATCATCCAGATTTTTATTCAAATTATAAAAATTCCACAAGATTCTTCTCTACCCAAATCACATCAAATAATTCATTAAAGTCTATCCAGATCCACTAAATTTCATCTCAACTTGTCCATCAGAATTTGTCGAAATCCACTAAAATTCATCTTAAATCATCCATAAAAATTTAACAAGATCCACTAAAATTCATCTCGTCATAATTCATATTAAAACATCTATATATCTCATCAATAATTTATTTATTGCTTTTATCCTCAAATAAACTTATGATTTTCAAAAATATCATTTCTCACCAAAATATTTCTACCTGGTCAAATTTCCTATCATACCCATAAATCAATTTTTCATCTATCACCCTAGCATACTTTAATAATTAATTTTAATAATATCACCAAATAATTGATTTTTATTTAGACTACTAAGAGTAAATCCAACTCACCACGTAGTACTTTAAAGCTACTCGTGGGCCACCTCTTTGCCTTTCCCGATCTTCCTCGAATTTTCTCCTGATTGTTGACTACCAACACCTGACATAATATTGGAATTTAAATTTCTTATTATTTCTTCTTTTCTCCATAAACTACACAGTTTGAAAATTTTCTATTTTAACCTCCGAAACTTTCATAAATGATAAAATAACATTACCTTATTACCTTCTGCTATTTTGATAGCTTCCCGAAATATTTTCGAAAATACTTTCAAAAATTTTGTTCCTTCTACCTTTCTTTAAACTCTCAAAGTGTTTTAAGAACACAGATGAATTATTTGAAACTATAGAAAAATTCTTCGTGCAATTACACAACTTAAAGCTCATATTTATAGGGGAGCTCGGCTGAAAATCAGCAGCCCCCCTCTCTCCCTCAAATCCTCCATAGATAGCATTTTAATACAAAAGAAAAAAAAAACATCATGATTAGAAAACATAATCATTATATTGTTTTTCTTTTTCTTTTTTTCTTTTTTTTTTTTTATTCTCCACTTCCACACTAAACAACAAAAACCAAGATAAAATAATTCCACCCAAAAATTGCTTTCTTGGTGGCTGCCCCGAGTACTGTTCAAAGTTGACTTTTTTTTTTTTTTTTTAACCTTGGTCTCCAGAAATCTTCATTCAGCCATTCAGGGATTTAACTCTTTGTCATATTGATAAAAATATACACTTACCCAACTTTTTAAAATACGGATATTACAATTCTACCCACCTTAAAAAAATTTCGTCCCCGAAATTTCCTTGTTGAAATCAAGTAAAGAGTTGGGGATAATCCTTCCTCATTATTGCTTCATGTTCCCACGTGATTTCTTCAATATCTTTATTGCGCCATAATACTTGAATCAAAGGAATAACTTTATTGCGTAAGACTTGCTCTTTTCTGTCTAGGATTCTGACTAGGGCTAGCATAATAGTCAAGTCCTTCTGAATTTCTATCGCTTGATTCGTGATATCATGGGACTCATCGTGCAAGTACTTCCTCAGTAGTGACACATGAAAAACATTATGTAATTGCCTTAATTCCATAGGCAAATTCAAACGATATGCTACGGGTCCAATTCTTTCGATCACCTTATAGGGCCCCATAAATCTCGGGCTCAACTTTCCCTTCTTCTTAAATCTCAACACTCCCTTCCACGGAGATATCTTCAAGAATACCCAATCACCAACTTGGAATTCAAGAGGTCGTCTTCTTTTGTCAACATATCCTTTCTGTCTGCTATGAGCTGCTCTGAGATTCTCCCTAACCAGTTTGATTCTTTCAGTAGTCAAGTCTATCATTTCTGGGCCATATATCTTTCTCTCTCCAACTTCTTCCCAGCATACTGGAGTTCTACACCTCCTTCCATACAAAGCTTCGAAGGGTGCCATCCCAATACTAGTTTGATACTGATTATTGTATGCAAACTCTATCAAAGGCAAGTAAGCATCCCAGCTTACTGAGAAGCTCAATACACTTGCCCTCAGCATATCTTCTAGTATTCTGATGATTCTCTCTGTCTGTCTATCTGTTTGTGGGTGAAAAGCTGTACTAAACTATAATTGCGTACCCATAGCTTCTTGAAAACCCCTCCAAAATCTAGAAGTAAATCTAGAATCTCTATCAGACACAATAGTTAAGGGCACTCCATGTAATTTCACTATCTCTGCCACATACAACTCAGCCAACTTTTCTGGACTCCAGGTAGTTTTAATAGGAAGAAAATGTGAAGATTTAGAAAGTCTATCCACTATAACCCACACAGCATCATACCCTCTCTGGGTACGGGGAAAACCATAGACAAAATCCATACTTACATTTTCCCATGGCCACTCAGGTATCGGAAGAGGTTGTAATAAACCTGCAGGATGCCTATTATCAGATTTTACCTGTTGACAAGTCAAACATTTAGCAATGTATTCTGCTACATCCCTCTTCATCCCTGACCACCAATAATTCTGTTTTAGCCCCCTGTACATCTTATTATTTCCCGGGTGCATGGAATATATCGAATCATGAGCCTCCTTTAGTATTTCTTTTCTCATCTCTTCATCATTGGGAACACAAATTCTTTGTCCCGATACTACCATACCATCATCTCTGATTCTAAACTCGGTCGGCTTCCCGCTCAACACTTCCTGCCTGATTTTCTCTATTCCCTCATCTTTACTCTGTAGCTGTAATAAACGATCAATAATAGGAGATTGAACTACCATATTTGCCATCAATGCTCCTTTATCATTGACACTCAATTGCATCCTCATTTCTCTTAATTCTATCATCAAGCTAGTATCATGACTCCCAAAAGCAGCTAATCTCCCTGTAGCTTTTCTACTCAATGCATCTGCTACTACATTAGCCTTTCCTGGATGATAATGAATTGTACAATCATAATCACAAATTAATTCCATCCACCTCCTCTGCCTTAAATTCAACTCCTTCTGGGTTGGTAAATGCGTCAAACTTTTATGATCAGTAAAAATTTCACACTTGGCTCCATATAAATGGTGTCTCCAAATCTTCAAAGCAAAGACTATGGCAGCCAATTCTAAATCATGAGTCAGGTAATTTCTCTCATGATTCTTCAGTTGCCTAGATGCATAAGCTATAACTTTCCCATGTTGCATCAACACACATCCTAACCCCTGATGCGACGCATCACTATAAACCACAAATCCTTCATCACCAGATGGAAGCACTAATACTAGGGCAGTAGTTAGTTTTTCTTTCAACAGTTGAAAACTTCTCTCACACTCCTCTGACCACTTAAACTTTTCATCTTTCCTGGTCAATGTAGTCAAAGGTCTAGCAATCATAGAAAAATTTTGAATAAATCTCCTATAATAACCAGCCAATCCCAAAAAGCTTCTAATTTCAGTTACATTCGTGGGTCTCTCCCAAGTCAACACTGCTTCTACTTTTTGTGGGTCAACTGCTATTCCATCTCCCGACACAATATGCCCCAAGAAGGATATTTCATTCAACCAAAACTCACATTTAGGAAATTTCGCATATAATTTCTCCTTCCTCAGAATCTCCAACACTATCTCCAAATGTCGCATATACTCCTCTTCATTCTTAGAATATACTAAAATATCATCAATAAACACAATTACAAATCTGTCCAAGAATGTTTTAAACACCCGGTTCATAAGATCCATAAATGCCGCAGGAGCATTAGTCAACCCAAAAGGCATCACTAAGAACTCATAATGACCATAACGTGTCCTAAAAGCAGTTTTAGGTACGTCCCCCTCTTTTATCCTCAATTGATGATATCCCGACCTCAAGTCTATCTTAGAGAACACTCTAGCTCCTTGTAATTGCTCGAATAGGTCATCTATCCTGGGTAAAGGATATCTATTTTTGATTGTGATCTTATTTAATTGTCTATAATCAACACACAACCTCAATGTCCCATCCTTCTTCTTGACAAATAACACAGGGGCTCCCCAGGGTGATGTACTAGGTTGGATAAACTGTTTATCTAGCAACTCCTGAAGCTGAACTTTCAACTCTCTCAATTCAGCTGGTGCCATTCTATAGGGTGCTATGGATATAGGTGCTGATCCTGGAATCACTTCAATAGAAAATTCGATCTCTCTATTGGAAGGCAATCCAGACAACTCCTCAGGGAATACATCAGAAAAATCTTTTACCACAGAGATTTCTTCTAACTGTCTACCCTCTTTGCTAGAATCCACCACATATACTAAATACCCCTCACAACCCTTCCTCAACCATTTACTAGCAGTTAAGGCAGAAATTAGACAATTAACAAGTATTTTACGTTCTCCCTGAAAATTAAACTTCTCCTGCCCGGGTATCCTGAACACCACATTTTTCTTAAAACAATCTACCCATGCATGACATGCAGATAGCCAATTCATCCCTAGAATCACATCAAAATCTGTCACATCTAAAGGCAATAAATCAACCTCAAATTCTCGGTCAGCAATATTAATCACACAACTTTGATAAATTGTTCTGATAATAACCCTATCTCCAGTAGGAACCTCAACAATAATGGCATGCATCAAAGGACTAGCACTGACATCAATAGACTTCATATAACTACTAGATGCAAAAGAATGGGTTGCACCAGGATCAATCAATAATCTAGCAGCCCTACCAAGGATAGATATCATACCCATAACAACATCAGGAGTGGCTTGTGCATCCTGCTGGGTCAATGCATAGACTCTGCCATCTCTGGAATAAATCTGACTGACACGTCCTCGCTCTGCTACAGATCCTCGACCTCTGCCCCGAACACTTCCTGATCCGCTGCTTCTCTCCATCGGTCTTCTCCCGACACTTCCAATGCTTGCTTCAACTGACTTCCCCGCTAGACAATCTGCAGCAACATGTCCTCCCTCACCACATACAAAGCATATCTGTGTAGGGCAGTTCCGAGATAAATGCCCCATCTGATTACATTTAAAGCAAACCCTTGACTCCCGATCATAAATCAGATTTCCACTTCCCCTTGGCGGCATATTCATTCCTCTACCATAACTCCCAATCCCCATAGCCTGTCTCCCAAATCGAGGGGTCCCACTGGTATTACTCTGAGCTACTGAAGTAACAGATCTTGCTTGCCTCTGAGTCTGCCCTACCGTTCCTTGTGACAAAGAACGCCCCCTCTGGGGTGGTCTCCCACCCTGTACAGCCATACTGCTACCACCTCTAGATCCCTCAAATCTAGTTCTCTTTAACCAATCCCTCCTACCTTTAAACTCTATTAAATCTCTCTCAATCTGCAATGCTTTATCTACCAGTACAGCATAATTTCCTATGCCCATGTAAGAGAGTTTAAAACGAATTTCATAGTGTAATCCGTCTAAAAATCTCTTGCATTTTCTTTCCTCCGTATTCACGAACTCGGGTACAAATCTTGACAGGGCTACAAATTTACTATCATATTCAACCACCGACAAATTTCCCTGTTTTAGGTGGATAAATTCTCTTTCTTGTTGTGCCCGAAAAGAATCTGGAAAATACTTCGCAAAGAATTCATCCTTAAATTTATTCCAAGTCAAAGGTTGATCTATTCGTGTACTCATTCTGGGCAAAATATCCTTCCACCATTGAGAAGCCTCACCCTCCAGCATAAACGAAGCAAAGGCAACCTTCTGTTTATAAGACACTGGTAAGACCTCAAAATATTTTTCCACATGCTCAATCCACTGTTCAGCTTCCACCAGATTTACAGATCCTTTAAATGACTGAGGTTTAAACTTAAGAAACCTCACAAAACAATCCCCTTGCATTTCATTTACAAATACCCCTCCATCAGGAACCTCTTGCCTCACTACCTCTGGTTCTCTTCCATTCCTTTCCTCTAATATTCTTTGCAATTTAGCAGCCCGTTCTTCGACTGCATTTATTCTCTCTAAAGCACGGTTAAGAGCATCTTGCAATTCATCATTTCTACTTTTAGATACTTCCCCAGCTCTACTCGTACCAGCTGCACTATCACCATGTTCCCTTGCGGGAACCACCGACTCGACTTCTTCCTCTACTTCAGTCCTTCTAAAAATTGGGGGTCTACCACGTCCCCTCTGATTTTGAACTCTACCTCTAGTTCTCGCACGACCACGTGTCATCCTCAGACTCTGCATTTAAGAATATTATTTATTTAGATCTTCCACTTTTTAGGTTCTCATGCAGTCTACAGAATCTTAAAACCTAATGCTCTGATACCAAAATTGTAACGACCCATCCCAGGTTGGCCACCCCTGGACGGTGTCATCACATTTTGAAAATCCAAGCACGACACATATATGCAACAATAAATATAATACTACCAGATTTTTTTTTTTTTTAACAGGAGAGGTAAACATGTCTGATATTCACTTAAACATAAAATACATAAATGCATGAATATTTACAATAAAATTTTTACAAGTCTTTAACTCGATTGTCTGAGGATATTAACACGTACTTGGCTTACAGAAAAGATCTCGACTGATTCTCAACCCACCAGACTATTTATCTTGACTGCTACCTGAAATTATTGAACAGTGAGGAGTGAGCTTCACAAGCTCAGCGAATTAAATTTACTAAAAGTATTCCAAATTCCATCAATAATCCTTTAATATTAAAAATTATTTTTCGCATAACCTGATGACAACTTTCTACTATCAATCTCTTCTTCTCAATCATTGGTTCACCTTAAGACTATCAATTATTTCCTAATTACCTCGTAATGAGGTTCATATCAAAAAGTCCATCATTTAGATAAGTCTTATCACTGTCTTTTTATATGAAACTCAACCTTCTATAATTAAATTCACAAAAAGTATCACATCTCAACATCTCGAAAATCTCATCATTATAGTTGTCTCTTTTTATGAGACCCAACCATCTATAATTTAATTCACAATTAATATACCACAACTCAGCATCTCAAATAATGCAATGATAATTAAAACAGATGCAGATGCATGAATGATTATGATGGGAACGTCTTCCCACCTGTCGACAGGTTATTATAATCTTAGACCGGCTGTCCTCCCGATTAATTCCAGCATATACCGGCTGTCACGGTTTTCACTTTCATCCCAGCATATACCGGCTGTCACGGTTTTTATTTTTCATCCCAGCATATACCGGCTGTCACGGTTATTTTATTAGACCGGCTGCCTTCCCGGTTCTTTCGGTTATATTATTTAATGCATATGTACATGACCAATGATATGAAACAGTAATATAAACAGTAATATAAAAACAATATAAAGATTCAAACTACTTAATTTGACTATCCTAATTATCCACAAATTTTATCTAACAAAGTTTCTTTAAAATTTCTTACATCCAATCATCCAGATTTTTATTCAAATTATAAAAATTCCACAAGATTCTTCTCTACCCAAATCACATCAAATAATTCATTAAAGTCTGTCCAGATCCACTAAATTTCATCTTAACTTGTCCATCAGAATTTGTCGAAATCCACTAAAATTCATCTTAAATCATCCATAAAAATTTAACAAGATCCACTAAAATTCATCTCGTCATAATTCGTATTAAAACATCTATATATCTCATCAATAATTTATTTATTGCTTTTATCCTCAAATAAACTTATGATTTTCAAAAATATCATTTCTCACCAAAATATTTCTACCTGGTCAAATTTCCCATCATACCCATAAATCAATTTTTCATCTATCACCCTAGCATACTTTAATAATTAATTTTAATAATATCACCAAATAATTGATTTTTATTTAGACTACTAAGAGTAAATCCAACTCACCATGTAGTACTTTAAAGCTACTCGTGGGCCACCTCTTTGCCTTTCCCGATCTTCCTCGAATTTTCTCCTGATTGTTGACTACCAACACCTGACATAATATTGGAATTTAAATTTCTTATTATTTCTTCTTTTCTCCATAAACTACACAGTTTGAAAATTTTCTATTTTAACCTCCAAAACTTTCATAAATGATAAAATAACATTACCTTATTATCTTATGCTATTTTGATAGCTTCCCGAAATATTTTCGAAAATACTCTCAAAAATTTTGTTCCTTCTACCTTTCTTTAAACTCTCAAAGTGTTTTAAGAACACAGATGAATTATTTGAAACTATAGAAAAATTCTTCGTGCAATTACACAACTTAAAGCTCATATTTATAGGGGAGCTCGGCTGAAAATCAGCAGCCCCCCTCTCTCCCTCAAATCCTCCATAGATAGCATTTTAATACAAAAGAAAAAAAAACATCATGATTAGAAAACATAATCATTATATTGTTTTTCTTTTTCTTTTTTTCTTTTCTTTTTTTTTTATTCTCCACTTCCACACTAAACAACAAAAACCAAGATAAAATAATTCCACCCAAAAATTGCTTTCTTGGTGGCTGCCCCGAGTACTGTTCAAAGTTGACCCTTTTTTTTTTTTTTTTTTCAACCTTGGTCTCCAGAAATCTTCATTCAGCCATTCAGGGATTTAACTCTTTGTCATATTGATAAAAATATACACTTACCCAACTTTTTAAAATACGGATATTACACTTACCTCCTATTCGAGGAATTGAACATCAAATTGATTTCGTTCCCGGTGCTACAATTCCAAACTGACCAGCCTATCGAAGCAATCCCGATGAGACAAATGAGCTATAAAGACAGGCTAATGAATTAATAGAAACGGGGTATGTAAGAGAAAGCATGTGTCCGTGCGCTGTTCCGGTGATTTTAGTTCCTAAAAAGGATGGGACGTGGAGAATGTGCGTTGATTGCCGAGCAGTCAACAATATAACGGTAAAGAATCGACATCATATTCCTCGCTTAGATGATATGCTAGATGAACTGCATGGTGATTGTGTATTTTCTAAGATTGATTTAAAAAGTGGATATCATTAAATAAGAATGAAAGAGGGTGATAAATGGAAAAATGCTTTTAAAACGAAATGTGGTTTATATGAGTGGTTAGTTATGCCATTTGGATTAAAAAATGCACCGAGTACCTTCATGAGATTAATGAACCATGTTTTGTGAGCTTTTATAGACAAATTCATTGTTGTTTATTTTGATGATATTCTCATTTATAGCATAAACTTAGATGATCATGTTATGCATTTAAAATTAGTTTTGGATGTACTTAGAAAAGAGAAGTTGTTTGCTAACTTGAAGAAGTGCACCTTTTGCACCGATAAGCTTGTGTTTCTTGGTTTTGTTGTAAGTGCACAAGGAATAGAGGTTGATGAAGAGAAGATCCGTGTGATTAAAGAATGGCTAAGTCCCACGAGTGTAGGTCAAGTTCGTAGTTTTCATGGACTTGCTAATTTTTACAGGAGGTTCGTGAAAGACTTTAGTAGTATTGCCGCACCGCTTACCGAAGTCATCAAGAAGAACGTTGGATTCAAATGAGGAGACGAGCAAGAGAAGGCATTCCAATTTATCAAAGAAAAATTAACTCATGCTCTTTTACTTGCTTTGCCTGATTTTACTAAAACGTTTAAAATTGAATGTGATGCTTCAGGTTTGGATATCGACAGAGTTCTTATGCAAAAAGGAAGACCAATCGCATATTTCAGTGAGAAATTAAGTGTGGTAGCTTTAAACTACCCTACTTATGATAAAGAATTTTATGTGTTGGTTCGAGTATTGGAAACATAGCAACACTAGCTTTGGCCTAAGGAGTTTTTGATTCACACCGATCATGAGTCCTTAAAGCATTTAAAAGGTCAACATAAGTTGAGTAGGAGACATGCACGATGGGAAGAATTCATCAAGACATTTTCATATATCATTCGATACAAGCAAGGTAAGGAAAACATCGTTGCAGATGCACTTTCTCAAAGGTACGTATTAATTTCTACTCTCGATGCAAAATTACTTGGTTTTGAGTACATTGAAGAATTGCATCCTTTAGACAACGATTTTTGTGAGGAGTTTCGGGCTTGTTAGAAAAACGTAGTTGATAAGTTATTTAGGCACAAGGGTTTCTTATTTCGAGAGAATAAATTGTGTGTACCGAATTGCTCTTTGCGTGATTTGTTAGTAAGGGAATCCCATGGAGGAGGTTTAATCGGTCACTTTTGGAGTTGCTAAGACCTTAGCCGTTTTACAAGAACACTTTTACTAGCCACACATGAAAAGAGATATTGAGAGAATTTGTGGTAGATGTGTCACATGTAGGCAGGCAAAATCTCGAGTGCAACCCCATGGTTTATACACGCCACTGTCCATTCCTAGTGAGTATTGGATAGATATTTCGATGGACTTTGTGTTAGGTTTACCTAGGTCTAAATGTGATAGAGATTCAATTTTTGTGGTTGTGGATAGATTTTCTAAGATGGCACATTTTATTCCATGTCACAAAACTGATGATGCTTCCAATGTTGCTAATTTGTTCTTTAGAGAAATTGTAAGATTACATGGTATGCCTAGAACAATAGTTTCGGATAGAGATGCTAAGTTCTTGAGTTACTTTTGGAAGACTTTGTAGTGTAAGTTAGGGACTAAGCTATTATTTTCTACTACTTGTTACCCACAAACTGATGGTCAAACTGAAGTAGTGAATCGGACTTTGTCTACTTTGTTGAGAGCTATAATTAAACAGAACATCAAAACTTGAGAAGAATGTTTACAACATGTTGAGTTTGCTTATAATCATATTGTTCATTCTGCTACTAAGTTTTCACCATTTGAAATTGTTTATGGTTTTAATCCTTTAAGTCCATTGGATTTAATGCCATTGCCTATATCTGAACGTGCTAACTTGGATGAAAAGAAAAAGGCTGAATTTGTTAAGCAGATACATGAGAAGGCAAGACTAAACGTTGAGAGGAAAACAGAACAATGTGCAAAACAAGCTAACAAAGGTCACTGACAGCTAATTTTTTAACCCGGAGATTGGGTTTGGTTACACATGAGGAAAGAAAGATTTCTGACACAAAGGTGTTCAAAGTTACTTCTTAAAGAAGATGGGCCTTTTCAAGTCCTTGAGCTCATCAATGACAATGCATACAAATTGGATTTGCTAGGTGAGTACAATGTTAGTGCCACTTTCAATGTTTCTGATTTAAGCCCTTTTGATGTAGGTGATGATTTGAGGACAAATCCTTTTTCAAGAGGATGGGAATGATGAGGACACGACTAACAAATGGGAGGCGGATCCTATTCAAGTTTCAATTGGTCAAGTTACAAGAGCTCGAGCTAAAAGGCTTAAGGAAACTCTCAATGGGCTGATTCAACACATTTGGGCTAAGAACCATCTTTGGAGGCCCAAGGATAATGCTATACGTGATCCACAAGTATAGGTTTCCATAATTCAAGATTTGGAATAATCTAGCAACTCAAGATTGTGAATTAAAATCTTAGTTTCCCAAAATTGGAGACTTACTCGTTTTAGTTGGCTCATCAAGGAAAATGGTTGGCTGCAATTTTTCTTATTACCTTTTTTTTAAATTGTTTCCTTATTAATTTAATTACTGAATTGTAAGGCTTGAATGCCAATTTAGGTACTTTATTTTTTGGATTTTAGGTTTCCAGAATTGAATTTAGGTTTGTTTTCTATTCCTTAGTTTCCTTTTTCTAATTGGTTACAAATTCCCATGTATTTAAATAACTATTGGCTTTTTGGAATAAGACAATTCAAATTTGATTCATACTTTGTGAGACAAAATTCTCTTTGGTTCTTTTAGAACTTCTGAACTTATTGGAGTTTCTGTGGCGTTCATCTTCGATTTATCAATCAATCCTTCCATAATTGATTGTGGCGTCTTCATTATACCAAAGTTCTTACTTCAATATAAGCAACGGGTCGCAGTCTCACATAAATCTGCTTCTAGACGATCTTGTAAGCCTTTTTGATCCATCAAGTTCTTGGTTCTTGGCGTAGATCATATCACAAAGTGAGAAGAATTTTTTTCTGGGTATTTTATTTGTTGTATTATTTGTGCTTCTTCCCAACATTTTTTAATATGTAATTGTCAAATTACATACATTTTAAAATATATACAGATAAATCATAATAGAATAATTGTTATTCAAACATAAAATGACAAAGAAAATAAAGTAACCAACACAAAATCATCCTTATCATACAAAATTTATAACCTTGATATTTGAATAAGGAAATACTCTTGAATCGTGAAAGAGTGTCGAGAAAAAGATAAGCAATTAAATATTTTACTTTTAAAATACTTCAATTTACCATTAAAATTATAAAATAACTATTAAATTAAGTGTTAACCAAAATAGACTGAAATAAATTGTAACAAGTCGAGTTTACTTGCAAAACCGAAACGTTCAATCCAAACGAAATGGAATTGACAACCTTTGGTTAAAAGCTAAACAAACCCATCCAACGAAAAGCTAAAGAAATGAGAATGACAGATTCTTGCCTTGAGTGGTTTCCATGTATACTAAGTTTAGGAAATCAATTAAATATTCAATATATAGAAAAAAGAACATTTTACACCTGGTAAATTGGGTTAACATAAATAAATAAATACTATGCATGAAAACACACCCAATGATCTTTCTAGTTATGCTTCCATTTTGTTATTAACTGAAATGGAATTGGAATTTTTTAAAGCACATCCTCTATAAACCGAAAGCAACGGATGGCGGGGAAGATTAGATGGGAAAGTAAAAAAACAGATGCAGCTTGGACCAGAAAAAAGCCTTGTTCTCCATATGTTAACAACTTGGGGTTGCCAACAAATGAAAATGGTTGAGAATATATGCATGAAATTGACACCTTGACTCTTTGAAGAAAAAGGGTTTTGCAAGAGAATTTGTGAAATAAAAAGTACCATTATGTTAGTACTTGTCAAGGAACTGTTTTAGTAATGTAAGCATGAAATGAATGGTTTTGGGAAGGATGACTAGCTAAGCCCCTACAAAAGTGAACCACTAAAGTAACACTGGATCTCCAATTTATTTATCTATGCATAATAGCAACGCAAGATATGTTCTACACTTTTTTTTAGGTGAAACAAGATATGTTCTACTTGATCGAGTGTTGTTCATTGGAATCCTTTTCTTTTTCTTCCTCTTAACAGAAAGATATTTCTTTCTGTTGAGATAAATCATGGAAAAGGTTAATTTGATGTGTAGGAAAATACATACAAATTGTCCAAATGGATCATCATTAGTGTATTATATGCAAAGATTATCACTTCATTTGCAATTATTCTACATTCTAAAAACTATGTTTTGGATTATTGATTTGTGACTTTGATTCTTCCTTTCTTGTTAATTGGGTGATCATATCTCAAATTTAAACTCATGGAAGATGATTCAATTATTTTGTACTCTAGCATGATCCGTCACCTATGAATTACAGAATAAAAGTTTAATGGGTTTTGTATGTGAACCCAAGTGTAAGATGTTAATGCAAACTAAAAAAATCAAGTATTTCAAAAGCTTAAACTCATGGAAAATGACTCAATTATTTATTTTACATTAACACACTTCGTCACGTACGAATTGGAAAAAAAAAAAAAGTTAATGAGATGTAGAGTGGACAAAACATTGTTTTATATATTTTTAATTATTTATTATTATTATTTTATTAAAACTTTAAAACGTTTAATGCCTCAAAAAGTTTACACTTTAACGCCTTACTTCATTAAGGAAAAATGACTTCACCTTTAAAAACACTTATCGGAGATAATTTTCGATTAAATTGTGCATGTGCATTTGCAACAAAAACCATCATTTGCAGGACATTAAACTCTTCCGGTTGATTTTGTTGATACCCATAAAGAGTTGAGGATTATAAAAGTGATGTCTTGCATGTGAGAGAACTTTCTGAATGTGTTGAGGCACTTGCCAAGATGTAAACACTAAATGAGGGCCCGGAGTTAAAATCTTTAGAGAGACTATCCAACATCTAAATTAATATTCAATCGTTTATGAGTAAACCAAATTTACTGAAAGCATAAAGAAAGTTTTAAAAAAGAATTGTGAAAGGAGATAGACCCTGATTAGAAAAGTATTGATCCTGTTGTTTTGGGTTGTCGGATGATGATGCGATCAACGTTTAAGAGTGGATCAAAGATTTAATACAAAATTTATTTTATTAACATTGGATGAAAAATGAGACCAAAAACTATGGACATGTTTGATTACTCTTTTCAAAAAGAGTTTTGAGTTTTTAAAAATTGAAAACTATTTTTAAAGTTTAGTTAACATAGTTATTGAAAACTATTTTCAAAATAAATCTTTTTAAAATCTAATTTTAACAACATTTTGATGTTAAGAAAAATTAAAATAAGAAAAGACCCCTACATTCATAAAAATTAAAAGTTGCTTTCAGAACAACAAGGCAGCAAGTGATTTCTGTTTCAAGGATTCATTCAACTTGGATTTGTGTTTAACTTCAACCTATGTTTTTTCACCGATGAATTTTCTGACAATATGGTAAAAATATACTTTAGGTGGCATCTAGTGATTTACAAAAGAATAAAAAAAAATTACTTTGTATGGTAAAAATATATATTTTTGACGATAAAACATACTTACGATGATAAAGCTGTTTTTTTTACCATCAATATTATTATTTTCACCACAAAAAATATATGTTTTACTACAAAATATATGTGAAGCAAATTGCATTTTTTTTCCCCAAAGCACCATAAACTTTACCTAAAATCTTTTGGGAGAGAAATTAATTTTTAAAACAGAATTACTTTCACATCTATTTTACCATTCATAAGTGCATCTTCATCTTCAACTATCATAATCTTTTTTGATAATCTTCTACTATCATGTTATTATTCTTTTTGGTAACTTATTCTTCTTTTTGTTTCTTTAACAAAAAGGGAGTGGCGGCTGCTTAGTAATCTCAACCCTAGCCCTACCTTAAAGTTCCAATTTACCCTTTTAAGTTGGATTCATATTCTTTTAAATGATGTTTCCTGCACATGTAATATCATGTTTTATAACCGTTATTAAGGGTGGGTATAAGTCAGTTTGGATCGTATTGATTAAAAAAATCAATTCAACCTAATTATATTGGGTTAAAAAAATCTCAACCCAATCAAACTCAATCCATTTATATCGGTTTGGGTCAGTTTGGGTAATTAGTTTAGTATTTTTTTCACTTAAAATTTAATGTAAACATATTACATAAGAAAAAATATTTTATTACAATTACTAATCATTCATTAGATCCAAAATTAAATCCATACAAAAATTTAATAATCTTACATAAAATCATTTGCAAATTAAGTACTTTAAATTACTTCACACAAAGTTCAAACGACTTTAATTTAATACAAACTATACAAAAGTAAATAAAAAGATAGATTTTAAAAGTGTTTGATCAATCTAATTCTACACGACCTCAATACTAGTATACATTTGGTTATAGAATCTCTAAAACTAAGTTACATCATACCAAAAACATAAAGTGAATGAACAAAGGATAAGGAAATCAATTCAATAAACTTTTGGTAAGCATATTGAAATGTCCGAAAAACAATACTTTCACAATAACAAATGGTTTTCTTTAACTAAAGAGTATTAAAACGAAATATGTTACTCACATATTTAAATTCTAATTGGTCTTTTTGATGGAAGCTAGCATTTTTTGTTAGAGGGCTTACAAGAAGAAAAAAAGATGAAATGAGAATATATATATATATATATACATAATGACTGGGTTACCGGTTTCGGTCATTTTGAAATTTTTTAACTCGCGACCCAATCCAACCCACTGGTTTTAAAAATTTCTCCACACAAACCCAACCCATTGCATTGGTTTGGGTCGAGTTCATGGATCCACCGGTTTCTATGCTCACCCCTAAGTGCACTAACCATTATATATTTATATTTTAGGAAAAATTACACTGCACTACTTCTAAGTTTTCTAAAATGATACTAGCGTATCAAACCTTTTTAAAACCCACTATTCACCCCAAAATATCAATTTTCGCTATCAAGCAGCTCCAAAATGAATTTATTTTAAGAATCAAAATTTTAACTAGATAGTACTTTTCATGATTATCAAAGTACTCTTAGGTATCATAAGTATTACTTTTAAAAAAATAAAAGTATTAAGGATGATACATATTTAACAAGGATTTTTTAAAAAAAAAATTAGCGTCATTTTTTTTCGAAAATTATTAAAAATATATTTTAAATGGATTTATATTCTATTATATGGTATAAAACAAATTTGAATTCACATATTTTATATTTAAAAAAATATTATGATATCATTATCTATCGCATCTTCAAATAAATAAAAATGAAAGACAATCATAAAAGAAAATTAAATATTTTAAATGAAAAATTTGTTGATATGTTTTTTTTTATAAAATTAAATAGCCTAAAATCTCAAATAAATGAATATCAAAGACCATCGTAAAATAAAAATCAAAGATAAACTTTTCTGTTTTAAAGATTAAAATGATATTGCATGTTTTATATTTTTTAGAAAAATATGAATTCAAATAACCTAAAAATTTGTGTTATAAATTTTTTTGAGATAAGTAATTGATAAATATAATTATTAAACTTATCATAATCGTTAAGAAATATTTTAACACTAAGAGTACTTTGGTAATCATGAAAAGTAATATCCAAATAAAATATTGATGATTTAAATAAATTTATTTTTTGACCGTTTGATGATAAAAACTGATATTTTTAAGTAAAACATGAGTTTTAAAAAAGCTTAATATATTAATGTCATTTTTAAAAACTTAAAGATAATACATTGTAATTTGTCCATATATTTAATATGAAAATAAAAAAATAATAATTAAAAATAAAGTATCATTAAAGGGACTTATTGTACAAACAAATCATTTAAAATGAACTACAACTTGATTAATTTGATAAGTTAAAAAGTAGACAAGTCACGTGATTATGTCACCCTAGCTAAAAAATAATATAAATAAACAAATCACAAAAAAAAAAAAAAAAACAAGATTATTCTCCTCTCCTCCCCTTCCCGCGTCTAGGTAGTTTACGCATACTGTTTGCCCTGCCTAGGTCATGCGCGAATTGAGTCATGAAAAGCCTATTCTCCACCGAGAGTGTGAGAGGCCACAACATTCCCCAAGAGGCCTTCCTCATCTTTCTTCTATTTCTTCTCCTTCTTCTTTTTATTAATTATTATTATCTCCTCAAGACCAATTAAATTTCGACATGCACCATGTAATCGGTTAATTCAAATAAAAAAAATGACTTCCTTATCCATCCAAAATTGTTTTGATTTTGATTTTTGACTTACTTTAATTATGGTTTTTTTTTCTTATTTTCTATTTAATTTGATATCTATTCATTTGGCGTCAATATTGGCACTTAAAAACAATGTTTAGGTTTTTCTTTAAGTCTAATTTAAAGTAAAAATTTGTTTTTTACTTTAAGTTGGACTTAAAGCAAAACCCGAACGACGTCAAAGTGACCTGGTGAAATGCATGTTTTTTTTTTTATTAACATTCCTGTTTTTTACATTGACAAAAAGAGAGATTGAACCCAGATTTTTTGGGTCTTGTTTGGGAAGTTGCTTAAATACAACTTAACTTACTAAAATTTAAAGCTTTTAAAATAGGGTAAATTACATTTAGCCATCTGTAGTTTGGTATAACTTACACATAAGGATTCATAGTTTTAAAATATACAAATACCTCATCGAATATGCATTAGAATATACATTTTCTGATGTTTTAGGGGTATCTGTATATTTTGAAACTACATATTCTTATGTGTAGGTTAGACCAAACTATAAGTGGTTAAATGTAATTTATCTTTTAAAATATTTTACTTTAAAAACTTTAAGTTTTGATAATTTAAATTTGAAAATTTAAATTGCATTTAAACAATTCTCGACATCGCCAATACAAGGAACTCGAATATAATCACTAAATCATTAAGGTTGGGTCAATGGATCCCATGCATTGCATTAATTTTGTAACGTTAGGATCTAAACCGGCAGAGTTAAAAAGTGTTAAGGATATAAGCTCATTCTTTTTCTGACAAAGGACTCATGTACAAAATGAGTTTTTTTTTTTCATTTTTTAAAGAAAACAATTCTAACAATGGTTTATCATGTTTAGTTACAAAAATAGTTAATTCTAGGACTTTTTCAATCCTCATCTTATTAAATCTTCCAATTTTTAACACGATCATGATTATTACATGGATGTTACAGTTAAACTTATCTTACTGGTGATACTGCCAAAAACTACCATTCCAATAAAAAAACAACACGTGGATCCTCTGACTACAGGTCATAAGACCACACGTGGACGACCCGGGACCGGACAGCTAAGCCTCCAGGTCATAACCGCCCCTCAGGGCTCCGTTGCCCCTAGTTGGGCCTCCACGTCACTACCGCCTCCCAAGCCATCATTACATAGCCCAAGTTGGGATGCCGGGTCAGTAGACGGCCCCAGATACAAATGGCTCATGATCAAGCCAGCAAAACAAAGCCCTAGTAGACGGCCTCTAGCCACCCAGCTGGGCCTCCTAGGCACCAATGCCCATCCCAGTTGGGGTGTCAGGCCAGCGACCGCCCTTACACGTGGACGGTTCTTGATTATACCAACGAGGCAAAGCCTTAGCAGACGGCTCAAATCCACTTAGCTGGATTTCCTAGGCATCATTACCTGGCCCAGGAGTATAATATCACTGCCGCCTCAGGTCCAAGACCCCCTCCAACGCTCTATAAAAAGGATAAGGTACGCCCTTAACACCGCCAAGAAAAAAACACACAACCAACTAGGGACTACTCAACCCCTGCTTATACCTTACCACGCTTATCACGCTCTAACTTAAGCATCGGAGCATCCCTGGAGGTACCCCTCCGGCGACCCCACAGTTCATTGTTCTTTCTCTGTGCAGATACAGCCAAGGTCACTCTACTTACTCCGCAATACACATTCAGGGCATCAACAAATTGGTGCCGTCTGTGGGAAGTACCATCTCTCGCTGACAGTAACAGCGAAGAAGTCCAAAGAACTCATCTGTTATCATGCCCCTTAAAACCCCTGTCAAGGACCTTGGCGCTCGCGTACTACGGTAGGGAGCAAGTTCCTCAGCCTCAGGCTCTGAACAAAGGTACGTTCCAGGTACAGTTCACGGAACTCGCACAGCTGGTAGCCGATCTGGCTGCCAAAGTTCGTGGGAGACCTCAGCGTACCTTACCACTCCCGTCACAGGAACCAGGTCAGTATGGTTCAACCAACCGCCGCCCACCAGTCGATGACTGTTCGGCGACCCACTCACCTCCACCAGCCAAGTCCGAAGAAAGTCTCATGTCCAAGAACAGCGAAGGGTTTGGTAAGCGGATCGACGATATAGATGGGCGAATTAATGAGGCGTTTAGAGAACGCGGTCACAATATTATCGATGATCTCGATGTGCAGGACCCACCTTTCACACAAGAAGTCCTCGACGTTCCCCTCCCACCAAATTTTCGAATGCCACAAATCAAACCTTACGATGGATCCACCGACCCCCTGGATCATCTCCAACACTACCAAACCATAATGACCCTCTATAGACATTCGGACCCTGTGATGTGCTGGGCATTTCCATTGACCCTTGAGAAAGCGGCCGGGACGTGGTATTCCCGTTTGAAACCAAGAGGCGTCCGTACCTTCAAAGACCTAAGCTATGCCTTTGCCTCTCATTTCATCAGCAGCAAAAGACCCAAGAGAACCTCAGAGTCTCTGTTCAATATTGTCCAGTCAAAAGGAGAAAAGCTTCGAGCCTATATTTCCAGATTCAATACTGCCGCTTGGGATATCCCAGATCTTGATCCCAGTGTTTAGCTATTGGTGTTCAAAAATGGACTAAGATCCGGGTTCTTCAGTTCCAAACTTACCAGACGTCCACCCATGGATATGAGTGAAGTCTTGGCGCGAGCCGAAAAATACATGCTGGCGGAAGACGATCAAGCATTCCAAAAAGAACGCGAATGAGACATGGAAATGAGGAAAAGAGGTCCCACTAGTCCCTGCCATGAGCCCACTAAGCTTCCGTTTCGCGATAAGAGACCCAGAACCCTCAGGCCTTTTGAGGGTAGGCCTCGGAACCCCGCAACCTTCAGAATCGGAGCCAGAACTCCGGGGCAATTCGACAACTACTCACCACTGAATGCCTCCAGGACCAACATTCTGATGCAGATTCATGACAGGGATATCTTGCAGTGGCCCCCAAGGCCGCCAAACCTCAACCCAGATCGAAACACTTGGTATAGCTAGAAACTTCGGCCATGACACGGAAGAATGTATGGCACTGAAAAACCAGATCGAGGCCCTCATCAATCGGGGACATCTAAAAGAATATATCGGACCACGGCTGGACAAATTCGATGAACGAGCACATAGAAGCCCTGAACGCCCTATCGAGCAAAACAGACCTGCAAAGCCAATCCGAAAGAGCCCAGGGCCGAGTCATAGGGAGCCTAGCTAGAAGAAACCAGAGGTCCCCGCGGCGAAAATCATCAAGACCATTTGCGGAGGGCCCGCAGCTAGCGGTGGGTTGCATAATCGCGGTAAGCCTTATGTCAGGTCAATAGCCTCTGTCTCTGGACCTCATAAATGACCTAAGACCGGCGAGATCATTTCTTTTTCGGACGAAGACTTAGAAGAAGTGCAGATCCCACATGACGATGCTATTGTAATTTCACTCCACGTGGCCAATCATGAAATAAGATGAGTCTTGGTCGATAACGGGAGCTCAGCCGACATTCTCTTTTATGATGCTTTTCGACAAATACAACTGAGCGATACACACTTAGAGTTGGTCTCCACCCCACTCTATGGCTTTTCAGAGGGACCAGTCTTTACAGAAGACAGCATAACCCTCCCGGTAACTGTAGGGACGACACCCCGAACAAAACCTGTGCACTCCACCTTGTTGATTGTTCGACAACCCTCATCCTACAATATGATTCTCAGGCGACCTACACTGAACAAGCTCAAAATCAAATTCCCCACGGAAGACAGAGTAGGCGAAATCAAATGAGATTAACGAATTGCGAGATCCTGTTATCTCAGTTCAGTAAAAGGTAAGAAGACGGAAGCCCTACCACTTGAACTAGATGACCTTAGAGACAAAGGGAGCAACCTAAGAGGCCAGCCCATAGAAGAAGTAATCGAGGTCATTCTCGGCGAAGACAGCACCAGAACTGTTCAAATTGGTTTAAACCTGTCGGACACACTCAGGAAATCTTTGCTCGCCCTCCTTCGAGCAAACCAAGACTTATTCGCCTGGACCGCTGTAGATATGCCTGAAATCAGCCCAGATGCCATCGTAAATCGATTAAGTGTGGATCCAACCCACAAACCGATTATCCAGAAAAAAAGGTCATTTGCCCCTGAGCGACAGGCAGTTGTCCGAATAGAAGTTGACAAATTACGCTCGGCTAACTTCATCCGAGAGGTGAGTTACCCAGACTAGGTATCTAATGTAGTAATGGTGAAAAAGGAAAACGGCAAGTGGCGAATCTGTATAAACTTTTCGGATCTAAATAAAGCTTGTCCAAAAGACAGTTTCCTTTTGCCTCGAATCGACCAACTCGTTGATGCAACATTCGGCCATGAACTGTTAACATTCATGGATGCCTACTCCAGGTATAACCAGATCCTCATGCACCAGCTCGACCAAAAGAAAATAGCATTTGTCACAGAACAAGGCCTCTATTGCTATAGAGTCATGCCATTTGGTTTGAAAAATGTCGGAGCCACGTACCAAAGGTTAGTGAATAAAAATTTTCAAAAGCAAATAGGCTGGAATATGGAGGTATATGTCGACGACATGTTGGTCAAAAGAATCCAAGCAAAAAACCATGAAGTTGATCTGCAAGAAGTCTTTGATGTCCTCCACCACCACCAAATGAAGCTGAACCACACAAAGTGTGCTTTTGGCGTTACGAGGGGCAAGTTCCTTGGGTTCATGGTCACCCACAGAGGTAGAGAAGCAAATCCAAAAAAAATAGATGTTGTCCTAAACATGCGTCCACCTCGAACCGTGAGAGAAGTCCAACGGCTTACTGGGAAGGTAGCTGCCTTAAGCCAGTTCATGTCCAAATCTGTCAAGAAATGCCTGCTCTTTTTTAAAGCCATCCATCGGGCCAAAGACTTTGTTTGGAATGAAGACTGTCAAGCAGCCTTCATCGAGCTAAAGAGATATTTGGGAACACCCCCCGTACTTACCAAGCCTGTAGCTGACGAAGATCTGTTCTTATACCTTTTGGCCGGACCTGAAGTAGTGGCTTCCGTCCAAATTCGAAAAAAAGAAGGAGTACAGAAACCAGTGTATTATGTAAGTAAGGTACTCCACGATGCTGAAACATGGTATCTTCCTATGGAAAAGATGGCGTATGCCCTCTTAATCTCGGCCCGAAAGCTCCGGCCCTACTTTCAAGCCCACACAATCACACTTTTCACCAACCTACTCTTGCGGCAAATACTTCACAAGCCAGACGTTTCCGATAGAATGGTCAAATAGTCAATAGAGCTGGGTGAGTTCGACATCCACTATCGACCTCAGGCAGCCATCAAAGCTCAAGCCTTAGCTGATTTCGTTATGTGAAACTACCTTGCCCACAACTGAAGACGACCCGCCTCAGACTATTGGCAAATCGAATCCGTTCCCACAGTGGACCTTTCATGTCGACAGATCCTCCACTGATTCTGGAAGCGGAGCCGGGCTCGTCCTAAGCGGGCCAGACAACTTCACCACTGAATACGCCTTGAGGTTTAAATTTGAAGCATCCAACAATGAGGCCGAGTATGAAGCTCTGCTCGTGGGCATGAAACTAGCCAAGGTGATTTCCGTGCAGAATTTGCATGTATATAGCGACTCCCAACTAGTGGTAAACCAGATGAACGGCGAGTTCGAGGCTCGGGGAGAAAAAATCACTCGTTACCTTGAAGCAGTAAAGGTATTAGCTGCACAGTTTGAAGCATTTTGCCTTAGCCAGATTCTGCGAGCGGAAAATGCAAAGGCCGACTCATTGGCCTGGCTTGCGTCTTCTTGCCAGCTCGAGTCAAGACGAGCAATCTACCTCGAAACCCTAACCATACCTAGTATCAGTGAAATAATGGTATTACCTGTGGTTGGTGAGAGAACATGGATAAGTCCTATTCTAGAATATCTGCGTGATGGTCTTCTTCCCAACGACAAAAACGAAGCCCGAAAGATTGTATCTCGAGCAGCCCGATATGCACTTTTTGATGATCAATTGTGTAAGCGAGGGCTTACAATGCCCTACTTGAAATGCCTTGACCCAGTCAAAGCTGATTACGCCCTCCGCGAAGTCCATGAAAGAATATATGGGAATCACCTCGGTGGACGTGCCTTGGCATTCAAGATCCTTCGTCAAGGATACTATTGGCCAAAAATGAGAGAAGCAGCCATGGAACTGGTAAACAAAGGTCAAAGCTGTCAGCGGTATGCTGCTGTACCACATCGACCAGCAAACCTCTTAACTCCGATCGTCAGTCCACTTCCTTTCGCTATGTGGGGAATGGACCTTCTCGGACCTTTTTCTAGAGCTACCGGCCAGCGAAAGTACCTCATAGTTGCAATAGATTATTTTACAAAATGGGTGAAAGCTGAGCCCTTAGCCAGCATCACCGACTATCAGGCCCGAGCCTTCGTGTGGAAGTCGATCATATGTCGGTTTGGAGTACCCCAAATATTAGTAACAAACAACGGCAAACAATTCGATAGTGTTCGGTTCAAAATATTTTGCGACGAATTACACATCGATCATCGTTTCTCCTCAGTTGGATATCTACAAGCAAACGGGCAAGCTGAAGTAACCAACTGAACAATGCTTCAAGGCATCAAGAGACGAATAAACAAAGCAGATAAGCAATGGATAAACCATTTACCTAACATACTTTGGACATATCGAACCACGGCTCAAGCACCTAAGGGGGAAACCCCCTTCTTCATGACTCATGGGTTCGAGACCGTAATCCCTTTAGAAATAGGAGTACCTTCCTTGCGAGTACAAAGCTTCGAGGAACGAAGCAACGAGGAAGCCCTCCGCATGAATGCCGATCTTCTCGACGAAGCCCGAGATAAAGCCCAAATCCGACTTGCCGTTTATCAACAACGAACTGCCAGGTACTTCAATTCAAGAGTAAAAACAAGGTACTTCTGTCTCCATGACCTCGTCATACGGAAGAATGAAGTATCTCGACCTCGAGAATCAGGCAAGATGGTCCTTAACTGGGAGGGGCCCTATCAAATCAAAAAGATATATTGCTCTGGAACTTTTGAGCTCGAGGAACTCGGTGGGAAGCCCATTTCTCGAACTTGGAATGCCGAACACCTTCGAAGTTTCTACCAGTAAAACACCCAAGTGTAAAAGTATAAGAATTATATATATAAAAGTCGGAGTTCGATACAAAAGATCTAAGTTTTAGCATTGCCATACAAAACAAAAGAGGCACTACTGGCCTCAGAATACATAACAAAATAGCCAAAAAATTCTGGCCAAGCCAGGTGAAGAGCATGCTCAGTCTAAATCTGGAGGCGCGTCACCCTGAGTCGAAGACCTAGTACCCGAACCTTCCTCCCGATCCCCAGGCTGTTTCGGCTCCTACTCCTCCTCCTGATCCTCGTCCGGAACCATCAACTCCTCGTCCTTAGGGCCCAATAAGTCTAGTCTGGAAAAATCGAGCTTAGGGTATAGAGCCTCAGCCCTCCCTCTCGCGTCCATAAACCCAGAGTAGTATTATTGGCCCCCCTCGGTGACGACGGCCAACTGATAGGTCTCCGAGCTCTTGAACGAAACTAGTGCCTGCTCCACAGAAACTAGAGCATGAGCATCTGCCTCCTCCACGGCAGCTCGAATACGGGCCTCAGTCTCCTCCTCGGTAGCCCGAGCACGGGCTTCAGCTTCTTGAGCTCGGGTCTCGGCATCAGACTGGGCTTGCTTGGTGGACTCCAACGATGTTTGAAGCTGGAATACCGCCTCAATCTTCTCCTTTAATTGGCACTGGGCCTGCCCGAAAAGCTCAACGGTCTCCATGCAATGACGAGCGGTCGCGCCCACGATAGCTCCCATCTGGAATAAAGCGAATAGTATTAGCAAGCAAAGTGAAAGAGAAAAAAGGGTTTAGTTATAAACAATAAAAAGACAACTTGCCTGAGACGTTACAGTCTCAGCGGCTGCGCAGAGGGACTCTGTGGTCTTCCGCCCTAGCTCAGCAACATCTCGAGGGAGAGTCCCCTTCGTAAGATGTTCTCGCGCCACTCGAGGATGCACGAAAATAGAATCGTCTAACCTCAAGGCCCAATCAGGTATGAACACTGGGACCTCAGTAGTAATTCCCTGACTTTGAACAGGTCTGGCGATGGAAGGGCTTGATGGAGGAGCTCTAGGAATTGGAGTCGTCTCTGGCTGGGACAGAAGGCTGGGCCCATGACCTCTTCCTACTCCCTGACCCTGAGGTCTGTTGTTTCTTGGCCTGGGCTGCCCTCTGCTTCTCCAGGGCCACTTTCTTGGCATATTCCTTCGCAAGTGCCGCAGCCTCTATCTCTGCCCACATAGACAAGGAAAAACAAAGTATATAAGTGGAAAACGCGAAATACATAGTATGCAAATATCTAGAAGGGAAAGGTAACAAACAAAAAACGTTACCACTCTCAAGTGAAGGCCCAAGACATGGGGGGTAAAGACCTCGCCTAGCCAATGCTTCATTGTCATACAGGACTTGAATGTCAATAGGTGAGGCCACTATAGTATCTACAGTCTCTTGTTCGTAGGGGTGAAGGACCACCTTCTTGCATTTTTCGGTCCGGTCCATACTCCAGGATCGAGGAAGGCCGAAGTCTTTATCTGACTGTATGAAGAAGAAGTTCTTCTTCTATCTCTTAATTGATGAAGGTGTCTTCGTTAACAACCTTCTCCTCGGTCGGGTACTAAACACTACCCAGCCGGTCTGGCCGTGCCTACTGATAAGAAAATGAGCCTTGAAAACGTCCATAGTCAACGGCCTACCTACTGCCTCGCCAACATAGAGGAACGTTATGATCAACTGCACCGAGTTCGGTACAATCTGACATAGCACGATACCAAAATATCGGAGAATACTCCTGAAAAAGGGATGGAGAGGCAACCGTAACCCAACTTGCATTTGATGTTCATATATGCAAAGCTCATAAGGGGGTCAGTCCAAAAGAACGTCACAAGCCCTCTCCCCCACTCTAAGCAGCCGGAGGGCGTACTCGTCCAGAATACGGTACGTCCTCCGAATCACTGCTAAGTCATCTTCTTTGATCTAGCTGGGAATCTCGACTGTAGCATAATGCCATTCCTCTCTCTCTTCCCCAGCCAAGGTCTCTCTAATCTCGGTCAAAGCTCTATCTGTTAAAATCCTACCGTCTTCGTCCCTCGAGGATAAACTCTCCTCAGACCCCTCTTCCACAGGGATGTATGGCACCAAGGCCCAAGGCTCGGAGGACGGCACGGTCCCCATTGGGTGTGTTCCTCCTGATGAGGATGTGGATATCTCTTCGTCCTCGGTACCACTACTACAAGAAATATCTACGCTACTCTTACTACTACTACTATTGCTAGGATTGTCGCGAAATACTTCAAAGGAAGACATAGAAAAAAAAAAGAAAGGGTGGATGAACTCACTAACGACTGAGGCCTTCGACTTGTAAATAACTCGACGTTGCCTACGAAACTCTTCCCCCTTCACTTCAAGTGTCGTGTACATCGAAACCTTGAAGCCCGCGCTTCTCCAAACAATATTATGATCTGGAACGAGGACAACAACCCATGAAACTCACAACTCTCCCTCTCGAAGACTTTGCCGAAGGCTTTCAAGAAAACCTTTGGGAAATCTATCTGATTTAGAGTAAGAGTGAAGAAGAAGGGAAAGCCAAAGCCCTTTTATATAGAAATAAGAACGCAACAAACGAGGACCATTTAATACAAGCACGAAAGCAGAGAGGCCTCTTTAGAAACCCAAGGTAACCCTCACGCTTCCCCAAGGGATGTTCCATCCCTCGAGGTGGCCGCCGTTATCCCAAAACACAGCTACACAGTCTCCAAGGAAACTCATCATTGTTCTACACCGCCTTTTGCGGAAACACCACCACATGTCACTTCCGCCGCCATTCATAGAAATGGATTGCTCCACAAGTCCTTAGCCCATTCTCTTCAAGGTCCGAGGAGATGGATTGCTCCACTTATCCTCGGACTCATGGTGTTCTTGGCCGAGGAGATGGATTGCTTCACAAGTCCTCGGCCCGTTCTCTTCAAGGTCCGAGGAGATGGATTGCTCCACTTATCCTCAGACTCATGGTATTCTTGGCCGAGGAGATGGATTGCTCCACAAGTCCTCGGCCCATTCTCTTCAAGGTCCGAGGAGATGGATTGCTTCACTTGTCCTCGAACTCATGGTGTTCTTGGCCGAAGAGATGGATTCTCCACAAGTCCTCGGTCCATTCTCTTCAAGGTCCGAGGAGATGGATTGCTCTACTTGTCCTCGGACTCATGGTGTTCTTGGTCGAGGAGATGGATTGCTCCACAAGTCCTCGGCCCATTCTCTTCAAGGTTAAAGGAGATGGATTGCTCCACTTGTCCTCGGACTCGTGGTGTTCTTGGCCGAGGAGATGGATTGCTTCACAAGTCCTCGGCCCGTTCTCTTCAAGGTCCGAGGAGATGGATTGCTCCACTTGTCCTCAGACTCATGGTGTTTTTGGTCGAGGAGATGGATTGCTCCACAAGTCCTCAGACTCATGGTGTTCTTGGCCGAGGAGATGGATTGCTCCACAAGTCCTCGGCCCATTCTCTTCAAGGTTCGAGGAGATGGATTGCTCCACAAGTCCTCGGCCCATTCTCTTCAAGGTTCGAGGAGATGGATTGCTCCACAAGTTCTCGGCTCATTCTCTTCAAGGTTCGAGGAGATGGATTGCTCCACTTGTCCTCAGACTCATGGTGTTCTTGGCCGAGGAGATGGATTGCTCCACAAGTCCTCGGCCCATTCTCTTCAAGGTCCGAGGAGACGGATTGCTCCACTTGTCCTCGGACTCATGGTGTTCTTGGTCGAGGAGATGGATTGCTCCGCTTATCCTCGGACTCATGGTGTTCTTGGCCGAGGAGATGGATTGCTCCACAAGTCCTCATCCCATTCTCTTCAAGGTCCGAGGAGACGGATTGCTCCACTTGTCCTCGGACTCATGGTGTTCTTGGCCGAGGAGATGGATTGCTTCACAAGTCCTCGGTCTGTTCTCTTCAAGGTCCGAGGAGATGGATTGCTCCACTTATCCTCGGATTCATGGTGTTCTTGGCCGAGGAGATGGATTGCTCCACAAGTCCTCGGCCTGTTCTCTTCAAGGTCCGAGGAGATGGATTGCTTCACTTGTCCTCGGACTCATGATGTTCTTGGCCGAGGAGATGGATTGCTCCACAAGTCCTCAGCCTGTTCTCTTCAAGGTCCGAGGAGACGGATTGCTCCACTTGTCCTCGGACTCATGGTGTTCTTGGCCGAGGAGATGGATTGCTCCACAAGTTCTCGGCCCGTTCTCTTCAAGGTCCGAAGAGATGGATTGCTCCACTTCTCCTCGGACTCATGGTGTTCTTGGCCGAGGAGATGGATTGCTCCACAAGTCCTCGGCCCGTTCTCTTCAAGGTCCGAGGAGATGGATTGCTCCACTTCTCCTCGGACTCATGATGTTCTTGGCCGAGGAGATGGATTGCTCCACAAGTCCTCGGCCCGTTCTCTTCAAGGTCCGAGGAGATAGATTGCTCCACTTGTCCTCAGACTCATGGTGTTCTTGGCCGAGGAGATGGATTGCTCCACAAGTCCTCGGCCCATTCTCTTCAAGGTTCGAGGAGATGGATTGCTCCACAAGTCCTCGGCTCATTCTCTTCAAGGTTCGAGGAGATGGATTGCTCCACTTGTCCTCAGACTCAAGGTGTTCTTGGCCGAGGAGATGGATTGCTCCGCAAGTCCTCGGCCCATTCTTTTCAAGGTCCGAGGAGATGGATTGCTCCACTTGTCCTCGGACTCAATGTGTTCTTGGCCGAGGAGATGGATTGCTCCACAAGTCCTCGGCTTATTCTCTTCTCTCTTAGGCCATCTCTGTGGCCTCGGCCCAATGTCTCCAAAGATGAACAGATGCCAACTGAGTCATGCCATACTTCCTTAATCATAGTGCTACACTTAAGGAAGTGGGGGGCCTCTGATACTGCCAAAAACTACCCTTCCAATAAAAAGACAACACGTGGATCCTCTGATTACAGGTCATAAGACCACACGTGGATGACCCGGGACCGGACAACTAAGTCTCTAGATCATAACCGCCCCTTAGAGCTCCGTTGCCCCCAGCTGGGCCTCCACGTCACTACCGCCTCCTAAGCCATCATTACATAGCCCAAGTTGGGATGCCGGGTCGGTAGACGGCCCCAGACACAAATGGCTCCTGATCAAGCTAGCAAGACAAAGCCCTAGCAGACGGCCTCCAGCCACCCAGCTGGGCCTCCTAGGCACCAGTGCCCATCCCATTTGGGGTGTCAGGCCAGCGACCGCCCATACACGTTGACGGTTCCTGATTATACCAACGAGGCAAAGCCCTAGTGGACGGCTCAAATCTACTTAGTTGGATTTCCTAGGCATCATTACCTGGCCCAGGAGTATAATATTACTACCGCCTCACGTCTAAGACCGCCTCTAACGCTCTATAAAAAGGATAAGGTACGCCCTTAACACCGCCAAGAAAAAAACACACAACTAACCAGGGACTACTCAACCCCTACTTATACCTTATCACACTTATCACGCTCTAACTTAAGCATCAGAGCATCCCCGGAGGTATCCCTCCGGTGACCCCACAGTTCATTGTTCTTTCTCTGTGTAGATACAGCTAAGGTCACTCTGCTTACTCCGCAATACACATTTCGAGCATCAACAACTGGATTATTTTCTCTTAAGTGTATGTTGAACGAATTTCAAATCAAAATTTGGTTATTATTGTTTATTTGAACCGCCGTTGTTGAATACTTAACATCTCTCTAACTTTCTTAATATAATTAGACGCTCGAGTTTGAATTTCATGTATAAATCATAATTAATTTTTTAACATAAATAATTATATTGATTAATGTGTTTAATCACACGTGAAAAAAGGTTCGTAGAGAATCCCTAAAAAAACAAATTTAATTTTCTTAAAACTTTATAGTTTCATTTTTCTATTGTTTTTTCTTATTTGAGATGAGTGTTAAGAGGCAATGAACACTAATTATAGGGCAAAAATTATATTAATTTTCTTACATAGGTTCGTAAAGTTCTTTTTAAAAAATGATATTTTTAAAAATAAAATTGAAGATCAAACTTTAAAATTAAATAAAACTCATATAATATATTAATTACACAAAGTTTTATCAAAAAAATATCACTTTAGTGTATACTTTAACACATATTTCATTAATGGTTTAAAACTTATCAATTTTATATGAAAAAATAGATATTAGATCATAAGTTAAAATTTGTCAAAACATATTGATTATTTTTTTGTAAATATTAAATTCTCATGAATATATTTTAAATGATAAGTCACGATCATTATTCTCATTGCTGTAAACATGAAAATTTTTAAATAAACTTCAAGAACTTTATATAAAGAACTTCATATAAATTTTACCCAAATTCTTATCCTAAACTTTAATATGTCATATTTTAGATAATTTGGTCTTTTACCAATGTTGGGAGGTCAAAATCCTTAAAGTATATTATAATTTGCCACATGATTATAGATCAATTCAATTCAATGTGATACATTTACATAGACCAATTCTAACAATGGTTTATCAGGTTTCGTTAATTAAGTGTATATATATTATACTTTTTCATTGATGCGGTCTACAATCATATACTAAAGTACTGTATAGCATAACAAAACAGTAGTTTCGGTTTATAGTTTTTGAAATATATATTTTTTAAAGCAACAGTAAAATTAAAATTTATTTAGTGTTCGATAAAATAATAATGAAATAATTTTTCTGTTATAAATTCAATTTTCTATCAATTATTTTTCACCTTTTAAGTTTTTCATAAATTGATTTATTTATTTTTAAAATGTTCTACCTAACATCAATTTATAGAAAACAAAATCCATTTTGTTGCTCTCCCAACATTACCTAAACCGAGTCTAGGGAATTTCTAAGGTTAAAGATCCCAATGAATTTTGCTAATTACGTAATTATCTAATGGCACCTTTTTATAGTTTCGGACTTAATCTCTAAATATAAAAAAAAAAAAAAGAAGTTGTAAAAAAAAATACTTCCCATACCTTAACAAGTACAGGTGAAACAGACTTGTAACCCCCGTGGAAACACGGCCACCCATAAAAGGAGAAAGAAAACAATCGCACGTGACAAAGAAAATTTAACTCTCCAGATCATAACCCCTTGAACACTCGTCTTTGGAGGGTTTTGGGTCACAGAAACAATGGCAGCTTCAAGCGATCAAAGCAGAATTCGATGTCATCACTGCGCAGGCCCTCTTTCCAAGGAGATGGTACCTACCCACCTCATAAAATCTATGAATACATCTATTTATATGCATACGTACATATTTTAGATTAATAGTTTTAATTCTTTTTGGATTGATTTCTATATTCATTATGATCATTTGCAATTACACACTTTTTCTTTCATATATATTGTTAGTTTAATGGTTTTAATTATTTTTGGATTGGATCCAGGAAACTAGTGAATGGACTGTTGCTCCGCTCATTAGGGATAGCTTTTCTATGGTAATTCTCTCTTCTTCTTCCTTAATTTTTATTGTCATTGTTTTGGTTTGTTTACCTTTTTTTTCTCCTACACGTTGTGAAAATTTGGAACTTGATTGAAATTGGGTTATTGAGATTTGGTTCATGAGTCGAGGCAGCTATGTCTCTTTATGAATATTAGATAATTGGATTTTTTTTTTTTTTTTTTTTTTTTTTTTTGTGTTTCCTCAAATTTGAAATTTTGGGAAACTTTGGAATTATTTTGAAGTGAGGTCATATAAGTTAGCTTCATCTTTTAGTATGAATTGGGGTTGCTCTATGATAATAGCCCAACTATTCTTGTATTTTGGCTTATGGGCTTTCTCTAAAAAAAATATTAAAATAAAAATTTGCTGCATGTTTCAGTCGTTGGTTCTTAAATTTTGTGTCTTTTCTTGTGAATTTAGATTGGATCTGCAGTTGGTGGTACAACAAGTGCATTCTACGGATTCAATCATGGTATTGTGCTCTGTTACTTACCTCTCTCCATTTTATGCTGTTGATTTATTAGCCAGATATAGTTTGGTCGTTTCTCTCATTATGAGTAACTTTTGCTTCAAAGTTGCTAGCATGGCTGTTACTGATTTTCTTTGTGAATGACGGCTGAATCACAACCATGTATGTCTGCAGAAAGTCAGACCAGTTATCACCCTAAAAAATCAATAATCATTTTAGATGATGTAAATCTTGACAGAATGTGTTCTATTTGTCTTAAATCACAGCAAACTGTCATGATTTATTTTCCTTACTAAACTTCTTTTATTTCGCGTCACGTGCATGGTTTGCTTTCTTTTATGTTTAGTTACTTAAAACTCATTATCAAAATACTTTTGAAAAAGATCCAAATGAAGGAAAAAGGAAATAGAGAGTGGAAAACAGGAAAAACATGATATTGGCAAACCGGAATAGTGGAAGATAGTTCATTGTGTAAGTCTTAGCATGTCCTTATCTTCCTAGTGTCAAACTCTCTGTCTCCAAGGACTAGTAGGACTAACCAAGCTATTGATCTTGAATGACAAAAGCTACCTCTCCAAGTTGCTATGGAAGGGAATCTTCTGTTGTTCTAACGACAGCCAACGTATTATAGGAAGGCTTTCCATATCTTTTATATTATTCAAACATCGTGTTTAACTTCCGATCACTACTCAGACCTGCAAATGTGAGATTTGGTTCCCCCACCCCACCAGGGCTAATGCACCAGTTAACTTCAAGTCCCTTTTTATTACGTTATGTTCCCTCCTGGCTCCTGCCGTTCTGAAATCTGAATGAAGAAACTTATTCTATTCCTTGGTCATTTATTTATGTAACATATACTATTTAATATGGATTTCTGTTTTCTAATTTGCTACTATTTATATTGTCTATTGTTGCATCTTTTCATTAATGGTTTTTCTTGGTGTCTGATATTTGCTTATTTTCCTTTACTATTATGAAATAGCTTTTCTGGGCTGTATTCTTTTTTTATTCAAGCATGGAATCATATTGGGTTAAAGAAACTAATGAAGTGATATTATTCTGTCTATTTTAACTTGTGTGTTTGTTGATGCAGTGATGCCAGTTGTTCGGAGGTGGGTAAAAGGACCCATGTGGTTTCATTTCCTCATTGGTGTAAGTTTCTCAGCATCAAATATCTTTGATCATTTATTCTGTTTCAGTTGTTTTTATTAATTTTTCCTTGAACTTTGATTCATTCATTCACCTTCTGTTTCATTATCAATTTGGTTTCATGTGGTTTCATTTCTTCATTGGTGTAAGTTTCTCAGCATCAAATATCTTTGATCAGTTATTCTGTTTCAGTTGTTTTTATTAATTTTTCCTTGAACTTTGATTCCTTCATTCACCTTCTGTTTCATTATCAATTTGTAATATCCATCTGATACAGTACTTTTGGGTCTGTTCTGCTTTTTTCTGCATAGATATTGAGCTAGGTCACTGTGTACTTCCTCATGAAAGGGGTATAATGAGTGGGGTGGCTTGAACAGTGTTTTTGAGAAGTTAAGTCTTGCTAATTAAGCATTATTGAGTGGTGGAGGTGGCTTGAACATGCTGTGATGGAGGATACTGAAGATTACCACAACCAACCCTATTGATGTATGTACAACAGTTAGTAAACCATTCCATTTATTATCTGTTAGTGTCTGCAATGCAACATGTATGTGTCACAATGACATGCTGATGAATC
The DNA here is from genome assembly GCA_023935145.1 of Bretschneidera sinensis. Classification (NCBI taxonomy): domain Eukaryota; kingdom Viridiplantae; phylum Streptophyta; class Magnoliopsida; order Brassicales; family Akaniaceae; genus Bretschneidera; species Bretschneidera sinensis. The sequence goes on along the minus strand of CM043701.1, from coordinate 28,256,773 downwards.
ACCCAATTACCAAAAGCTATTCCATCTTTTCTTGGAAAAACCAGTTGCATAATCCATTAGCGGATGACTCTTCCACCAAGACCATTGAGGGCATTTATGGACATTGGACCTGGTCGTGTCCCATTATTATTTAGGAACTCCTCTTGTTTGCTACTCTTGAACTCTAGGACTACAGATTGGGTTTGGCTTTGGCCTTTCCTTTAGACCCTTTTCCTCTAAGTGCACCACGCCACAACCCTTAGTTTCTTGTAGGTTTCTTGCTGATCATCTTGAGTAATTTACCTGCCCACCACGGTATCTGGTGTTTAACAAATTAATATTGTCACACTTGTGTTATGTTGCCTGCTTTTCAATTATTGTATTTTGTGATGGCTGTTTGTGCCACATCTTTTTTCTATTTGTTCATGCTGATATATTTAATGCATTTATCTTCAATTATTTAGTCACAAGTTCCTAGTTAGGGTAATAATCAAATGACTAATATGCTCTTGAAATTTTGCTGCGCATCTGTTTGTTTTGCTTTTATTTTCTTATTTTGCTATCCTTTGGTGTGTCTGAAAGAGAGAAGAGAACTTTCTTCATGGGGTGGAATTCTGTCTCATGTTTCTTCAGTTAGGTTCTGAACTCAGTGTGATGTTGATGCCTTTTTGTAGATGTCTTTAATGGATTTTTCTATGCCACTCTCCTTCCAAATTTCACATTGCCCGAATCAATTTTGAGTTTTCTTTGTGAATATGACTTTGGGACTTAATTTTCAGTATACTCGGCACATTGTCTATTTCTTTTCTCAGTTAAGAATTATTACTTGTCTGACACTGCTTTTCTTGGAACATGCAGGCACCACCAGTGATAGTATTCTCATCAGCTTGTGCAGGGTTGGCAGGTTAGAAATTTCCTCACTGTACCATTTTTCTCTTGGCTTATGTATGTTTCACAATTTATGGACTACTAAAGTGACTGTTATCTATTCATTTTACTGGTCACTAATGATGTAATTTTTTTTTTTGAGAAAGTAAATAAAACGCTCTCTTTATGCACAGATGGCTAATGACCTCATTTTTTGCTGTCAAAATTTGAAGCTAACTAGTTGTACAATGTAATTTTTATACGTAATAACAGCATTTAAAAAATATTATTATAGATAAAAAGAAAAACTCCATTAGGAACTTGAGAATTGAGATCGTGAAGAATCTCCTTCAGAAATATGTGACCATAAAATTTCTAAGGATCTTTGATAAAATCATGTTTAGGTACTTGACAAAACTGAATTTGTATAAAAGCAATAGTCAAGTTGGAAGTTGGCAAACATGGATTCCTTCACGACTAGAATGAAGTAATGATGATGGTATTGATTCAATAAGTAATGTTGTGGTTAGGTATGTTAAGAAGTTGTTGTTTTTAGGGGCTGTTGAGGGTGAGATCATTCATTTAATCTGCTAATGCCCTCTTCAGGAATATTAGTGGTAGCATTTGGTGAAAGAGGCAAGTCTAAAAGGGAAAATGATGGTGAAAATCATATACTAACTGGAAAAAAATTCAAGGCCAAACAAACCTCTCATCATATTTTCATTTTGAATGCGATTTTACTGAAGTAGAGAGTACTAGATTGATCCTTCGCCATTTACAGAGGCTTGACTTCTCTATTCACTCATGACTTGGTATACTGTCAGTTTAGTAGTCAGCCTTCCCACCAAAAATTTGTATGATAGAGTGGTTGGCTTTCTGAATGCCTTCTTTCTATTCCTGAGAAGCTTTTCACAACTAGGACACAGCATGATAACCTTAAGCACCATTTTCCAAGTTGTGAAATTTTCTTGATGCTTTCGTACTGCTTGCTTTGACTCAACATATGATTTTATTGGTGAGTAGGCAATTTTATTTCTTTTGTTAATCAGTTGCTTGTGTGGTGTTTATTTTATGGTTATACATGGTCTGTCAAAATATAGAATTATGGATTTATGGGTACCAAATGAAATTGCTGACAATGGAATATACAGGTGGTGCTGTTCCAGCCCTGGCTCAACTTGCTTCTTCTTCATATCATGCAGCAGTTTCATCTTCTCCGTCACCTCCCCCTTCACAGGATGATAAAATGCACAAGTCTAGGACTTCCTCTACTTTGTAAAATATATCTTCTTCTTTTGAATGTGCATTTGTGAAAGTCATTAGTCTACTTGTATCTATACGGAAATTTTGTAGGAAGAGCTCTGCATGTCATGCAAATCAGTGGTGGATCAATTTGTAATGTTGGTTCTATTATTAATTATTTTGTTGGTTGTTGATGATCATTTCATATCATTCTAAGCTTAACATGAAAACTAGACGAAAAGGGATATGTAATTGAATTTTTCAATTCAAGCCAAAGGGCATCGAAAGCCAAAGCTATGATTTGTCTTTCCCATAAATATTTCTCCAAAGTATTCTTCTGATTAACAAAAATCCCAACCTTGTATTCTCAAAACAGAGAAGATCACATAAAACCTAAACTAACTATTCCAGAGAAAAGCGTTAGCCAGAAATAGGGTTTACAAAACTCCCAACTTAATTTACTGTGATTGCTTACGAGACAGCCAATCAGATAGGCTAGCTTCAACCGAGATTTCTTGGTTCAAGTTCTTAGACTGCTCTTGGAGATTATTTGATCCTTTGAGAGCTTCCCATTGATAGAGATTCGGAATCGGATTCATCAAAGGATTGACAAAATTCTCAGATAGGCTAGCATCATCTGAGATTTCTTGGTTTAAGTTTTTAGGTTGTTGATGATCTTCTGTTTCGGCCTCCTGGAGATTATCTGATCTTTTGAGAGCTTTCCACTGATGGAGATTCAAAATCGAATTCATCAAAGGATTGACAAAATTCTTCCTACACCTAACCTTAATGAAAGAAGTCTTCAAAGGCATTGATGAAATTGGATTCGTACTTAGATTTTGATCGCAAGAGCTGCTTCTCTCTATCTGTAAAAAGAAAACACAAAGCCTTACGTTAATATATAGGTATTCTCCCTCCTAATCCCAATAGGAAAAGGATCCGATCCGTATAGGAAGCCTCCCTCCTAAGTCATAATCCCAATAGGAAAAGTTTAAAAAAAGGCCCTAGTTTTCAATCATTGGTTCAGCATCTAACCATCTATAAATATGTTCAGCATCTTGGTATTCTCAAGACTTATGCATTTCTAGCTTTCTACATTGATTTTTCACCTGGTCCATTTTAATTTTCATTACCTTTTCGCTGTGACTTTGGGGCATCAATCAGCCAATATTTTGTTTTTTTTTTAAAAAAAATAATAATTTCTGCTTATCTTTGTATACTTTTGCTATCACAAGAATGTTTTGATAATAGTTGTCATAAATACATTTTGTATTCAAGTAGTATAAATGTACATAAAGTTAATTTTTTTTTTAAAAAATCTAATGTTAATTATGATTCACAATAAATATTTTCCTGGCGATTGAAAATATGTGAATTTTGCACGTGTATTATAAGAAAGAATATCCATAAAATTTAAAATTTATACAAGCAAACTTGTTAAATACTCTTGTTTACCTAATCAAGCTGAGCCTAAATATCTAACTGTTGGGTTAGTAAGGCTAGTGAACCTGTTTAATTAATATAACTCTTTCTAAAAAATATATATTATAATATTAATATATATTTATACTTTTGAATTCGACTTGAGGTCAAATCCTTTAAATTTGAGTTAAGTTAATCTTGAAAGTATTTGAGCTTGACTTGGCTCAAGTCCACCCTTAATTCAGAGGATAGAAAAATGGACATGAGAGAGGAGAAAGAAAAAATGGATATCATTTTCTGGTAAAAGTTGTAGAAAGGGAACAATTAATTGTTAGGAGTTCCTAATAGTGGACAATGGAGTAGTTATTGTCAAGAAACTGTTATTGCCAAGAATTAATTACTTTATTCTTAGGTAAATAACATTTTTAGTTTTCCAAGTATACACGATTTTTTATTTTAGTTCTCCAACAAAAAAATTTCCTAAATGATATCACCAACTTATGATTTTATCCTTTTTTTATTATTCCATCGGTTTTCCATCTAATTTTGTTCGTGAAATATCACATCAGAATGATGGAGTGGCAAAAGATTACCGAGGTGATCAAGATTCGCAAAACAGATAGCACATCATAAGACACAAAACTAAAATGACACTGCTATCACCTACTCTAGGTCCAACATTTTTTTTCTTCCTTTCTTTTTCCTCTTCTTCTCCACCGTTTCTTTTTCTTTTCTCCTCCCTGCAACTCACTCTCTCTACATTACTCATTTGTTTTCTTCTTATTATTCTCTTTCTTTTTTCCTCTCTTTCACTGCCCCATGTCAGATTTGGTATAGATTCGGCCAGATCTAGCCAGATTTACTAAGGTTTGGATACCCACACTAGTGTCGATTCGAATTGCATAGTGTCTAAGGAATTTGTGCCCTGTTTGTCTCGCCAAAATCTTCACACCGATACTAATTCAACGGAGAGCTAGGAGGAGGTGATGGGTTTAACGATATGGAGGCTACTTGGGAGGCGGGTTCGTTGTTGGGAGGTTTAATAAAGGGAGGAAAGAGAGGGATATAGTTTTGTCTGTTATGTACACTAAAATGGATGGTGCGTTTGGTGATAGTGGGGTCTAAGGCAAATCTTGTGGGTGGGGAGGAGTATGAAGGGAGAGAGAGCCAATGGTGGTGGTAGGTTTAGGAGGGTGGTTTATGGGATGATCTTATTTTTTTAAGATCTGGGTTTGTGTTTGTTGATGAATCTAATGATTTTGGATTTTGTTGGTGAATTTGGGTTTGAAGTAGGAATTTGGGTACCAAACATAATGCCATACAACTACTCGTCCTTCTCGGGAGCACACTCAGCTCTCTTTGCTAAGCTCTTCCACTGTACATATGTATTTATTTGTGTTTGTCTGCAAAATTTTTTGCATTGTGGTAATAATCGGTGGTAATGCTTTTGTGGAATTTTGAAAGCTAAGATTATGATTGTTTGAATTTCCATAACCAAACAGATTGTGAATTTGTGTTTTTTCCGTTTCTTATTGCAGTCTAGGAAAAGTAATAGGGTTGGGCTAGATAGAGCTGTTATAGTGTAAAAGAAGGGTTCGACTAACAAATGATCCCTTTTTTATTTTGGTGCTGTAATTTTCTTTTTCTTTTCTTTTGGTGCGAGGGAGGTGAGAAATTGTTTCACAAAAGAAATGGTGGGTAGGTCTTATGCTGTGCGTGAATGCTCTTTTGCGTAAAATCTTAACCGCCTCAGCAATACTTTTCCATTTCACTATACTAATATGGCATTTCATGGCCAAATTGGACGAAAAGATGAAGGAATGATCAAAATAGGACAAAATCATGAGTTAGTGATATCATTTAAGAAATTTTTTCGTTGGGGTACTAAAATAGAAAATCTTATATACTCGAATGATTAAAAATGTTATTTATCTTTTTATTCCCCATACTATTGGAATACTTGAATTTTTCAATATGTTACTATCACGATGTACCCTTACATTTTGACTCATGTTTCAATTTCTACTTCACATTTTACATTAAATAAATTTATATCATACATTATAAGGTTTTGATATTTTGTTTGAAAATCAAATGTGGTAATCGACTACACCAAGTCGTAGTCAACTACCACATCTGATTGTTTGCTGGGAAGAGTGACAAAATTCTTTGGATAATGGACTAGCATAAGTTATAGTTTACTACACACCTGATGAAATGAATTATAAAAGAAACAAAAGCTTTCGGGAATTGGCTACCATATGGGGTAGTCAGCTACATGTCCAATTTTTAAATAAAATCTCACACAAAAACTTTTGATAGTTGACTATGAACCTGTTAATTTTCAAAAGTCGAGTTTTTTAACAACCATATTTCAGGTTCTTTGGCTCATACAACTTTGTGTTTCTGACTATTGGAGGTTTGAAAATCAACATTAATACTTGAATTAACTTCTAAAAATCTACTTTGTAATTCCAACAGTTTCTTCTCTCTCTCTCTTCTTTTTCTTCTCTCTAAAATAAATAAAATCATTGTTCTTCATCGTTTCAAAGAGAACTCAAAGAAGAATATTTGAATTTACTCTCAGAGATTCTCAATGACTTTGTTGTATTTTTGAAGATTATTTGTTATAATTCAGAACAATTAAGTGGGGATAAATAAAGCCTTAAAAATAACGATTTATTGCGCCTCAAATTCTTTATTCTATACTAATTTTAATATTTTGTATCCGTTAAATTACCAAAAATTTTAAGGCTTTATTACATACTAAAATCATGGATTTAGAATCTATTAAGGTGATGAACCAAGATATGGTGACGCTTGATTGGTTTGATTGCAACAATTTTGTTCACTCGCAAGACAAGATCTTCATTTTCAATGCGCTTAAACATGAATTTTCCTTTTGTACCATATGATTTTAAACCAAGCGAGATGGAACACAACCTACTGCAGAGGCTATTGAGAAGGTCTATTTGGAGAGGAAGAAACGTGACGAGGGTGAGTTGTTGTGCTGTGGACACATCTTGAACACTCTGTTTGATCGTCTCTATGACTTATTCAGTGAAGTCAAGTCTGGAAAGGACATTTGAAACCAATTGGAATTCAAGTACAAGGCTAAGAAAGAAGGTACCAATAAGATTTTAAATTCTAAATATTTTGAATTTCATGTGGTTGATAATAAAACGATACTTGAGTAAGTCCATGAATTGCAAGTGTTGGTTAATAAAATTCATTTTCAAGAGAGTTTTTCTTGAGACTTTTCAAGTTTGTGCAATTATTGCCAAAATACCTCCCTCTTGGAAAGATTATGGCAAAAAACTATTGCAGAAGACTGAGGGCTTCACTTTATAACAAATTCATAAAAATCTTCGTGTAGAAGAGGTGTCACATTTTGTGATAAAAAGATTTTTGTTCCTTTTGAGTCCAAGGTACATTATATAGAAAGGAACACAGATGCAAGCCAAGAAGAATGACCAATGGTTTAAGAAGAAGAAAATCCACAATGGAAAAAAAAAGAATATGCTTCGTTTGCGGGAAAAAGGGTCCCTTGCCAAACAATGTAGGCATCTTAAGACCAATCTAAAGAGTAAGACAAACATGGTGGAATAGAGTCTTGAGTCCATGATCTCTTGGGTGTGGAAAATGAAAAATCTGGGTAGTGGCTCGACTCTAGTGCAACAACTCATGTCTGCAAAGACAAGCCCTTCAAGAAATTTTAGGAAGCGACTGATGGAGTTCAAATTGGAAATGGTGATTGTGCCTAAGTTGCTTGAAAATGAACTGTTGAGATCAACTTCACATTTAGAAAGCTTTTTGACCCTAGTTAATGTTTTGTTTGTACATGGCTTTAGGAAAAACCTGGTTTATGTTGATTTACTTTGTAAGAAAAGATTTTGGTTAGTGTTTGAATCCGACAAGGTTATATTTTCAAAAAAACCTGGTTTATGTTGATTTACTTTGTAAGAAAAGATTTTGGTTAGCGTTTGAATCCGACAATGTTATATTTTCAAAAAAAGTGTCTAATCACACAAACAAAAATAAAAAATTCACATCAAATCTCCTCTAATCACAAAACCTAAAAGAAAAGAAACATGAATTGAAAAGAGAAAATAATTTCACCTGTTGAGTACTTTTCTTAGCCAACTTGCAAGTACAAAGAACAACATATCAAAAATGACAAATGATAGAACGCCATATAAGAAAACAACCAAAAATGTGATTTTGAGGGTTTTATCGTAATTCTTGGAGAGAGAAAGTGGTTACCTGACTTTGAAGGTGATACTAGTGGCAAAGAGATACATATATAGTTGTTGAGTTGTATAAGTGTAGAAAAAGAATGCTTATGGTGTTTAAAGGGGTTTTATTCTTTTATTTTTTCACACGTGTGCAAGAGTTAATAGTAATAAAGGCAAATTTGATTTTGCATACATTCTATTAATGAACTATGTTATATTGGGAATGAAAGTTTTAGGATCTCATTTTATTCCATTAATGTCCCTATGACAACCATAAGCACCATTTAGGGTCCTTTGAGCAGTAATAAATGAATAGTAACTTGATGGTAATTTACTACATTAGATAGTAAATTGATATCATTTCATAGTAATCGATATCATTATATGGTAAAAAATTAATATACATTTATGATAATTGCTTTATTTTAAATTTTGTTAGCACATGGTATCAATTCATAGTAATTGGTATCATTTTATGGTATCATAGGCAATTTTCTATTTTTTGTTGGTCAGTTGCTTGTGTGGTGTTTATTTTATGAGTAGTGGTAGGTAGCTAACCATTTTGTCCAATCTTTTTATCAACAAGACCATTATAATGTTCAAGTAATAATTATGGGAAGCTCAAGTGATAATAGACAGATCGAATGGTAGCGGACAAAGTTTAAAAATGATAAGTTGGAAACTTTAACTTTTTTGATGTTTTTTTTTATTGACTTATACCATGTTAGACAAAGATATTGGCTACTGATATGGACAAAAATACTCAGTCCGATAAAATTCAAGCACAGACACATGACAATGATGATCAACAGGCCCAAAAGGCGTAAGGATATGACCACCTAGAACGCAATGATGTATTCGCAAGCCAGAAGGCAGGGAGATCCCATCTCTGATGGCGAGTATGCATACCTAAGGACATAGAAGTCACATATCTCGCAAATCTAAAGGCATGGTGTAAAATTGCGACGTGACTAGAAGACCTAAAGACAAATGGCAAGACCCCCTGGTGCAAACCTAAAGACATGGGGTAAAACCCCACCTACCTATATAAAGAGGAGTCCCAGCATCATAAATGCAAGTTTAATAGCCAGAATCACTTCGGCTCTCTCTTCCACTTCGGTATTTCTTTAGTCATTCCTTTCACTTCATTTCGGTATACGTATTGACTTTACCATTGGAGGGTCCTTCGTAGAGAAGCAAACTCCATGTGGTTTTCCTTATAGGAGTTCGTGTATGAAACTGACAAACACAAGAACATGGCCAATTCCAAGCTACAATCCCATCTAACTCATATCCAATTTGACAACAATACTTTTTACCTTCTTTTTGGCATAAAAAATTATAAATCATTACTCATATTTTATGGTTTTACTCTGTCTGTAAAAAAATGTAATTATATGCTCAGTTGGATTCACAAGCAGCAAATGAAATTACCGACAATAGAATACTGGTGGTGCTATTCCAACTTTGGTTCAGTCTTCTTTTTTCGTATTATGTAGCAGTTTCATTTATACAGAAAATTTTATTGCTTGAAATTTGAGACTTAGGCAAAGCACAATCAGTTGCTTACTACACTGTCAATGTGGTACTACAATTAGCACAGGATCTGTTTGACAAGCTTGGCCATTATATTGGGACATTGATTGTCTTAGTGATCGACGTTGTGGAGAAGGCTACCGAAAGGATGGAAGATCACCTCAACACCTTCAATTATGAGATGCATTAGTCACTTAATTGTTACTCAATGCAAGTGAATCAGATTTTTAGTGATATTGTTGAAAGCTACGATCAAAGACATTTGGGGGGTGGGGGCAACAATCCATCTTCTACCAAGGATTGACCATGAGAAACTCAGGGGAAAGGGATGGAAATACCAATTCATGCTGATGAGGATAAGAAATTATGAAAATGGCCACACGGGTTAAAAAGGCGGTAACAACAACAAAATAGGCTAAAGATCAATCCAACCTATCATGAGTGTTATAGTGTTTGTCAACAAGAAAATATCGACCATGGTTGTAGGTCATATTGATCGCCCAAATGAAATTATACAAAAAATCTTCACCCAATTTCGTAAAAGTATGAATGAGATGAATTTTAAGTCTAGCTTGAGTAAATTCTAGAAACAACTTTTTTCATCCAGCTTAACTTTACACTTGCCAAGCGCTACAAAGAGTTGTGTTGTTGTTGACAAAGAAAGTCTTGACTTCCTTTACTTTGTAAAATATATTTTCTCTTTTTGAATGTGCATTTTGTGTGAAAGAACTATTAAAGTCTACTTGTATTTATGGGAAAAATTTTGTCCTAAGAGCTCTCCTTGTCATGCAAATTAATGGTGGAACAATTTGTAATATAGGTTCTAAGAAAATTGATTGTAAAAATTAAAAATTTATGGATAAAATACTTGAGTCAATTACATTTCCTCAAAATGATTAGTAAAGAGTCTTTGTTAAGAGAACGGTTAGAATTTAGTGAAAATTTGAACACATTGTGCCCTTTCACCCAAACAACACATGTGGCATGTGTAAAGAGTCATGTCCGTCGCTTGTATTTAAATTTCTGTTAAATTTTAATAGTGCTATTAATAAAGCAACTTTATTTTGAGAAAGTGCAAAATGTTGATTGTAAAAATTAATAGTTGAGAATCCAAATTGAAAATATGCTAAAATATCCCAAAAAAATTGTCGAAAATTCAATCCTCACCCAAAATAAAAGAGTAAAAGCCATGGCTTACGGACTTTTGTTCCTCATCTAAATTCTAAAACGACCCCTTTATGGTGCCTAAATTTTTTTAATTACTGTATCAATTGTATCAACATTCTCCATTTTAGTAAGCATTTTTGGTTCAAGATTCTCCATTTTCGAACGAGTAATTTTCATCTTAATTCTCTAAGTATCATTTTCTATTTCGGTCAATGATTAAAATTTTTCTCAATTCATGTCATCAATTATTTATTGCATCACGAACATCAATTAGTTATTGCATCAAGAATTACCTTACTAACATTTATTGACGTGGACTCAATTTGAGATTTGAGTGAGAGAGAACCCACATATTTTTCACATTTTCTTTCCCAATGACTAATATAAAACCCTACGATGAAAACAATAATCCATCTTCATCTTCGATTAAGGTAAGTGTCCATTTACAACTGAAAATCACACTATCAACATCTCTAACTCGCTCTTCCTCTTAGATCCACCTCTACACCTCACAAACCTTTCCTCCTTACACAGTCATGTATTTTTAATTCTCCTGTTGCAGTGTTAATTTTAGAGTGCAGAAGATTTTCATAGAATGTGGTTTTGAACCAGGTCAGCAAATGTTAGCTGGGTTATCATGTCGATATGCAATTGTCACAATGTCAAAATAGAATGCAACCAATATTTGTCGATATAAATGGATTTTTTATTTTTGGTAAATGGACAAAAATGAGAATCGAAATATACTTATTTGGACAAAAAATGAAAAATAACCTTTTAAAAATCAGAGAAGCGCATGGGGCTTCGAAATTTTAAAGAAAATATATACTTGAATCAGATTATTATTTGGCTCTGCTGCTGAGAATTTTCACCAGGAAAATGAAAATCAAAGCATATTGGCTTTTCCTCTCTCTTTTGTTGGGCATTTTCTTTCTTGTTTCATTTGCTGAATCATCTTCTCTTCTCTCTAAATCCCTTCTTGGAATCCCCCCTCAAGGTATCCACATCTATACATACACACAAGTATACATATATTATTATTTTTTGATAAATAATTAGTACGTACTTGTTACTTACAATTTAAACATTTTATTTGGATAGAACTTGGTCAGTGAGTTTATTATGACGACTGGGTTTGTTGTACTTAAAACACAGATGAGAAGTATTTCGAGGCAGAGATAATAAAGTGCAAAAACGGATCCAAGAAATTCACCAAAGCCCAGCTCAATGATGATTTCTGTGATTGCCCAGATGGAACTGATGAGCCAGGTCTCCCTCTCTTTTGCTCTCTTCTTTATTCAATCATTCTTCATCTATTTAAGCACCTTTCGTTTATTTTTTCCTTCTGTTTTTGGGATTTCGTGGATGGGCGAGGTTAGTCACTTTATGTGATGAATTTATGATATTGGTGTTTGGTTTTGATTTATTAACTGTAAAAGATGCTTAGGATTTGAATTTAATTTAAGTGTGTAAACAGAAACTTCTGGGTTTGTGGGTTCTGCTTACTTGGGCTTGATTATTTATTTTGACCCTTTGTGTTGAAACTACACTTTGAGTTTTGACCATAGCAAATCTGTGAATGCGAACTGAAACTTTATGTTCACATGAATGCACATAGTAGTTTAGCTATTTGAGTATGTTTCTTGGATTCTGTGACCCACGATTGCAATTCGGTCCTTATGATGGACCCGTCTTAGTCAAACTGACTACTATTATTGAGTTTTCAACTTATTACCTTCCATTTTTATCATCTTTTATATCATTTGGAAACAGAATGGTTAGTCGTTAAGCCCATTGGCTCGCTCACTGGTTCTAAAGAGATTTACAGTGTCTTAGGGCTCAATGTTTCATGCAATTGTTCTCTTTTGGTTGAGTCTTTCATAATGTTCCTGATTAAATATCTATTGCAGGAACATCAGCACGCCCACAAGGAAAATTTTATTGTTGGAATGCAGGACATGTTCCAGTAACATTATTTTCTTCAAGAGTGAATGATGGCATCTGTGGTAAGATTAGTTTCAGTAATGTGCTATTGCTTTTATTTCTCAAGTATCTTTTTTATTTTTTTTTTGCAAATCATCAGTGTCATGTTGTTTCTATGCTGTGCTCCCTTTTATTTTTCACATATGTTTGGTTGGTTTTCTTATGATAGGGCATGCCAAATTTTCTTTCTCAGATATATTATAAGATTTCAAGTTCATGCTTTACTTTTTACATTTATCTGACTAAGACAGTTCAATAACTGAGTCACAACACTTTTTTTATCCCTATAGGCAAAAGATCACTAGCCAAACCATGTGCAAAATCATTTACAAGATAGGAACTCGATAAACTCTATGAATTCTTCTTCATTTAAAAATAATGGCCATTAAACCAAAAATTAAGAGTACATTAACCAAATATAGAGAGTGGAACCAAGGCTATATAGCTTTCTTCAATTTTTTTAGACTCATGGATGCAACTCCAATCCCCAAAACACGGTAGGCGAATTACCATAAATTCCTAACCAAAGAACATCACAAAAAAAGACTTCCATTGGGACACCATCCATAAGAGTTTTATAAATTGAGCTAACTCCAAGACCCTTTTCTGAGTTTAACTTCTAAGAAACCGTGTCATCTCTATCCAAAGAACACCTTGAACTATACAAGGCCTCAAAAAAGTTTCCCATGCCCTCAAGCTCACAATCATGGATATTGCAACAAAATTGCACATCCCATAAAATCAGGGAGTTAGATTCGGAGAGGCAAGAACTAATAAGGATCCTTGTCTCTCCCAATAGTATTAACATTTGGGAATTGCTTTTGTAAGGGAAACTCCCCACACCAAACGTCATGCCAAAGCCGGACAGCAGTGCCATTACCCACTAAAAATGACACAAGAGGCAAAAAAGTATCCCACCCTTTTTGAATCCATTTTCAAAACCAAACACCATAGGGACCTCTCCCCTCCTTTGACATCCACCCACTATGCTCCACTGAATAATTAGCAAAAATCACCTTTCGCCAAAAGTGGTATTTCTCACCCATTAAAAGAGCATAAGTCTTAGAAATAGGTTTCTAAGGGAAGTTGCCCTTCTAAACTACGGGTTCATTCTCTACAAGGGCTTTGTGGACAGTCTTGATGTTGAACATTCTTCCCACTTTAAGCTTCCAAGCCGCATCTTCTCTATTCAAATCCAACCTAGAGCCACAAATCTTCCAAAAAAAAAATTATCAAACCGTTGGATTTTCCAATCATGTGCATTCCTAGTAAAGGAACATCCCACAACCTCTCCACCAGCCAAAGAAACACAATAGCTAATTATAGCCTCTTTGTCTCTTGTTAAGGAGTAAATGTATGGGAAGAGATCTCTCAATGGCTTATCTCCATTTCATGCCAACAAATGTATTATTCCTTGTGGGGCAGAATTTTACAAATGTTACACCTTTGTTGTGTACTCCTTTGTTTTGAGGTGGTCTCGGGGCTCGAAGTTAATCTTGGCAAGAGTGTTCTTATTCCTCTATGTGAGAATATCAACAGCCAGTTGCTTGAAAATTTGTTGGGATGCAAGATGGGGTTGCTTCCTATTACTTATCTTGGCCTCTCTCTTGGAGTTAAATTCAAAGATAAAAGTATTTGAAACCCGATTGTGGAAAAATTTGAGAAACAGTTGGCCCGGTGGAAGAATCGATACTCATCTTAAGGAGGAAGTATTAGGAGCACTCTTTCTAACTTTCGAATCTACTTTATGTCTTTTTTTCCTATTATGAGCTTAGTGTCTAATCGGTTGGAGTCCATTCAAAGATGATTCCTTTGGGGTAACATGGGAGACGATTACAAGTATCACTTGGTGAGGTGGCGGGTGGTCAAGCAACCAATTGAAAATGGGGGCTTGGTCTCAAGTCTCTCTTTTTTAATAAAGCTCTTCTTAGCAAATGGTTATGGCAGTTTCTTGTGGAAAAGGATCTTCGGTTGAGGAAGGTGATTGTAGCTAAGCATGGGATGTATTCAAATGGGTGGATTTCTAAAGATGCTAGGGGGGCTTATGGGGTGGGGGTGTGGAAGTGGATTCAAAAGGGTTAGGAGGTCTTTGCTCCTTATGTTTCTGTGAGGGTGGGAAATGGAGAAAGAACTTGTTTTTGGCTTGATACATGGGTTGGGAAGACTCATTTGAAAGACCGATTTCCGGACATCTTTAATATTGTGAGAAATAAAGAAGAACGTGTTAGCGCTTATATTTCTTTCTCTAATGATGAGACTTTCTGGGACATACCTTTTACTTGAAATATCCATGATTGGGAAGTTGAGATGGTCGAGAGGTTTTTGTGAACCTTATATAGCATTAAGTTGGAGGGGAATAGGGAGGACTCAGTTAGTTGGGGGCATAGTCTGGAGAAAGGTTTTGCGGTGAAATCTTTTTATGAGTTTCTTCTTGACGAGGATCATACGGTTGGCTCTTCCAAATTCCCTTGGAAAGCAATTTGAAAAAAGTTAGTTTTTTATTTTTATTTTTTTAAGGAGGCTTCTTGGGGGAAAATTCTTACCTTAGATAACTTACAAAGAAGAGGAAAAGTTTTGGTCAATAGAAGTTATATCTGCAAGGATTGCGCCTAGTTCGTGTTTCATCTTTTAGTAGAGTGCTCCTTGGCTAAAAGTTAGTGGGAGATGGCTTATAGGATTTTGGGAATTTCTTTGGTGGTTGTGGGTACCGTGAAAGATACTGTTTGGGCTTGGAATGGGTTGAGAGCACCAAAAGAGGTTAAGAATGCTTATCTTTTGATTTCACACTCTATTTTTTGGTTAGCGTGGAATGAAAGGAATCTTAGAGCGTTTGAGGTTGTTGAAAGATCTGTTAACGGTATTATAGATAGTTGGTTCAAAATTCTTAATTTTTGGGTTAAAGGGAATTTTTTTGTAAACATTTTTGACCTTTTGGATTTTGTGAATTTCCTTACTTGCAATTAGCCTTTGGCTTAGAGTTGCACCCTCTTGGTGCATTTTTAATACATTTTTTGTTTATTAAAAAAGGGTATTAGTTCGATATCCTTACTCAAAGTCTAAACAAAGTAAAAAATCCTCCCATCATGGGAGGGTCTCTATCCTTCTTTGACACCCACCGGCCATCCGTTATGCTCCACCTTAAATTTAGCCTTGATAATCTTTCTACATAAATGCTCCTTTGGACCATGAATCTCCATAACCATTTCCCAAGAAGGATTTTATTGAATAAAACAAGAGATTTAAAACCAAGGCCTTCCTTCTCAAAAGGTTGCTTCACTAATTGGTACTTATACTCCGAATCTTTTGTTTTTCCAGTCTCTTTATTGGGAGGCTAGCAAGAGTGTTCTTAATAAGTGTCAATCTTCCTCCTTTGGGGAGGTAGTTTCTCTTCCACCCGGCTAACACTGATTTTCCACCACGTGGTGATGAAAATTTGAATAATATTTATTGATAAGTAAATATTGTATTAGAAGATCACCAAGGGGATGCAACCCAAGTGCAAAATTTTCTCCAAGAAAAAAACTCAATAAACTCTATGAGGTCTTTTTAATTTACAAAAAATCTACCCCTAAACCAAAAACTTAGTGTATTGAGCCATCTATCATGATGAAAGTATTATTAATGGTGATGTTTGGCAAGTGATTGCTTAAATCACTTCGTTTAACTCACTTCAAGGTATATTTTTGCCTTGAAGTGATTTAAGCACTTGCCAAACATCGCCAATATGATGTTGATTGAAGAAGAATTTAATATTAAATTCACTTTTAGTGCCTCTTTTAGGCAGACTTGTATGGAACTTCTTGAACACACCTGGCGAAAGTGTTATCAATCTGGTTGAGCTGATATATTAAATCAATTCTTATTTGTCAAAACAAACTAGTTTGAGTACCCAGTTGATCACACACGGGGGAATGTACACCAACTATTTTGGACAAAAATTTTCCCCTCATTTAAGTCAGGACAGTTTGGTATTTTTGAACTGTAACAGAATCTTTCTATCTTTCTCCTATGCCTCTATTTATTGCTCATTCATTCTCCTCTCTCTCTCTCCCCTCTAAATAGTAACCGATTCAGAGAACTTAGTTGACTCCATATCCAAGAACTCAACATAGTACAGCCCTTTAAGATTTGACAAACAGTATTACATATTCTTAACAAACGAATTTTGCTAATAATTAGAGAAAAAAGATAGATATTGTGGAATTAACAGTATTAATTCACTGAAAAGGGAATTTACATTAGATAGTTATCAATAACAGTGAAGAAAATCATATGCTTTCTTTGTTATTGCTTTCCTTATTTCACTCTTTTATTACCATTAACCCAAAAAGTCATCATTTTCTAGAGAGAGAAGAGGCCATAGATATTGGCTTCCTCATTGAGAACAAAGTTTGCCTTGTCTGACTGAAAAATTAAAACTTATGTTTATGCTTCCTCATTGAGATCTATAAGGTTGATTATTATCTCCATTTTGGCTAATGTTTACCCTCATGGTTGAGAGGAACCAACAAAACAAGGTTGGCTATAATGCTATATACACTGTACAGACGAGAAACAAGAAGATGAGGCCATAGATCGACTGTTAAAGAGAGGAAAGAAGAACCTGGTGAAATTACTAGTTTACCTTTGTAAATTAATACAAAGTACAAAATGTTTGAATGAATTCTATTTTCTGATGTTCCAGGCTTGCTGTTTACAGCAGTATATATAAAAACAATTGTGACCGATTTCCTAAATATTTGCAACATGTGAACATAGTTTAAATGTCTATACAACTATACAATTATCTCTAAATTTCAGCAAGAATCTCGTGGAATAATTGCTGTATTATCTTCGGTTACATGTAGGTATAGCAGACATGATTTCCTAGTCTTCGGCAGGATCTTTATTGGAATGATTGTCCTGATTTGCAGCAGTGATTTCAGATGAAATCACTTGATCTTCTACACGCCCCCTCAATCTGAAGGGGAGATCACGGACATTCAAATTGTTCTTGGCATCTGTGAATTTCTTTGGTGATAGGGGCTTTGTGAGTGCATCTGCAAGTTGGTCACAGCTTGAAATGAATTGGACTTTCAATTGTTTTTGATTAACTTGATCTCGAACAAAGTGGAAGTCAATCTCTATGTGTTTTGTTCTGGCATGGAATACCGGATTTGATGTAAGATATATAGCACCAATATTGTCGCACCAAAGAGTAGGTGGTTGCCGAAGTGGAATTCCCAGCTCATGTAAAATTTGATTTTATCCACATTAGCTCAGTTGCCGTGTTTGATAAAGCTTTGTATTCAGCCCCAGTGTTGCTACGTGCCACTGTTGGTTGTTGCTTACAGCTCCATGAGATCAAGTTTGGTCCTTGAAAAATGCAATGAGCTCCTACTGATCTTCTGTCATCGCGGTTTGCTGCCCAGTCCGAATTGGAGAAAGCATGAAGATCAAGATTTGCAGCTTTTGCAATTAACAAGCCTGTTGAAACAGTATATTTGAGATAGCGAAGTATTCGCTTGACGGCTTGCCAGTGTGTGTCAAGAGGATTATGCATAAACTTGCTAACTTTGTGGACTGTAAAGGCTAAGTCAGGCCTTGTAAAAGCAAGATATTGCATACTGCCAACCATGCTTCTGTAAAGGTTTGCATTGGCACATGGTTTGCCATCTGAGGCAGTGAGAGTGCAAGTTGAAGCCATTGGACTAGAGCATGGTTTTGCTTGATCCATGTTGCTCTTTTTGAGCAAATCAACTATGTATTTCCTTTGTGTGAGATAGATACCTTCTTGGCATCTGAGAGCTTCGACACCAAGAAAGTAATTAAGTGGCCCCAATTCTTTGACAGCAAAGTCTGTCTTCAAGCTTTGAATGACTCGGTTGATGACAGCTGAACACGATCCGGTTATTAATATATCATCGACATAAATTAAAACATAAATAGTGGCAGTTTTTGTTTTAAAAATGAACAATGATGTATCAGCTTTGCTTTCATGAAAATGTAGTGATTTGAGCTTGTCTGAGAGTTTAGAAAGCCAAGCTCTTGGAGCTTACCGCAATCCATACAATGATTTATGCAACTTACAGACATGATTTGGAAATTGAGGATGAATAAAACCTTGTGGTTGTGTCATGAAGACTTCCTCATGTAGATCACCGTGCAAAAATGCATTTTGCACATCAATTTGTTGTATAGGCCAATCTTGAGTGACCGCAATTGAAAGAACCAATCTAATTGTAGCATGCTTGATAACCAGACTAAAGGTTTCTGAAAAATCAATACCTTTTTGTTGGTGAAAACCTTTGGCGACTAGTCGAGCTTTGTGGCGCTCTATAGTTCCATCAGCTTTCCTTTTGACTCGATAAACCCACCGACAGCCAACAATATTTGCATTTGGTGATTTTGGAACCAAGGACCAAGTTCCATTTTGAAGCAATGCATTGAATTCTTTGTTCATGGCTTCTCTCCAACAATTTGATTTGGATGCTTCTGTAAAGCAGGTTGGTTCTTTGGCAGTAGAGCTTTCGGCCAGCAATGCTCGAGGTAGAGGATGTTGAATATAGTCATCAGAGTGCTTGCGAGGTTTGTGAATATTGTTCTTAGATCTTGTTGTCATCGGATGGTGATTGGAGATAGCAGGCACATCGGATGGTGAAGATGTTTTGTTTTGTGGCAGATCCGAGAGCAAGTCTGTATGTTGCAGTGCAACAGTGGCATCCTGATTGGTGATTGCTTCAGCTGGATCTGTAGGAAGAGACAAACAAGGTGTAGAGACAGTTCTAATAGGATAATGGTTAGATTGCAAATCACTAGAACTAAGAGAAGGGGAGATATTGATGTTATGAGGCATTGGAACAGAATGGTGTTGAGAGGGTGGAGAAACGTTTTCTTTGGTATAAGGGAAGAGATTCTCATAAAAAATTACATGCCTTGAGACATAGATTTTACCAGTAGATAAATCAAGGCATTTGTAACCTTGATGACCAAGACTATAGCCAATGAAGAGACATGTTTTGGAGCGAAAGTTCAGCTTGTTTGAATTATAAGAGCGTAAATTAGGCCAACATGCGCAACCAAAAACACGCATAAAGGAAAAATCTGGCATGCGATTATAAAGAATTTCAAATGAAGATTTTTGCTTTAAAACAGGTGTTGGTAGCCGGTTTATGATGAAGGTTGCAGTTTGGAAGGCTTCTTCCCAGTAAAGCATGGGTAAATTTGAGTGGGCTAACATGCTTAGGCCAACCTCGACAATATGACGGTGTTTGCGCTCTATAGAACCATTTTGCTGATGAGTGTAAGGGCATGCTAGTCTATGATTTATTCCGGTTTGTTGGAAATAATTGTGCAAAAGTTGAAACTCACCTCCCTAATCAGATTGGACAGATTTAATTTTGCGTTTGAAGTGTTTTTCAACATACACTTGAAATTGAAGAAATATTGATTCAACGTCGGATTTGAGTTTCATTGGAAATAACCACACAAACTTGGAATAATCATCAAGAAAACTAACATAATATTTAGCACCGTTAGTAGAAACAACGGATGCTGGTCCCCATACATCGGTAAAAATTAAATCAAGAGTATAAGAAGAAACATTGGAAAAGGACTTAAATGGCAAGTCATGACTTTTTGCCATTTGACATTCGGGGCATACTGAGTGCTTTTTATTGGACTCGACTGGAACATTGATGAATGAGAGGACTTTATTGACAACTGGTGTTGATGCATGTCCAAGACGACGATGCCAATCACGATGAGAAACACGAACGGTAGAGAAAGCTTGTGGACGGCGAGACTGAGATGTGAATTGGTAGAGTCCATTAATGAGATCGCCTTGATGATGGACCTGCCCCGAGTAATCCTTTACAAGAAAGAATTTGTCATGAAACTCAAAATAGACATGATTATCAATACAAAACTTTTGGACAGATAACAAGTTCTTATGAATTTCAGGAACTAGAAGCACTTGATTAAGAACAAAGGTAGAATTGAATGTAGAAATTTTAGAGGAACCAGTTTTCGAGATTTGCAAACCTTGGCCATTGCCTACTTGAACCTGATCTGTACCTTGATAGTCATCATTCTGAAGGTTCAGATTGTTGAGGTCATTAGTGACGTGATGCGTGGCACCAATGTCAGCATGCCATTCGGTATCCCAAGTGCCAGTAGGAGCAGCGACCATAGCTTGTTTATTTTCTGGTTTTGGATCCTGGTAAGACAGATCAAACCGAAAATAGCATTTCCGAGCTGAGTGTCCTGGTTTATTACAAACCTGACAGATTACTGAATTGCGATCAGTATGACGTGTGGTATTGTTGTAACCAGCACGATTAAAACGACCCCGTCCCCTAGAGCCGCCTCTGCCACGATTTTGAGAGGGATTGTATTGTCGTTGGGCAACATTGACAGAGGTAGGTTGAGCGGGAGATGACATCTGGTGGCGAGAAAGTCTGGCTTCTGTGGTGAGCAAAAGCGAGTAAATTTCCTCCAGTGTTACCTTGTCAGTGCGAGCCGAGATGGCTGCCACAAAGCTGTCATATTCGTGGCTTAATCCTGCAAGAACATAGGTGATGACATCTTCACAACTCATAGGTTGTCCTGCAACAGCTAATTCATCAGTGAGTTTTTTAATAAAGAGAAAATATCCTGTGGCAGACTTGCTGCCTTTTGTTGCTGTTGCTAGTTGTGTTCGGATCTGCACAGTTCGTGCGCGAGATCGGGATGAAAAATTTTCATCCAGAGCATGCCACACAGTAGACGAAGTAGTATGATTTACTACTTGAGCAAGCACTCCTTCAGTGAGAGAAGACATGAGGGTACTAAGGATAAGATTATCCTGGCGTATCCAATAAGAGTAGGCAAGATTGGGTGTTTCAAAGATGATATGAGTTTCTGGATGGGAAACAGAGACAGATTTAGGAAGTTTGGGAATGGTACCATCAAGATATCCAAAGAGGTCTTGGCCAAGAAAATATGGCACCATTTGTGCCTTCCAAAGAATGTAATTATCGGGGCTAAGTTTGACAGTTACTATGTTAGACATAGTAAGAACAGAGGGAGATTGAGAGGGTTGAATATTAACGGTGGTAAATGAATCAGAAGAAGAGGAAGACATGGCTTGTAGACTTTGGTCTTTTGATGGCTAATCTGATACCATGTAAAATAATACAAAATAAAAAATGTTTGAATGAATTCTATTTTCTGATGTTCAAGGCTTGTTGTTTACAGCAGTATATATAAAAACAATTGTGACCGATTTCCTAAATATTTGCAACATGTGAACATAGTTTAAATGTCTATACAGCTATACAATTATCTCTAAATTTCAGCAAGAATCTCGTGGAATAATTGCTGCATTATCTTCGGTTACATGTAGGTATAGCAGACATGATTTCCTAGTCTTCGGCAGGATCTTTATTGGAATGATTCTCCTGATTTGCAGCAGTGATTTCAGATGAAATCACTTGATCTTCTACAACCTTGTACTAATGCTTTAGTTAAACCAACAATATTAGGATATTTTTGTTCAAAATAGTTGGTGTACAATGCTAACTTACAACTATGGTGTTGTATGTTAGCCTTCCCCATATATATATAAAATTGACCTAAGTTGATTATCCACAAAGAAGGGTGATCGAGGATTATAATAGCCCAGTTGTAGAAGTAAATTGGGTCTGTTATCGTATTATAGATGACCTATCAAATTGAAGAGGGAATTTTATAAGATAATGCTAGTTATCCTCTATGGTTGAGAATGTTGAGCAGCGATATTGCGAGAAAGAGTCTTATAATTGAAGTTTAACGAAGAAAAGAAAAAGGAGTGGTGGAAATGTGAATGTAAAGATAGATGTGGCTGTATAAAAAAAACACATTCATATCTATAATTAGGTAACTTGAATAGAATGCCTACGAATATGGTGGGGAAGAATCTTGTTATTCAACTTTGATGAAGAAAAGAAAAAAAAAAAGAGGATCTAGAAACTGTGGGTAGATATTATTCCAGGGATGTGATGGCGATTAGGATTTTTATATGAAATTTCAAGTTGTGCTCATAAAAGACAGATTAGTAGTGGAATCATTGGATGATTTGTTGCTAACCCAAAGGTTAATAGCTGGAAAGCCTGGCATCTTAAGAAATTGTATTATTACATCTTGTTTGAACACTTTCTCTAATTGACGAACAATGCCGATAAAAAGCTTCATTCCTTTTTCAATGCTCCGTGTCCTTGAAATCTTTCTTCCTTGTCTGTTTCTTACTTCCCTAATGTTGTCTGTTTCCAAAATTTAAGAAGTCTTCTATGGTTAACTGTTATTTTCTAAGGTCTATTTTTTCTTGTTTGTTTAAGGAAACCTAGTCAAGATAACTTGTATTTAATGAGCCCATGTAATTAGTATGACTTGGGCACCTGGATATCCAATTCTTTGTATGATGACTACTATGATTGGACATATTTTTAAGTTGTTATTATGTATTCAAATTTTTGCACGCATTTTGCGTACTCCGCGACTGCATCTTTTAATTACTGCAATTACTTAATTGATTGTTTTGTTATATAAAACAAAAAGAGCAGATTGCTGCGATGGGAGTGATGAGTATGATGGAAAAGTGAAATGTCCTAATACATGCTTGGAGGCTGGTAAGGTGGCAAGAGACAAGTTGAAAAAAAAGATAGAAATTTATCAGGAAGGTGTTGCAATACGAAGACAGGATGTGGAGCAAGCAAAACAAGCAATAGCCAGAGATAAAGCAGAACTGTCAAAGCTGAAAACCGAAGAAAAAATTCTTAAAAGGATTGTTAAACAGCTCAAAGGCACAGTTTTAACCCCTTTGTTCTTTTCATACATTTATGGCAATCTCTTAAATTACAACAAATAATATAATCATCATGTTCACCATAAAATATAGAGCCTTGTTCCTACTATTTGATTTTATTCTTGAAATTCATTAATCAAGCTTCATATAAATGATTAAATTCAATTAGATACAGATATGCTTGTTCTTGTGTGTGTTCTATGTGCCTGCACTTGTGTGTGTGTTTTCATGTACTTGCGTGCTTATGTATTTGCATGCATGCACCAATGATATCCTTCCCATATGATCCAAGTTCAGAGAAAACAATGTTGTGTTGAGATTCATATTTTCAAAATAGTGTATATCAAAATGAACATAAGCTTGAAGTATGTGAGAAAATCAGTTCCTTGACCTTTGATCTTCTAGTTATGAACTTATATATATATATATATATATATATATATATATATATGTATAATATGCAAAAGCTACTTTTTAACTGATAATTTGTGTATATCGTATGTCACATTTATTGACCTACCATGTAGTAAGTAAGGAGCAAATTGAGAAAGCAGAGGAGAAAGAGCGCCTACAAAAGGAAAAAGAAGAGAGACTGAGAGAAGCTGCCAAGGATAAAGTTCAGGAGGACAAAAATGAAGCTGAGGAAAATTCCATTGGCCAAGAAATAGCCTCCAAAACTCCAGATGTTGATAAACTTGGGCTGTTGGAGAAACCTCCATCAGATCAGGTTGGAGTCTATGCAACTTATTATTGATGTCTAACTCCACCTCCCTCCTTTTATTTTCCTTTTCTATCTTTGAATTTCAATGCGAATTTTCTCTTTCCTCTTATTTCACTTTTAGCCAGTCAGATTGTCGGTCTTGTCATTTGGTTCTCTCCCTCTCTCTCTTCCCATCATAGTTAGCTAGGGGGTTGGCCTTTCTCTTCTAGTTGGTTAGGGGGTTAGCCTAGGTGTTCATGCTTCCTCTCTTTTTTTCTTGAGCTTCAAGGATGCTTTATCCTTCAGCCTTCTCATCCTTCCCTTTTGAAGGCATTTCTGGTTAGAAAGAAAGTGAAAACTGCAGGACTATGAGAAGGCAATGTTGCCGCTATCTTTCACATTGTCAATCATTCTATCATTGACTTAAGAAGTACGTTATTGTCTCCCTACCAGTATGATGTTAAAAGAATGGTTTGAGTCCCTTGACAAAATCTACCATTTTATATCTTGACCATCTCCATCCGACGTTCAACCAGTTCTCTCACAAACTAGACATTTATTGATCCGAAAGCTTTTTAAGAGGCAATGAATCTGCGGAACGATCAATGTACACACAAGTGGTTTCATTGATTTTGGATGAGCTTTACATAACACACAGCTGTTCAGATATTTCTAAAATGGTTGCATTCAGTTCTATTTTGCTTGTTTTCAATTCTTATAAATGATAAAACAATATACTCCCTCGGTCCCATATTATTAGTCCCCTTTGAAAAAAGGGGCTGACTTCGAAAGCCTGTAATACACTGTTTTTGTATATAGATTTGGACTCATTAAATTTTGGGATTTGGTGGAGACCACATTATATTCAAAATTTGTGTATTGCAAGTGTTACTTTACAACTTTTTACAGCAGAGGAGTTGATCCTTCGAAAAAATACAGGTTTTTAGGAAATCTGAAGAAAGAATAAAGTTGAGAATAAAATGATTCTCTATATTCTGATAAAAGATCATGTACATTGTGCACTTATAAATAGGTGAATACAAAGCATAAGAAAAGGAAACAACCTAACTACTTTCCTATTTTAGTGCATTGACTAAATCTTAATGAATATACTACAGACTTTACAATAACCAAATCCTCTAAATCTTGCTAACATAATCTCGGTTTCCAACACTCCCCCTCAAGCTGGCTTGAAAAAATATTTTCCATAGTCAGCTTGCCAATTAAGTAGTTGAACTGTCCATTATACAATCCTTTTGTAAGAACATCTGCAATTTGTTCAGCAGTAGGTATATAGGTCATGTTGATCACTCATTTTCCAATCTTCTCTTTGATGAAATGCTTGTCAACTTCCGCGCGTTTAGTTCTGTCATGAAGAACAAGGTTGTGTGCAATTGGAATTGCTGCCTTGTTGTCACAATACACATTCATTGGTAAAGAGCTTTAAATTCTTAGGTCTTCTAGTAACCTCTTGATCCACAAGATTTCACAAATTCCATGAGCCACAGATTTGAATTCAGCTTCAGCGCTACTTCTCGCCACTATACTTTGTTTTTTACTTCGCCAAGTAACCAAGTTCCCTCCAACGAATGTGCAGTAGCCAGAGGTAGATTTTCGATCAGTGATACAGCCACCCCAATCTGCATCAGTGTAGACTTCGACCCGAAGATGTCCTTGTTTTTTGAATAGTAGCCCTTTTCCAGGAGTTCCTTTTAAATACCTTAGGATTCTGTATGCTACCTCAAAATGTTCTTGTCCTGGTGAGTGCATGAATTGACTCACTCTACTTACTGCAAACGCTATATCAGGGCGTGTGTGGGACAAGTAAATCAATCTTCTAGCCAGCCTTTGAAACTGCTCTGTATCCACCACGTCCTCGGGTTTAGTAGGTTGAAGTTTCTGATTGGGTTCGGTTGGAGTTTCAGCCGCTCTACATCCAAGTAAACTTGTCTCACTAAGTAAATCAAGTTTATATTTGCATTGAGTGACGAATATACCATCCTTGGACCTTGCAAACTCCATACCAAGGAAGTACTTTAGAGTTCCTAGGTCTTTTATCTTGAAATCTTTGGCAAGTCCCTTCTTCAATCTTTCCAACTCGCCAATATTATCTCCTGTCAAGATAATGTCATCCACGTAAACAATTAAGATAGCCACTTTACTTTCTCTTGAGTGTTTATAAAACATACTGTGGTCTGCTTGACTTTGGCAGTAACCATGATCTTTAACAACTTTTTCAAAGCGTTCAAACTACGCCCTTGGAGATTGCTTAAGACCATATAGGGACTTCTTCAATTTGCACACTCTATCTTCACCAAACTTCTTCTCAAAACCTGGAGGCAGGTTCATATATACTTCTTCCTCAAGATCTCCATTCAAGAAAACATTTTTTACATCCAATTACTGTAAAGGCCAGTTATAGTTGATAGCTAAGGACAAAAGCACTCGAATTGAGTTCATCTTAGCGACTGGAGCAAACATTTCTTGGTAGTCAATTCCAAGGGTTTGTGTAAACCCCTTTGCCACAAGTCTTGCCTTATTTCTTTCTACACTCCCATCGGCTTTGCATTTAACAGTAAACACCCATTTGCGACCTACGGTCTTCGTTCCCTCCGGTAGTCTCACCAATTCCCAAGTTCCGTTCTTTTCCAAAGCATTCATCTCTTCCATAACTGCTAGCTTCCAGTTCGGGTTATCCAGTGCCTCCTTAATAGTTCTCGGAACAAACAAGTTAGACATATTGGAAATAAAAGCTCTATAATTTTTGGAAAGTCTATCATAAGATAGATATTTTGCAATGGGATGTTGGGTACATTTTCAGACTCCTTTTCTAATGGCTATAGGGAGATAAGGATCAATGGGAACATCAACCGAAGGAAGTGAAGATGAAGAAAGAATTGGATTAGGACTAGAATTACCTGAATTACTTGGATCCTCTTCTAGGGATTCTGATTGACTTTGTGGTAGAACAGTTGGTAGGTCTTTACTCTTGTGTTTTTTCCGAGTATAAACCAAGTACTCAGGTTTGGGAACATTTTGTTCCTTCTGTATCATTTCTCCCCCTGCTTGTGAGTCATCAGGTGTTGGCGATCCTAGGTTAGAATCTCCTTCATTCTCCATATGTTGAACATTATGTTTTTGATTTTGTTCAACGTCTAAAGAGGAAGATGAGATAATAAGATTTGGTAAGGGATCCAGATTTGTTTCCCAAAAATTAAAATTTTCTTCATTCTCTATCTCCCATTGAAGACAACTTTTTGAAAAATAGGATTGATTTTCCACAAAGGAGACATCCATACTCACAAAAACTTTTTTTGTTTGAGGATTGTAACACTTATATCCCTTTTTGTTTGAAACATCTCCAATGAAAACACATTTTTCAGCCCGAGGATCCAATTTAGATCTAAAGATACTGGGTATATGAACATAAACAATACATCCGAATAATTTTAATGGCAAATCTGAAGTAATCCTACAATCGGGAAATGTTTTTTTGAAGTAATCTAGAGGTGTGATATATTGCAGAACACGGGTAGGCATACGATTTATTAAGTATGAGGTAGTTAAGATAGCATCTCACCATAAGTATTTTGGAACATGCATTGAAAACATTATCGCACGAGCTACCTCAAGTAAATGTTTGTTTTTTCTTTCAGCAATACCATTTTGCTGAGGAGTGTCACGACAGGTGGATTGATGCAAAATGCCTTTTTCTTGAAATTTTTTTCCTAGATTTTCATTAAAATACTCTTTCCCATTATCCGAATGAAACACAGATTTTTGATTCAAATTGGTTTTCAACCATTTTGTGAAAAACTTGGAACACATTTTTAACTTCAGATTTATCATTCATCAAATACACCCAACAAAGACGAGTATGATCTTCTATAAAAGTAATAAACCATTTTTTTCATGTCATGGTAGTGATCCGAGAGGGACCCCACACATCACTGTGAATCAAATAGAATGGTTTAGAGGGGTGATATGGTTTTGTCAAATAAGTAGCTCTTCGACTTTTTGATAGAAAACAACTCTCACAATGAAAGAAATAACTATCCAAAGTTTTGAACAAATCAGGAAATAAATGTTTTAAATATGGAAAGCTAGGATGTCGTAGTCTAAGATGCCAAAGCATTATTTTGTCACGAGCAGAAATTGAACTAACGCTACCACTATAGCCTTGAGCAATTTTATTCTTGGAAAAATATTCATCAAAGTAGTAAAGACCATTGACCATTCTAGCACTGCCAATCATCCTCCCCGAGTTCTGGTCTTGAAATTCATAGTGAGAATCAAAGAAAATAACACGACAATTAGAGTCCTTGGAGATTTTACTAACAGATAGCAAATTACAGGCTAATTTTGGAACATGAAGAATATATTCAAGTGTTATATTTTTTGAGAGTTTAATTGACCTTTTCCTTCAATAGGTGTAAAGCTGCCATCAGCAATCCTAACTTTTTCTGTTTTAGATAAACATGAATAATTATGGAATAAATCGGGAAGAGAAGTCATGTAGTCAGATGCCCCTGAATCAATGATCCACGGGGCAGATTTTTGGCTACAAGATAGTGCACTAGAATTGCTACCTGTTTATGTCAGAGCACTACTAGGAGTACCGGATAGTGAATTGGACTTTAGCAATTTTAGATGATGATTCATCTGCTCCTTAGAGAAAGGACTTGTCTCGGCTTCATTTGCATAGGAGGTTCCTTGGGTTGGCTTGTTGCTCTTCCAGTTTGTCGGTTTCCCATGAATCTTCCAACAATTGTCTCAGGTATGATGTGACTTATTGCAAAAATCACACCATATCCTAGGCCTTTCATTTTGCCTTCACTAATTGAAGACTTTGTTTGCAGTTGAATCGGATGCAATCAGGGCTGAATTCTCCACTGGGGCAGCAATCCCTTTTTTTCCAATCATCACGTTCCTGCGACTTTCTTCCCTTCTAACCTCAAAAAAGACCTCACCGATAGATGGCAATGGCTGACAACAGATGATTCTCTCCTTGATTTCGTCAAATTCTATATTCAAACCCGCCAGGAACTTTTATATTCGATGGTCTTCGACTAGCTTCCTGTTGTGATTGCAGTCCTCCGGTGACTTCCACTCGTAATCGTTGAATAAATCCAGATCTTGCCACAGCCACTTCAAGGAATTGAAGTATTTGGTGATACTATCCTCTCCTTGACGGATTTCACCGAGTTTTATTGTCAATTCGTACATTTGGGACTGATTTCCCAAGTCCGAATACATTTGACTAACATTTTCCTAGAGTTCCTTGGCTGTTGAATAGCACAAGTAATTGGAGCTGATTTCCTCTTCCATGGAATTGATCAACCAAGTCATTACCATAGAGTTTTCAGCATCCCAGATTATATAGGATGGATCTTCCTTCGTTAGTTCCTGTTTGTCTCCAGTCAGGTACCCAATTTTCCCACGGCCCCGAGTGTACATTCGGATGGATTGAGACCATCGCAGAAAATTATCACCATTCAACTTGATGTTGGTAATTTGGACAGAATAAGAATCAAGATTAGGGTTGGGAGGAAGGGTTTCTGGAATTTTCTTGGGCGTTTCAGATGTGACTTCGGAAGACATTGTGAATGGGGGCTAAAGATGCTAGGTTTTTTTTTTTTTCTTTTTTTATAGAATAAGTCCCTGCTCTGATACTATGAAGAAAGAATAAAGTTGAGAATAAAATGATTCTCTATATTCTGATAAAAGATCATGTACATCATGCACCTATAAATAAGTGAATACAAAGCATAAGAAAAGGAAACAACCTAACTACTTTCCTATTTTAGTGCATTGACTAAATCTTAATGAATATACTACAGACTTTACAATAACCAAATCCCTTAAATCTTGCTAACATAATCTCGGTTTCCAACCATAATAAATGCATTTAGACTTTTTGACTATAACATAAAATTCCATTGTTACCCTTAAGTGGAGTAACCCATTTGTCTTGGTGGTTGTGTAAATTTAATTTGATAAGGGTATCATTGGAAAATTTAAACAAGACAATATTTTAAGTGTAGTATGTGAGCTGAAAGGTGGACAAAGAATTGAGTTCTTTCGTGTTTGCATGGTTTAAATTTATCATCAGTAGATAGTTAGATTAAGAGTACCACTATTATTCTAAATAAAATCTTGTGGTTTCAGCATGAGAAAGTTGAATCTGAAAATACCGAGGGTTTGTCAAAAGAAGAGCTGGGTCGCCTTGTTGCTTCACGCTGGACAGGAGAAAAAACTGGACACCAAGTTGAGGATATTGATACTGCTAAAAATGACCATGAAAGCAACAACAAAAGAGCAGAAAGCTTGCATGATGGCCACTATGACAACAATGATTCACAAATCAATGAAGAGAATCAGAAGAATGGTGAGAATAACATGGAAGACAGTGAAGGTGAAGGAGATGGTCTTGATGGTTCCAGTGCCCCATACAAGCCTGGCTCTGAAGACCAAAAAAATATATCAGGTTAGGTTATTAATCTCTTCTGAAGAAGTTGGTGTTCTTATTTCTGAGCTACTGTATTCAGCGGCGGATCTAGTAAGTGGGCAGTCACTGGATTTTTCAAATATAAAATTATTTTATGACCTATTTATATTTTGCTCCCACTTAAATTATGTAATTGCCCCCAGATTCTTCCAAACTTTAAACTTCAACTTAAACATAAACTTATTGTTTAGTTTTAACTCATACTGATGGTTAAGTTGAATGAACATAAAAAACTAATTGTTTTAGTCTACTGTACTTGACTTATCAGCCACCACAAAGCCCTTAACATTAGTCCATGTTCAAGTCATGAGCTCATTTCTTTTGAAAGTCCATTATTTATAGGTGAGTGTATCTCTTCCAACTTTTTGTCTATGAGATGTGGGATTAAGTTCTCTAAATATCACTCAAAAGTCAAACCTTCACTTAGACAAGAAGTGAACAAGGACGCAAGGCTAATCCTATATCACCTATGCAAGGCATTGCTAGAATCCCAATCATCTATAAAAGTAATTCCACATCGATAGAAAAGCTATGTAAACAACTACAGCTTTATTATAAAAGACAGCCTTAGTCAGCAAATTTTCTTTATACTTGTTTAGAGGTTTGCTCTATGAAGGCAATGCCATTGATATTTGAAAGTAAAATTTACGCCACTGATATTTAGAAGTAAAATTTTATGAATTTAGTGTTTCTTCAAGAATGGTGAGGCTTACTTTAAATGCCATACCTCTGATTTTTAAGTAAAAGTTTTTAAATTAAGAATTGTAACCACCATTTTTTTACACATAAAAAAAGTTATAAAAAATTTAATTAGTAATTTGGTCTTAAGCAAATTTTATTTTTTATATACCTCTGATTTTAAGTAGAAAAATTTAAATTAATTAAATTAAGAATTGTAACAACCATTTTTTATATACACATAAAAAAGGTTACAAAAATTTAATTAGTAATTTGATCTTAAGCAAATTCTATTTTTTCTTATATATTAGCAGTTATGAAACTTTGTATATAGAAAGTAAAATCACTTTTTACATTTAATTTTTTTCTCTTTCATCTTTTTATCATTTTTAACTTTTTATACCAAAAATTTGAGAATTCATTTTGTCCGGGAATTCTTTTTCCTTTCAGCCATGTTCATTTTTTTTTCCTTCTACTATTGATAGATATTTAGCTCTCATTTTTTTATGATATTAGGTTGCACTCTTCACTATGATAAAATTTGGCCGTTTTCTCTTTGAAAATTAAAAGTTTATTTTTCTTTCAAGTATGAAAATTGGGACTTGGGAGTTCTTTTTTTCTAATATTGACTGATATTTAACTATTATTTTTTTATTGTTTGATTTATATATTTTCTTGAATGATATTAGATTACCATATTGCTCTTCACCGTGATAACTCCAAAAATGAACCACCACATTGATCAGTTAAGATGAGCCACCGTTGATCAACCCAAAGCAACTATTTACATTTTAAGCTTGATTGTCAGCAATTTTTATTATTTTTTAGAGTAATTGTTGCAGCAACTTGCCTACTTGGTTTAGATAATGGCTTCCTACATATAATCTCAGTGAGAAAAAACTAATAAATTATTGTATCTATTTACAATTTCGAAGAGGTTGTCGGGTTTGTGCATGCCATAGAAACTTCAAAGCATATATATATAAGTTTTTTTTGTTAGTTTTTGTAATGAAAAGAATATGTTAACGATTTCGAACTGAACGAAAAAAAATATGTATTCGAGTCGAGAAATACAAAAATGTGTTTTTATTTTGTGAAAAAATGTCATCAATATTTATATTACTTTTGTTTTTAAATATATATATTTACTGTTTACTTATGTAGTTATATAATATGAATGTGTATATACCGCCCCCATTAACAAAAGTTTTTGGATCCGTCACTGACTGTATTTAAGTACCTTTTTTTATAAAAAAAATTGGGGCTATACAACGGGAGGTAGCCCTCTCTCATCCCTTATCCCTCCCATCTGTATTGTGAGTGGGGTTGATCCCTTATCAATGTATTTATAATTGAAGTACTTCATTTCTCATTATTTCTCTTTTTCTTGATATTTTAAGATAAAACAACATTGAGCAGTGCATCTTGGTTGGATAAGGTAAAGGACACTGTCTGGAACCTGTTTCAATCAATTAATTTGTTTTCGACTCGCGTGGATAATTTAGGTAAGAGCGGATTAGTGGTGACTATATGTGTAGAACTCCTTGCATTTTGACAAACTTGCATGAGAATGTGTTTTACTTTGCGTTTGGCTTTTATAGATGCTTATCGTCTTCGGAAGGAGTATGATGACTCAAACTCGAAGTTGTCTGATATATGATCTAGGATTTCAAGTTTGACAGAGAAGTTAAAGCATGATTTTGGTAAGTCATTACCCGTTAAAAGTTACTTTCCCACCAGCATCTAATAAACTTTTTTCTCCTCTTGTTGAATTCCGTGTTTGATTTCCAGGAGTGGAGAAGGAGTTCTATTTGTTTTATGATCGTTGCTTTGAAGCAAAGCAGAGCAAGTAACAATAATGTTTACTTTCTGTTCGTTCTGATATTTGGTTCTTCGTGTCAGAATATATGAGTTATCAACATGACTAATTGTATTTTCTTTTGGCAATGGATGTTTTTGGTTTCAGTTATGTGTATAAAGTTTGCCCATTTAAAGATGCATCCCAGGAGGAGGGCTACAGTAGGACTGAATTGGGTAAGTGCTTGTTTGTTTTCTTTCTCTTTGAACAATCATTTTCCTTGGTGCCATTTGGTAAATGATGGTGATCATACTCGATTGAGTTCATTCCAAGTGTGTGAGCTACCAGTGATTTGTCTCACCAATTAGATGGATCCTTAGAAAGAAATACAGAGACTCAGACAGTTACATAGAGATTCTGATAATTGATATATCAAGAGGGATGCTGATATCTACTCTGGAATACCAGTTTAAAAGTATTAGCAGTAAAATTTTAATGATATATCGAAAATATTAAAAAAAGGTAGAGTTGCAATACTTGACTGAAATATACAGATATCAAGCATAGCTTTAAATGGCTGGAGGTAAGAGTGAAGCTTAACAAGGATATCTGATCTATAATATTTACCGACAAGGAAAAAGATCAGATTGTTAAATTTAGAATTTAAAACAAATTATTTGGGTGGTGTATCAGGTGCATATTTTAGGCATAATATGTGTGGGACGTTGTGAGACTACCATATGATGATAGCATGATACTATGTGGTGTAAGTGATGAGATTTGAGCTAATTAAACATCAAGGTTGTATCTTGAGGTGCTTCCATGAACTTGCTCCATAAGTTTCTATAAACATATAGGTGTCCAAATGTAACATGAGTGTGTCATTTCATAACTACATTGGCTTACTTTAACATGATTTGTCAGAAGCATGTCACTAGGTTTCAACTTTCATGTCTAAAACAGATGATGGTAGTGGGTTAAATTCAGAATGAAATATGGGGAACTAGTAATAGAAGTGGATGAGCAGAGAAAGAAAAACTGAGAAGCAAGTCTCTCTCTCTCTGCCCCTTTTGTTTTGTGCTGGAGGGGTTGCATTCTCAACTCTAAACTGAGAAACTAGTTGGAATGTTAGCTACTTCAGGGAGGTGCTTCTTGGAAGGTTTTGGCGTTGAGTGATTATTGCATTTATCACATAATTCCCTTTCAGTTCTCATGCATGTTATTCATGGTTAAAGCTTTGATTAGCGGTGGATGTATTAATCTGAAACTTGTATTTTCTCCTCGTCTCCTACTGTAGGAACTGGGATAATTTTCAAAACTCGTATAGCAGATGCTGTTTTCAAATGGTTATGGATGCTGGAATGGACCTGATAGGAGTTTAAAGGTATGGGAAATTAAAATGTGGGCAAGCAGGGACATGAATCATATGATACGTTTTAGTTTCTGCAAAATCTTTTCTCAGTTTGTAGTCTGTGTTGCAGTCCATATTGTTTATGATAGACTACTTTTGTATTGTAATTATGACATGGTCAATAATTTTCTCTATTTTCCTTGCCAGAAAGAGTGTGTGATGCACGTGTTTTTCTTGTCTACTTTGTGACTTGAGCTAATTAAATAGCTTATCCGAGTATTATTAAGATTCTTCCTTTTCTGAAGTTAAATAATAAGTGCTTTTATTCTTGACAGGTCAAGCTTAGGTGTGGCCTGAAAACTGAATTGACGGATGTCAACGAACCAAGCCGCTGCGAGTGTCTCTCTCTCACTCTCTCTCACACACACATACATCACAAAATCATTTGTGCATGCACACCTGATGCACATTAAAGTATACTATCTTGTTCTTTTCTTTGTTGTGACAGATATGTAGCTGCAATGTCTACTCCTGCTATGTGCCTGGAGGGAAAGCTTAAGGTATCCTTTTTTCTTAGTTTTTTTCTTCTGAGCAGCGAATTTCATTTGCTTCGTAATTAAATTGGAAAATAAAAAATGTTTGATGCGACAGGAACTCATGCATGAACTAGACTCAAGGAACAAAGAACAACCACAAAGCCATGAGGAGCTTTGAACTGCCTGGATTTAATAGCAAGTGTTCAATGGATGTGGATCTTCTGACAAACAAATCTTCTTTCCTTTACAGAGATTCCTGGAACATCATTGTTGACTGGGTCTTTCATGATCTCTCGTGCTGTGCTTTGAAGTGGCATCTTGAAATTTTGTCTTTTGATATCACGTCATGTTACAGCTGTAGTTTCCCCAAAGGTTGGATTGAAATCTTTGGGATAGTTGCAAGGGATCCTTCGCAGAATATTCTTCTTCTTTTCTTCCTAAGATATCATATGTTACAGCGTAACATACTTTTTCTTACAGGTAGAAACAGGATTGAGATCTTCATGTGTCTGATGCCTGAAATAGTTATTAAAACTAGCACACGGTATGGTAGCCGGTCATTTTTCGAAACTATGTGACGGCAATATTGAGTTTTGTAAGAGATGAGTTGATTAAGATCAAAGTTGAAAGTCGAAACATATTCTAAAGGCTGGGGATATCTAGGGTTTTTCCCTGTTTTGTTATGTGAAGGGTGAATTATAACCACTTGGAGTGAAGTTGGTCAAGATTTAATTTATCATGCTGTTCTCTTGGTTGTAACTTTGCATGTCAGTTGAGTTTATTTAGCATTTACATCCGCTTCTACTATATTACCGTTCTGGTTCCTTTATATGTTTTGAAAGGATGAACTTGGATATGCAATGGAGAACAAACACAATACGAAACACCAAACACAAAAACAAAACCGAAACCACTCTTCACCACATACGGGTCTTCTTCTTTTCCCTGGTAGATTGATGAGAAGAGGAATAGTACTCGAATCTTTTGAATGGGAGATTCAAAGGTGATCGTTAGGTCAATAGATTGCAGTGACATACAAGTCTTCGTAGGTCAGCAAATTGTCTTTAGATCTAAGCGTTCGGATTTGCAATGTTGTTAAAGTAGAATGGTTTAAATCGATTTGCCTCCTCTGTCTCTTGTCACTCTCAATCCCAGCATGGTTTAAAAATACAAATTTAAGTTGAAATTTAGGCCCAACGACTCTTAGACGCGAAGGTGTTGATTCAAGTTGTGGGTAGAGTATGCTTCTCGTGATTGTATATGCAATTTGATGTCTTTTGTTAGTAATAAGATAAAAAGGCATTATTTGTACTTTTTCCAATTATTTAGGTTACTGTATATAATAACTTATTAAAGCAATGATTAAAGCTAATTTTTGTTTTAAATTCATGTAAAAATTAGCTACAATAATTGCTTTAATTGGTTTTAAAATAGATCGATTGAGTTTTATTATAGAGATCACAATCCTCTTAGTTTGAAAATTGAAATGAAATCATGTTTATGATGAGATTGAATGCTATATCATTAAATGAAGAACAATAAAATTCAAAATTTTCAATGTGACATTTAATATCACTATGAACTTGACATTTATTTCAATGATTAAATAGAGATGATCGTTGTCTGAGTGTGTCAAGACCCCTAGGACTCTTATTCTTGTCCAAATCCCAACGTAAAAACATGTGTTCATGTGATTGATTGATTCTGCTCATGATTGTGATATTATTTAATAAGTTCATATGACTTGAAAGACACACATACTTTCTTTTGAGATTTGGATAAAAATATAATTGGATAAGATAATTTGATATACCTTTATAATGTAAGGACCCAATTGACTTATTTTAAATTAAAAAGAGAGATTTGATACAATGACAGGAGAAAATAAAAAATATCCCAAGAAAAAAAACTTTAAATTTAGAACTTCTCTTTGAAGTATGGTAATTTTTTTTACATTAAATTCAATTTTTTTTATATGAAAGATCAGAAATAACCACTAAAAAAATCAAAACTGATTTTGTTTGAGCATAAATGGTTGGTCTAACTTTATATACTTGAGTACTTGTAATGATTTGTTACCAATAAATGCACAAAACTTATAGGGGGTTGAAGGGAAAAAAAGAAAGGGTATGCAACCTCTTCATTTCCCTCCATCCAAATACCTAGATTGTGTCATTTGTTCTGCTTCTTGGATTTGTAGAAATTGGGTGATTATCAAGAGCTTGTTTGTGCGCTAAAAATAGTCAACTTCATCTCAACTTTTAAGTTTGGTTGGATAGGTTAAAAAAATAAAATTAACATGAAATATATTTAAAAATATAAATGAATAATTTATTATGTAAAAATTATACTATACATTACATGTTGCAATTTGCACATGACATTATACATTTATGTTTTGAAGTTTAGAATTAATTTTACTTTTTAAGTATATAACTTTATCACAATTTAATTATATAATTTAATATTTTATAAATTAACTTGAGATTAATAATAATATTCATTTTTATGTATAATTACACAAATTTTTTTCTTTTTCTCGAGACAAAAATGAAACAATTTATATATAAGATAAGATGTTTATTTGAGGGTCTTTTGAGACCAATTCAAGAATTTTTGGAATTCACAAATTTCCAATGGGAGAGAGAGGAATAATTAGTCTTTAATTTACAAGAATTGGACATTCTTCAGCTTGTTAATTTCTAACCTTAAAATCAACCACACATAAAAATTGAAATACACAAGAAATTATATTGAAATGGAATTGGACAATTGGTAATTCCAATATACCAAATGTCTTGTTATTGATTTTTTTTTCTTCAATTAATTAATTACTTTCTCCAATTTTGAACTTTCATATTATTTTTTTAGAAAAAAAGGAAAGATAATCTCATAGATAAACAAACTATTACAACTATTCTAGGTTAATCAGAGACTGATACTGGGAAGAGTCTCTCCTAAAGACAAATAACATAATTTTTAGCTTTTATTTATTTATATTTAGTTTGTAAAAATTATGCTAACATAGAACAGGATGAAATTGGGGAAAAAACTGTCAGCTATTTATTGAATTGTTCTTTAAACTAAAAGAGTTTGTTGGCAAGAAAACTTTCTGATTTCTTAAATGGAAATAAATTTTTTTTGGATTATTTTCCTTGAGGAATAAGCAATAAGTAATAAAGCAGAAATATATATATATATATATATATATATATATATATATATATATATATATTTCCAGTTTGGATTCGGTTTAATGGCAAACAATTCAAATCAGTAGTCGGCAAAATAAACCCTGTAATAAGTGGAAGTCCAATAGGAAAAGGAAAACTCGTAACAGCTTCTCTATATAAAACCATACGTCCCAAAGTCTAAAACCCTACAATAACCTTCAAAACCCTTTAAGCTTCTCCCTACTGTCTACTATACTCCATAAAAACCAAAACCATAACCCAAGCTCTTTGCTCTTTTTCTTGCATTGTTAATTTGTTCTGTTTTTTTAGTAGTATACTAATTATGGAGAAGCTGCTAGGAGGAAGATCAATGGTGGCAGGGGAAAGTAGGCCAAAGACAAAGATTGTGTGCACACTGGGGCCTGCGTCAAGGTCTGTTGAGATGATAGAGAAGCTGGCTGGCATGAACGTTGCTCGCTTCAACTTCTCCCATGGATCTCATGCATACCACCAAGAAACTCTTGACAATCTCAGGACTGCCATGAACAACACTAACACTCTGTGCTGTCATGCTTGATACTAAGGTATATATACTTTTTTTTGGGTTTATATGTTGTCGTTTTGTTCAATTCTCCATCTGGGTAGTTTTCTTTTCTTTTTATTCCATTAATTATTTTTTGGATTTTCCTTACTTGGGATTTAATTAGCCTCTTTTTTTGGGGTTTTTGTTTCTCTGTAATTCAGTCCACATACCTGTTTCTCTCTCTTTCTGACCTGTTTCATAAGTATTTACTGAGAATGTGTGCAAATTAGTATATCTCATATGATAGTAGATTGGTTTTAGTTGTTTAATATTACTTTGCGTAACTGGTAGGAGATATTAAAAGGATTTGCAGCTTGTTAATTTTTTATCAAGTCAGTTTTTAATTACATTAACCCCTCTTTTTTGTTTTAAATAAATCCAATAAGGACTAACATAAATCTTGGTTCTGTGACAAAAAAATATTTTAATGGAAACATGTTGATCAATGTGACAAGGTTCTATTACATGGCTCTTTCTACGGAACATGATTCCAAGTATAATCTTCAATTGCTTTTGAAACAATCAGAATCTTGAAAGATTCCTAGTGTTCTTGCAAGCATCATTCACAGCATAATCTACAATTGCCTGCTAAAATAAAAGGAAAAGGATGTAAAAGGAATGCATGATAGATATCTGACAATTGTTCACTTGAATTGGTAGGGACCAGAGATTCGAACGGGATTTTTGAAGAATGGGAAGCCCGTACAACTCAAGAAGGGTCAGGAGATTACCATCTCAACAGATTATAGCATTAAAGGTGATGAGAATATGATC
This sequence comes from Bretschneidera sinensis, assembly GCA_023935145.1. Taxonomy (NCBI): domain Eukaryota; kingdom Viridiplantae; phylum Streptophyta; class Magnoliopsida; order Brassicales; family Akaniaceae; genus Bretschneidera; species Bretschneidera sinensis. The sequence goes on along the minus strand of CM043701.1, from coordinate 28,217,440 downwards.
TGCATGAGCTACAAGAAGTTGGCTGAAGATTTGAATCCAGGGAGTGTCATTTTGTGTTCTGATGGCACAATTTCACTCACTGTCCTGGCTTGTGATAAGGATATGGGTTTGGTTAGTTGTCACTGCGAAAATTCTGCACTTCTTGGTGAGAGGAAGAATGTCAATCTTCCTGGGGTTATTGTTGATCTCCCAACAATAACAGAGAAAGACAAAGAGGATATCTTGCAGTGGGGGATTCCAAATCAAATTGACATAATTGCGTTGTCTTTTGTTCGTAAAGGTTCAGACCTTGTGGAGGTCAGAAAACTGCTAGGAGATCATGCAAAAAGCATCCTTCTGATGTCGAAGGTTTATCAATATCAGCCAAAACCTCATTTTAATTATAATAATCAGACTGTCATACGAATTGGTTGGTTTTTAATTAATTATAAGATGATTAGATTCAGTTACTTTCTTATGGACCTTTTATCTTGTGCATTGTTAGGTTGAAAATCAAGAAAGGGTGACTAATTTTGATGAAATTCTCACCAATTCAGATGCCTTCATGGTGGCACGAGGTGACCTGGGGATGGAAATCCCAATCGAGAAAATGTTTCTAGCACAAAAAGTGATGATACGTAAGGCAAATTTGTTAGGAAAGCCTGTGGTAACCGCAACTCAGATGTTGGAATCCATGATCAAATCTCCAAGGCCTACTCGAGCTGAAGCCACTGATGTTGCCAACGCAGTTCTTGATGGTACTGATTGTGTGATGCTTAGTGGTGAAACTGCTGCTGGAGCCTATCCTGAAATCGCTGTTCAAACCATGGCCAGAATCTGCATAGAAGCAGAGAACTATATAGACTATGGGGATCTTTTTGAGCGAATAATGGAAACCACAGCAATTCCTATGACCCCATTAGAGAGTTTAGCCTCTTTTTCTGTGAGCGAAGCAAATTGCACCAAAGCAGCTCTCATCATAGTCTTAACTAAAGGTGGTTGCACAGCAAAACTGGTTGCTAAGTACAGACCGAGGGCTCCAATTCTTTCTGTGATCATTCCAGAGATAACAACAGATTCCTTTGAGTGGTCATGCAGTAGTGTATCTCCTGCAAGGCATAGCCTTATTTACAGGGGCTTACAACCTGTTCTGATCACAGGGTCTGCGGGATCTTCTTTTACTGAAGCAACACAAGAAGCAATGAACTTTGCACTTAAATATGCAAAGGGAAAGGGATTTTTCAAGACAGGAGACATAGTTGTGGGATTGCACCGCATTAACACTGATTCTGTGGTCAAGATACTGACTGTAAAGTGAATTATGACTGACAGTAGTCGAAGATTTTGCGGCTTTTAATTTTTGCTATGCTAACAGTAAAATGATTTTGGTTGAGTAGTGAATAGAGTTCAAATAAGAACATTTTAATGTTTCAATTAAATATCAGAATTTATATAATTTTTGTTTCATGGAACTATCTTGTTTTCGTATTTATACTATTTTTTTTTTCATTTTCATTTGCAGTTTACCAGTTCGGTTGACATTTTAGAATTGATTCTCATGAAGACCAAAGGTAAGATAATATACTGAATAAATAAATATTCACATACCAGCTAATCAATGTGGAAAATATTCAGATACCTTAAACCAGAAACGGACTTCAATAAATACAGCAAATCAAAAGAGCCTCTCAAGTAGCAAGATTCAAACAAGGCACAATTTTCTTACAAAAAACCAGAAAACAGGACATCAATTTGGTGAAAAAAGAATTATACAAAGCATAAAATCCTTCCGAGAAAGCATTAGAATCTTATGTTATCTTACATGATACATACACAAAACTATCTTCAATTCCCATCGGTTTGAGCTGCACTTCCTGGCATGGCTGCTGATGAGAGTGCTGAAGTAGAACCTCCACCGCTTTGTGATCTTGACAAGGAAAACAAACCTTCAAAAGGGATTCGAATCTGAGTCCCTTCTCCCATTTCCTATTCTCTCTTCTCCGCCTCCCACTCTACTACTCATCGGTAGATTCTACTCTGTCTTCAGTATTTCTGGCCTCATTTGTTTCAATCATGGAATCATCAGAAGGTAAATGGAACCGGCAAACTGGGCAAGAGCTATGAAGATCCAGCCATGGAAGAATGCAGCCGCTATGAAATTTATGCTTACAAGGCATCTCCTTTGCTTCACTTCCAATCTCAAAATCCTCCAAACAAACTGAACATTGCATATTCTCCTCAATAGCAACCGATGGCATTGCTTTAACTGCTTCTTTCTTTGCTGGTGGGCTTCCATATCGGTTAGGATCATTCTCTACTAAATGATGTAACAACAAATCCAAACTAGGTCCTATAAGGTAGTCACTGAAAGAGGCGGCGGAATTTTGACTTGAGTTTTGGTCTTGGTTCAAACCAAAAGAACCTTGAACCATTAAGGCCTCTTCATTAGAAGGATTGACCAGAATCAAACTACTGCTCCTCTCCCTATCATTTTCAGAATTCTCTGATTCAGAAGCTATCCCAGATCGAATATCTTGAAGCATACGAATGACATCAGCGGAGCTTCTTCCTCTCCTCCTCGTAAGTAAGAATTCAAGTACTTCTGTCTCTAGCTCTGCCTCTTCATTCTGTGAATTGCTATGATTGATGGGTTCTTGAGTACCGATACGTCCACGCGAAGAGCCTAAACCACCTATCAACCCAAGTAAGATTGGAGCCCAAAGGGAGATTCCACGGTCTGATCCCAAATCAATGTCAATGTTACTGGGGTCTCTCATGCTGTCTATTTGTTCCAAAAACCCGCTCTCGCAAATTGGGCATTTGATCTCAGGTTCAATAATTGGATTCACCATTTGAGAACACATGTAACACCAAAATGGATCCGCCATTGCATCCCCCATCTCCCTTTTCTCTATCTAACGACCTACTCGAAATTAAACCTACCCAAAGGGAAAAAGAGTGAGAAGATAAGAATACAGAAAACAGAAAACCAGGTAAGTAAAAGTTCTTAGAAGTTTGTTTCTTCCTTACCAAACATGTGATACCCAAATCCCACCAAGAACCCCCTTGATTAAGGAATCAAAAAGGTACAGAGATTCACCATTATCACCCAAGAAGGGGGGGGGGTATTTGACACAGATTGACCAAATGGACGGTACAAAGAATGAAAGAACAGAATCTTTATCCAATACACAGAAAACAAACAGAAACAAGACAAGATGATTTTATATCCTCAATAACATCTATATGAATAGTTTATAGAGACCCAACATGGTTAATTAAATGATACTCTCATGTCTAGAAAAGTATGGTGAATGTTCTATGACATCTTATGAGTAAAACAAGAGGTTTTATTTAATTTTAAATCAATAAACAATTCATCTGGATTACGACGGCCCCACAGTTGACTTGCAAAAAGGAAATGACAGAGATTTGAAGAGAAATACAGGTACATGGATCTATAAACCAATCATAGAATCTTAATTAGTTGATGATTGTAAAACCCCTTCATCAACAACCAACATCATTTTGATAATAAACAATTAAAAAACTGAGATGGGCTTTACCTTTTTCTCCTTAAAAACATTAAAAAGGGATTGCAAAAAAGATATAGCAGATAATACAAACAAATTCAGGAAGCTTAAAGAGTCAAATACATATGAATTTACCAGTACAAATCATAGAACGCAAATTCTTCGAGCAAGATAAACTAACTTGACCACCAACTTAGAAAAACAGTGAAACGTAAAAATAAAGAAAGAAGAGTAAAATTAAAAAGTAAAAGGATGTTTTTTTTTTGTACCTTTTGGACAGAAGTTCTGACTTGTGGGAGTTGAATTTATCTTGTGAATTTTGTTTTGGTGAAAGATAACGAAGTTGTTGAAGAAAGAATTAGATAAAAGGAAATGGTTCCCTCTCCTTTTCTCACTAAACTTACCCTGTTTTGATATAGACTTTTTCTTTCTTTGTTCAACTGTTTTACAACCAATCATTTGGGCATTTGTGACTAAATTATTAATGTCAGACTGTTAATATTTAAATTTAGAGTTCGGTTGGCTTTTATTGTACCAGTGTGATGATTGGTTGGTAAGGGTTCATTTTCTATTTTTCTTAAGAAAATACCTCAATTTCATTTTGGGCTATTCCACATATATTGTTCCAATGACATTTTGTCAAAGGAGAATTTATTTTAATAGTAATAACACATGGGTAAATTTTTTTTTTTCATAATTAAAGGTGAGAATATTCAAATTTAAGATAAATTAAGTCAAATCAATTCGGAATTAAACTCTTACACTTATATGTAGGTGCGCATATGACATCGGACCAAACTTGGAATGGGCCTTATATTGTTGGTCAAAGGAGAATTTTATTTTAGGGAGGGAAAGAAGATAGTAATATCGTGTGGGTGAAGTGCTTTTTTCTTTTTATAATTAAAAGTGAGAATATTTGAATTTGAAGGTTTTTAAAAAGAAAAAGTGTGATTATCAATTTAGTTTAGAGGTGATCGAATCTAGGGTCAAACCAATTTCAAAATTAAACTCTTACACCAAAAACCTACATGTCAAATCGAATTAGATTTATTTCAAAGTTAGGTTTAATATCATTTTTTCAGGTTTGTCCATCTGTCATGTATATCTTTTTATTATGTAAATGAATGGTTTTTAAACATTTTTCTGCATAAAAGCTCATAAATTATTTAAATTTATATTTTTTAAAAAAAGACCATATATACTACTATTAATATTATTTTTGTGTACTAAAAAAATATTCACAATAGTAAGTATATACCCCAGGTTGGTTTGGGCTCGAACTCTCTCATAATTCTTACTCGGATCTTAAAAATTTTCGGGCCTACTTTTTCTAAACCCATAAAATTTACTACTATTAAAATTAGGAGTGTCAATAGGTCATGTCGTGATGGCCCCCAGCCCACACGGTTCACTGTGCTTTCGTGCCATGCTGTGCCTCTCTTTCTTTCGTGTCGCGTCGATTTTTTAAGAATGTAAGCTTGGCACGGCCCAGGGCCTGCATGGCTATTGTGCCGTATCGTGTCGTACCGGTTTAGGGACCTTATAGGTATATATTGTTTTTTTTTTAAAATAGTAAAAAAAACTTGTAAATATTTAATTGAATGCTTATAATTGTACATAAAAAAATCATTTTATTGATGAAGTTAAATATTAAAAATAACTTAGAAATCGAACAAAAAAACAACGTAAACAAATAACTTATAAAAACAACATATAAAATAAACAAAAAAATAAAATGACTTACAAATGAGTTAAATATAAAAGACAATTTAGAAATTTTAAAAATTAGAAAGACAAAAAACATTATTATTATTATTATTATTATTATTATTATTATTATTATTTAACTTTTCACCGTTTATGCTCTTGCACCTAAGGAGTTACAAACTTTTCTTCATTCTTGATCTTTTCAATTGCCACTCGATTCCCTATATTGATATTTCTTTAATAGGTTCTACGGTCTTTTGCATTTAGCCAATCCATTGTGTACACTAGCATTTGCAACGTTTTCGATAATAGTCTTGATCGCAATTTATCCAAAATTCTAGAACCTGTACTAAAAGCTTGTTACGATGCTATGGTAGACACTGAAATAGTTAGTAGATCACGTGCCATTATGATAAGAATAGAGTAATTATGTTTATTTTTCTTCCACTATCCTAAAATATAAAATTTATTACTATCTAATTATTCTTGATTCATCATTCTAGTGACTTCAAATTGTATATAATTTTAAATTTTATTAGATGCTATAGATCGTGTGTTATGTTTCATGTCATGTCATGCTCGGTCTCGTGCCGTGGAACGCAAGCGCTTTTTCTTCGTATCGTGATCTCGAAAGGCAAAATCCAACACAACCATCCACCTGGACCATGCCAAGCAGGGCACGCAATATGACAGTGAGGGCCATGCCATGCTTTGCCTTTTTGTTTGTTTCCTTGTTTGTTTCGGATTGCCACACCTAGCTAAAATGCTCAAATGATAAATCTAATTCAAATGTAATACTGGAAAACATTGAGGGTGTTTTGGGAATTTCACAGAAGGGAAGAAATACTTCGGCACGATAAATATGAAGCTAAAGCCCTAGAGAAACTCACTACTTGATCTTATCTGAGCAGATAACTCAAAGTCCGTCATCTCTCTCTCTCTCTCTCTCTGAGGGCTTATGAGCCACCCCTCCCTCTAGGGTTGCTGGAGGTTCTACCCTCGGTCAGAAAGAGAGACGTTTTTTTGCCCTTTTTGTTTACTGCGTTGAAGACTGCCCGCGGTCAGAGCTCCTCATATGTCGATTTAACGATAAATCGTGCGATAATGGCCTTGGCGGGCTTAACACCTTAAAACTTCGACTATATGCATTTATTTAACTTGTTTTGCATGTTGATTAATGTTTTGATTGCTGCTGATTTTTGGTTAACTTTAGTTTTTTTTTTTTTTTTTTTAATTTGATTTGTGTATTTTTTTAGTGTCTGTCTGGCATATTAGATCCGTCTATCTTCTGCATCGATTTGATTTTTTGTTCATTTTTCTTGTCTGAAGTTTCCTCTAAATAATTAATGTTTTTATCTTTTTATGGAGGTTTATATTTTGTAAGATTTGGACTCTTCCAAGCAGGCAAGCTAGTTGTGATTATCATGCGAGTTAACAATTTTTTTATAGAAGCACCAGAAAAATCTAGAGATCATTTGTTCTATGGATGTAATTATCGCAGAGGAAAATCTTTGGCTTTTGGTGCAGGACAGAATCTTGTGTATGTGTTTGGTTCAGAGGAAATTGAAGGAGAAATCTCATACGATCAAGGAATATCAGCATTCAGGAGAAACATCATGTGGGTTGTTGTCTGATTTTGATAGAGCTCTGTGCTTGAGTTCAATGAGGCCCAGACTGGACTCGACTAATAACAGTCACGCTATCAAGTTTTGCACTTAATTACAAGCCCTGTAAGATGAGATTTTCTTTTGATCCAAACTAAACACAATGCTGCATGTTTGTTGTTTCCGTTGTCTTTAGGCTGCTGAGTTAAGTTGTCATGTTCGTACTCTTTTCATTAGTGTGAGAGGTAAAAGTGTAATCTTTTCTAGTTCCACGTTTACTTGGTTTTGATACCATTTGATTTTGCTTTGTTCTGTGGCAGAGGAGATAACCAGTGATGAATCAAAGGTGAGTTATTTATCTTTGAAGCATTTCACATTCAATTCGTACTTGTGCTAGAAAACGTAGATCGTGAAAAGATCATCTGTCTTTCACAATATTGAAAACAGTACTACCATGAGAAGTTCTGAGTAACAGATAGACTACAGTACCACCACGACAAAAAAAATTCGTTTGGATGTACTTTATCATATGTTTCCTTTTCAATTTTATGAAATGGGAAACCAAAATGCAACAAAAACTTGATACCAAGATAGGTAATGTTTGGATATAGCTTTTTGTCTTCGAAAATTGTTTTTGAAAATGAAATTAAAAAACATATATTTTTAATTTTTTGTTTGAAAAAAATACATTTGGATAATTGTAATTCGAAAATTGTTTTTAAAATCAGTAAACAACGAAAAGTAGTTTGAATAATTTTATTTTGAAAACGGTTTTGAAAATAGAAAATTGTTTGGATATATAATTTTGTAACTGTATTCAATTTTGAGTTTAACTTTGAATTCTATTAATTTTATTTTTTATATTTACTAAATATATTTTTTTAACACATATTGAATATTTAAAAATAATAATTATTATTTTTTTAATATTTTATATATGTCATTTAATAATTCTATTAAAAAACCATGTACTAAACATGTCATTTTCCCTTCCCCTCCCCATATCATAAGAAATACATCATAATTTATACAATTTGATAAAATGAAAATAACTGACACAACATTTTCACATCATTTTCTTGCAAAATGGTTTAATATCTATAATATGATATATTTTTTTTGTTCAAATTATAAGATAGTTGAGGATAACTTTAAGACAACAATAATTATGGATCAAATTAAATTTTGAGAATTTGATAAAATGAGAACGAGAGATCAAAATTCTTCTTGTAAAAGGGAAATGGATTGCAAAATAAATCTTCGCCAAAATTTCTTCTTGGAACTTCAATCATACTAGTCTCTCAGCTTCACCTAGATCCGATGAGAGTCAATAATGAAAAGATCATCCTATGCTCATTTGAAATATAAAAAAAAATTTACATTTAAGATGCTTAAGGTTAAATTGCTCCCCATTCCTATTAGTCATTTGATTTGTCGTCGCAATTTTGGTTAGTTTGTCATCCTCGCACCCAAAGTCAAATAATATATCAATATGTGAAATATATTCTTGAGAATAACGAAAAAAAATTCAATAACTAAATAACTAAATTAAATACTAATAAGAACATTAAATTAACGAACTCTAATCGAAAAATCATAACATTTTTATCAGATATACAATCAAATACCAAAATGTTCTGCCCACATTTCATTTGCAATAAGCTCACGAAATGCAACTATAGCTGTTGCACACTCATAAAAAAAATGAACTACATGATTATTTGCAATTGTGCTCGACCCATATCCACTTTCTACTTCATACCCCTCTACTTTCCATTAATTAAGCAGTTGATCACTCTGTGAACAATGACATGCAAAATTATGTACAACATATGCAACAAATATAAGAGGATGTCTAGCTGACTTGAATCTAGGCATCATTCATAATGCTGGATATACCAAAATGTTCTGTCCACATTTTATTTGCAATAAGCTCACGAAATGCAATCATAGCTGTTGCAAACTCATCAAACAAATCAACTACATGATTATTTATAATTGTGTTCGACCCATTTCCACTTTCTACTTCATGCCCCTTTACTTTCCATTCATTAAGCAGTTGATCACTCAGTGAACAATGATGTATAAAATTATGTACGACACAAGCAACAAATATAAGATGATGTCTAGCCAACTTGAATCAATGCATCATTCTTAATATTGGAAAGTGTGCCTTCAAGACCCCAAATCAACATTCTATAACATTATATAGAGATGAGTGTCTATTGTTAAATAGTTATCTATAACTCGTTAGTTGGCTTGTTCTACCTTAATATTCATTCAAGTGATAGCGTTCACCTTTAAATGATGGAAGAAACCCGACTGTACATAGATAAATTGAATCCACCAAATAATACTCACCTATAAGTCATACAAATTCTCTTAGTACATGTCAATCCATTAATATATAATATCAACTTACTACTAAAATATATTTACCATTAGTAGGCCAAGGAAAGTCAACTAACGATCGAGTTAAGGCGTCCAAAAAAACTCATGAATCGTTAGACGTACCTTCTCATCCACCATACACATGTACATTTCATGTTGAATGAGCATGCACACGTCATATTTTGTGTCACAATCGATTTTCTACCTTTATAACTAGTAGCTTTTTCTGCTGGCACCCATGCTGATGTGTGTTCCATTAATTGCTCCAATACATTTCTAGGTCCATTAAATTACTTATGATTAGAATCAATTTTGTATTATATATTATATATCACATAAACTAATAAAATAACCATAAACCATATGATACATTACCTTCAAATATGTGTAAAATCTTCGATCATGTCTAATTTGAAGAGGCACCACGATCATTCGATGGACAAATGATATACTTGGCAAACTTGTTCAATGCTCTCAACACTGTATCAAAATTATGATTAATTTTTTCTAATAAATGTTGAAATCGATAAGCTACAACTCTGTGTCCCACATTATGTCCCACCACAAACAAGAAAATGACCATCTTTTCCTCTACTGTGACTTCTTATAGTCTTCTATATAATTAAATTTCTTCAATGTGTTACATAGGTGAATAAATATTTCTTTATCCATGCGAAACAATTTATAAATTACATCTAATAGACCATTTAACAATTCGTTTATATATTCATGTCCAGTGAGTCGTGATGTGCGCATAAGTAATTTATTCATAAATTTTTCTTCATATTCAACAAACATGGTAAGCATCAACAATGAGAGCATTTCATACTCATCTTCAGCAGACAAACTTGATGAATTAGATTGACTATTATTTGTTTACTAAATTGTCCATTTTTGAACCTAAACATAAAACTGAGTGACATGATGGTTATAATGAAGTATATTTTTATCTTCCACAAATCTAAATAGTATGAAGTATAATTCTATTTAAAAAAAATTGACAACACCTCATTTGTTTTCAATGATTTTCCAAACCTAATTAGACCTGTATGAACACAATTCAAATCATTCATCATCCAACAATATAAGCAATGTCCATTGCATATAATTAATCCAAACAAATAACATATCATCCATAAACTAAAAAAACAATAAAAATATCCAAGTACAAACATAAACACACATCAAATAACTAAGTCTACTTAACACACGTACATAATTTAAGCCCAAAGGCAGTATTTCCAACTGTCAACCAATCATAGCTAACCATGCATTCTTCCTATCTAAAGGCATTTTAATGAATGCCTCCCTCAACTCAAAATTATTAGTGAATTTGTCTAATGCCTTCACATATGTGTCATTATCCACATGATTTTTCATTTCATCAAACAATTTCAAACAAGCTAGGTGAGGGAGGAAGGAGAAAACATATGAGATGAGGGATAGGAGAGGAAGAAGAAATGAGTGGAGGAGGAGACGACGGTGAGAAAAGAGGAAGAGACGATGGGCGGCTGCTGCTCGGTGAGAGAGAGTGATGAGGACCAGTCGCACGGCTAGGTGAAGGAGGAAAGAGAGAAGAGATGAGATGAGGAAGAAGAAAAGAGAGGAGGAGGAGGACCAGTCGTGCGGCTAGGTGAAGGAGGAAAGAGAGAAGAGATGCGATGAGGAAGAAGAAAAGAGAGGAGAAGGAGGAGGAGACGGTGGGAGAGAAGGAGATGGTGGGCGTCTACTGCTCGGAGAGAAAGAGAAGGAGATGGTGAGCGTCTACTACTTGGAGAGAGAGAGAAGGGAGCCGTTGCTCACAGGTGTAGAGAATGAAGAAGGAAGAAATTAATCAGCTGAATTTAAGGTTGATTATCAGCGAGGGACTAAAATCTCTCGGTGATAATAAACTTGTCTAGGTGATAGGGCCCTACTATCACCGAGGGCATTAAATTACCTCGGTGATATGTCGTTTCTTAAACAAAATAAATAAACAAATTATTTTTTTAAAAAGCATATTTTAATGTATTTATTTTCATCGAGGGTGATAATATTTTTTTACTATAAAAAATTTAATATTTTTTGACGATTTTACAAGAAAGCTTACAACAAAGACAAATCGTTAGCATCGACAGAATAATCCGCCTGTAATAAGGTTTTCTCCTATCACCGAGGTTGATGCCCCATTTTTCTTGTAGTGCAATTGTACATTCTATCACTCTCCTACATTTGGAATGCCGGTAATTGAATTTCTCTTAATATATCTTATGTTATGGTGGCCTTAGTGGACCTATGCTACCCGACCGTTAAACTAATCGAGGTGATACTTTACATTTGTATCTTGGTAAGGTGCAATATACCCTTGAATATGTAAATATCCAACATCTATAAGGTAATATAAGGTAATACTTATCACATTGTCGCGCAAGAAAGTTAACATGAACACTCATAATTGCATCTTGAAAGATTCTACTATTACGGACCGATCCATCCTAACCGATCCATGCAAAAGCACATATTAAAGCCACAAGCAACCGTCACATTTTGGGTGGGATACCCTTTCCTACCAATTAAAACACCCATACTTGAAACATAATTTTGAAATTGATTTTCCTATATGTGCAAATCTTAAAATATAAATATTAAAATTACATTTCATCGTGTATCCTTTAGAACGTTATTAATAAAAATCACAATCCAGTATAATTTGGTCTACAATCATATATCTCGTAAGGCCCATAAAAGTTCACTCTCATCTCTCACCAAGTGATTGTGAGCCCTCTACTGGATTCGAGGAAGGAGACGAGTGGAAATCTAGACCAGTACCGTGAATTCGTATTATGAAATAGTATACGACCATAGTGGCAACCAGTGTTTTCAGAGGCGAGGGCGTTGGGAGAGGTATTTTGCCTCAATGAGGCGAGATATAAGCCCCGAGACGTTGGGGTGTAAGCTTTTTGAAACATTGGGGCGTTTTGAATAAAATAATATTAATTAAATTATAAAAATATTAAAATATTAAAATAATATAAATAAATTAATTATCAATAAACTTTACTAACTTAAGACCTATGAATGCATATTTATGAAAATATTTTTACACAAATATCAAACAATTTGATGAAAATTTTAATCACATATGATATTAGACGTACGCTATTGTTTGTTGCATATGTATCCATCAATTTACATTATGGTCCACCAACATAGTGGTTACATTTGTAATGACATCCAATAAAAATGTTGAAAATTTAAAATTTTGACCTAAAAGGCTAAAAATCCGGGTAAGTCTTTTGAATCTTTTGGGGCGCTTTGAAATTTTAATAAAATAATATTAATTAATTAATTAGAATAGTAAAATAAAGATAAAGATAAAAATAAAAATAGTTTAATTTTTAATTAATTAATTAATTTTTATCAAAGTTTTGATTGAACATGAAAAAAAAAAGCTCTTAGGAAGAATTTTTTTTTATGTTTTTGTTGGACTAATTAAACGGTGCGTTTTCCTATAACACTGATATTTAGCCCATCCCACCAACCTGGGCATTGACAATTGGGCTAATTGAAAAATACAGACAAAAATGGTAAAGAAAAAACAATCGATTCAATACCAAAGGACACTCTACAGTTGACCTTGTGAGATCAAGCTGTTGTCACACAATGAGCTTAAGGTAACTGGAGGCGTGTTGTGCTTTGCGTCGCGATCTGGGTTGGGTTTCGTGCCGGAGAAGACAGGGACGAAAGGATCGAGTCGGAGAAGCACTGGGTTGTTTGGCAACGGCCGGAGAAGAGGATGCGGCGAAAGGAGAGAGCTTGTCGAAGAGAAAGAGGAAAAGAAGTGTTTGGGAGGAGGGAAAACCCAAAAGAAAGTCTCTCTAATTTATTGAGTATTTTCAGGTTTTGCTATGTGGTTATTGGATAATTTTTGGGTTTGAATTTTGTGGTTAATTACTGGGTATTTTATGAGTTCCCTTTTGTTTTTATTGGGTATTTAAGGGTTTTGTTCATAGTTGTACAAAAAGGAAAGATATGTGTTTATGGTGATGCTATGGCGTGTTAGATTACTGTGTTTTTGATGTCTTGATGCTATGGCGTGTTAGACCCAAAAAAAAAAATTATCGCTGGGCGTACGCCCCAGACGCCCGGGGTCGCGCCGAATGCCTGGACTGAAAAGGTGAACGCCCAATGGAACTTTCGCCCCAGTAATCACACCCCTAGGCTTTTTTTCCCGTTTTCACCCCTGGGCATGCCCCAAACTCGTTTTTTAAAACATTAGTGGCAGCTGGCTACAATGATATTTGTGAAAGTGTTCACTAAACAGTTAAAACCGATTAACCGGCCGTTTAGAATCAATTCGGGTAATCAGTTAAATTATTAATCAAATAAGATATATCGGTTAATCGATCAGTTAGTATTTAATTTTTTTAACTGTCTCGATCGTTTAACCGATTAAGAAATTAATATTAATATAAATATTTAATATACTAATAATATATTAAATATAAATATAATATATATAATACAGTAAAATAAAATAAAATCTTAAGTATAAATTAAATATATAATATATGATAAATAAAAAAAATCTCAATTATATAAACAACATCAATTAACCAATTAACTGATCGTATCAATTGAAATTAATTCAGTATGTTAATATCGAAATACTTAGGTTAATTCGGTCAAAACAATTAAAAAAATTTGATCGAAAAAAATCAATTAAATTTTTTAACTGACCAAACCGACGGTTTCGACCATTTCCACACCCTTAGATATTTGTTTGGTCGTCAAGTGAAAATTAAGACATTGAACGCAAAATTAAAAAAAAAAATAGTTTCATTCCATTTCCCGAAACTGTGTTCAATTACATTCCTACACGAGGAGTGCAAGTTGTTAAACATTTCCCTCTCGAAGTTTGGTGGTGAGAGATGAAATGTGGTCCCACTTCGATGAAATTGATCGTGATGATAATGCACGTTCGTACCTTTGTACAGTGCCACGTAACCTTGCATATGAGGATACCTAGCATCTAGGAGATAATATTTATTTCCCATTGATACTAAAACTTAAGATAATCTCAATTCAAATATTCGAGCATTATGGACGAATCCGTCCAACAAACCCACACAAAAGTGAAGGCCTTAGTAAAATCGCAAACAGCTATCACGTTTTGCGTGTGGTAGCCCTTCCCCCAATATACGAGACATCATTGCCACGTGGACATCAAATGTCTCGTTTAATGCACCAATATAATCCTATATGAAAATTTTTCCTTTAAATATTAATTTTTATCCAAGATATAAAATCAACACATATAAAATGAAAGCAAAACTAGTGCTAAAAACATTTTTCCTAAGAAAATGACAAGCAATTTATAGCCACAATTTAAAAGGATTTTTGTATTGTTTAGTCACTTGAAAATATGGTAAGTGTTTATCAATAGTAGGCTAATGCCTTTCACATTCTTCTTGTTGTGACAAAATATGATTTTTTTTTTAAAAAAAAATTTAAGAGGAATGTGGCTATCTAATGCAAATTCGTTTCTTATGGAGGTAAATCATAAAAATTGGGAAGATATGGTAAACGCAATTATTCAGGGCCATTAATTTAATTGAGATTTCATCAAAGAAATAAATCTACTCACAAAATGTGGCAAAGGCCCATTCAAACGGCTACTTAAACTGAAATAATTTCAACCCAAACAACGCCTATATCGGGTTTGATGTTATCCATGAACATCCAACACACTACTTCTAACACCTTGTAAAAGTGCCCATGTCATGTACTAGTTCTCTAGAATGATTGAAGAGCTCATATACCAATCTATTCATTATACCATCTCCACGTGTGATAAGAACAATACCTACTTGTTCATCTATAAAGATATTAGAGCCAGGTTTGGATGACCCAACTTTAAGCAAGGTATGTTTAAATTTACATCAAATTGGTAAAGATCTGCAGCCTTTAGGTAATGGAGACTGCAATATTACAAATCTACCATTCCCCTACAAACTCTGCCATCTGCACCTTTTTTTTCTTTCCAATGAACAATACCTATACGTGAAAACACTACCCAATGTCAACCTGCTACGGACCTTTTTTGTTTTCTTTCCAATGAACAGCACTACCCATTCATTCACTACCTACTGTTACACTGCTACCCGCCCCCTTTCTTTCTTTCCAATGAACACTACTACCCCTCCTCCTCCATATATTTTTTTCCTTTCCACTCAACACCACTACCCACTGTTACACTGTTGCCAAAATTTGTGACTAATTTTTGCTTCTTTTAACGCCTGATTGAAATTAAATTTTTTTTTGACCAATTCTTCCTTGCTTTATTTTAACACCTATGCCATATAAATTTTGACAATATTCTTCAAGATACTCAATTCTTTTTATTTTATTATGAATTTATAATGAAAATTCAGTTTCTTTAAGTGCCTTCAATTTCCATCAAATAATCGATATCATTCATCTTTTACATCTTCCAAGTATTTTTAAAAATAATTTTTACTTTGTTTTCTATTTTCGTTATTTGAAAATCCCCTAATTTTCGAATTTTCCTTCAACTTTGTCACCATCTCTTTAGCAAAAAAAATTTTACCTTCACTAATTAATGTCATCATCCCATAATAATTTTTAAACTCAAATTACTCATGCATCAAACGTAATGTTAAAAAAAATTCCCTAGAAACGTTAGAATGAACTAGTGAACTTATATTGAATTTGGTGGACGTTAGTTAGTACATTAGTAATTGAACCCATAATTTGCTACAATTTGGTCGGCAATCATATCTCTTGTACCAACCCAAAAAGGCTCACTACAAACCTTCACTAGATAATCGTGGCACTGAACATCCAGTCCGACAATAAAAGCACGCTGTGGCTGGTGGAACACTATATTGGTATCCCTATATCGAGTAATATAGTTATGCACGACCATTGTGGCCACGATGGTCTTGTTTTGGTTGTTGATTTCAAATCTGGGCATTTTTGTTATGATATGGAACCTCTCCTTCCATATCCCAAATGTTTGTTCAACCATATTCCTTCACGAGAAATGTAAAAAGTTGAACATTTCTTTCCTGTTTTGAGGTAATGGAGGATTAGAGGATTCCTCTCTTCGATAGTATTCATCCAAATGATATCTGATGCCAAAACCCTTAAAAGATTCCATATACCCGTGTATATGAGGGTAGCCATCATCTACCATGTAATATTTATTGCCCGTCGACAATGGGAAATTTAAACTTTTCCACATGTTAATGCAGTTACCGAATATCCACTACAACATAAGTCGCAGATGTCAACGCTTTTTTAGCACATTTCGGCGCTTTAAAGTGCTGCAATATGTGATACCAGTCCTTTAAACAAGCGTGAGATAAAACGTCAGTATATGCAGTGTCGCTGTGCCAGAGCCGACACTTACCGTAAGCGCCACCATGTGCATAATTTTGTAGCGCTCTGAAGTGCTGCAATATAGTGGCGCTTTGAATGCCGTAATATATTGGTGCTTTGAGTATTATGGGGCTTTGAAGAGCCACAATACGAGAATATTGTGGCACTTTAAAGTTCCACAATATACCACATATTGACAATTTTTGTGGCACTTTAAAGTGCCAGAATACACTTATGATTTTGCACTATTTTGGGTTTAATATCAACACCTACTATATATATATATATATAACCCTTGTTCTTCATTATATACCATCAAATCCATATAAATTCAAATATCAATACAAAAGTCATTTCATTCACATAAACATTCATAGTTAACATATAAATTCATACACAACCAAGTAATTGAATGAAGTCTGAATAAATCTTTTAAGTATTATCACACTTAAAATCAAATATGAGATCCTCCATTAATCAACCGTTGCAGTAAAGACTTGAGCTCATCCATTTGGGACTGCATACTGGTTATTTGATCATCTTGCTTCATCGTTATTCCCTGAATCTAGTACTCATGCTTTTTATTAATTTATTCTATTTGTGCTTTCAAATTATATATCTCTTCAGCATAAGCTCCATTGTATCCCACACCATTCCTAATTTGAGCTGAAAATCCAAACACGTCGGTGGGATTAACTCCAAACCCTTGACCTCGCACACATCCAGAACTCTCTTCACCCATAAACTCCGCGAAGACTTCATTTTGTATTTGTAAATTGTTACTAGCATTAAAAGATCCTGAACCAGCAATAAGTTTGACCACACAATTTTAGTAGTCACCTACAATTAAGAAATAACAAAGATATTAAACAAACTCCCCCAAAAATTGAGTAGTTATTTGCAGCGAAAGTTGTTGGAAACAGTCAACCCTAATCTCGTGTAAATAGGAAAGAGTGTTGTTGTTATCGTAACCTCTTCCTATATATCCTCTTCTAATATTTGATCTCATGTAATAATGGAGAATAAG